>CM036312.1:48737418-49968626 GCA_020567845.1 Rhododendron henanense subsp. lingbaoense | reverse complement strand
GAATATATAGTCTCACAATCCATTTTACTCAGTGAAAAAGTGTAACATTTTCTATAATATTGCTTATTATGAGAATAATTTCATTGTATTTAATTGTATGTTTCCTTAAAAAAATATGTTCTCCGAACACCTGGTGGGCGAAAGTTGCCTCGAATACTTGATTGTCAATAAAAAGAAGAGTTATCCAACAAGCAACACATTGCTATGTGATGCATTAAATTTGGTAAGAAACTAAATTGAAACTTTTTTTCTACAAGTTAGTAGCTATATAATACCAAGTTCTTTTAATTTGTAAATAAAATTTGAAATATTCTTGCCAAAAATACAGTGTTAATAACTTTAAATTTGCATATTAGAGACAAAGGGAGTAATAGACATGGACAACCACTAAAACTTAGACGTACCCGTCAGGAAAGACCAAACATGAAATGGATAGGCACCATACTTGGATGTGTTAGGAAAGATATTAAATGCAAAGAGTTTATTGAGTACTTTAGGAGCAATGCTAAGTTATGGGTATGCAGTATTTACCAATCACAACACATATGGTACTACTACATGTACTTGCTTCAAGAGCGAAACTTTGATAAGTTATAGGTATGCTATATTTACCAATCACAACACATTTGGTACTACTACATGTACTTGCTTCAAGAGCGAAACTTTGATCCGAAATGTTCACGTTGTAGAACACACATAACACTATAAGAGTACGAAAATATAAGTATGATCAAATATCCAATCATACTTAAATTGTAAGGTTAAATTGTAGAACATATTTACCGATCATTTTGCATGACAATTTTCCATGTGTTTACGCTAGCTTCTATAAATATCCAATCATACTAATATTTTGTTGATGTCTAGTTCTTTTCATGTTCTACGAGGTGAATAGTTCAGATCATAGTTTTGGTTTGAGATGGGATAAAAAATTGGGAGTTTGGAGGAGTATGGAGGGATAGAGTATAGAGAGGAGCTGATCCCTGATGGAATTGACGCAATTTCCATGGCCAGGAGGCTTCCAAATTAATATTGACTTGACTTGGAAGTCTTGAGTCAACGAGGGAGTATTTGCTTATGCAATCAGTAATCCCCTTATAAAGGGCAAGCTAGAGTACTACTCCCCTCAATGCCATAATCACCCAAAGCCACTGCTCAATTTTCCTCTTTTTCTCAATCTGTTGTTTCTTCTTCATTTTGACGAAGGATGGGTGCATTACCTTGGCTATTTCTATTCCTTCTCTGTTTCTCGCAATATCTGCTTGCTTTTTCCTCATCGTCTCTCCCGTCTTTTTCTTCTCTTGCACACCCTTTGTGTCATCGTGACCAGAGGTCTGCACTGCTGCAATTTAAGCATATGTTTACTATAAACAGCAGTGCTTCTTCCGCTTGCGATGATCATCGTTCTGGTGTTCCTTCTTATCCAAAGACCCTGTCTTGGGATGAGAATGCAACTGATTGTTGCAATTGGGATGGGGTCACGTGCGATGTGTTGACCGGTCACGTGATTGGGCTTGATCTCAGTTGTAGCCGGCTCTATGGCAAAATCCATCCCAATAGCAGCCTTCCCCGACTCGCTCACCTACAACGGCTTAATCTGGCTTACAATGACTTCAATGGCTCTCACATTTCATATGCATTTGGCAGCTTTGCAAGATTGACACATCTAAACCTATCCGGTTCTGCTTTATCAGGTTCTATCCCATCTGAAATCTCCCAAATGTCCAACTTGATTTCACTTGATCTTTCTAATTATCAACTGAGACTTGAACCCCTCCATTTCGAAATTCTCCTGAAAAACCTGACCCAATTACAAGAACTCTACCTTTCGGGGGTAAATATATCTTCTGGTTTACCTGATTCAATTGGTTATCTTAAGTCTTTGAATTACTTGTCTGTTGGAAATTGCGAATTACGAGGTTCTATTCCTAAATCTCTAGGGAACCTTACGCAGATCCGTAAACTACATTTAAGTGGAAATAGTTTTACCGGTGAAGTCCCATCTACTCTCTCAAATCTCAAGCAACTCACTCGGTTAGATCTTTCCTTCAACAACTTCGAAGGTAGAATTCCCGTTCTTGCTGAGCTCACAAACCTGGAGTATTTATCTCTAGAGTATAACAATTTCACTGGTGGGTTTCCACTCTGGGTTGCAAACTTGAAGCCCCTTGTTTATTTACTTATAGATAATAATCAGCTCACGGGTCCCATCCCCTTCAATTTAAGTGGTCTTCAAAAGCTACAAGGGCTCGACTTAAGTGGCAACTCTCTCAGTGGGGTAATACCTCCATCTTTTTTTACTCTTCCGTCATTGGTGGGTATAGAGTTGAGTTCCAATAATTTAACGGGTCCCGTCCCCTTCAATTTAAGTGGTCTTCAAAACCTACAAAGGCTCTACTTAAGTGGCAACTCTCTCAGTGGGGTAATACCTCCATCTTTGTTTACTCTTCCATCATTGCGATATATAGACTTGAGTTCCAATAATTTAACTGGTCAAATTCCTGAATTCCAACATCATTTACCATTGTACCACATTGACTTGCGTGACAATAAACTTCGTGGCCCCATTCCACAGTCAATTTCAACTCTTGTAAATTTGACCGATCTCTATCTTGCATCAAATGATCTGAGCGGTGTTGTGGATCTGCAAATACCAAAAAATGTTGAGGACCTTATTCTTTCCAACACTAATCTATCGGTGGTCGCTAGAAGCAATGTCAACAATACCCTTCCCAACCTTCGGTATTTTGACATGTCATCTTGCAACATTGAGGTGTTCCCTTATTTCTTAAGAACCTCAGAGAATCTTGAAGTGCTAGATCTTTCTAGCAATAGAATTCATGGACAGGTTCCGAATTGGGTTGGGTTAATCGGGATGGCTTCACTGGAGTATTTGAATCTTTCACACAACATTCTAACAGGCATAAAGCAACTTCCTTGGGAGAAACTATATAATCTTGATCTTCGTTCCAATTTGCTACAAGGAGCACTTCCCATTCCACCCCCGCTCGTACGATACTTTTTCATCTCAAACAACAGGTTTAGTGGAGAGATTCCTTCATTGATTTGCAATGCGAGTTCCCTTCAGATTCTTGATTTGTCTCACAACAAATTGGGCGGTGCGGTTCCACAATGTTTGGGAAATTTTAGTAGTGTTCTCTCGGTTTTGAATCTGCGCTCCAATGGATTTACAGGAACCCTTCCCTTGGCATTTGCAAAGCCCAACAAATTACAAAGTCTTGATTTGAGTGCAAACAAATTTGAAGGACCACTGCCAAGATCTTTGGCATATTGTACAAGTTTGGAAGTTCTAAATGTCGGAAACAACAAGATTAACGACACATTTCCATATTGGTTGGAGACTCTTCCTGAGTTGCAGGTTCTTGTCGTTCGATCCAATCGATTTCATGGTCCCATAAACACTTTGACGAGTAAATTTTCCTTTCCTAGGCTTCGAATTGTTGACCTCTCCTACAATGGGTTCACCGGCTATTTGCCTGGGAGGTATTTCGAATATTTCCAAGCAATGAAGAACAGTACCATGCCTAACATACAATACATGAGTCATAGGACAGGTTATTATCACGATTCTGTGATAGTGACAATGAAGGGGAATGAGATTGAATTGGTGCGAATATTGACTATCTTCACAACAATCGACCTTTCATCCAACAATTTCAGTGGAGAAATTCCAAGTGCCATTGGAAAGCTCAATTCCCTCACACTGCTTAATTTTTCTCATAACAGTCTTACAGGCCATATTCCAGAATCTTTGGGAGACTTGACGAGCCTTGAATCGTTAGACATCTCTTCTAACCATCTCACCGGGAGAATTCCAAGGCAATTAACAAGTTTGACATTTCTCGCGGTCTTGAACCTTTCATGGAACTGTCTCCATGGACCCATACCCAATGGTCGACAATTCAATACATTTGAGAATGGTTCATATGCTGGGAACTTAGGATTATGTGGGTTTCCATTGTTGAAGGAATGTGAAGATAATAGAACAAAAGTACAGCCACCTCCGGTGTTACAACATGAGGAAGATGATTCAGATTTTGATGGATTTACTTGGAAAATTGTGGTGATAGGGTATGGGTGTGGAATGACACTGGGAATCTTTCTAGGATCTCTCATGTTCTTAATTGGTAGACCCAGATTCTTTGTCAAACTTGCTGAAAGAGAAATGCCGAAGAAAGTGATAAGATTGAGGAGAACGGTTGTAGACACAATGGCTACAAGAAACTAGCAAACATCGATCGCATTGTCAGGTATGAGCTGTTAATGCTCTTGCATTTCATGACTTCTGACTACTTTTTTTTAATCCAATCTTTAACTTCGTGGTACTTATAGTATTTTATCTGGTGTTATAACATACACATTGTACAAGCTCTGTTGTGAATCTTCTGACAATTGTAAAACATTTACATACGTTTATCCTAATAGTTTTTAAAATATTGAACATAATCAGTTTTCTCGTAGTACTAATTGTGTTCTAGGAAATTGAGAGCACATCATTGTCCCCTTGTTGTGAGATACACTACGGTGATTCCATTTTCAAAATTGTTTCTTGTGGTATAGCTGTCTAGTCGAGATACGGATGTAGGGCGCCATAGTGTGCAACAAGAAGAAACAAAAACAATATAGGTTTAGAGAAAATGCTTTCTGACTTTATTTAATTCAATATTCATCAAAAACTCCCTCAACCCGAAGGCTTACAACTTATTATATAGGTAGAAAACCCTAACCCTAATTGAGCCCTAATTCTTGTAGAAAACATAAAATAGGAAACTAAACAAACCATAATTGGAAAACTGAATACTCTAGAACACTTATTCCTAAAATTAATACTCTAGAACACTTATTCCTAAAATTAAAACACCCTAACAAAATTACTAAAACATAAAATACGAAAAACTAAATAATGCTATTTATTAAATTTTTTCAATTCCCATTCTGCATCAGATACACTAAGGTTAGTCAATAAAAAGCAATTACAGAGGAGGAATGAAATTATGTGCCTCTAATTGAACTTCAATACCTGATATTTGGGAGTTAGAATTCCGATGTCACGTCAACTTCAAAATTCCCTTTGGAAATCTGTTGCTATCCTATTCCAATATTATGTTGACTGTGCTTGAGAATTTGGTTCATCCATTTTGCCTCCAAATTGATTCAAGTCCACTTAATATTATTGCTTGCTCATGAAAAACAAGACTTACAGCAATTTACAACGAATAAACCGTACTTGTCGACTTATTTTTCACCTGGTAGGTATTCTGTGAATAAGACATTATATCATGTTTGATTGCTTTCGTTAAAAATTCTTTACTCTTCGATTCTGACATGGATTGCTGCAATTGGTAGAGCCATCGAATCCAATCCCACAAAATTTGTGATTACAAATAACTAGGACAAGTGGTATTAGTAATTCTCCTGATCATAAGCCGGCCCAATCGAATGGGCTCGTCATGTGTCAACAGGATTAGTTGGCATTTATACTTATGTGTTTTTTTCACCGTCGTAAAATACCATTGCAGGTACAATCTAGGAAGGAAGCTTTGTTGGTACATGAGATAACGTTGGAATAAAGGATGGGAAGATGAGCAAGAAATTGATGAGTTTGGGCTGCATTTCATAGTATATTACTGTTGGAGAACTTCTTGTATTATAGTGGGTGTGGGTGTTTTAATTGTTTACCCTTCTGGTCTGATGTTGTTTGTGGTTTGTTTTAATTATTTGGTTTCAAACATTTTCTTTGGGTTGTATTTGTTGAAGTGCGTGGATATTGTGTAATATGTGAAAGTGCATTTGAAATGTCTACCCAAAAGCGTGTTGAAACTTTAGAAAGCCTAGTTTTATTGAAGTAGATAGACAACTCTCAATTTTCCTCTCAATATCAACTTGTCTTTCTATAAATCGAGAAAAGGAGACCTCATCAACATACAGGGACGGAAGTAGCGATGGTGCTATACGGTGGGGCATGGTTGCTCTGGTCATGATCAAGATTTCGTTCTGTGATCTTAGCTGTATCTTGGCTACCCTTGTGGCGGCGGTGGCAGCGGCAGCGAGGTTCTGGATCGGCGTTTTTGGGCAGTTGGACTTAGGCGTGTGGATCTATTGTTTTCTTACAGGTTTTGCTTTAGTTTTTGTTTGCTGTTTTTGTTGGTTTTCTTCCCCTGTGTGGGACTTTCTCACTCCTTTATGGGTGTTTTTGTGGAGGGTTTTCTACATCGTTTTGATGGCTTTTCAAGGTCGGAGCCGAGTCTTGTGTGAGATCTTGAATGTTTGTTTATGAGTTTGGGCATCCTTTGTGGATGCTTTCCTCCCTCCTTGGGGTGGCCACCCGTTATCGATGTATGATTTCGTATCAATGAAAGCACCTTTAAGCTTTGACCCAAAAAAAAAAAAAAAAAAACTTACAGGGAGACCTATGGTACACACCAGTTATTAGGTTGTGTACCGGGTGCACCATGATTTTAAGCTGTTGGTTTGAAACTGAATAATCCAGTCTATCAATTAACCAATTACCCATCTGATCTCTCCCTCCCTGTCAAGCAATTATGCAAAAGCCGACGTTCTCTCGTCTGACTCTCTCTCCCTTCCTCTCGCCTCTCTCCCCCCTGCTTGTTCTGGTTCGACGACCTCATTCCAACGATGACTCACCCTGACGTCCTTGCTAGTGTGACGGTAAGTCTCTTTCTCTTCGAGTTGATTCCATCTTGTTGCGTTTAATTGACTCCATTCAATGTGAGGCTAAATCGTTGGAGGGGAATATCATCTTCACGAATTGTAGTACTTTCAGATTTTGCACCAAGAGAGAGTTTACGTAAAAACCAAAGGAATTTGAGAGTATTCACCAGCGTAGGCGTTTGCATAACTGTTGCTTTCTTCTTCTTCTATTTTAATTTGCTCTGTTTTTTACAACGAAATAGAAAGCTACATTTTCGAGTACAATTTGAACTGTGTTTGTGCATTTTTTACACCCCACCACGTGTTTGATAAAAGATCCATATGAAAATCCTTAAGCGCGGGTTGATTTAGTTGTGCTTATTAATGTAGTATGGCACTTTAGCTCAATTTTGTGTTTAAAGTCTCTACATTCAATTACGGAATGAAATTTCAAAACACCACTTTTCTTAAATGCAGGATGACACAAAAAATTATGTAATCTTAATGGTCAAGTCTACATTGCTTTCTTCTTCTTTTTTATACCCCGCCACAAGTTTGATGAGAGGTCGATATGAGAATTCTTAAGTGCAGAGTGATTTATAGTTGTGCTTATGATGAGGTGTTCCAAACTGTATTGTTACTATAATTTGTGGGTTATAGCGAACTACATTTTTCTTAAATGTGAGGCCCAAAATGGACATGCGTTTTGCTCTTCCCAAGCAAACTAAATGAAACATGCTTTTTGCTCCACCCAATGAACTTGGCTATTACGAAACTGTTAAGACATCATTTTTTTGAAATATTCCCTAAGAACTTGCCATTATACGAGGAAACGAAATGAGGAGTAATTATATCAGCTTCTTCTATGGATGATTCTAAAGGGTTCAATGAATGGTTTCCACTGTGGCTTTTTATCAAACAGGTAGTGGCTAGTGAGGTATTGGACCCATGTTTAGAACCAAACACTTCCTCGTTCTTTCGCTTGTACTCATTTTATATCTCATTGCTTTTCCAATGATAGAAAACTGTGACCTTCCCTTCAAATCTGTACTTGCTGAATATTCGAATAAAGCATAGGTATACATAGCAAAACAGAATTTTTCTTTTCTTTTTTTTTCAAAACGAATACTTACATACGCAAAGCGAGTTTTTTATGAAAGTAATCTCTTTTTAAAAACAATTGGTCGAAATACTCTGATTTTCAAACTATTTTTAAAACTACTCGGTAGCACCACTTCAAATGCTGCTACCCAAGTAGCGCTACTCCAATTGGCGCTATATGCCATGTGGCGCTGTCCCGATGCCACGGTGGACTGGACTAGCGCTATTTGAACAAGCGCTAGCCAATTCGGTAGCGCTCTTTGAAAAAGCGCTACCCATTCAAGTAGCGTCATCTCAACTAGCACTACCTCTTATAGACTGTCAAACTGATCGATCAGTCAAATCGTTCGGCCTTCATGAAATACAGTCTTTTTCAGCCTCATATTGGCATTCAGTTTTTTCAGTTGCAGTCTTTTTTAACTCATTCCGCTTTTTCAACCATCATCAATTCATATAGCCTTTTTCAGCCTTTATTTCCTATTGCCAGACGACTAGGACTTGTGAGAATGCAACCAATAAAACATGGAAAATGATATTGGCACTCCAAAAATTGATGCAGACACTCCAAAAAACAAAGGAAATTGGCTTTGGAATTACATTGATTTTGGAGTGCTTGTATCAATTTTCGGAGTGCCAATATCATTTCCCAACATATTGACATAAATGATTAGTCTTTTTTTAAACCCAATAGGCTAAATAAATTTAGTTTATAAGGTTTGGTTCGATGGAATGAAATTGAGGTTGAGAGAGAATTGGAGGAAATGACATTGGAATATCCATTCCCATTCCCAAATTTGGTTGTGCTTAGGATTGGTCATTCTAATCCGCAATAGAATGATATGACAATAGTAATTTTTGGTGTGCCAAAAATGAATCTTGTATTGGCACTAGTAATTTTGGTGTGGCAAAGAAATAGAATTGCAATTCTTTTGCGTTAATTTGTAGTGGAATTACAATTCATTTACTAAGATGAATAGTGATTCTATTTGAAATGATTATTCCATCATTTAATGGTAAACCAAAATGGTAATAAGTATGTCAATGGAATGATCATTTCATTAATTCCGACTTTGATTTCATGAACCAAACGTACCGTAAGTGTCAAGAAATGGGGCCATAATCAACCCCATGGATTGTTTTGGTAGTCAAGGCCTAAAAATTACAGGTTCGCTACTTCTTCTTTTTTTTTTATAAGTGGGTTTTCTACTTATAGGCCTTATATTCAAATCTTCTTAGGTGTTTTCAATTTTTGTAGAGCCAATTCATATAGGTCTTTATCCCAGCTTTAAAATTGGCCTAGACGATGTGAGTGATTCCCCAGGGATGCTAGTACTAGTATACAGGCTTGGAAACCATGAATTATCAAAGAAACGAAGCCATAATCCCCTCTGCTTTGGTATTCCAGTTATGCCGATCATCAGCTAAAATGAAATTTTTTATTCACTTCGAAAGTAGTTTGCACTTTGCGAAGCATATCCAACAGACTCAAATAAAAATGCAAAACTACACGCGAGGGTTCATTACTATGACGGCCGAAATTATATCTATAAAATTAGTCAAACCCTAGGCCTCACGCTTCAAAGAATGCTACACAGTCATTGGGCCAAAACCGAAAGTTGAGACCAAGGCAAGTACTATTTTGTTTAGTCCATGCGTGCATGCTTGTTGACGTAATTATTGGAGGCGTTACTATTGATCACATAATGATTGGAGGCATCATATTGTTGGAGAGTCTTTTCTTCCTTTTCGTCAAAATCGGTATAGATCAGCGGGCTCTGAACCCCAAACACCTACATTGGGGCTCGAAACTTGGCCTCCCACGAGGGAGTATCAGGAAATACCTTTGGGCTACAAGCCCTTTGACAAATAATTATTGGAGGGATCGATCATTATTGGAGAGTCTTTTCTTTCTCTCTCTTCACTCCCATCCTTTTCTTTCTTTTTGATGGGTCCTCCATTATCTCTCCTTTGGACATGCTCTGTACGAAAAGCAAACAATGCGATTGATGAAAATCCGTTTTCATGGCCATCAGGTTCGGATCACTTGTGCAATTAAGCTACAAGCTCTAGTTCCAGCACTCTGTATTAAAAGGGATGAGCATGAGGACTACCATCATCACCAAAATCCACTGATCATTGTTCTCTCTCTCTCACTCTCTCTTCCGTTGTTTCTGTTGATTTTAAAGAATGGATCCATTGGGTTTTCTATTTCAATTCCTTCTCTATTTCTTGCAATACCACAGTGGCGGCTCCAGGAATTCGTAGTAGGGTGTTCAAATATTACCTTAACTCTACTAACTCATCGATTAACCAACAATGTATATACAAAATCTCATATTTTGTGCTAACGTTGAACTGAAGTATTAAACTACTAGTACCATGTTGAAAAAAATTGGGACAAATGGGTTGGAGTAGACTTTTTTTTTTTTTGAAAATAAGCTCTTCTATAGAATGATATGATGAGAATTTTGATGGTAGACCAAAATTCAAAGGAATATTGTTCAAGTTGATGGGGTTTTGGAACGTACGTAGTTGAATTTTTGTAAGCTTGTCCATAATTCTACAAGCTAATCAAACAAAAAAGAAACTAATGAGTTAATGTCATGCATGAATCCGAAATAAACATATTTAGGCTATCAGTAATGAACATGAAGAGAGAATGTAGAGCACAATATTTATCCCAATAGATTATACTATTCCCTTTCTTTTTTTCAAATTTCTTTCATTATGATTGTGAGTGTTTGAACTAATGTATTAGGTGTTGAAATATGAATTACCTGAATTAATGGGCTGTAATTAGTTTGTGGGCTGAGTGTTCAATTTTTTAGGGGATGGTGTTCAATTATTTTCAAGCTAAGTGTTCAAGATTAGTACGATTGGGTGTTCAAAAAATAGCTCTACCAAAATTATTACTTGTATTCTAAGAATATTTTTTTTGGAAGGGTGTTCAATTGACCACTCTTGGTTCCATGTGGAGCCGCCAGTGCAATACCAAGTTTCTGCTTCTCCATCATCACCTCTTGCTTCTTCTGCACGCCCTTTGTGCCGTCATGACCAGAGGTCTGCACTGCTGCAGTTTAAGCACATGTTGACTATAAACAGCAATGCTTCTTTAGGTTGCGGTGTTTCGGCAAAGCCAAAGACGAATTCTTGGAATAAGGAGGGTAACGCTACTGATTGTTGTTCTTGGGATGGGGTCACCTGCGATGCGTTGACAGGTCACGTGATTGGGCTTGACCTTAGTTGTAGCCAGCTCTGTGGCTCAATCCATCCATATAGCAGCCTTTTCCAGCTCTCTCACCTCCAACGGCTCAATCTCGCTTGGAATAGCTTTATTCCCGCCTACATTCCCCCTTCATTTGGCAACTTGACGAGTTTGACACATCTAAACCTACCGCTTCATTTGGAGTAGGTCTATTGTTTCCAATCCTTCTGAAATCTCCCACCTATCCAAACTGACTTCACTTGACCTTTCTCTATTATATCTACAAATTGAACCGCTCAATTTCAAAATTCTCCTAAAAAACCTGACCCAGTTACAAGAACTTGTCCTTGTTAGGCTACAAATATCTTCTGGTTTACCCAATTCTGTGACAAATTTGACTTCTTTAACAGCTCTAGACCTGTCATGGACCGAATTGCAGGGGAACTTGCCTGAAAGCGTTTTCCACCTTCCAAACTTGCAGAGGCTCTTATTAAGAGGCAACATTGATCTTGATATCAATTTGCCGAAATCAATTTGGCGTGGTGGTAGTTCTCTAAGGGAGTTGGATCTTTCTTCTACGAATTTGTCTGGAGAACTGCCTGATTCAATTGGCCATCTCAAGTCTTTGAACTCCTTGATCATCAGCAACTGCGAATTACGAGGTTCCATTCCTAAATCTCTAGGGAACCTTATTCAGATCCGTAAAGTAGATTTATCGGTGAATGATTTACACGGTGAAGTCCCATTTACTCTTTCAAATCTTAAGCAACTCACTGAGTTGAATCTTTTCTTCAACAACCTTAAAGGCAGATTTCCACTCTAGGTTGCGAATTTGAAAGAACTTGTTGATCTAGAAATATCAAATAATCAGCTCGAAGGTCCGATCCCCTCCAATTTAAGTGGTCTTCAAAACCTACGAAGTCTCGGACTATCTAGTAATTCTTTCAGTGGGGTAATACCTCCATGGTTGTTTACTCTTCCATTGTTGGAAGTTGTAGACCTGAGCTCCAATCGTTTAACCGGCCAAATTCCTAAGTTCCAGCATGATTTAGCCTTGGACTCCATTTACTTGAGTAATAATAAACTTCGTGGCCCCATTCCAAAGTCAATTTCAACTCTTGTAAATCTGACCAGACTCGTTCTTGCATCAAATGATCTGAGCGGTGTTGTGGACCTGCAAATACTAAAAAATGTTGAGGTCCTTGATCTTTCCAACACTAATCTATCGGTGGTTGCTAGAAGCCATGTCAACAATACCCTTCCCAACCTTAGGTATTTCAAAATGTCATCTTGCAACATCGAGGCGTTCCCTTATTTCTTAAGATCCTCAGAGAATCTTGAAGTGCTAGATCTTTCTCAAAACAGAATTCATGGACAGGTTCCGAATTGGGTGGGGTTCGTCGGAAAGGCTTCATTGGAGTATTTGAATCTTTCTCACAACTTTCTCACAGACATGAAGCAACTTCCCTGGGAGGGACTAAAAACTCTTGATCTTCGTTCCAATTTACTTCACGGACCACTTCCCATTCCACCCCTGCTCATACAATACTTTTTCATCTCAAACAACAGTCTTAGTGGAGAGATTCCTTCATTGATTTGCAATGCGAGTTCCCTTGAGATTCTTGATTTGTCACACAATAAATTGAGCGGTGCAGTTCCACAATGTATGGGAAATTTTAGCAGTGTTCTCTCGGTTTCGAATCTTCGCTCCAATGGATTGACGGGAAGCCTTCCCTTGGCATTTGCAAAGCCAAACTACTTACGAAGTCTTGATTTGAGTGGAAATCAACTTGAAGGACCACTACCAAGAACATTGGCAGATTGTACAAGCTTGGAAGTTCTAAACGTCGGAAACAACAAGTTTAATGACACATTTCCATATTGGTTGGAGACTCTTCCTGAGTTGCAAGTTCTTGTCGTACGATCCAACCAATTTCATGGTCCCATAAACACTTCGAAGAGTAAATTTCCGTTTCCTAAGCTTCGAATCGTTGACTTGTCCTACAATGAGTTCACTAGCCATTTGCTAGTGACATATTTCGAATATTTCCAAGCTATGAAGAACAAAACTATGCCGGGCAAACAATACATGGGTCAGAGTTATTATTACGATTCTGTAGTAGTGACAGTAAAGGGGCATGAGATCGAAATGCGGAGAATTTTGACTATCTTCACAACAATCGATTTTTCATCGAACAATTTCAGTGGAGAGATTCCAAATGTCATTGGAAAGCTCAATTCTCTCATAGTGCTTAATTTTTCTCATAATAGCCTCACTGGCCATATTCCATCGTCTTTGGGAGATTTGGAAAGCCTTGAATCGTTGGACATCTCTTTTAACCAACTCACCGGAAGAATTCCAAGCCAATTAACAAGTTTGACGTTTCTTGCATTCTTGAATCTTTCGTGGAACCGTCTCCATGGACCCATACCCCGGGGTCAACAATTTAATACATTCGAGAATGTTTCATATGTTGGGAACTCAGGATTATGTGGGCCTCCATTGTCGAAGGAATGTGAAGACAATAATCGAACAAAAGTACAGCCACCGGTGTTAGAACAAGAGGAAGATGATTCAGATATTGATGCATTTTTTTGGAAAATTGTGGTGATAGGTTATGGGTGTGGAATGACACTTGGACTCTTTCTGGGATCTCTCATGTTCTTAATTGGTAGACCTAAATTCTTTGTAAGACTTGTTGAAAGAGAAATGCCTAAAAAGGTGATAAGATTGAGGAGAATGGTTACAGACATAGTGGCAAGAAGAAAGTAACAAACATTGATAGCATTTTCAGGTATGATCTCCTAATGCTTACATTTCACGATTGTTAATGAATTAGCCAGGTTACAACTATATTGGTTATTATTTATTTTCTTGCAATCTAGTAGGTATATTAGAAATGGAAATCCTATAGCGTAGTTCATCTGGTATTACATTTTGAAGATCTATAGTGTTGATGTCTTTCTTCATATTAGACATAATCGCGTGCAACCCAGTAGAGGGTTCGCTCAATACTTCAAATTTTCCACGCTTACAACACTCATACCCAAAATTAAAACTGTGTGAATCCTCTGAGAACCAGTTACACAATTAATTACACATGTTCAATCTACTAGTTTAACCTTCTTTTGAACTTAAGTGAACAAGGAACAATGATTTTCACTGAAACAGTGTCGTATGAATCACAAGTAAACTCTTTCCTTGTAGTAATTGGGATGATGATCATGGTAGGCTAGGAAATTGGCATCATGTCATTTTCCCCCGTGATCAGATACACAAAAGGTGATGTTATAGTCATGTAAAAATCTCTTGTAGTAGGTTCTCTTCAGAACGAAAAGGAGAAAAAGCAGTCATATCTGAGAAGCTAGCATAAAAAAGCAGCCCAAACCCCTGCTGGATTTTCAATCCCCGAAATGTGATTACACCTGCGCCTTGCCACCGTGCTTGCATGAAAAAAAAAGGAAGTGTTACGATCTCCAAACTGAAGCCACTTCTGATGCGGCTTTTGCTTCCAATACAATTCTTCCTTTTCCCATGCTTTGGCCAAATCATCCTCCGAACCTGCAATCTCTTTCAAGTGAAATTCGCGCCCATGTGCTTCCAGTCAATCAATTTCCTCCTTAATGCCATCAATCTCCTTTCTAGAATTCAGATTTTTGGATGACCTCCAAGAATTCAAAGCCAACCTGCACTTCTTGATTTTTTGGCTAATACAGAACAGCCGGGACCCCACAATGTCATCTCTCTACTGACTGCACAATTTGCTTAACTTCTTCCTATCCAAACCACCGGGCGTCGAAGCAGAACGGGGTAGCATATCGCCTGGTGTTAGGCTTAGTGCACAAAAGTAAAGCCTTATGATCAGATCCCACACATTCTAGATGTTCCACCACAGCCTGGTGATGTTGGGTATTCTAATAGGAAGAAACCAATACTCTGTCCAAATGGGATTCAATGAAATCAGTTCCACTATGGTTATTACGCCAGGTAAATGGATAGCCCCAGAAGCCCAAATCCAGCAAACCACAATCATTGAGTAAAGTTTGGAAATGCCCACAGCTTCCTCGACTATGCTACATACCTCCCCGTTTTTCCTCCGGAGACAAAATATCATTAAAATCTCCCCAAACGACAATAATTATCAGTATAGCATTCAATATGTTTATTATGCTGTTTGAAATTGCTTCCTCCATTTTGCCTTTATGATGATCGAATTCCTGTTTCAATCATTAGGTACCCATAAGACTCGGTAGTTCAAATAAGAATCGTCTTTGTGGTACACTTATTTTTCCACCCTGTATACGTTGTAGGTGCTATGTCAATAGGATATCGGCGCCTGTTTGATTTCTCGGATTAGATATACAATTGGATTTGTCTCCTAAATGTGTGTTTCTTTCGAACTACGAATAATATGTGAAAATTTGGAGCACTTCTAGAATATTCTGGTTCTAGAGCGATCTACAAAATTGTGTTATTTGGGCCGTTTCACATCAACCATGGATCGCGCCTCCACTGGTACTTCCTTGGGCCATGTAATCAAGTGCAACAATCACCTCTGCATCACATATGGTAGAGTATATTAGATTTATTGCCTCATACACAAACACCCAAAAAAAGGGAGGCCTAAGTCTACAGAATTATTTGGCTTTTGTATTTGAACTCACATGTTTTTCTTTCTCTCTGATATTTCCGTCGCAGTGAAAGATGGATGAAGCTCTTGTTGCTGTTCGAGATAATGTCGGAGCAATGTACGATTAGATGATCAGCAAGAAAATGACGATTTTGGGCTACCTTTCATACTATCGTTGTAAAACTTCTCGTAGGACAGGCTATAAAGTATAGGGGGTGTTGGTTTAGGTGACTAGCTAGCTTGTGCTTGTTTGAGATTTTAGACGTTTGAATTTGTTGCATCCTTGTGGTCTTGTGTTGTTTGTGGTTTTCTTTTCCTCATCCTTCTTCCAAGTAATGCTACTATGCTTTGGTCTTGAACAATTTACCGGAATGGATTCCATTGTGTGCTCTTTCTCAATTTTGTTGATTTTACTTTTCATAAACAGGTTCTGGGGTAGGGGTGGAGGGTAAAAACAAATTCTTCATCAGGGATCGAGAAATAGATAGGGATGGTAGGTAGGTTTAAGATCGATAACGTGGGATTGATCTGTTTTAAAAGCCATTTGAAACAGAGAGAATCAAACCCATTCAAAACAGAGAGAATCAAACCCAATTGCATTTTGTTTTCAAAATTAGAAGTTTTCCTGGATAGAACTGGGATTGCTCTGTTTTCAAACTCAGTTAACATCGTCGCAAGTGTGTAGGGGAAATCAAAGCCGGCGGAGAGCAATGGAACCAAGGCGGTTAGGGAGAAAATTATGTCCGACTCCAGGGCGGTGGAAGACAAGATGGAAGAGCTATCTTTAAGGAAGGCATGAAGGAGGAGAAACCACTTTCGGCGGTGGAGGCGACTACAGTGGAGGGCCGATGATGATGTTTAGGCTATGGAAATGTGTGAGGTGTTGTGTTAGGCTACGAATAACGGCCAACTGTCGCTCGCCAATACCGCTTGGCTAAACAACATATCAAGGAATTAACACCCCTCGTTTAGATCAAAAATGGCTAGATTAATCCAATTCTGGAAACCATGCTTTAAGCCTGATGGTTCGAGAACCAAATAACAACCCAAGTCATTGGGATAGATTAACCCAAAACTTAGCTAAACGACTACTCAACCATAGCTAAAGAACAAAGCTTAGTAGAAAAACGAGACATAAGATTTAACCGTACGAAACGAAAATAAACTTAATTTTATAGAAGATCCAATAAGTAGCTACAACATTAACAAGCGAGAAAATAACATATGACAATTACCTCAAAGAGTTCTTGAAAGGAATACACTCAAAAGCTTGAAAGACTAACAATGGAGTCCTAGGAAGAAAAAGACTTAAAGCTTAGGTCTAAAGTTATGCTATATTTACCCCAAAAAAAAAGTTATGCTATATGGCCATCTTTTCCATAAAAGGCATACAAGCCTATTTATAGGGCTCTAAAGTTAAGTTACAAAGGACTAAAAAGTCTCCAAAATATTCCAAAAATATTCTATAAGTGGAAACTTTCCATAAATGGAAGGTTGAAAAAGTTAACAAAAATTTGCAAATTTTTTCATGCAGTATCGGTATTGGAAATCTCTCAGTACCGGTACCAGGCTTCAACGGGCTAGAAAAACTGATCTCTGGAAACCCAGTACCGGTACTGGAAATTGGCCAATACCGGTACCCGCTTGACAAATTTTTTTGGGCAACTTCGCAGGCTCGCTTCAGACACTCCCGAACTTGGATTTGGGTGTTCTTTGGACCGTTGGAAAGCTTGTCGAGTCTACATTCTAACCCAAGTGATTTGGATCAAAAGTACTTTGTACATCAGAAGATACGAGAATTCTACCCTCAGCTGGTCGGAAGATGAGTAGTTTTGGTAAAATTCTCACTTCTCCTTCAATTCCCTTGACCCTTGGGCGACCCGAGCAACCTCCAAACCATCTTTTTGAGCACCACATCAGGGCGGCACGTGGCCTTATGTCACGCCCTCGATTTTTAACATGAACATAAGGGATTTCCATAAATAAAATCTCACAATATTCTATTCGATACCTGAAAGATTTCCATTTCCATAACTATACTTCCAAGTCCACAAGGTTCCAGAATTATTACAACATCGGCTCAACGGCCCCAAATTAAAATAAGTATCAAATTTCAAAAAAAAGATTAAGGATTACAATATTCCAAGTCAAGAGAATTACGGTTTTGGTTACAAATGCGTCCTTCAAAAGAGGTTTACAAAAATGAATGAGTAACTCCTTTGGTTAGCTTTCAAAATTAATGTCCACACTCTAAGCACTCCAGTCATGCAAGCTACAGCTCCGGATTGGCACCTGAAAATGATATAAGGTTTGAGCTACACTAGCCCAGTAGAAAAGTCTACGCAAACTCTATATGCAAATGAGGTGAATCAAGCACCCTGAGTGAGTGATTATAGACAGATACGCCCAATGCACAAGTGACTACCAACAAGCTGCAAGCTACAGTCTAAGGGTCATTGACTTCACATAAATGTCACTAACCATTTACTTCTTTAACTAAATGCATTGGTAAACTCATGTCAATCCACATTAGTCTATAACTAATTCTAAATCATCATGTTATTCTTCATACAATACTACAATCTTTCTCGTGTCCATATTTATCATCATCAAATCCCTTCATGACAAAACATTTCCTTTCTTTTAATTAGTTGTTTCCCCTCAATCATCACTAGGGTTGATTAGCACCTAAGATTGTAAGATCGTGGTGCTAAAGATCCCTCGCTTGTGGCGTTCCTTGTGCTATTTTCGTCTTTTTTGTTGTTTTGTTGCTCGTAAGGTATTTTGTTTTGTGTTTCAGGCGAAACGCCCTTAAAAGGCGTGTTTTGATTGCCAAGCCGTCCCCCAAGTGTTTTCAAGTGATTGTGCCCGATGGAACCCGCGCCAAAGTGACTAAAGAGTGAAGGTGTGAGGCGTCGGGTGAACGAAGTGGCCGTCGGGTGCAATGTCAAGGAGTCTGGCCTGGTCTACCAGAGGAAGCCATCCCGTATCGATACGGAGTAACGGAGTATCGATACTATGTGATCTCGTGGGAGATCAGAGGATCCCGTATCGATACGGATCTGGAAAGTATCGATACGGGATTGCTACGTGGAAAAATGGCATTTTTAGGATAGCTATGTGGTATCGATACTTTGATTAAATAGTATCGATACGGAGTGGTCCCGATCAGATTTTTGTTGCCTTTTTGGCTTTCCACATGTGGAATGTTTGCCTTTTTAGGCATCTTTTTGGATATTTTAAAGAGAGAGAAACCCTTTTTGCATAAATAGTGGGTCTTCTCTCTCTCATAAGGAGGAAAATTTTCATTTTTTAAGTCTTTTTTTCTTGAGAACTCCATTGTTATCTTCTCCAAGCTTTCCTCTTTTCCAATTTCCTCAAGAACACTAGTAAGTATTTGGTTTTGTTTAATTTGTCAAGTATTAATGTTGTAGCTCTTGTCTAGATCCTTCCATAAATCAAGTTAATTTTCGATTCCATCGGTTAATCATGTTTTCCAAACTTGTCAAGCTTTCTAGTCTTTTCATGTCGCGTGAGTAGTCGTTTAGGCTTGGCCGTGGAGCGATTATCGTCTCGTAACTTATGTTTTTCTTGCTTTCTCAACTCTCGATTCGAAGTTTGGTATGGAAAATGAGAAGGGTTCGCCTTTATGTACCAAAACTAGTCGATGTTAATCTCCGGTGATTATATGCTCGCTCATATGATTCCGTGAGCGATGTCTCGGCTTGTGTTTGCCAAAAGAACAAAAAGAGCTCACTCGCTTTCCATACTTCATTTCTAGTCTTTAAATGATTTCAAAGCTAAATCTTCCGGTTGATAGCCTAAGCCGTGCGAATCAACCGAGTTTTCATTGAGAATGGTTCGAAGGCCTAAGTTGCGGGCGATACTAGTTTCATTGCCATGCCGCTTGTCTAACCTAGTTAAAACCAAGTATCTAGTATTTTTCATCACTTTCCAAAGCAACCGATAGTTGGCCGTCTGAACGCCTGGAAAACTTGCTTCTACAAATCCTAACAAGCTATCGAGATTCTCTCTGTGGGAACGATTCCGGATTTCCGGTATCTATGCTAACAATGACTTAGCCCTACGCTCGGGGTAATTCAACCTTATTTGAAGGCGAGGTTGTGGTCGAAGCATATTTTGGCGCCGTTGCCGGGGATTTTCTTATATAGCTTATTGGGAGGTTCGACAAACCTCTGTAAGTATTCCATTTCATTTTTCTTTTGTGCACCGTATACTCAACTTAGCGGATACCTCTTACTGAGCCACCAATTCGATTTGAGGTTTAACGAAGCTAGTTTGAGTATCCTTGGCCTTTTATTTTCTTTTCTTTTCTGTTGGCTTATATTTATTGAGGCGGCGGCATAGCCCCTCATAACTGCTTGTTGAGAGAGAGGTGGCGGCATAGCCCCTCCAGTCTGTTTTTATTATTGCAGAGCGGTTACTAGCTCTAAATTGCCAAAAGGCAGCGTTCATGCTTGTGGTTGATCAAAGGCCTCGGGTGTATCGTAGTCCTTGCTCAAACCGTCTGCACCGTTCTAGTTCTCCGCCTCGTGTAAGGAGTATCAATCTCCGGACTTACTCCCCACCAAGCCGAGTTTCTAGGCAGCATTCTCCATCAAGGAAATCAATGGCAGATGAGGAAGCTCCTCCGGCTAGGACTCTTCAGGACTATTTGAATCCAGAACGGGTCACCCAGCTGTCACCAATAGTCTTTCCACGGCCCACCACTGCTGCAAACACATTCGTGTTCAAATCCGACTATCATCGGTGCATCCCATTTTTCCATGGTATGGAGCGCGAGGATCCGTATCAACATATCCGAACTTTCGAGGAGACCCTCCAATCATTTGTCACTATGGATGCTCACTTAAACCAAGCAAGGTTGAGGCTTTTCCCTTTTACCTTGAAGGATAAAGCAAAGACTTGGTTTCACTCTTTGAGGCCCCAATCGTTGCACACATGGGCGGAGGTTCAGGATATTTTTCACAAGAAGTTCTTTCCGGCTAGCCGAACAAAGCTTCTAATGGATCAAATTCAGACCTTTAAGCAAAGGGAGGGAGAAGCTTTCCACCAATATTGGGATCGATTCAAAGATTTGCTTTCAGCGGTTCCTCACCATAGTTTTGCCTTGTATCAATTGATTCACTACTTCTATTTGGGATGCTCGCAACAAAGCAAGCAATTGCTTGACACTATGTGTTCCGGGGGATTCATGAACAAGTCGCCCGATAATGGCTGGGACTACTTGGATGAAGTAGCCAAGAAATCCTTGACTTGGAGTTATGAGGATGTCGGGGATAGAGCTATGGCTAGCCAAGGCCCCGGTGGCTCCGGAAAGTTCTCTATCAATGAGCACCAAGCTATTGAAACACGGATGGAACAATTGGCGGAAAAATTAGAAAAATTGGAGTTGAAAGGAGTGAAGGAAGTCAAGGCAGTGAGAGCGGTGGAGGAGATGTGTTCTATATGTGAGACGACGGGTCATTCGACCGACAACTGTCCGTCTCTTGCCACTTTCAAGCAGAACTATGGCAACCTCAACCTTCCAATTGAAGAAGTTAGTGCGGTGAATCAACGGTTTGAATCGTTTCCTCAAAATTTCAACCAAGGCCCAAGGCAACAGTCGGGATTCCGTTGGAACAATCAAATAGAAGGAGGACCCTCTCAAGCACCTTCTGGTAATCAAATGCAACCATGGCGGCCTGTTCAAAGCCAAGGGCAATCACGTTTTTCACAAGGACCACCAGGTTTTGTACCGTCCGGTCCATTTCAAGGTTTTAACCAATTCCAACCCCCACCAAGGCGATCTTTGGAGGATACTTTTCAATCCTTCGTACAAGCTCAGTCCAATTACAATGAGAATAACACGCAAATGATGGGGGAATTGAAGAACCAAATGGGAAAGATAACCACCTCTTTAGGGCTTCTCCAACAAGAAAGGGGAAAGTTCCCTACTCAACCTCAAGCCAATCCACAAGCTAAACTACTTATTGGTACTTCTTCGACACCTCCACCCGAGCAAGCTCAAGCAATTATCACTTTGAGAAGTGGCAAAGCCGTTGACAACGCTCAAGTGGAGCCGCCAGGGACACCTATCGTACTACCATCTTTGGCACCATCAAATCCGATATCTGAGGAATGTATCGAGCAAGCTCCTGAGGAAGACGGGGAATCTCCCGTGGAAGTTTCCAAGGAAGCCGTGACCGTTCCGAGCCCACAAGTCTCTCCCGTTCCGGTACCGTACCCTTCTCGGTTGAAGAAACCCATTCCTCCGTCCAAAAATGCCGACATACTTGATATATTCAAGCAAGTCAACGTTAACATTCCGTTGATAGATGCCATCAAGCAAATCCCGTCATATGCCAAGTTTCTGAAGGACTTGTGCACCCAAAAGCGAAAGCTTAATGTGCACAAGAAGGTGCTCCTTACCGAGCAGGTGAGCCAAATTATCCAAACCAACCTCGCACCTAAGTACAAAGACCCTGGATGTCCTACAATTGCTATTACTATTGGGGGAAAGAGGGTGGAGCAAGCTTTGTTAGATTTGGGAGCTAGTGTGAACTTGCTTCCGTTTTCGGTGTATCAAGAGCTAGGGTTGGGGGAGATGAAGGCTACGCGGGTTACCCTTCAATTGGCAGATAGGAGTGTCCGAATTCCCCGTGGAGTGGTGGAAGATGTGTTGGTACAAGTGGATCAATTCGTATATCCCGTGGATTTTGTGGTTTTGGATACTTGTCCGTCGTCTACATCGCCGCTATCTACGCCCGTTATCCTCGGGAGGCCGTTTCTAGCAACTTCGGATGCGGTCATCAATTGCCGGAATGGGCTTTTGAACATGTCCTTTGGTAATATGAAAATGGAGGTCAATATGTTCAATGTCGGGGCTCAAATGGGTGACGATGAGGATTGCCAAAATGTAAGTCTTGTGGATACGTTGGTGCAAGAGCACGTGGAGGAGTTCTTGATTAAGGACTCGTTGGAATTAGCTCTTACCTCGGAGGAGGCCGCTTTTCTTGAATCCGACGAAATGGAGTCACTCTTTTCCGTGCTTAATGGCGAAGATGGTGATGAGGGAATTTGTGGAGTTGCACCGTGGCTCCCAAAGTTTGAAGAGTTGCCACCTCTTGAGCGGAAAACACTCCCTTCTAGTATCGAGTCGCCTATTCTTGAGCTGAAAGCGCTACCGGACACTTTGAAGTATGCCTTCCTTGGTGAGAACAATACATTTCCGGTAGTCATCTCTTCCTCTCTTAACAAACTCCAAGAAGAGGAGTTACTAGCACTTTTGCGGAGGCACACGAAGGCAATCGGGTGGACTATCGCGGATATTCAAGGCATCTCTCCTTCATTATGCTCTCATCATATCTATTTGGAGGAGGATGTGAAACCGTCAAGGCAACCACAACGTCGGCTCAATCCAATCATGAAAGACGTGGTCCGAGCCGAGATTCTTAAGTTGCTTGACGTGGGGATTATTTATCCTATTGCCGATTCTAAATGGGTGAGCCCCATACAAGTAGTTCCAAAGAAGGCGGGGGTCACCGTCGTACAAAATGATAAAGGCGAGCTTGTTCCGACCCGTGTGACTACCGGGTGGCGAGTTTGTATTGATTATCGCAAGTTGAACGCGAGCACGCGCAAGGATCACTTTCCTCTTCCCTTCATCGATCAAATCTTGGAGAGAGTAGCCGGTCATGCTTTTTATTGCTTTCTTGATGGTTATTCAGGCTATAATCAAATCGAAGTGGCCTTGTCCGACCAAGAGAAAACAACATTTACATGCCCGTTCGGGACCTTTGCTTATAGACGCATGCCATTCGGCTTGTGTAACGCTCCCGGCACCTTTTCCCGGTGTATGATGGGAATTTTTAGCGATATGGTCGAGAAAATTGTGGAAGTCTTTATGGATGACTTCTCCATGTTTGGCGACTCGTTTGAGTCATGTCTTGCCAACTTGGAGAAGGTCTTGACGCGATGCGAGGAGAAGGCATTGGTTCTAAATTGGGAGAAGTGCCATTTTATGGTCACTCAAGGGATTGTGCTCGGGCATATCGTATCGGCCAAGGGTATCGAGGTTGACAAAGCCAAGATTGACCGATTCTCTGTGGGCATATCGTACCGCATACAAGACGGTTTTGGGCGCTTCGCCCTATCGGCTTGTATATGGTAAGGCATGCCACCTTCCGGTGGAATTAGAGCATAAGGCGTATTGGGCCATTAAACAGTTAAACTATCGTTTGCCCGACGCCGGAGTTCACCGTAAACTCCAATTGAATGAGCTTGAAGAAATCCGTAGAGATGCATATGATAATACTAATATCTACAAGTCTAAAGTTCAGGATTTCCATGATAAGAACATTCAAAGGAAAAATTTTGAAGTTGGTCAAAAAGTTTTGCTTTACAATTCGAGACTTCATCTTTTTCCGGGCAAGTTGCGTTCCCGATGGATTGGCCCCTTTGTTGTGTATAAAGTTTATCCTCATGGGGCTGTTGAGGTCATGAACCCCGTCAATGAAAATATCTTTAAGGTCAATGGGCAAAGGCTTAAGCCATTTTTAGAGAATTTTCCGGTTGAGGAGGTCGAAGAGGAGTTGGTCGCGCCGGTATATCCAGTCGACCTTGTTGTTTGAGTTGTTTGTCTAACTCTTTATTTGCACGGGGAGCGAAAGCGTAACCGCTAAACTTAATTGTTTGTCGGACTCGGCCCCCGGGTAGGGGGTACCCACCATTGACTTGGGTATTTGTAGCTTCGCACGCCGCTACTAAAATAAGGATCGTGTGCCCAGCTCCGGTTAGTAAGGGCAATGTTTAGCTTCTTGTACCTATTAGCCTGTTTGTTTAGTTTCGGGTTTTTCCAACCATGAGATTTCACTAATGCATCAGTGTTTCGGGCTTTAATTAGTCCTTCTTTGTAGTAGTTCACCGTTAATGATCCATGCTCACCAGATATGTCCCTATCGGGGGCAGTTTAGGTCTTTGGGTGCGACTTGATATTCCCGTGCTTTGGCGCTAGGCTCTGTCTTGTCTCACTTTGTTTCGATCATAGGGAACGCTGGGCTTAATTGCTTGGCGAGGTCAAGCGGTGGATTTTACTTCGAGCATGATGTAACAAATTCGACGGTCTAGTATAGCCACCCGTGTCTTGTCTACTTGGTGGGACACGGGAAGAAAAGTATGACTCGTAAGATTGCGTGGAAATCGGGTAGTGTTTCTTTTTTGTTTCTCTGTTTATTTATGTTTGTTTGTTGCCCGGATAACACGAGCCGGGCGGTTCTGATGTCATTTGCCTGCAGGTAGGTCCTTCGTACAATTCCGCTTCTGCAGGGTTAACACGCTACGACACCAGCCTTGGTGGTTTGGGTCGGCCGTCGACGTGATTGAGGCATTCAGGAGCCCTAAGCATGGGTGCGACTGCGTGTCGCGGTTGTTAGGCCAATAAAGCTTTGACAATGGCCCTGTGTGACTAGCTGGTGGTACCGACCGAAAAAGTGAAGCCTTGGAAGCACATAACTCCGGATCGAACGTGGGCAATGACGCAAAGCCTCCAACTTGGTCGAAGTATAAGGGGGTTGACATTCCCCCTGAGGTATCATCTTTTGTTCCCTTTCCTTACTGTTGTCTCCGTGCTATGGGGACATAGCTTATTTCAAGTTGGGGGGAGGGATATATCATTTTATGATATTTTTGTTTTTATGCTGTTTGTATATATTTTTCGATTTTAGTATTGCAATCCTTCCGTTAGTACAGAATCAGTGGATTAAAATAGCTTGGCACATGCTCATTAAGTGTTTTCGGGCAAGAGTTCGTTACGCAAATTTTGTATTTCGCAACTTGCATGAATGGACTAAGGTGGAATTCACAACGTTTGAGCATATTTCGATCAAGTTTTGTCCATATCCCGTTCTTTTTCTTCTTACTTTCTTAGTTTAGGTATTCATCTCATGTCACGCCTAAGTGTGTTCGTTATCTACTTTAAATCATTTCGGAATCTATGGCATATTTAGGATATGATACAAGGCAATCTTTGTTTGATATTACCACAAGAGTGTCTCATTGACCTTGAAAATAAAGCCAAGTTGTGTCTCACTCTTATCCATAAGAAACCGGTGTTAGGTTGGATGGTTGGAAGTTGGTTTTGTGATCCGAAATGGGATGGCTCCAGGTTTTTCAAGGCATCGGGTGTGTTTGAGGTTGTGTCGGGCATTGGCATTGGCCATCGGGTATCAAAGCTGCAAATTCTGGGTAAAAGCATCCCGTATCGATACAGAGATTCGGCGTATCGATACTATTTGATCTCGTGGGCCATCAGAGGATCGCGTATCGATACGGATTAAGGACCGTATCGATACCGTTGGCTATCTCAGAATTCCCAGGTTATCTAGTCCGATCGTATTCATTCTCTCAACCCACTTTATCTCTCCTATCCTCCATAACCTCCACCCTCTTCGAAACCAAAACTCCAAACCTCCCATTTTCAACCCCAAATCTCCATCCAAACCCCGAAATCCTCCATTAAACCTTCAAGCTTTCAAGGATTTTGAAGAAATCTCAAGGTTTTCAAGGCAAATCCTACTTTTACAAGGTAAATCCACCCTCTTTCTTTTTATACACGAATTTTTCCATCTTTTCCATATATTGGCTTGAACCCTTCGTTACCCACCATATATCTGCGTACATTGACGATGCTGGGCCATCTCTCTACGTAGAACAAACCCCAAATCCGAAAATGACCCAAAACCCTAGCCTGGATCTTTCAGATTTTGTTGCATTGGAAATGGAATTGCATTGTTCTGTTTTGTCATGATAGTGCACTTGTGGGCTGAAATTGTGCTGTACAAGCCTTAGTTCATTTGATTTTCTGAGAGCTACCCTTTGGGTTGAAACCACCGTGTATTTGGCTGCATTTGGGTGTTTCTTTTATGGTTGTGCTTCAAGATTTGGGGATTGTTCTGTTTGATAGGTTCCTTTATCAATGACGAGAACAAAGAAGTTGGCAGAAAAGGGAAATGGTAAGGCTCCGGCTTCCTCCTCCGGGCAAGCGGAGGAGATTGTTCGTGAAATGGAGGAGGAGGAGGAAATGATTGCAAATCCGGAAAGGAGTCGGCCGAAAAAGAGAACAGCCGCTGAGATGAAACTGGCCCGGCAGAAGAAATGGGAAGACGGTATCAACAGGGGGTTCAAGAACGAGCGGCATGTGGACGTTGACAACCTTGGAATCGAGAACCCGTTTGTCCGTCGTATCCAAGAGCAAGGTTTGTCCTATTTCCTTGCGCCCAATCCTGGTTTTAATAAGGAACTTGTTACTGAATTTTACAAGAATATCAAAATTCCACCGGTGGGAGAAGAGGGGAATGTAGGCGCTAAGGTAACTTCGAAGATTGGGAAGTATCCCATAGAGGTTACAGCTGCGTTTATTGCAAGTACCTGGGGTTACCGCCAACCGTCGTCTGAAGATGTGAATTACGTAGAGGAGGAGTATGTGGCCGACGAGGCCAATATTAAGGATTTGTATAAGAACCCTGGGGAGGCTAGTCTTCCTCACGTGCCTGGGGGGTTTAAGGAGCCATACCGTCTGGTTAACCAGTTCGTGCATCACAATTTCAAACCTAGGGGGACTGAGAATAAGCCGGACATTAACGAAGGGGGGATGATCCATGCCTTTATGAATCCGGATATTGTGGTAAATTGGGCAAGGTACGTTTTTCAGGAAATGTTTGACTTTAAGGCAAGGGCCCCGTTGAATTCAAGAATGCCTTTCCCATGCTTGGTGACCGCGATCTGCTTCGCTCAAGGAGTCCCAAAATCGAAGTTTGTGAGTCGCGAGAAGCTCAACCCTGGTGACATTAATAGCTCCATCCTTACAAGGAGCATCTCTCAGTCTCGGCCAGCTGCTGCTGCCCCTCGAGGGCCATACTTGACTACGTTACCTCCCAAGGGTTCGAAGACCAATACTTGGAACAAGTTACTCTTTTGTCAAGGGGTGGCTGTTATGGGATGTATGAAGAAGCTCAAGAAAGAAACCCGTGACAATGCGAGGAGGCAGCGGAAAATTGATCACAAGCTAGATTGGGTGTTGAGTCGAGAGGTGGGGCAGCCTAGTGAGCCTTATGTGCCACCGCCAGAGGAGCCAGGGGAGGACAGCGATGATTTCGCCGGGGATGAGCCGGTGTTCTTGGATAATTAGTAGGTCGGTGGAGTTGGTTGAAAGCCCTATACTTGGTCGGGGTGCAAGGTGGTTGACAGCCCACCTCTTATCCATTTATTTCTTTGTCTTTAGTTTAGTTTGGTAGACTTTAACTGGTAGCTTTTATTTGTGTAGTCATGAATTCTGTTTCATGGTGCTCTCCACATTTAAGGCATGGTACTTTTGCTTTCCATTGCCTAATTCCGAGCACTTTTTGTGGGATATGGTTAGTAGCATGCTTTGGCATATGTCTACGTATCCTCCTTTCTAGATTTGGATATGTTTTTGATAGCTTGTTAGATTATGCTCTGCGCATAGAGTTTCGTCACAGTTTTCAGCTCTCTGTTGTGAATATGAATAAATTTGTGTTTGGTACTTCAGCTCGTCGGGTACGAGATGCGCATGTGCTAAGTAAATTTGTCGGAAGGATTACATCGTTAGCTTTGTTTTTTTTTGTTTTTTATAAGCTGTTTGTGTTGCTCGGGGCCTAGCAACGTTCAAGTTGGGGGGTGTGATTAGCACCTAAGATTGTAAGATCGTGGTGCTAAAGATCCCTCGCTTGTGGCGTTCCTTGTGCTATTTTCGTCTTTTTTGTTGTTTTGTTGCTCGTAAGGTATTTTGTTTTGTGTTTCAGGCGAAACGCCCTTAAAAGGCATGTTTTGATTGCCAAGCCGTCCCCCAAGTGTTTTCAAGTGATTGTGCCCGATGGAACCCGCGCCAAAGTGACTAAAGAGTGAAGGCGTGAGGCGTCGGGTGAACGAAGTGGCCGTCGGGTGCAATGTCAAGGAGTCTGGCCTGGTCTACCAGAGGAAGCCATCCCGTATCGATACGGAGTAACGGAGTATCGATACTATGTGATCTCGTGGGAGATCAGAGGATCCCGTATCGATACGGATCTGGAAAGTATCGATACGGGATTGCTACGTGGAAAAATGGCATTTTTAGGATAGCTATGTGGTATCGATACTTTGATTAAATAGTATCGATACGGAGTGGTCCCGATCAGATTTTTGTTGCCTTTTTGGCTTTCCACATGTGGAATGTTTGCCTTTTTAGGCATCTTTTTGGATATTTTAAAGAAAGAGAAACCCTTTTTGCATAAATAGTGGGTCTTCTCTCTCTCATAAGGAGGAAAAATTTCATTTTTTAAGTCTTTTTTTCTTGAGAACTCCATTGTTATCTTCTCCAAGCTTTCCTCTTTTCCAATTTCCTCAAGAACACTAGTAAGTATTTGGTTTTGTTTAATTTGTCAAGTATTAATGTTGTAGCTCTTGTCTAGATCCTTCCATAAATCAAGTTAATTTTCAATTCCATCGGTTAATCATGTTTTCCAAACTTGTCAAGCTTTCTAGTCTTTTCATGTCGCGTGAGTAGTCGTTTAGGCTTGGCCGTGGAGCGATTATCGTCTCGTAACTTATGTTTTTCTTGCTTTCTCAACTCTCGATTCGAAGTTTGGTATGGAAAATGAGAAGGGTTCGCCTTTATGTACCAAAACTAGTCGATGTTAATCTCCGGTGATTATATGCTCGCTCATATGGTTCCGTGAGCGATGTCTCGGCTTGTGTTTGCCAAAAGAACAAAAAGAGCTCACTCGCTTTCCATACTTCATTTCTAGTCTTTAAATGATTTCAAAGCTAAATCTTCCGGTTGATAGCCTAAGCCGTGCGAATCAACCGAGTTTTCGTTGAGAATGGTTCGAAGGCCTAAGTTGCGGGCGATACTAGTTTCATTGCCATGCCGCTTGTCTAACCTAGTTAAAACCAAGTATCTAGTATTTTTCATCACTTTCCAAAGCAACCGATAGTTGGCCGTCTGAACGCCTGGAAAACTTGCTTCTACAAATCCTAACAAGCTATCGAGATTCTCTCTGTGGGAACGATTCCGGATTTCCGGTATCTATGCTAACAATGACTTAGCCCTACGCTCGGGGTAATTCAACCTTATTTGAAGGCGAGGTTGTGGTCGAAGCAAGGGTCACCTTGGGTCTAGTTCCCTCGAGCGTAGGGTCACCCCGAGTCTATTCCCTCTATAATAATCATCAGTTGGGGTTACCTCGAGTCTAGTTCCCTCGTGCGCAGGGTCACCCCGAATCTATTCCCTTAATAATAATAATCACTTGAGGTCACCTCGGGTCTAGTTCCCTCGAGCGTAGGGTCACCCCGAATCTATTCCCTCTATAACGACCACTTGGGTCACCTCTCACACTTTTTCATCATCGTCATCATTTCATAATTAACTTTATCATCTATCTATCGGTTGTACCACAATTCTTCAATCCACCATATTGATTACATTCCAAACTACCAAGCATATCAAGACTCCGACTAATAAATTAATACACGCCATTCCGTTTAAGCATATCACAATACCGCACACCCCCACCGTACCTCTAAGTACACCCCGTACCTTCACATACCACATATCAAGCATAAGGAAAATGTCTTATGTATCCACGCCTAGCGTTGTTTAACTCAAAGGAATGTTTTACTTGTTTGTTTTTCACATCGCATGCCAACACATACAACCTTCGCCCACCTATATTCCTCATATTCTCTAAACCCTCGTTTTAGTGTCAAAGGACTCATACGGAACTCAACGACCACTATAAAGCCTAGTATATCCCTAGCTTCGTCAAACCATTCAATTAAGTACTCAAGAGAGAGCCTAAGAACATCCGTGTCTCACCCACACGATTCTAAGGAAAAGGATTATCCGACGTTTACGAACACATCTATCTTATTTTGGCTACCAAACCTTATCAATCAAGAATTTGGAGATGAGACCACCACCATTGGAAAGTAGATCTCCGGTACATGAATTTCGATATCAAATTTTTCCAAAACGGAGTTCGGATGAAAAAGTTATGCCCTTTCGAAATTTTTCCAAAAATGCTGATTTTTCAATACCTACCGGTAGACATTAATCTCCTACCGGTAGAAGACCAAAATTTCACAAGAATGACAGATTTTCGAATACCTACCGGTAGACATTGATCTCCTACCGGTAGAAGACCAAAATTTCACAAAAGTGACACTACTGGACAGCGTTTCTACCGGTAGGTCCAAAACTCCTACCGGTAGGACTTGGGTTCTCAGTGCACGATTTTCAGATTTCACCAGAACAATTTTAACAACGAAACCAACGATCTAGGGCACGATTTAAGTACCAAATCAACTCATAAAGCATATAAAGAGAGGTAGAATTCCCTACCTCGAGTTTCCAAGTCGAAATCGAAGAGATTGATCAAGCCCTAGCTTCCGGAATTTAAACTGAACCAAACACCCCGAACAGAGCTCCATCCAACGAGACAAGAACTCTAATACGCAAGTAGACGGCGAGGTTGAGGTTGATTGTTGTGGGTTTTGAGTTGAAGATGAGTTTTTGGGTTAGGGAGTGAGAGAGATAGGAAGAGCCAAGAGAGAGAGCGAGAGAGAGAGACCGAGAGATGGAGAGGGGAAATTATTTCCCTGCCACTCACACCACACACTTATATACACACACCTCACACACTTAGCCATAGCACCCAAAACTTTCCAATTCTTTCACTTTAAACCCCAAATTTCATATAAACACATCTTTCACATTATAATATATCTTTTTCTCATTTACAAGCATTTAAACTAGGGAATTTTAAATACGGATCTCTACATTCTACCCTCCTTAAAGAAATTTCGTCCTCGAAATTTGCTATACCAAGTCCAACCGAGTCACAAATCACATACCAAACCTCATACTGCCATCTCATAATCATCACATCATCATTTCCTTTCCACGTAGACTTGTCTTATCTTAATTACTCTACAAAACCTTCTCTAACGGTATGATCTCACCACTCAATACTCAATCACAAACCACTATCGTCTTCATCAAATCCTCAAGTCCTCTCATCTGTACAAAAGTCCTAGACTTTACATATACCATCATTACAATCATACTGAAATCCAACAAATAGTCTCCTTACGTTCTCTAAGTACTTCTCGAACTTCCTAGAAGGACAAATTTAAACTGTTCATAAAAATTCGAATTCTAAACTCCAAGTTCTATCTTTTCCAATCAACATCAATCAACAAGTCAAGCCTTTACTCACCAATCCATATAACCTCAAATATCTCCACTGGAACAAAACTAATAAGTCTCGAATCCTAAAACCACATACCAACTCATCCTCTTTTGCTCAGCTATAAACATTCACTCACTGCAGTCAAATTCCTCACGCTTCAAGCTATTAATATTTCTCTCGACTTTAAATATAAACACATCCCACAACTATTCCATTTTATCGATACCGCCATTGATAGACATCAATACCACTCCCTCTTCAATCTCCAAACGGTCCCTCACCTCATGGCACTCACTCCCCTCTCATAAGGACATAATTAACCTCATTTAGTATAACAAAACAATTATAACATGACACAGCTAGCCATTACCTCCATTTCACATCTCTATCACCCACATAACTCGTATATCAGCTCTATATAAACCTCAAATATCCCCTTTCATCCATCTAATCATTCAAACATAATCTCAGATTTAATACCACTCCACTTCCCTTAGTCCTCTCAGGATCATTACTGGTTTCTATTTCCGAAAATCCAAACTCACTTCTATGGATATACATTCTTTCTACACAACTCAATGCAACGCGACCTTAAAATCGTTATTGTAAACTCCCAAGTTCGCTATTTTTCTTATCACAAGCCATTAACTACTCTCAACTAAGGATTGACAGACATACTGCTGATACCTTTCGTACCTATCTTTCTAACCATATTATACAGGAAGAGATGCAAGGACACATGCCATATTCTGACTTTGAATTACCCTCTCATACCCACGTACCCATCAATGTCTACTTCGCGCCGTACACGTAAACAAATTACACATATTGGGATTCACACATTAAATCAAACATGCATGTTTATGCAAAAAAAAAAAATGACAAATTTCGTACATAAGGTATATCAACAAACTCATTTAGTATTCAATACATCATATCTCTTGGCTCTATCAAGCCCACAGTAATCACGTTCATCTCATTTCAATCTTGTGGTACATCTTATGTTTTTTGTACTCCCATCAATCCCGAATACTCTCATTCGGTAACTCTAGTCAAGCTAGGTACTCCACATACTCACAACTTTAAACATTACCGTAAATATAATATACACACCCAACATACGTACTTTTAACGCTTAATCATCTTTATGCTAAAATCTAGTCACTGATACAATCCAATTAACGTACATTTCCCAAGTACCCACAAGACTTTGGGGTTTTAAACAACATATCTACACTCCTCATTATACTCTAAGACTCCTACTATCTCATCACTTAGGAATCAACTCTGTCGCACCAATAACCCTCAACAGCTCTACTGACCACAAGTTTCACAGCTCACAAATTTCTTCTCTCAACTAAGTAGTCATAACGACATCAAATTTTTTATTTTTTTCAAAAAAAAAAACCTACCACAGTTGCACTCAACCCAATACTATCAACCATACCATTCTCGTCACCACCACTACTATCACTACCACTATTATCCCTTAATCTCTCTCACCAAATCTATCGCATCGATGGCATACCTCCACGTATCCTCTACTGTCATTAGTCTAACTTACATCCCTACATACCATACACAATCTTTATGCTCAGATCCCTTAACTCACAATGCCACATTTTCTCACGTGCCTGACACTTTCAAGGTTTCTACCATTTCAACTTAGGACACCTATCACACTCCGCCTCGTTATCAATCACTATAGTTCACATTCATATTGCCCTCACTTCAAACAAGTCTCTCACCACACACGGACATCAATCACTCACCTGAAGTCACATCAACGTAGTACAACTCAAGTCTTGTCTTCCCTCTCACCAAGCAACACCATCACTATTTTCTACCCACCTGTCATAATGACACCATCGCAACATTACCTCAGCAATGACGACAACACCATGACACTTCTCTTTTTCTACGAAATTTCTATACACAACCATCTATCTCAAGTCTATAGATTTAACCCCTATACGCAACCTTAGTGTCCAATTGACTTTCCAAGACTTCCACCTAGAAGGGGCGCTGATCAAGCGCCTCTTCCAACTGGATCTCATCGGCAGTCGCCTGGGTGTCCAGAAGACACATATTGTATCCCGACACCCTACCTATAATCCTCATTTTTCTATATCAACCTTAAATACATATATCTCCCTATGTAGGCTCGACTTGTCCTACCTATGACCTCGATAACTATCTCAATAACTATCACTATAACAACAGAACACAATTATCACCACAACAGGTCTTTACCTTTCCAAACACGTTCGAGACACGCACTAACTAAATTTCCAACACACATATTGCTCACCTTATACTTATACCTTATATAGCTAATCTCATACAGGTTTAACTTATCACATTTGAAACTTCAACACATAATCCGTGCAATTCAATTCAATTGAAAACACATTTAACACTCAACTCATAAGTCATCAACATTCTATCCCTTTTATCACATGCTAACAAACATACTCTTTCATACATCAATACCGTCACTACTCAAACCCTTCTAACATCTCATATAAAAGATATCTTACCAAAAACAGTACAAAATCAAGACCACCAACTGTAACGGTATCAATAACAACAACCGCAACCACAATCACTGCAATGAGGTCACAGCCTCCAACTTTCCGACACGGGTCCGCAACTCAATGTCACTATGACATAATACAAAATGCAAGACTTCAATGATGTAATGACTCATTCATGCAAGCACACGTGTGTTTTGTAAAAAGTATGAAACGGATTTTGAATCCATGAGACTAAAAGGTCTCCCCACGGTCTATAGGTATTCTAAACCTATGCTCTGATACCAAGTTGTCACGCCCTCGATTTTTAACATAAACATAAGGGATTTCCATAAATAAAATCTCACAATATTCTATTCGATACCTGAAAGATTTCCATTTCCATAACTATACTTCCAAGTCCACAAGGTTCCAGAATTATTACAACATCGGCTCAACGGCCCCAAATTAAAATAAGTATCAAATTTCAAAAAAAAGATTAAGGATTACAATATTCCAAGTCAAGAGAATTACGGTTTTGGTTACAAATGCGTCCTTCAAAAGAGGTTTACAAAAATGAATGAGTAACTCCTTTGGTTAGCTTTCAAAATTAATGTCCACACTCCAAGCACTCCAGTCATGCAAGCTACAGCTCCGGATTGGCACCTGAAAATGATATAAGGTTTGAGCTACACTAGCCCAGTAGAAAAGTCTACACAAACTCTATATGCAAATGAGGTGAATCAAGCACCCTGAGTGAGTGATCAAAGACAGATACGCCCAATGCACAAGTGACTACCAACAAGCTGCAAGCTACAGTCTAAGGGTCATTGACTTCACAGAAATGTCACTAACCATTTACTTCTTTAACTAAATGCATTGGTAAACTCATGTCAATCCACATTAGTCTATAACTAATTCTAAATCATCATGTTATTCTTCATACGATACTACAATCTTTCTCGTGTCCGTATTTATCATCATCAAATCCCTTCATGACAAAATCTTTCCTTTCTTTTAATCAGTTGTTTCCCCTCAATCATCACTAGGGTCACCTCGGGTCTAGTTCCCTCGAGCGTAGGGTCACCCCGAGTCTATTCCCTCTATAATAATCATCAGTTGGGGTCACCTCGGGTCTAGTTCCCTCGTGCGCAGGGTCACCCCGAGTCTATTCCCTTAATAATAATAATCACTTGAGGTCACCTCGGGTCTAGTTCCCTCGAGCGTAGGGTCACCCCGAATCTATTCCCTCTATAACGACCACTTGGGTCACCTCTCACACTTTTTCATCATCGTCATCATTTCATAATTAACTTTATCATCTATCTATCGGTTGTACCACAATTCTTCAATCCACCATATTGATTACATTCCAAACTACCAAGCATATCAAGACTCCGACTAATAAATTAATACACGCCATTCCGTTTAAGCATATCACAATACCGCACACCCCCACCGTACCTCTAAGTACACCCCGTACCTTCACATACCACATATCAAGCATAAGGAAAATGTCTTATGTATCCACGCCTAGCGTTTTTTAACTCAAAGGAATGTTTTACTTGTTCGTTTTTCACATCGCATGCCAACACATACAACCTTCGCCCACCTATATTCCTCATGTTCTCTAAACCCTCGTTTCAGTGTCAAAGGACTCATACGGAACTCAACGACCACTATAAAGCCTAGTATATCCCTAGCTTCGTCAAACCATTCAATTAAGTACTCAAGAGAGAGCCTAAGAACATCCGTGTCTCACCCACACGATTCTAAGGAAAAGGATTATCCGACGTTTACGAACACATCTATCTTATTTTGGCTACCAAACCTTATCGATCAAGAATTTGGAGATGAGACCACCACCATTGGAAAGTAGATCTCCGGTCCATGAATTTCGATAACAAATTTGTCCAAAACGGAGTTCGGATGAAAAAGTTATGCCCTTTCGAAATTTTTTCAAAAATGCTGATTTTTCAATACCTACCGGTAGACATTAATCTCCTACCGGTAGAAGACCAAAATTTCACAAGAATGACAGATTTTCGAATACCTACCGGTAGACATTGATCTCCTACCGGTAGAAGACCAAAATTTCACAAAAGTGACACTACTGGACAGCGTTTCTACCGGTAGGTCCAAAACTCCTACCGATAGGACTTGGGTTCTCAGTGCACGATTTCAGATTTCACCAGAACAATTTTAACAACGAAACCAACGATCTAGGGCACGATTTAAGTACCAAATCAACTCATAAAGCATATAAAGAGAGGTAGAATTCCCTACCTCGAATTTCCAAGTTGAAATCGAAGAGATTGATCAAGTCCTAGCTTCCGGAATTTAAACTGAACAAAACACCCCAAACCGAGCTCCATCCAACGAGACACGAACTCCAATACGCAAGTAGACAGCGAGGTTGAGGTTGATTGTTGTGGGTTTTGAGTTGAAGATGAGTTTTTGGGTTAGGGAGTGAGAGAGATAGGAAGAGCCGAGAGAGAGAGCAAGAGAGAGAGACCGAGAGATGGAGAGGCGAAATTATTCCCCTGCCACTCACACCACACACTTATATACACACACCTCACACACTTAGCCATAGCACCTAAAACTTTCCAATTCTTTCACTTTAAACCCCAAATTTCATATAAACACATCTTTCACATTATAATATATCTCTTTCTCATTTACAAGCATTTAAACTAGGGAATTTTAAATATGGGTCTCTACACCTTGGGCACTTGGTTGCATCCGGAGCATTCCTTGGCTTTCAAACGCGCCTTATTTATATGAATTACCTAAAACACACAAAAACCGACCTTACGTGCAATATCGCTATAAAAGCTAAATAAACGCAAGATAAAACAACATAAAATGGGACCAATCGCACTAAACATCTACAATATTGGGTGCTCATCAACTTATTAGCACTTGCCTTTCCAACAAACAAAACTAAACAACATTAAATTCATGATGATAGAGAGTATAGTTTTAAGATTTTGTACAAGACTTTTATGCGCTGGAGTTGTGGCAGTAATAGAAACAATTTTGGCATTATCACTACTCTAGTATTTAAATAAATTAAATGAAGGACACAACTTCTCTCAATCCCGTTTTCAGACGCAGTTCGCCACGTGTGGATCATTACTCAATCATATGAGTCGTCCTTCCTGTATAGGATCGTCGAAGAAAACGTCCACGTCAAAATTCAAGTTGATCGAATACCCGTTACCACCTTGTCATAATACTTTTTTTTTTGTCATTCTTTAATCTTAATCTACTCTATCCTAGGAGACTTGGGGAGAGGGATGAGTGCTCACAGGAATCGAACCCTGCCCATGTGCATGAGAATATAAGGGAGGCACCAACTGCACTCCACTCCACCTACCTTGTTGGAATACTCTAGTCATATAAGAGTGTTTCATCCTAGGAGACTTGGAGAGAGGGACGAGTGCTCACAGGAATCGAACCCTGCCCATGTGCATGAGAATATAAGGGAGGCACCAACTGCACTCCACTCCACCTACCTCTGTTGGAGTACTCTAGTCATATAAAAGTGTTTCGACGAGATGATAATATAATAAATACAAATGACTTTATGCAAACTAGTGTTTCAATAAATGCAAGTGGTTATAGATCACGACTTTGACTTATAAATCGTTCTTACAGTAATTAATTAGTTGTGGAAATTGGTTTGGATCTGCCTTTGAGAAATTCAGTTTCAGTAAGCTACAAGGAGGAAATAAATTTGTTCAAATTCAAATGCAATCTCAAATTTGATAGATCCTGTACTTCAAATACTAGTTAATTTAGCTCAAGTTGGCTGCGGAGTACTTCACTTGGTCACTCCACCAACTTTCACAGAATCACGAGTGTGACTGATGGGTTCGGCTCCGGCGTCTAGTTTGACACGACTTTTTTTTTTTTTTTTTTGTTTTGTTATTTTGTTTCGTTGTACTTAATTAATTTTCATATTAATATAACTGAGTTACTCTTGTTTAGTTGTTCGTTAAAAAAAAGACTAGTTAATTGACTCATTTTTTTCTTTACGAAAAGGACTCCAAAATAAAATCAAAACGTACAAGCGGCCATTCTTTCAAATCCAAATTCGAGCCAAATACAGGATTACAGTATCTTAGATTGTGAGGTGCGCAAATTGGGCCACAGACACCCCTTCATAACATAAATTTACTCCCCAGATTACGGCGGTTTTCAGTTCGGATTTTACTCTGTCCTCAACAACTTTCATGAACAATTTACACATATCTAACAATATTTATTAGCATTTTGAAGCACCTTTTAAGATGCAATTAACAATATAAGTTGTGGCATAAAGTTAACGAACTTAAATGTGGTTTGTTATTCATAAAAATAGTGAGTTTAAAGAAGGGTTTTACCGGCTATTATCATTTATCGCAGTTGTGCTCAACTTTTCCCAATTCAACTATATAGATTTGGCTCAGCCAATGTGATCTCACGATGTCAAATAATTGATATTGATCCAAAGGTTTTTTAGATTTCTTTGAACCCCTTGCACAGCGCGTGTTATTAGGACTTATTTAAGAGCAAGGGTACGTAACATCGGAATCAAATAATTTGGTTATTTGTTCTTCGATTTTGCTTGAAATTAACATAAATCAAAGTGTAAAATGGAGTACGCAAGTAGTACATCACATCAATCATTGCTAAGGGCCAAGAAAAATGATTATCACAATCTTCTGAAAATTAGAAGAAATCATAATTTTTAAGTCAAAGCTTAATACTAGATTACACAAAGTACATGTTATTAACTCTACCCAAAGAAATTGGTTATCATTTGGCGAATTCGTTTGTCTGTAATTTGTTGTACCTTTGTGTGTAATTTTCAACACTAAATGACAGATTTTGGAGCGCATTTACAAAAAAAAAAATGGAGTGCAAATATCATTTGCCTCCTCCAAAACTTTTAGTTTCCGGGTAGAAGTAACAATAATAAAAAAAAGAAGAAAGAACAATAAGAAGGGTAGAAGAATACTCCCTCCGTCCCTATTTAATTGTCCTTTATGGTTTTGTGTGCATTTTCAACGGTTTGTATCTCTCAGCGTATATTGCTAAAAATATGGATCTTGTTTGATAGATTTCATAAGACAACGATTTCAATTACATTAACCATAATATGCGTCGAGAGATATAAGCCATTGAAAATGTACGCAAAATCGTAATGGACAATTAAATAGGGACAGAGGGAGTAATCATCTTCTTACGATTCTTGGAGTGTGTTTGGATTAAGATGTTTGGAGGGACTTGCAAAGGGAAAAGAAAGACGTAAAAAAAAAAAACTAGGCCGGTTCCGTTAAGGAAAATAAGAGTACTTATTTTTTGAATTAAAGATAATGTATTGTGAGAGAATGACCCGTCTCGTAAGAACCTTAGTTGAACGGAGAAATTTGTTCTCTTTGGAAATTTACGATCCAAAAACTGATGCAGTAGTTAAGAAAGCGGATAGGATAGCTTTGTGTAGCAATGCTATGAGGAGGGATAGACCTAAATTGTTATTAGATGCCTATTGTGTGCAAAGATATGAGTGTAATGGGTTTATGTGAACAAGTGGCCCTTAGCCGTTCCGCTTCCTTTTTAAACCTTCCTTTTCCAAAAAAAAAGAAGGTAATTTCAAGCTCAAATATAATGAAATTGAAAAATAAATTTTTGATTTTTTTTTTTGCACCATTTAAAAGATTTCAATGAAATCTATCAAACAAGATCCATATTGGTAGAAAAATTATTTGCGTAACACATAATTTTTGAGTCTTCCTTTTCAAAAAGTACTTTTTCAAAGAAAGTGGATCGGAACACCCCCTAAACAGACAGACGCAAATTGGAAAATATACCCTTTTATCTTCTTGATCATTGCCATCTCTTGCACAAATAGGATCGATAAATGAGCTGAACAAACTGAGTAGTGAATTGTTCATTTTCAGTTTGAAAGCTTAACAAACCTCAAAATATGTTATTCAATGACTTGTTTGACGGGCGAGCGAATCACGAAACATTTGAACTTCTTGAACACCATTAACCGAAGAAGCCGAGTAATAGACTAGCTAGTAGCTTGTTCAACCTTGATACGAAAGCTTAAGAAGTTTTGCAAAAAAGAGTCAAAGCAAAGCTTGGTTTCCTGTGTAAAAATCCATCTCAAATGAGCTAATATTAACAAACGAACACGACCCGAACTCGAGTAATTTGCTTCGTTCTTTGTTCAAAGTGCTTGCCTCTCGGGGTATCATCTACACTTATAGCTATAGACCAGTGCCCACAATTTTTTCTGTACCATTGGCATTCCTTCAGCCAAACCATTCTCCTACTAACTACTGTGTATAAATCCAACATTTTGTTATCTTCTTGTGATGCATTGCTGAAATCTCCTAAAATTTTTGTCATATCCCCACGTATAAGTACCCCTGCATTCTCTATCTATCATCCTCCATATGAGAGAGAGAGAGAGAGAGAGAGAGAGAGAGAGAGAGATGCTGCACAAGCCTAGCTTTGTAAAATTTCCATTTTCCTCCTCTCTTTTTTTCTTACTTTTATTTCCGAAAATTGCATAAGAAACTATTGCAAAGACATGATAAATTACTTCCTTATATAGTTCACAATGGAAACTTATACTTGGAATCAATCCTTGGCTTTTCAATGGCATTTAATTTGCTTCTTTTTTTTTTTTGCCTTTTTTTTTTTAGATGAACTGCAGCATTTATCTTTCGTACGCCATTTTTCGGTCTTCAAAATTAATGGTGAGTATGCCCTTAGTTTTGCAAGCTCAAGTTCAAGCAAAGAATCACAAGTTCCTGCTAAAGCTCATATCCATGACTTTTTGTTGCAGGAGATCTTTGCTTTCATTTTGAGTCTCGGCCTGATTTCTTCCGAATTCAGTCGCTTGAATGCCTACGGGACTGCAAACATCTTCAATGTGTTAGATTATGGAGCTGTGGGAAATAGCATTACTGATGACTCTCAAGTAATCCCTTTTTCAGTTTTTTGTTTTTTTTCCATCACTTCCGAAGTAGTCCTTATTCCCCTGTTTTTCACTACAATTTGGTTGAATTTTGTGAAGGGAAAAGATAAGAAACAGGAATTTGGGATATACCCAAACGCCACGCCCCGTCCTTAATTTCTTTTCCTTCCAGAAATTCTTTTAAAATTCATGATCCAAACACAGCTTTAATTCGTTTCATTGAAGCAAATTACAAGAGTAGTTAACAATTTATGTTTTCACTTGTTTCAGGCATTTATGAAGGCATGGAATGCTGCATGTAGCACACCAACAGGCACCCCTAAGGTGGCCATTCCACCAAACAAGTCATTCCTAGTGAATCCAGCCCACTTTCGCGGCCCATGCAGGGCTAAAAACATCGATTTCGAGGTAAATTTATTCTCTCTGTTTCGCGAAAAACCTTTCCATCAACGAATCATACCGAAGTCGAATCTTTTTTTCCTTCCTTCCTCTCGGCTTCTCTTTCCGAAAATTTTCTTTAGATTTCCGGGACGATTCTGGCACCAAAGTCCCCAACCGTATGGAACCGGCTCGATGCAAGTCAGTGGCTAGCGTTTAGCGGCGTGACCAGACTCAACTTGTATGGCACGGGAGCGATCGATGGGAGAGGAAACGGTTGGTGGGATCAATCATGCAGAGATCACCCTCAGCTGGTACATTTTCAAGCCTCAGAGAATAGCAACTAGTAACTAGAATACCTCTGCCATAGCCTTTTCTCATGACATTTCTTTCACTTGTTCTAACTTTTTTGCAGAATGGATGTACTAAATTGGCCCCAACTGTAAGTAGAGCTTCATTTATTTACTTTACTGGTTCTGAAAAGAAAAGAACAAAGAAAAATCATTGAGTGGCCAAATTTAAATTGGTGCCTTATATAGTAGGTACCAACTCCAGTAAATGAAGTCTCATTCATTCATTGATTTTTCTTTGGATTTCTTTTTTGAATTGAGTTAAGTCTTTGGATTGTATCCAAAGTTTTTGCATGATATCAAAGCGAGGCTCATTTTATCCCGTGTTTAAAAAAAAAAAGTCACATTCCAAAAATGACAGATCTTCACAAAAAGGCTTCACGATAGCAGACCTCTAACCGTTGCTCTCGTAAGGGAATGCTAAATATTTGTAATAGAATTTCGTACAACATTGGTTGAGTACTGATCGAGCGATCACTCAATATAATAGCGAGATTTTCTCCACCAAAGAATTTGAATTTTAAGATCGAATCGAAAGTTTCTACCGAGTGAGCCACAAAATTTGAATTTCAAGATCAATGGTTTTGCTTTATTGATGAATTGTTCCCATGTTTTTGCATAGGCCTTGAAGTTCATTTCATGCAATGAGAGCAGCCTCAGAAGTGTTCATCTCATCAACAGCCCACAGACTCATGTTCTTTTACTGGGTTGCAATTTTTTTGATGTCAACAATGTGACAATCCAATCCCCTGAAAACAGCCCCAACACTGATGGCATTCACATCCAGTTCTCTCACCATCTCACCATCAGTTACACCAAGATAGCCTCTGGTAAAATAACATGCATTCGTTCCGTATTGTCTTCGCACTAGTCTACTTTATCCTACCGTACCGAGCCGGGTTTTTTATTCAGAGGGAGGGAAAAAAAAATCTTAGGTAGATCGAATTAAAACAATTCTAACCCGAAATCGTTAGGGCATAAAGTCTGGCATAGACATCCGTAGAGTGGTGTTCGCAGGCGAGAGAAAGATAGAAGGAGAATAAATTGATTTGATGTTAATAGAGAGGGAGAGCAGGGCTGAAGGGTACAAAAGAGAAAAAAATGAGGAAACAGAAGGGCTGGTGAGAGTTGTGATGTGAAATAGAAAATTAGGCAAATACACAACAGGGTTTAGAAGGGAATAAAAACTAATGGGAGGGCCACATTGTAAAATTAACAGGTTTATTTCATTGTTTTGTTTGTTTTCTTTTGGTTACATTTTCTTTGAAAATTTAATTAATTTGAGTTAATTTTACTCACACTTCAAATTCTTGATAAATCTTGATTCGTAATAATAATGGATCCATGTCTTATAGTTTTGGAATGAGGGCAAGAGGGTAATTCCACATACCAACTCACATAGGCAATTGCTGACTAGGGAGAGGCATAATATATGGACCCTTTAAACACACACACAATACCCAAACTCCCGATGTGGGAGTCAGCCCAGCTGACGCAGGCCCAAGAACCTCACCACTATAGAGTGGCATACGGGAAAAAATTGCAAGTATCCGTATGTATGAATTTTAAGATTGTAATCCACAGTTAATTAATGGTGGGGTCTTTTGTGGTCAACACAGGTGATGATTGTGTTTCTATTGGAGATTTCACCTCTCATCTTAGCATAACCAATGTGAACTGTGGACCTGGTCATGGTATAAGGTTTGCCCCTTTCCTTTTTGAATTGCTTTGCATATGCATCAATCAACAAACAAGATATTCGCCACTGGATTCTAATCTTGTCGAGGGGCGTTTGGGATTCATGGCTATAGATAGCCTCGGAAACTCCTTGTGCACTAACCTAGTAACATCCCGCTAATCCTTACTGATTTATATAATATTAACATACACACACACAAAAACAAGATTTTCAAGATCAATAATGAAATAAAACCAACAAATATGTACTAGTCAGTGCACATGAAGGTTGGCTACCAAATTTCATATCCCTCGCGGATTTTAATCACCAACTTATCAAAAAGCTCAAGCTATTAAAGAGGTAGGTAACTTAATTGAAGTTTTTTTCACAATATATTCTCAACACGCCTCCTCATGTGTAATACTCTCTTAGGCTAAATATGTGCAAATAATTAATAACCAGTGACGTTCGAACACATGAGTTATTGCTGGTCTGATATCATATTAAATTATTGGCCACCAACTCATTTAAAAGTTTAAACTATTACATACATGTGAGTAACTTGTTTATTTGTTTTTATATATATTAAAATCCACGACCCTAATTTGTTTATACAAAACTGCACAGAGTAGTCGCATTCCTAACCCATAGAGCTGTAGGGTCCACACAGCTGTGAGTATTTTGTTTCAGTAGCAAAAATGGAAACCTAAAACCAATTGGTCATATTTTCCAAATCTCCGATTTTTAGTGTTGTGCTAATCATACTAAATTACTACTAATTGCTTTGTTCACATAATTAATCCACTTTTGTGATCCTCCTCTGCCCATAACAGCATTGGAAGCTTAGGCAAGGATGGCAACTTTGTGCAAGTAGAGAACATCCAAGTGAGCAATTCTTTCTTCAAGGGAACAACCAATGGAGCTCGGATCAAGACATGGCAGGTTTGAAGAATGACCTGTCTCGTAAAGGAAAAAAATAAGTACTTAGCTCCGTTTGTTTGGACGTAAAATGTTTCCCGGTAAAATGTTTTACCTATTTTCCGGTGTTTGGTTGTGTAAAAAATGAGGAAAACATTTTACATGTAAAACATTTTCCATCAATTGGATGAAAATGACTTACCCTTAAATCTTCCGTAAGTTATTTTCCGAAATGAACACACTGCCTTCTACTGTAATTCTCACTGCTCAGCTTTCTCGATCGTCAGTCACAACCCACGTTCAATTCCAATAATCTCATATATTTCCATCGTTTAAGCTCCCCATCTCTCTCTCTACACTATTTTGTTGATTTCTGAAAATATTTTCAAGTGTCAACCAAACACCGGAAAATAAAAAATTTGAAGTTTGTTTTCTGAAAAAACATTTTACATCGAAACAAACGGAGCCTTAGTGTAAAACATAAGAACGCGAAACATGGCCTAATTTCACACTTTTTGTCTCACTTGTAAAAGGTTGGGAAGGGCTACGTTCGGAATGTCACGTTCGAAAACCTTCACTTCGACTCGGTGCAGAACCCGGTGATCATCGATCAAAACTACTGCGACGTTAGGGGCGCGTGCCAGGAACTGGTAATCCAAACAAGATCGATAAAAAGCTAATCTCGTTGATCTTATTTACTTATCCGAGATTTGGACTTTGATGGGGTTTTTTTTTTTTAAAGACGACCGGAGTTCAAGTGAGCCAGGTTACGTATAGGGGCTTCGACGGAACATCAAGCACAGAAGTAGCAATTAATCTCAACTGCAGCCGAGCTGTTCCGTGCATCGGAATTTCTATGGAGTCGATAAATCTCGTTGCAGCCGGTGTTGGAAGGCAAGTCATTGCCGATTGTGGAAATGCTCACGGGAAAGAAACAAGAGTTGTACCTCGCCCCTGTCTGCAGAACTGATACCGACATGATCGTGCGATTCTCGATGCATTGCGATAGAGAGACAGAATAATTATTTACGGAATAAAAATCCGTGCACCAACCGTAGATTCTTCGATGAAATATTTCGGTTGGTTGCACTGAAATCATATATAGGAAAAAGGAAAGAACAACTCAAAAATATTGTTGTTGTTCTTGATTAGGGTATTCTCTCTAACTCTAGTTAAACAGTTCGTTCTGATTTTAAACCCTGTGTTCGCTTCAAATCCCATCAGTACCCCTTGGCAATGGAAAATTTTCTTCTGATTTTCCCTCCCATTGTTTGTCCATTTTGAAAACCGAAGTGAAAATTTCAATATTTTCTAACTCCAAATATTTCTTAAAATTGAAGGGAAAATTTGCAGATTTAAATTGTCCCGTAATTTGTTGAAGTATCTAAAATGGACATCGGATTGGAACGGAGGGAGTACAATATTTCTTGCCTTTCTTTGTTTCTGTTTTATTTTTATATACACTTCCTTTTAATCAAGGACTCCAAGATATATGGTTGAGAAAGAAATTTAGGGATTAGTCCATTATGTTTCTGCAGCAAGTAAAAAAGAATCTATGGGATCCCCTGTAGCTGTTTATTACCCTCTTTGTCATTTTCTACTTCAAAACAGTTTCTTTTGTTGTAGGTGGACTCAGACGGACCCAGGGGTCCTACAGGGCGCCCTACACACCCTGTAGTGCACCCTGCACTATAGGGTTTCCGATTCCCACTATAGACTAGTTTTAGGTTTCTAGCTAATAAGGAAACACCAAAACCAAAGTAACAAAATGGTTTTCGGCGACGGGTGGTCTGTTCTCGGTCGGGGCTTGGCCGGCGTGCATCAGTGGTAGTTTTCCATGGTGGCTGTGTTTATTTCCTTGTTTGTATTTCTTCCTGTTTCCATCGGTTCGAATTAGTTTGTCTCTGTTCGGGCTCGTGCCTCAGGCCGAGGCGACTAGCGGATAGATTGAGGGCCCCTCGTGACCCGACCCTTTGAGGCGGTGAGTCGTGCTAAGGTCTATCCTCTAGTTCATGTCGGTTTGCCGGTGCTCCTTTGTCACCTGTTTTCATAGATTTTCTTTATGATGGCTTGTTTGTACGTTTGCCCCTTCTCTATTTTCGGATAGATTCGCTATAAATTGCCTATTTGGCTTTTAATGAAAATGTGTTTCGGATCAAAAAAAAAAAAAGTAACAAAATGGTTTGATCCCAGTGTCGTTCCATAGCTATTGGAGATTTGATCGAGTTTTTCTTATAATGAGTTCGGGACTTGGTGCAATGACAAGTGCGCTGTCTTTCGTAAATTAATACTATGGCACGAGTTCAAGTCACAAGAATCGACCTCTTCAAAAAAAAAAAAAAAATAGTATATATATATAGAAAGCGAATATTATGTGATTGTAAACCAACTAGCTCCTCCAATGCAATGGATATTCCAACTTCGGTTCTGATGAGACCCTGAAGCGATGGGACCAAAGTGTGCAACAGATATTAGGTTAGAGATTTTCAAATTACAAATAGTTTTTGGGTTTGGGTTTTTTGAAAAGGTATTGAGAGTAGTTTTCGTGGAAGGTTGCAATATCTTTTCACGTAAATTGTGAACCAGAAGCGTGTACGGTTCAATCTGAACCGTTCATCTTGATAATCAATGGTTCAGATTTGCTGAAACTTTTACCGATAAAAGTATATTATTATCGGTAAGAATATAAAAACAAATCTGGACCATTAAAAATTTCATCCGAAGGTTGTGATCGCTTGGACCGCACCTCTGCAGTCTAGACTGCAAACAAGCCATATTCTTATGTGAATGGTTATAACACCCATTAATATGAGGTGCCATTATTTGGAAGGGATGATTATTCAGAAGGGATGTGAAACATGGGATGTCTCCAAGAGGCATGACTCTTCTAAATAAATGTTTTCATGAAAAGGGTGCCTACTAAGAGGCATGATTCCTTTTAATTAATTATTATCTTCAAAAGACATGACCCTTCCTAATTAGTATCTTTAAAAAACATGACTATTTCTTATGTGTGTTTACTAAAGACACAACATTTCACATAAGGGATGAATTCTCTAAAGACACAACATTTCACATAAGGGATGACTATTCCTTTTGTGTGTTTACTAAAGACACAAGATTTCACATAAGGGTGCCTATAAGTATAAATAGGCCATTGGTTAAGTCATTCCTTACACCAAAAATTTCGTATTAGATTGCTCTCTCTATACACTCTTTTCCTAGAATTTTAGGCATACTGATATTCTGCATAAACAGAATATCAGTTCTTCGTTCTTTTACATCTGTTTAGTGGATATTCTGTCTGTCTTCGTTTGTGCAAACGTAGACAAAAAAACCAAGAGTTTAGATTTATTTTATCTTGAAGGCAGATTTGCTGTAAGCCGGTACACACCATTTGGTGGGGGCAAATACTGTTTTTAGGATAATGTTCTCCTAACGCGACTCAAATTGTTCTACCGTTTCATATTCTGAAGAGACTACGCCATCACATTCATCATTTTAAAGACCGGATTTCCAAACGCTTGCACTGTCATCAGTGTCCTCTTAGTTTTTCAAGAATAATAATAAGGGAATATCAAAATATATATGTCCCCGTCATAAATTGGATTGACCAGGAATGAGTACGTTTGGGATAGAGGGAGTAATTTACTTTCCATTTAAAGTTTCTCCTATATTTTTAGCCAAACCTTTAAAAAGTTGCCATGACAAAAAAGATTAGGAGAAAATGTGATAGGATAAGGTCACTGTTAGGAGGAGGGTTGTGGTCCAGTCCTATGTTCTTCCTTTTTTCATTTCTGGTAATTGATTTCCACACCTTCTTTTTAGCCATCCACACTCTTTTTTTGTCTCTATCTATTTGAATTTACTATCTTGCCCTTTATTCAATACACTTCTTCACACATGCAAGGGCAATATAGTAAATTCATGTGGATATAAACAAAAACAAAAGTGTAAATGGCTAAAAGGAGGATGTGGAAATCATTTTTCTTTCTTTTTGAACTATAGAAAATTAAGAGGAACCTACGACACCCCAAAAGTCAATTCTTGTATAAAGAATCAGGCCCGTTCTAAAAACCTTCTTAAAAAATAAGCAGCTTATTTCACATTTTCAAACTAAAAAATAATGTAAATGAAAAATAATTTTTCAATTTTTTTTGCACCGTATTAAAGATCTTAATGAGATCTATCAAACAAGATCCATAGTAGTAAGAAAATTATTTACGTAAACATATGATTTTTGAGCTTAAAATTGCCTTCTTAAAAAATAAGTACTTATTTTTGTTTCCGGAACGGAGCCTGGCCTCTATTCTTCCTCTCTTTCTTGTACTACTTCATAACACTCAATTTGCAGAGCTATAACATACCGAAGGGGAGAAATCTTTTCAATGGAAGTGATGAACAAGTACATAACAATAAAGGCTCACATAAATGGTGCACCCCATGAGTCTGATTTTGAGCTCAAGACTGAAACTTTTCCCATATCGGTCGAGTCTGGATCCACCGATGTTGTCGTGAGATCCCTTTATCTGTCGATCGATCCTTACCAATAAACCGCATGAAGAGTCATAGTTCCTTGCAGAATACCAGCAGTTTTGCAGTCGGCATTGTTCCCGGTGGGGTGAGTCAATCGTCGCTCCATTTGGTATGGTTTTTGTTCTCGGTTGTCATTTGTCAAAAAACTTGTTTGTTGAGCTGTCTTGGGTACTTTTTCTGAGAAACAACCAACTTTTTGGGACAGAAAACTTGTTTGTTTTTTGAACTGTCTTGGGTCATATTTTTGTTTAACTGTCTTGGGTCATATTTCATATTTTTGTTTAACTGTCTTGGTCATATTTTCTGAAAACAATAAGTTCTGGCAACATGAAAACTATGATGGGTTTGTGAAGCTTGGTTTGGTTTGGTTTGCCTTTTTGCGGACTGTGAATCCACAGCCGATGTATTGTAAAAATTGGTGTGATCTGTGGATGCATTGTACCAAGAATTAGAGAACCACGTATATCTTTGTGTCGTGCTTTCTTTTTGTTTTCTGCTTTGACTATTCTTCGTGCGACTGTGTGAGCTGTTTTGGGTTGAAAACACTGAAAAACGAAAGCAAAAAACCAATTGTTTTTTCTGCTTATCCTGCAATGGTTTTATGGATATTTTGTTTTGTGAGCAGGCTATTGATGCTTTTGGTGTGGGGAGAGTTGTGGCTTCTGGACACCCTGGTTTTGAAAAGGGTGATTTGGTTTCTGGAATGATCAGTTGGGGAGAGAGTATAGCATAGTGAAAGGGACTAACATGTTGAACAAGTTGGACACTTGGACCCCATGGGCTTTCCACTCTCCTATCATGTTGGAATATTTGGTAATCGTCCTTAAAGCGATCATTTTCTTCAAACTGATCCTTTCCTCATATGTACTTTCACTGGCATTTCAATAACCCAGTTGGAGCCAGAGCTAGCCTTGACTTTTCGGGAGCCTAAAGCGAAGATTAAAGATGAGCCATTTTCCGTTGGACTATTATAAGTAGTACCAAAGTAGGAGGACCCCCTAATATTATAAAGTTTTCGGGGCCTTGAGCTTTTAGCTCAAGGCTGGCTTGGAGCGTCTTGATCATATGTGGAAATCCATTGCATGCCACTATGCTACATAGCAGTCCAATTACTCTAACCTTTCTTCACAAGCATATGAAAATCCCTTGCTATTTCTGGAAAATGCCACTGGTGGAAAAAAAAAGTTCGGAAATTCACACTGTTATCATCATTGGTGAACTGCTCTACCGTAATCTTTAGCAGATAACCTTACTTTAGTCTTTAGCTTTAATACACATCACAAGGGCCAATAGATTACGACGATACTTGTTCAATTTATGGATTTCAATTCAGATTCCAGGGGGCTCCTTTGAAGATACTAAATATAATAGGTTCCTGTAGAGATTATTTGTTTTCTTTTCACTTGCAGCATTTAGTGGGCTAACAGCATATGCTGGGTTTTTTGAACTATGCAAACCAAAGAAAGGGGAAAAAGTGTTTGTCTCTGCAGCTTCTGGATCAGTTGGAAACTTGGTTGGCCAATATGCAAAGTTGTTTGGCTGTACGTTGTCGGCTGCACTGGGAGCAAACAAAAGGTTCATCTCCTGCTATCATATAATGATTCCATCATTGCCTTATTGATCATAGAATTTTCATTGCAAGTTAGATAAAATGTTTGGTGGATATGGGTTTTGGCTGGTCAATATTGTACTGTAGAGTTCTTGTCCTAGAATTATGATTGTGTTTTTGTGGCTGAATTTTTGTAGGTGGAATTGCTGAAAGAGAAGCTTGGTTTTGATGATGCATTCAACTACAAAGAAGAAACAGATCTGAAGTCTGCTGTCAAAAGGTTTGGTTCTCTGTCTGTCCTCTCCAAAATGTGGCCTCGTAGTCAAGGTCTGGACCGGGTTTGCTCCCTCGTTGTTATCAAATTCAAAATTTCCTAGGTGCTACTAACTCAAGTAGGGCAAGTCCATACGGGCTTTTTTGCCCCAATTTTAACTGGATTCCGCCAGTGGACTGTGTGACTGGTCTCTTAAGGATCAGTCGAGGTGACCAAGAGCTAGTTTGGACAATGTGATTGGTAAAAAAAGTATAAGATGCCAATGAATTGACGGCTCGGATCTCATCTCGGTAATGAACAGCTCTCGATTGTTAGTTGCTGAGATGAGATCTAAGACGTCGGATGCACAATCCGACGGCTCGGAGATGCACAGCACCAACCCGAAGTCCGATGCCAATACTGAACTGAAAAAATACAAGCCCATATCCATTCAAATCCTTCACACCTCGCCACGACATTGCAACAAATGTACACACAAGTTTATGGAAAAAAGAGTACAACAAACAAAGTGGATTTCTGATTAAACAGAGTTATGGTTAAGATGGAATTGTTGTTTCATCATATTTTTCTGTTTTGCTATTGTTGGCTTTTGAATTTTGTTCTCATGTTTTTCCGAACAGGAAGCATTCAAAAGTTCTGAATTAATACGTTAACACCCATTATTATAGCTCCTTTTTTTAAAAGAGGCTCCAACAATAATGAGAATGATGAACAAGAATTACAAATCAATAGATTCAAATCAGTCGAAATCAATTTCAACATCAATTCCTTTTAAAGCTTTGAGGGCGTCAAAGCTCATTGGAACTTCACAGTTAAGCGAATGAGTAGTAGAAACGCACCATAAGCATCCAGAATGCAATTTGTACACACTTCGCTACATGTTTTACAGGTACTTCCCTGATGGCATCGACATATACTTTGACAACGTGGGAACTGAGATGCTTGAAGCAGCAGTTGCCAACATGAATACGTTCGGCAGAGTGGCAGTTTGTGGTGTGATATCTGAATACATAGATGCTGCAAAACGCGCTGCGCCCAACATGCTCGAAGTTGTGTACAAGAGAATAACAATCCGGGGATTCTTAGCCGCTGATCACATGAATTTGTTCGCAGATTTCAGTTCAGCAACAGCCGATCACCTTCGTAACGGCAGAATTCATGTGCTTGAAGATATCTCACAGTGCGTGGAAAGCATCCCGGCTGCTTTTATGGGACTCTTCCGCGGTGATAATGTCGGAAAAAAGATTGTTCAAGTCATGGACGAGTAAAAAGGCTAAAGGATTCAAGAATCCCTTTGATGCAATCATGCAAATCACCCAAAAGTCCATTGCCCTATGAGATGTTTTCCTTGCCAATGGTACTACGACAACGCATACTGTAATGCAATTGAATTGGCAAATTAGAAGAAATCCTAGGACTTGTAATATTCATTTTGAATTTTTTTTATGCAACTACCCGCAAAAGGCTGAAAACTAGTACTGCACAGTTTTTTGATAACTCGGTATCTGACCCAATGGACCCAATAATCTGAGGATCAATATAATACAATGTCCACTTAAAGCTCTATAGCCCAACACAAAAACTGATAGCACACGATTCGAAGTAGAATACGGAACCAAAGGTTTTTCTCAAACCCCTAGTTGGCATGTGATTGCCGTTGTGCCAAGCCAAAACCGACGGCACACTTGAAAAATGTAAACACCAGTTGAGTTGCTCAGCTGATTTGTTTTGGCTTTTAAACATGGTTCTTCCATTTCCAGAAAAGGGAGGAAGAACAATCCAAATAAGATTGGATTCATATACTCAATAACGATGTACCCTTAATTTTTTAGTAACATCACAATATGCAGAGTGTAGTCATAATTTCTCCTTAATAAGTTAATAAGATTGAATTCCCCAAAGAATCTGACAATTGGGGACGGAGTAAGGAATTAACTTTCTGTTTTTAAACTTCTTCCTATATTTTTTACCAACACACTATGAAAATTTGATAAGGTCACTGTTAAATGGAAAGAGAGAGGCACTTAGGACTCCCCAAAAGTCAAGATTGTGTGAGAACTAGTGGCCTTCCTTCTTTTCTTTTTCGAGAATCTTCTTCATCTACTTGATAACACTGAATTTTGAAGAAGCTAAAACATAGCCAAGGGGAATTCAAACTTTTCAATGGAAGTGATGAACAAGTTCATAACAACAAAGTGCCACATAAATGGTGCACCACACGAGTCTGATTTTGAGATCAAGACCGGAACTTTTTCTCTCTCAATTGATTCTGGATCGAATAATGTTGTTGTGAAATGTCTTTATCTATCGATGGACCCTTTCCAAATAAATCGCATGAAGAGTTATAATTCCATACAGAATACTAGCAGTCTTGCAGTTGGCATTGTTCCTGGTGAGGTGAGTCACTCGTCGTTCTGTTTGGTATGGGTTTTTTTTTTTTTTTTTTTGTTCTCATTATTCAGAATTCATGTTTGGTGAGTTACATTTTCTCAATCTGTGTTACCAGAATTCGCTATTACCTATCCAAATTACATAGTCATATGCATGTTCCAACACATGGTGCAACTATGTTCCAAAATCGTAACTTTGAGATTAAAGTGATTCCGAAGAGGAATCACATTTTTAGGCATGTAGCTTACTGCTTTCTTATTTCTGTTTCTTGTACCGGAAGGATCTGCATTCTAAGTATCATAGTTCCGAAAATAACCCAGTTTTGAGAAAACAAAAAAAAAAAAAAAAAAGTTTCCACAAAAGTGAAAGTTGCATGGAAACAAGGAGTGACTTTTCTACTTATGATCCTGCAATGATTATGTTGATCTGTTGTGACATGCTATTGATGCCTCCTTTGGTGTGGGGAGAGTTGTGGCTTCTGGACACCCTGGTTTTGAAAAGGGTGATTTGGTTGCTGGATTTATCAGTTGGGGAGAGTACAGTATAGTGAAAGGGGCTAACACGTTGAACAAGTTGGATCTCATGGGCTTTCCACTCTCCTATCATGTCGGAATACTCGGTAACTTTTTCCCTCCCCATCATCTCTTCAAATAGATCATTTCGTCGCATGTACTCGCAATATTAGCATTCAAATAACCAGGAAGAAGCGCAATGATCATATGCCGGTAGTCAATGGTATGCCACAAAGTAGGTTCTATTATGCTAACCTCTACTCGGAAAGCTTATAAATTTCCGTAGCTATGTTTTTGAAAATTGCATGCGTCGACACAAAATAGGAGCCCCTTTGGAAAGAGTGTAGAAAATACACATTCTTATCATCATTGAGAAGGATTTTCAAAAAAAAAAAAAAAATTCATCATTGAGAAGGAAATCATCCGCGGAGAGATTCATAAACTCCTCTACTATACCTACTTTAGTCTTAATAGCGCATCACAACGGCCAATAGGGGACGACCACGTTAGAATTGGTTCCTATGGAGATTGTTTGTGTCTAATAACTGCTAAGTACCTTGATATAACAAACTTTTTGTTTTCTTCTTTCTCTCTTGCAGGACTTAGTGGGCTTACAGCATATGCTGGGTTTTTTGAAGTATGTAAACCAACGAAGGGGGAGAAAGTGTTTGTATCTAGCTTCTGGATCTGCTGGGAACTTGGTTGGACAGTATGCAAAATTGTTTGGATGTTACGTTGTCGGCTGCACTGGGAGCAAACAAAAGGTTCATCTGCTGATATCATACTGCGATTGTAGTTTCAGTATTATCGGTCACAGGAAGTCTGGTGGATATGGGTTTTTGATGTTTAAGTATTGTGTAAGAGTTCTTATATGGTTGTGGTTTTGATTGAAATGTAGGTGGAATTGCTGAAAGGGAAGCTTGGTTTTGATGATGCATTCAACTACAAAGAAGAAACAGATCTGAAGTCTGCTCTCAAAAGGTTTGGTTCTCTGTCTGTCCTCTGGGAATTTTCTTTTTTAGAGGTTGGCCTTGTCGTTAAGGTCTGGACAGGGTTTGCTTCCTTCTTGTATCAAGTTCAAAACTTTCTAGTTGCTATCGACTCTTGCAGAGTCGGTCCATACCGATTTTTGCCCCAACTTGAGGACCCGCTATTGGCCAAATGTGACATACGTCCCTTGGGAATTGGCCGAATGTGACATTCGTCTATTGGCCAATTTTCACACCAACTGCTTAAACATGCAAACTGCAATGTATTATACACCTAGCTGTGTCTTACAGGTACTTCCCTGACGGCATCGACATATACTTTGACAATGTGGGAGCTGAGATGCTTGAAGCAGCAGTTGCCAACATGAACACGTTCGGTAGAGTCCCAGTTTGTGGCATGATAGCCGAATACACGGACGCTACAAAACGCGCTGCACCCAACATTCTCGAAGTTGTGATAAAGAGAATAACGATCCGGGGATTCTTAGCTCCTGATCACATGAATTTGTTCGCGGATTTCACTTCAACAACAACCGATCACCTTCGTAAGGGCGAAATTCATGTGCTTGAAGATGTTTCACAAGGCTTGGAAAGTATCCCGGCTGCTTTTACCGGTCTCTTTCACGGTGATAATATTGGAAAAACGATTGTTCAGATCACGGATGAGTAAAAACGCTTCTTTTTTTTCTTTTCTTTTTTGGCAGTACCTATCTTTTTTATGCAAATCACCCAGAAGTCCTTTGCGATATGAAGAAATCCTAGGACTTCTAATTTTCATTTTCAACTTTCTTTTTATGCAAGTACCTGCAAAAGACCGGTTAGCATAGTAAATTAGTACTGCACAGTTTTCTGATAACCCAATAATCCGAGGATAAATACGATTGTCCACTCGCGGAATGCTCAATTAAAACTCCATATGACCGAGCACAAGAATTGATAGCACACAATTCGAAGTGGAATCCCAAACCGAAGGTTTTTCTCTAACCCCTGGTTGGCAGGTGATTACCGTTGTGCCGACCCACAACCAAAGGCATACTGGAAAATGTCAACACAAGTTGAGTTCCTCAGCTAATTTGTTTTGGCTTCTAAACATTGTTCTTCCACTGCCAGAAAGGGAGGAAGAACATTAGTGTAGGAACATACATTTACGAAGTCGCTTTGGATTATATAACCTCAGCACACGTGCAAATTAAGGACAAAATTCGACAACGATACATTTGGACCTGAAAACCTTGACCAGAATTTCAGAAGAAATCAATTAAGCGTGGCAATATAACCCTATATTTCTTCATTTTGAAAACCTGCTAATTACAAAAAATTGCACCATCGGCCATTAGGCTAGAATACATATCATCTTGCAAAGAAACGGATCGATTACATGGGCAACCCACAAAGTATACATGGGCAACCCACAAAATATACATATTCTCTTCCTACCTTCGTCACTCCATACTTCGTACCAGTCCAATAAGCAGTAAGCACTCCTCCATTATTAATCCAACAGAGAAGCAGTAATCAGCCCACTGATTATTCAAAAGAAAATGAGAGGTTTTCAACGCACTCATTTGCAGCATCCCAGTTGTTAGAGACAGTGTTTCAAATCAAAATCCTTTTCAGACAACAAGCCCGAAATAAGTTTATTCAGCCTTTCAGCCCCAGGCCCAGGTCTCAATTGAGTAATATTTGCAACAGCGTAGTGCGGATGAGTTACGTTTGTAACTCCTTTCTCAAACCAACTACCCGGGACAAACCCATCATCAATCCGTCCCAAAATCTCAGAATCAATCTTATGAAGAACCGACTCGTTTCTCCCAAATTTTCTGGCAAACGGAGCATTACTGTCTAACATTCTCTGAAAATCATTGTCAGTGAGGAAATGTGGATGCTGTTTGGGAGGATTATCCCACGATATGAAATGGAGGTCGTGGTTCACAGTGGTGTTTCGAAACTCTTCGGAGTTGCATATAACCGTGTGGAAATATCCTTCTGGAGATGAGAGGAAGTTGGAATAGTACATTAAGACTACCCTGGGGAGGTTGTCCCAGCCCCACAAGCAGAATTCCATGAAGGGGCGAGAGAGCATCATCCAAGCAGAACCTGAAGATATCAATGCAGGGCCTATAATTAGATCTTAGTTATGAAGTTCAAATATTATACTCTGCATCCTTCCAAATGAATAAAGGAAGAAAGCAAAACGGTTTTTGCTAATTCACAACAAATTTGACTTTAACCTAAATAGTAAGAAAAATAGTTCACATCACAGTCAACTCGAAAGCAAGTCTTTGAGCTGGAGTCAGCCCAGCCAATCAAAATGACAACTTCGTGTTCACGCAACAGTTTATCGGGAAGTAAGTTGGATACAGTGCAACTAGTATTCCATGATTACATGGACTCTCAATGGACGGGTAATAAAATTTGAGGTAGGGTCAGCTATAGAGGAATCCTTGAGAACATTGAGCACATGCTTGGTGTGCTACCACAACTTTCGGGGCTGGTTGCCATTCCCATCGTTCATCATGTCGGCCAATGAGAAATTTGATGAAGTTGGAAGGTCTAATCTACTAACAAAGAACATCTGGGTTTGGTTCATTTACGCATGTTGTTTCTTCTTGTCTAGGTGCAAACAACGAATAAAAGGGTTAGCACTACTACTGTCTTTTTTCTTGCTCAATGCTCACTTGTTTTCCTTTTACAAGCAGTGCAGATGATTGAGGCAATTGGTTACCAGCAGATTTAAGCAACATACTACACTGAAACTTTTAGCATATGCGAATGCAGTATTCAAAAGTGTACTAATAATGGAATATCAGCAGCATACAGACGTGAATTGACAAGCAAAGGAAAATCTACATATTTAGTTACACTTGATAAGTAAATACTTTCTTTAGACATGAACTTTGTTTCCAGGCTTTTCCTAACATCCAGATGCTATTTGTGAATCGACTATTCTATTATGGCTATCTATAAATCAGAGTTTTTTCTCCCGAATTTTTCTCCCTGTTTTCACCCATGTGCATTACAACTATTTCATCTCTGCCCCTGTTACACACCATAATTGTATGACACCTGTTTTTGTGGGCCATAGCAACAAAAGCCTGAATTCAATTAGGATGCTTTTAACCGACTTAAGGTTCGGCGGCACTTTGATAACACACAAAAAAAAGTTTGGCGCTTTGATCACACACACACACAAAAGTTTGGCGGCACCAATATAAACTAATTTAGTATTGACTACTGTGATGATGGAAATAGGCACATTATTTAGGTATCACAGAGTATGGATATCAATTACTATAAATAAAAGAGAGGGAGTTGATGATTTCCTGCAAAGAGTTAAAAGTATTATCCTATTCCCTTAAATGAAGTGGGAAATGTAGGCATCAATAGATTCGCAATCCAATATTAAACTATCATAGTCTTGGACTGCCGTGTTCAGTTAACCTAAAAGTAATTAAGGTTAGTGGGGCCTGTAGAACAATACATCATTATCAAGAAATCAATTTGGAAGCAATGCACATTGATAATAAAGGAAATTCAAAATACAAAAATAAGAGTCCAGCCTTGTGGGATCCAACATTAATAGATAGATAGATGCCACATGAAAATTCATACAAAAGTGTTTGAGGCACCGCATTAGTAACTGAGAAAATTGGAGCACCTAAAAATATTTGTCAGGTTAAGTGTGAAAACGAATATGACAAATATGAAGAAGATCACTGAAGCTGATTAAGGGAATGAACCTTATTAATCAACAAAGATAATGATACTTTTTTACAAAATGAAAAAAAAAAAAAAAAAACTGATTGAAATTTAACAGTATATGGTGACCGGTATTGATAACTGGCATTTTGATAGCAATGGAAGAAATTAAAGCATTTAGGTGACTTACAAGTGGATAATAAATGATTTACCAGAAACGGTTCATCCAAATATGTATCCTATACTCTTACATCTAACTATAAATATCAAATTATAAAGCCCAAATCTGTTCATTTAATGTTTTCCTATCTTAATGCAGCCTCAAGAATTACCCTCGATTCGTCCATGCAAACCTTTACATAATTATAAATCTACGTTTGGTGAATCAGCCGAGTGGCTGAAGGCACTGTAGAATCCGGCTGATAAAGGAAGAAGGTACTGTTCTTAGGGTTGGATATGGAAGTTTGGCCAACTGAGCTCCAATAGTCCAATACATGTTTACATGTTAAAAATGCACATGCTACAGGCAAAGCAATTTAACCGCTGAACAAAATCGTCCCAGGTTGCTATTTTTTGGAATAAGTGATAATCCAATATGAAGAAGTTGGCACCATAACTCGGTTTTAAGCTTCTAAATATGAAGCCATAAAGAAGCCCACACTTCCTTGTATTACAGATGGTTATTTATTTCGTAGCAAAACACTACAGATTAGCTTTTCCAGACATACTCCTAACCCACTGATTCCAACATTACGCGTTCAACTGCCCCATTTACGACTAAAGGATAATCCTCAAAAACAGCATTCACTTATTTGAAAGGATGACCTCATGTGGAATGGGACTCTGATTAGACAGAACTTTGATTAGCCGAAACAAAAGCTAATAAATTGCTTACCTGTGAAAAGCTTATACGCAGAAGGTACACTCCTTTTTTCTGATACCCAAAATACATCTGATTTCTCCAAGCTATACAACCCTGGATCAATGATAACAGGTCTGGCTCTCTGTGCTCTAGCAATAAAATGAACTTTCGTAAGCAAATATGCTGTTTTCCAAATAAAACCTTTCAATATACAACAATCTCTTTTATCAAGGGAAGTAGATGAGCAACATACTCCTTCCAACCAATGTCGCTTGTATGCTCAATAAAATTAAGGTTTCTTGGGATAGTGGACAAGGTGTGAAGCATATCTGTACAGCAAATTGCAAGTGACAAAGCAAATACATCAAAACGCGAACATGGAGCAATTGCACAATTTTAGAAAAACAAACAATGAGAAGGACTGAAGAGATGATCAGTCAACTAGAAACAATCTGAGTTCAGAGATTAGTGCATGGTTGAGGATCCTTGGAAATCCGATACAGGTAATCGAAATGCCAAATTTTCTCCATTTTCTGCCACCACCAGGTTGGATGCTCGTGATTGATATTGTAATTTTGAAGAACCTTTAGAAGGTGAAAAAGCAATGAGGGTTATACTTCCCAGTAATGTAAGATATATAGCACCCCTCTTAAATTTGTCAAAAGTCAAAAACTAATACCCACTACATTACTTTTATGATATATCGTCTACAAGCATAGAGCTAAGTAAAAGGTTTAGGCCCATCAATAGAAGCCCTGAAAAAACCCAGGGCTAGCCTAGTTGGCCGCCATTGTGCACTCTCAGCTAAGGGAGTTCAAAAGGTCAAATATGTCGAAGATCAGAATTGATAATCATGTCTCCTTCACAAGGATTGGTTCTTACTTTGTGTATTCTTTCCCCAAAATGGGACTCTTTCTTGGGGTGCTGTCTATTGGGCTTAGTTTAGCAGTTTAGCTGTTGCAAACTTGCTGACTCTGTGATGATATAGTGCCCCTTTATCGTAGTCCTCTTGATATATGAATGTAATTATCAACTGCTTCGTTTAAAGATAACAATTTCATTCCAATTGAGAAGAAGCAGACACCAATACCCCATCCCCGTTTTTCATCTGGAAAACCAAAACTCCTACTCCTGTATCATACCCAATATAAAGTAACCTAATTCAGCAAATGAATATGCACATAGAACAAGCCCATGCTCAATGGGTCAGGCCTCCAGATTAACACGGAGGAGTAATATAGTTCCATCGTTAGAGTAATCCACCTGATTAATTGACCGGGTTACGGATTACTGATATCACATCTCAAGATGTTGTCCATCTCATGTTTTGCAGTATCAGTTATCCAATTAAAATATAACTCCACCACCAATGGTTGCATTCGAACGTTGACAGTATAATTTCTTGGAAATGTATAATTTAATCTCATACCTATTTCAGCCAATCAAACAAGAATCTAAACCATAAACCCAACTACTACTATCCTACTGGGCAATACAAACTACCCATATACTTCAAACACAATTGGTAGCCAAAAACATAGTATCAAAACCAATTGATGAACAGGAAAAAAAAAGAGAAACTAAAATATCAAAATCATACCATCTTGGGTCACCAAGGGATAATCAGAAGCACTCAAATTGATGAACCAATCCCACTCCCCACCCTCCTTCAGCAAAATCGCGGCCGCGTGCAGCGTATTGCTAACCATAGTCGGCCCTCTATAAGTAACCAAATTGGATTTCACCACCACTCTCACATTCCCAACCCTCCCAAACACCTCCTCATTCTTGACAAAACTAACCAACTCCAACCTCTCCTCTACTGAGGCCTCAAGGTCCAGATGCACAACATACTGATTCAAAGGGTGGTAAAGGGCTTTCAAAGTCCTTTTCAAGCTCTCGCAATCCCCTTTGGACCCAGAGATTAGGTAAGCCAATCTTGGGATAGGATTGGTTCCTGTTGGGGATATATTAATCTTGGATTCCACAAATAAAGGGGCTTGTTCTTGGGTTCTAATGGGTGTTTGGCGAAATGGGTTGGAAGGGGTGAAGAGAGAGAGGATGATTAGGAGGGTGGATGTGAGGAGAGAGAAAACTAGGGGGAGGAACCAGTTCCTCTTCTTCTGCTGTGCCTTGGTAGTACTACCATCCATTTCAGCAGTTCAAGAAATTTTTAGAGAGAAGAAAGAGAAGAGAGAGAGCGCTATGAAGTGGGTTGATGAGAGAGAGAGGGTTTCAAGAGTGCTGGCGGAGGACATGGAAAGGTGCGGCGGTGCGGTGGTGTACCACCGGAGTACTAGTTTATCAATCAAAAGAAAAAAGGGGAAAAAAAATCTAGTAATGGGTACCAACTTGTGATAGTTGTGGAGTTAATGAGTGGTGGGTGGGACTGTGTGTGTGGGCTCCCTTTTTCGAAGGAGAAAGACTTGTTAAAGAATGTGGTTTGATTAGTAGTATTGTTTCTACTTTTCCACCCAATGGTCCCACCTGAGGAATAATTTGTAGGGAACAGTGCCTCCGCGTAGTGTTGGAATTAGCCTCCGCGTAATGTTCCGGTCCTTTTTTTCCTTCACATATTGGTGTGAGACTCAAGACGAAGACGATATATGTGAGCTCCATATCTCAATGTGTGATGAAAAAATGGTCTAGGAACGTGACGGTGGCCCGGGATCCCAATGGCTCAATTTTTTAGGATTATTGATTATATTCTATTCAATATTCCATTTTTCGCTTTGCATTATTTGAATTGCAGCTGTTTGGAAGTAAGTTTCAGAATGAATTTAAGAAAAAAATTGTTGTCAAAACTTAAAAAGTCACAATTTTGGAATCAATATAATAGAAGTTTTTGCATTCTCATTTTGTCTACGGACAGAAAAACTAATAAAATTACCCTTATATTATTGTCTACGCACAAAAAAACTAAATTACCCTTATATTCTCGTGAAATTACTTTTGTTGAAATTACTAACCAAAGGCAATATTGTCCAAAAAATAACTTAAATTCCATTTCTCAGATTTTCAACCCAAACACTGCTCTGATGCAAAAATTTATGCTTCACACCTATTATTCAAACACTTGGATAACTTTTCAAGAAGTCTTATAAATCAAACTATTCTTAAAATGCCCTTGATATTTCAATCAGCTGTCAGACCATTCCAAAGTTCGGCTAGATATTTTATCTAAAATGGGTTTTTTTTTTTTGGAAAAATCAGATAAAAATTCATGGATGACTGAAATGATTACGACCTAAAATGGTTGTTTGCTAGTCTCTTTGTATATACTTTGACGTTCATAAAAAGAAAGTATCAACTCTTAAGCCTCCATCAAATTAAAAAAGGAGTTAGACTTGACTTATCTCCCCTATGTAGTTTTACTTTAAGATGTAGAAAGTTCATAGGAGTATATGCAAACAACTTTAGAACACAACTAGATTATCCCCCAAAAGAACTTTAGAACACAACTCCGGTTACACCTGCGTTCGAAACTGTTCGATTCATGTGGATCCATGTGCATTGAACGGTAATGGTGTCCGACGTTCTAAAGTTGTGCGCATAGCATTTTTGAGAGTTACTCCTTCCGTCCCTAATAAGTGTCCGACGCGCAAACCTAGGCCTTCAAAAAGATGCATTTGTTTCATTAAAAAAATCAAATTTTTTTCACAAATCAATAGATAACAATGAGTTCTATTAGATTGTGAAAAAAAATTAAATTTTTTAATGAAAAATATGCATATTTTGTAAGGCTTAGTTTTGCGCCCCGGACACTTATTTAGGGACGGAGGGAGAACTGAATAATTGAATACAGAGAAGTCAAAATTGCGTATAGAAAGGGGGAAAAAGTAAAGAAAATATGATAGACTACTTATGTGGTAGAAATATGATATGAAAATGAAAGTGACTTTTGGGCCTTTATCCGGGAGATATTTTTGGGTGCCGGGTGGGCATATTCACGTGGTGCCCGCTCGGCACTTCCGAGCCGTTCGATGCACTTTTGTACGACTCAAATTAAAACATTCTCTCTCCTCTCACCCCTCCTCTTTCTCTCTTTTAATCCGAGCCATCCAAAAGTGTATCGGACGGCTCGGATGTGCCGAGCGGGCACCACGTGGTACCCACCCGACACTAAAAAATTCTCCTTTATCAGTGAAGACAATAGTATAGAAAAATCAAATTTTATATATATACATGAATCTTCACATAAGGGCGCCCTTAACTTATTAAGTTAAGGACGTCCTTTTTCCCACCAATTTCGGATGATCCGAGCCGCTTAATGTGTTTAGAACGTGATTTTAAGGATACCCGTTAGAAATCAGCAAAAAAAAAAAGACCGAAAAGGGCTTGATCCAAGCAGTTTTTGTTTGTATTTTATCGAACGGTTCAAACAAAAACTGCTCAAATCAAGCCCTTTCCGGTCATTTTTTTTGCTGATTTCTCACGGGTACTCTTAAAATCATGTTCTGAACACATTGAGCGGCTCGGGATCATCAAAATTTGATCGGAAAAGGGGACATCCACATTTTATTTAAAATGAGGACACCCTCATAGGAAGGGGACTCTCTCTCTCTCTCTCTCTCTCTCTCTCTCTCTCTCTCTCTCTCTCTCTCTCTCTCTCTCTCTCTCTCTCTCTCTCTCTCTCTCTCTCTCTCTCTCTCTCTCTCTCTCTATATATATATATATACACACACACACACACACACACAAAACTTCCAATAAGGGCGCCTTCAGCTTATTAAGTTAAGGATGTCCCTTTCCCAACCAATTTGCAATGATCCGAGCCGTTCAATATGTTATGAACGTGATTTTAAGGGTCTCCGCGAGAAATCAGAAAAAAAAAAAAAAAAAAAAAAGAGACCAGAAAGGGCTTGATCCGAGCAGTTTTTGTTTATATTTTATCGAACGGTTCAAATAAAAACTGCTCAAATCAAGCCCTTCTCGGTCATATTTTTTTTGCTGATTTCTCACGAGTTCCCTTAAAATCACGTTCTAAACACATTAAGCGGCTCGGATCATCGAAATTTGATCGGAAAAAGAGAGAAAATGGGACGTCCTCATTTTATTTAAAATGAGAACGCACTCATAGGAAGTAAACTCTATATATATAGGTAATATTTTAATATTTTTTGTGAACTCAAAGGGATTCGCTTGAACTCCTTATGGTAGAACCCCCTGAGCAATATAGATTCTAGAAACTGATGTTTTCACAGTAGGCATGTGATCTTGTGTATTTTAAGTCTAGTGATTTGTGGAGTAGTGCCCTTGTTTTGAGGTATCAGTTACTATAAATTATGGTATAAAGATCCGTAAGCAGTGTTTAAGGTGCATTAGTAGCTTATTTTTTTAATTTTACCAGCTGATGCCCGTCAGAATATAACATAATCTTAACATAAATAATTATTTATTTTATTCGACTTCTATACACTATAACATAATCCTCTTTATCCATAACATATAAGAATTCATTCCGATCATTTTGAATAGTTATGTTTTCACCCTTTCAATGTGTGAAATACCGTTGTTACCCCTTTGCTTGTTTGATTCCTAAATTAAAGGGATTCGGATGAATACCACAATCCTTCTTAATAAACCTTCTTGACTCCTAAATTAAAGGGATTCGGTTTCATATCACAATCCTCCAATTAAGTGAGAAACAATAGGATGATTTCAAATTTTCAAATGTGCAGATCATGACCAAATCCCAATGATTTCAACATTCCTTCTTGATAAACCATCTTTTTGCATTTTGAATTTTTTACATTTGTCTTAGTCCTTCTCCATCCTTTTTCCGCAATGGCCATTGTCTATTGATATGTTGTTTGAATGCCCAGTTTGCATGTATAATAATCATTATAGTTATAATGGTTTTAGTTTCATGGTAATTTATTTGTATCATTTACCATGAAACTAATTTTTCTGTTATTTCCTTTTCATGCTAAATCATTTGTACCGTCACCATGAAATGCCTGTTTGAATCATGCCATATTGTTCGAATCATGAAAATAATTAACGTATCCATGGTGTACTATGTCTAAGCAGATTTGGTTTTTATTTGCACTACACTTACGATGGTTTTAAGTTTCATGGTAAATTATTTGCATCATTTACCATGAAAAACATGATAAGAGGAATAAGTTTCATGGTAAATGATCATGTTAAATTGTCTGTTAAAAAAATAGTATGACAAGAGGAATAATACCAATCATGGTGACATGGTGTATACAAATCATGGCTCAGATTGGTATTAAAAAAAACATGGCGTATCCCAGATTTGCCTTGTCGTCGTTTTCAAAAAAAAAAAAAACATGGTTTAAAAACAAATATGAGCCATATGTATGCAAATCATGGTGTATCCCATAATAACAGACAGGACCCTGGCCTTTATAATTTCATCCCAAAAATCTGTGATATATATATATATACGGGGCAGTTCCGGGGACCCTTAAAAAACCTCCCCCAAGTTTCCGATCGAATTTTGATGATCCGAGCCGCTCAATGTAATCAGAACATGATTTTAAGGGTACTTACAAGAAATCAGCAAAAAAAATGACCGGGAAGGGCTTCATCCGAATAGTTTTTTATTGAACTTTATTGAACGGTTCAATAAAAAACTGCTCAAATCAAGCCCTTCCCGGTCATTTTTTTTGCCAATTTCTCGCGGGTACCCTCAAAATCACGTTCTGAACACATTGAGCGGTTCGGATCATCAAAATTCGATCGGGAACTATGAGATTAAGATTTGGAGGGTTTTTTTAGAGGTTTTTTTAAGGATCCCCGGAACCGCCCCGTATATATATATATCACAGATTTTTGGGATGAAATTATAAAGGCCAGGGTCCTGTCTGTTATTATGGGATACACCATGATTTGCATACATATGGCTCATATTTGTTTTTAAACCATGTTTTTTTTTTTTTTGAAAACGACGACAAGGCAAATCTGGGATACGCCATGTTTTTTTTAATACCAATCTGAGCCATGATTTGTATACACCATGTCACCATGATACCCAACGTATTATATAAGGGCACTATCGGGATTGAAAAAGAGAGAGGATGGAAACTTAAATGGTCAAATTGACCATGATGGAAACATAAGTTGGTAAGAGATTGAGGATGAATATTTAAGTCTCCCATTTTTCTATTTGATCATTAAAGACAATATTTACATAGAAATACATTACTTAAAAAAGTGAAGATAGAGGCTAGAAATTTAACAGGAAGTGATCTAACGGTTATAGAGATTGTTTTCACTTATATATGGACATTATTGAGCAGTTGAGCAGTTTCACCCTACAAATTCAGGAGTTTTTTTTACCGATATCCGTTGGAGCCGATTTTTTATAGGACCCCATGAAAGATTATTTTAAAATTTGGATACTTTTCTATATTTTTGTGAGACTCATCGTGAGCCCCACACTCATGCGGTATAAATATGCGATAAAAATGTGCGGTAAGAGAAGATTTTCTGTATAATTATTTAGAATAATTGCTTGCAGAAGTCTTGGTTTTTAGTCCTTTTGGAAAGTAAAGGACACGTCGCATGACGTGGGAATTGGGCGAAGGTTAAAAGAAGTGAAGGACACGTCCCAGGAATGCTGCCAAGCGGTCTATTCGGTCGTTCATCTCGGGTAATCAAGCCGAAATGAACGGCCGAATTGGCTGCTCGGCACCGCTGCCAAGCACCCGTGCTTGGCAGCTTCTCCCATTCGATGCCCTAAGTCAGCAGGTCCATGTGATTGATCCACCCACCCACCGTCAACACGTGTTGGATATCATCTGCACACCATTCCCTCCTTTGGAGGAAAAAAAAAAATTAAACGATTCAATTTACCCCCCAAAAAACGATTCATTGCCGGTGGGTAGTAAGCAGCTCCATTTTGCTTACTGCAACATCTTTTATTCCCCCTCCCCATGGAGTAGGTACGCACTGCCGAACCACGCATATCTCGTGTTCTTATGATTGCTCAATCCATAGTTCGATTTCAATCCATAGCTATCAAAATCTCTTGCAGAACAGATACCATTCAACTACTTCATTGGAGGGGTAAGCCACAAAAAAAAGTTCATAGCCACGAATACGAAATTAAAGAACCAAAAATCAAAGGATAAGGACAACTAACACAGTACTTTATGAAGCTGTCACAATTCCGCATCCAACATCACTGTAGCAAAACGATTTTCACAAGCTAATTTGACAAGAACAACTGGAAATACCGAAAACAAACCAGATACTACGGGATTGCAATCTGAGTCGTCCTTGAGCCTTTCACATCATCCACATTTTCTTACAACCTTCAGCTCTTGTGTAAAATGTTTTGTTCCAGTTTCTGCGTCGATTGCAATAACACACGTTCACCTTCTCCAAAACTCTTGCGTTGTTCAGAAAATAATCCAACAGTTCCAGCTCATCTTTCTCCCCTACAAAGCACTTAAACCCTATCTCCTTGAGGTGAAAGAGCAAACAAGAAGGCACGCTTTGAGGTGGATTCCAACAGAGTACAAACTCTGGACCTATAGCGTCACCGGAATCTACCTGATTACAGAATAAATTAGAAATGTCACAATTGCATTGGTACGCACATAACTATAAAAGGAAAGCATACGGCACTCCACTCACCTCCCCAAACACAAGGGACCCAAGACGCGGCGAGTTTTCCCGGATGGACCAAGCTCCAAGTCAGTCATGCAATGGAACTTTGGCATTTGGCAATTTGCTCTTTGCATAACCTTCAAACAGGAATACTTTACTTGGTCAAGTACTATAAAACGACCTGGAAAATTTAACTAGCAAACGATACATACAAGCACGGTAGACTAGTCGAGATTTTGTAAGTTGTTAGAAATGAAAATAGATCAGAATAAGCTGGCATACCTCCATAAATTCACTAGATAAGTATAGACGGTGTACGTTGGATAACCCCTTGAGAAAATCACTTACAGCTTCAGAATAATCTGACTTAAATTGGTCGATGGTTTGAAAAATGGTAATACGTGCTTCAGCCAGATGACACAAGCTTTGTAATGAATAACCTTCTGCAACAACATCAAAGATTTCAAGGAAGAGAAGAGCTGGGGTCTCAAGCACAATCTTGTAGGAGGGCTTGGGAATTTTCTTTAGTCCCCAGTAATTGAAATACAAAAGAGACATAACCAAACTTCTGAGCACAGGTGCCGAAATCTTAACAACACGTACATCTATCCCCACACATCCTCCCATACTCAATTCGTCAAGCACAGGGCAACCACAGATGAGCCTATCGATTGAGTCATCATCTGAAAATTTGACACTATGAAGATGGAGAATTTTAAGATTCGGTAGATGAACCAAAGCTGGAACATTCATAACAAATTTGGCTCCCAATTTTAGTACCACCAATGTTCCACAAGAGAAGAGGTCTTGAGGTAGCACTGTAGAATGCTCCATGGGAATGGAGAGATGAAGTTCTTGAAGACTAGACACTAAGGCGGCAGCGATCCATGCATTAACATGTGACAGATCATAACTGCGAGTACACTTGAGATGGAACTTATTTAACCGTGAGACTCTATGTCGTAGCACCACTCGATCAATGAAACTTGTGAAACTCGTTTGCAGAGACGGAGTTCTATCACGCTTGCGATGATTTAGCAATAATGTATCATCAAAGTCCACACTGTCGTACGATGTCCAAGATTGCTTCCACTTGGTTGACAAGACACAAGTTGCCACAGCGTTTTTCGTGGGAAGAAATGAAAGGATGTGGCTAATAAGGTTGCATGGCAAGTTGCTGATCCTGTCTTCACATTTCTTGACACCCAGATCCTTGGAACGCTTGCGGATTTTTGAGGTTGAACGCTTGCGGATTTTTGAGGTTGAACGCATGATTTCGCCCTCCATTTTAACCAACAAAATACACTAGTAAAATAGGTGAAGTAATAGAAAATTTGACGTAAAGATTAAAGAAGGTTGAGTCAAATAAGTGGAAAGCAGTAATTTCATAAGAATCATAACCACCAAGTTTGGTTCAAAATCAGGTCCCCTAGACCAAAAGCCTGACCTGCAAAAATACCCAGTGTTGTTATTTCTTGGTGTTGGAGGTAGCCAATGTCCTTCTACAGTGGTATAATGTATCCAAATCCCTATTCTTTTATGCTCAGAAGCGCGATATATGTCAACGGGCCGGCCTCACGTATCCCTATCCAACACATCTGCGACACAGAGTTGGTCTATCACTACCAAATATGTGTCCGCTTAGTTTATTACAATATTTTATGCCTTGTTCTCTTTAGTTTTCAAAAAATTCCCCCTAGATTCTCCCTACTTTCAACATTTCTCTCTCTATCTCTCTCCACTTATTACCCTTACTATTTTTCAAAAAACTTTTCAAAAACCAAACCAAACACAGCATTAATCAGGACAAGTTTAGGGCACGTTGGAAACAAGTTAGATTGTCATATTTATACCTTGGACATAGTTAAGATTGCAGTGGCTGCCTAAATCTTGAATATCTTAAACTTCATTGTTTCTATATCTTCAGAAAGTCAATGTCTTTGTTTTTTGTATGAAGTTATTGTATGTAAGTTGCAACTATGATTTGTCTGTCGTTTTCGTACCAAAAATATGATTTATAAAACCAAAGAATTAACTAATATTCCGAGGAACAGTGGTTAAGTCCAAGATCGTCCACGGAGAGTAAAAAGCTAAGTTGCGATACGTTCAATTGATTGCTACTTTAATTCTGAAAGGAAAATGTTTGAATTTGATTTGATTTGATTAAACTAAGAAAGTGATTAAAGGATTTGTAAACGAATGAGAGAAGGGACTAGGGTTTTCAATTCAGTCTCACCTTGTAACATAATTATTTCGAAACCTAGGGTTTATATTCAACATTACACTAGACCATCGTAGGGTAGCAATTCCTATCGATAATCCCCAAAAATATAATCAAGATTCGTACTCACGTATAGGCTATCTCAACACGGCACAGATCGTCTCACTGGATTTAACCAACGGCATGATCCGTCTCACGTCGTATAGTCTATCTCAAAACCTATCTTGGAACATTAAAAACCATTGTATGACAGTGAGTGCTTGAAACCATGGATACAAACACATTCGAATGTCAGAAAAATATTAAACTTCATAAAAAGTTAAGAATCGACCAAGTCATACAATCAAGTTGAATATAAAACCCTAAGAATCAAAAAACTACGCTACTAGGAGAGACCTCTTCGTCACCCTAGCCGAATAGTTTAGCCCCTCATGGAGTGAGAACAAATAATCGTGAAACAAATAAAACTCCATTAATTGAACAATAAACTAAAAGATTTGCAGAGAATAAAAAGATTGAACCTTGAAGCTTGTTTTCTTCTTCCGTCGTGTTGTTGCTACTGCTCTGGCCAAGGCGTGATGAACAGCCGCACCACTCAATTGCTCTCTCTATTGCGTGAGAAAAAAGTTCCTGATGGCAGCCCCCGTTCTCCGTTTCTGCGTGAGAATAAGATATCCCTCAAACCCTTTTTTTCCCCTCATTATATAGTGTGCTATAGTTTCTGCTCTTTTATTTTTATTTTTTTCCTATTATAAACTCATCTCATCACTTGATTAATTCTATCGGCACGGCTTTGCCTCGACACCAAATAAAATCAAACTTTGCGCTTTAGCTCCAAGTGTTATTCATCGGCTCCATGAGTCCTGAAACACAATTATTCCGTAACAAGTATCAATCCCCAAATAGCGCACTAAACGGACATAACAAGTCTAAGTTAGTGGGCGTAAATAGGCATATTTACGCACCCATCAATGATACCTATTTTTCTTTCAATGTGTCTCCAACATTCATGTGTCCCAACTGTAGGAAAAATGTTGTGTCCTTCTAATGCTCCATTTTCGATGTCTGTAACCGTACTTCTTAGCTCTGGGTGTCGATGGGAGAAGACATGAGACAAGGGAGAGTTTGGGTAAAGGGGATCCTTTGCCCTTCTAAGGAATGGAGCAATTTGAAACGTTGGGTAGAGCTGTCAAGGGTCCGGATTGCTATGAATCAAATCCTAATCCGCGAGATACGGTTTTTAGAAAATACAATCCGTGTTCGAACCAAAAATCTTACGGTTCGGTTCTAATTCAATCCATGAGTCACGGTTCGGTTCTAGTTTTATCCACGGATTACATTCTATAAACACTAAATGTAAAATTCAACCAAAAAAAAAAAACTAAATTTTTGCCACCAAAAAAACAAGCGTTACAATCTGCCAATTACATCCAGCAAGGTAGCAACCAAATGAAGTTATACAAGTAATATCCAGAGTTCCAGATTAATTACAGCAAGGCAACAACCAAATGAAGTTATACAAGTAATATCCAGAGTTCCAGATTAATTACAGCAAGGCAGCAACCAAATGACTCCACCAACACAATATGCAAATTCTAGTCAAGTATTGTCCAAGCATTATCTACTTGTTACATTCCATAAAACCTAATAAAAACTAGCCAATTAGTTTCGGAAAACAAACAAGTAGCATCACATTAAGATAAAATTGCTGAAAAAATAAAATCAATTGGTAAAACTTATACTCCCTCCGTCCCTTTTTAAATGTCCCGCTTCGTAACTCCAACTTATTAAAAAGACATCATCATTATACATTTCACATCAACTTTTTCCTCCACTTTCCCTACTTACCCATCATCATTACACTTTTACTCACTAACTTTTTAAAATGGAATCTACTTTTAGGGACAAAATAGACAATTCACCAACTTTTGTCCACTAACTTTACAAAATGAACACTTATTAAGGGACAGCCCAAAATGGAATACTGGACTGTAATAAAGGGACGGAGGGAGTAATTATTTACTAAATAGTACACACACACACACACACATATATATATATATATATATGTTTTTGTTTTTATTTATTATTTTTAAATATTTTACGGTCTGGTTTGGTTAATCCATGGTTTCATAATGAAAATCCGTGAACTGAACCGTATCTCACGGTTTTTCAATTTTCAAATCCGTGTCCGGACCATTAATCCATGGATCCAATCCAAAACTTACAAATCAGTTCGGTCTTATCCGGTTTCACGGTTCTCGATTTTTCTTGGACAGCCCTAACGTTGGGTAACTAAGTAGAATAACTGCCGATAAAAAAAAAAACTAAGTAGAATAACTGCCCAAACTTATAACCATACATTCACATGTATACTTATGAATTTCTACTATTTAGGGAGCGTTCCCGCAAAACTAAATGGACTATGACACATGTTTTCACGGATTTTTAGGCATATCATTCTTCTCACATACATCAAATAAAATCACATTTAGCAGAAACAACTTGACTATTGTCATTAGCCTGTAGTTCAATAACATAGCGGAACCACACCCTCGATCATTCATGTCATGTTTGTGACACATGTGAGACTCTTCATACGTATTATCTCGAGTGATGGGCATACATACATTTTTAGGCATTTGACCGTCAATATTGTGATTTCGCAGCAAAATAAAATTCCAAATGTAAATTGAAACATTAATTTTTTTAATTACAGGAAAGTTAAATATAAATTCATCGACACAGAGAATCAAAGATGCACCTCAAAAAGCTAGGGATCCGGGGAGCCTGTGGTGAGGGAACTCACCGCAGGGTTGCAGCCAGGGGCGGACACATATTGGGGCACGTGGGGTCACGTGCCCCCACGCCTTTTTTAAAAGGGTCTCTTATACCATCACACCATTAGCATGGTGCTATGGTCATCACAAATTGTGAAAAGTTCCAAAAGGCCTGAGTTCAATTCCCAGGACCCTCCATCCCTTGTTTTTTTCTTTATTTTTTCATTTTTGTTCTAACTCTTTCATTTATTTCTCCATTTTCGTTCTACCTCTTTTCTTTATATTTTTATTTTCATTCTACCTCTTTCCTTTATTTCTCCATTTTTTTCTATCTCTTTTTGTTTTCCTCCCAATCCACAATATTATGAAAATGAAATTACTATATCTTTTAGTTTACTTGCTCTTAACTTTGGCATTAATCTTACGATTGCTACCGCGACAATTGAAAGGGTATTTTCAACCATGAATATTGTGAAAAATCGGTTGCGGAATAGAATGAGTGATAAATATTTAATGGTTAAACGATACTTTAATGGTATATGTCACGCCCTCGATTTTCAACATAAATAAAATAGCTTTTCATAAATAAAACTCCTCACATTAGCATACATAATACCCCAAAAGAGTTCACCATGTCATGGTCATTAAATTACAAGTCCAACTCCAAGAGTTTGAATATATTACATCATTAAAAGAAATAGAGTTTAAGTTCTATTACATTCCCAAATCATGTTTTACCAAAATATCCACAAGTCTCATTTACCACTTCTTCCGAAAATATGCACTAGAATGCATGCACTTCGCTCCATGCTACCGCTCCGGGTTCACACCTGAAAATGATAGGTTGAGCTACACTAGCCCAGTAGAGAAATCTACACAACCATTATATGCAAATGGGATGACAGGTAGAATGAATAACAGGAATAAGGAACAGTATCTCAAGGGAGAAACAAAACACGACTAGTAATTATCCCAACGTCGATGACGTAACTGAAGTACCATGACTACACATCAAGACTCTAGTTTAACCACGAGAACTTACTATCTATACGATTCTCTCATGACTGCCACAGCCTCTCATCTTATTTCAAATTACCAATCCGATATCTTAACTTATGAAACCATCATGATCAAAGAATCGCAAAGCCGATATCTCTCATATCAATCACACTTTCACAATGATACCCCTTTTTCATTCACATCGTATCACAATTCCTTTATCGTTCTGTGCCATGAGCCAAAAGCTCCTGCCGGGCCATTTAAGGGATCCCGATACCCCTACTAGTACCTCCCTCACTGATGGAGCTAATTCAAATCACATACCATAGGTCACCACACCACAATCCCTCTGATACACATTACAATTTCGTCATTCATCTCAATCACATATGATGAACTCACAATAAAGACTTATTCACGTAGAAGTGGTACGGATAAATTCCACTTTAGTCAACTCGCTATCGTCACGCCATTAGTTTCTCATATCACCATATAAGCTTGTTCATACTATACATTAAAGGACACTTAGTCACAACGATTCATAGATTTCATTCTAGCAACCCTTAAGTTGTACAAGATACGAAAGAGATGTACCACACATCAATCGTAAGGGAAATGTCTCACGTACTTACTCCTAGCATTGTTTGATTTAGCAAAGTGTCCAACGTGTTCGCCTTTCACATCGCATGTCAGCATACACAACCTTAGCCCACCTATATTCATTATGTTCTCTAAAATCTCACTTCGGTGTCAAAAGACTCATACGGAACCCAACGACCACTACAAACCCTAGTATACCACTAGCCTCGTCATACCATTCAATTAGATACTCAAGAGAACCTAGGAACATCCGTGTCTCCCCCAAACGATCCTAGGGAAAAAGGATTTCCCAACATATACGAACTTATCTATCTTATTTTGGCTACCAAACCTTAACGGTTAAGAATTGGGAGATGAGACCACCACCATTGGAAAGTAGACCTCCGGTACATGAATTTCGATATAAAATTTGCCCAAAACCGAGTTCGGATGAAAAAGTTATGCACGATCGAAGTTTTTCCAAAAATGCTGATTTTTCAATGTCTACCGGTAGACATTAATCTCTACCGGTAGAAGACCCAAATCTCACAAAAATGACAGATTTTTGAATACCTACCGGTAGACATTGAAGACCAAAATTTCACAAAAGTGACACTACTGGACAGCGTTTCTACCGGTAGATTCAAAACTCCTACCGGTAGGACTTGGATTCTCAGTGCACGATTTTCAGATTCTACCAGAACAATTCCAACGACGAAACCAACGATCTAGGGCACGATCTAAGTACCAAATCAACTCATGAACATATAATAGAAGTGAGAAATCCCTACCGAATGGGTTTTGAGCAAAACCCCCAACTCCCAAGCAAGCCCTAGCTCCGAAAACCTTGAATCAACCGAATGCTCCTCTCCGAGCCAAACCCAACGAAATACGAGCTCAAGATCGCGTGCGGAAGGTCGGATGGAGGTTAATCTTCATGGGTTTTGAGTTCTTGGTTGAGATTTTGTGGGAGTGTGAGAGTGAGAGAGAGAGCCGGGCGGGAGAGAGAGAGGACCGAGAGAGAAAAACGTGAGTTGGGAGGTTGAGAGAAAAATGATTCTCTACACCACACACACACACCTATATATAGCCATACACTTGTAATTTACACTTGCACCCCTCCACTAACAATATTACCACAATAACCCCAAATCACATAACTACATTATTGTTATCATTCACATGATTTGCACTCAAGCTTTTATCAAGCATCGAAATTATTAAAATTTAATACGGGTCTCTACATTCTACCCTCCTTAAAGAAATTTCGTCCCGAAATTTGCATAGAATAGACGAAGGAACACCATCAATGAATTTCTAATCCCAAGGGCCGTGTCCACCACACAAGGCTTCGTATCCGCTAACCTCCGTGTCCAAAATGCAAGAAAACTCTATAATGCCACAACTAACTAACTTAGCTTCTTACCAAACAATTGCCAAGTTTCCATGTTCATACATGTCAAGTTACAAAGTTATTCGTATTCGTACAAATCATAATCATGTTACCAACTAATTCCAGTCTCACAAATCATATCCATTCTCATTACTTCCGACTAACCAACTCCGGTTCCATGGACCGTGTCCAAACACAAAGGAGAATTTCATAATGTCGTAATTCAACAACTTTCTCAAGCAATACATAATCAGCAAGTTCTAAGATTTACTCATCCAACCCAAGATTTACTAGATTCTTCGCGTACGCTTACAGGAAAATCAACTTTCATATACTTCTGTTTCACCTCGTTTCTTTACTTCCCGGTTTACTCACATTACCAAGACTCACACAAGTAGAGCTCTAATAGTCCTTAATGCCAACTCAAGACAAACTCCCTCAAAAGATAAACGCCGAGCAGATGTTAGAATGTTCAACACGATGAAGTCTAAACTAAACAATAATCATGAGTTTCCAACTTACATTTTCCAGAGCAAAGGTGAAATGTTAGTTTTGACGGAATTTTTTTTTTGCCCCCTTGAAAGCTCTTGTTTGAATAGTTACAAAGCCGTTGAAACATGTCCATGTGTGGCAAAATTTTATAGAATTTGAAAGGAAATATTCATTTTGGAAAGACATTGTCATCAATCAATTACGAACACCTCACTTGGTCACTTGGAAAGGATGACAATTTTGACAACATAGAAATGAACCATGCAAAGATTCAATTTTCACAAAGCACTATCCTGTTCAAAAAAAAATTTTGAATTCAAGATACGTACATCCGTAAATGGAAAAACTCTCTAAACCAAAATCCCTCACTTCACGTTCACTATACTCATTTGACACCCTTCGTAAATAACTCGATTCATGTTCAGCTTAGGTCTACAATGTCCAACTAGTCTCGCCTTTTCAACATCTTACGAGGAACTAACTAAGTGATCAAGGCCCTCAATAAAGCCATAATCTAGGAATTGAAAGACGTGCAAATCATCATCAAATTATAAGGTACAACTAAATAAGGAATTGGGACTAGAGATTCCAATCATCACATAACGTTACATCTAGCTAAGAGGTTCAAGTTACCCACACAAACACCTTCAATCAATTATCTATCTAGCACGTAGCAAGTGCCCACACAATATATCATTATCTATCCAACACCACATTCTATGGAAGAATCTCACACAATAACACTGCACACTAGTTCTAACATGTAAGTTGAAACTAAATAGCAACACATTTTATACTCCAAATACCATAATAAGTCAACCAATTACAGGCTCACCGCACAACTTATTGAAACTTCACAGTATCGAATACATCTACACGTCAACGGCTTCACACAGTACCCAACACCTCATCGAACGGGCTCACACAGTACCCAACGCAACCACGGGCTCACACAGTGTCCAATACAACAACGGGTTCACACAGTACCCAATATAGTACGGGCTCACACAGTACCCACCACACTACGGGCTCACATAGTGCCCTATACACTACGGACTCACACAGTGCCCAAAATACCACAGGCTCACACAGTGCCCAATTCGATAACAGGCTCACACAGTGCCCCAAAATACCACAGGCTCACACAGTGCCCAATTCGATAACAGGCTCACACAGTGCCCCAAAATACCACAAGCTCACACAGTGCCCTATTCGATAACAGGCTCACATAGTGCCCAAAATACCACAGGCTCACACAGTGCCCAATTCGATAACAGGCTCACACAGTGCCCAAAATACCATTACGGGTTCACACAGTACCCCATACAATCACGGGCCCACACAGTGCCCTGTACTCCATAACTCGCGGTTCCGAAAATTTAACAGTGATCATGTTCATTGCAATCTCATAAGGTTTTACACGATTTCTATCCATTTTATCAACCTAGAATACTCTCATTCAGCTACTTTAGTCAGCACATTTATATAGGTCTCTATCAAACAATATCACATAGATCACTCCACAATATTAATCGATACTAGTATGAACCACAGACTTTCATTATAGGAGTCATTCAATTAACAAACATCTCAAATATGCATAAGTAATCACAACACAGGTATATAAGTTCACACTACCTCACAATTCGGTATGTGATGCATGACCTGACCCCGTGGATCTCTGGACGCTCCCTCTGCTTGTCGGTTGTGGACAATCTATCGCTAAATGCCCTGGATGGCGACATCGATAGCAAACACGGGGTGGCCTCTGACCATGGTATTCCCTCTCTTGAGGACAGTCTATTGCACGATGGCCCGACCGACGGCACCGATAACACACAATCGTTGACCCCGACGAAACTCCTGACGTTCTAGTAAGATTAGGTGGTTCTGAACTATGTTGTCCCGAGGTGGACCAAAACTGTTCTCTCTGTCTTTTCCTCCCTTGGCTTCCAGACGCTTCTATAGATACACTCTTGTCAACGGTTTGTTGTCTCTGTCCCCGTACTTCCGCTTCCCCTGGTGTTTCCTCCGTATACTCAATACTTCTAGCACACTCGACAATGTTAGAAAACCTTCCAATTCATTGGCCTACCACAAACTTCCTGATAGACGGGTCTAACCCTTTCTCGAAACGCCTACACTTCCTTTCCTCTAACGCCACTAATTCTGGTGCAAAACGTGATAAAGATTGAAATTTTATAGCGTAATCAGAGACGGTCATATTTCTTTGCTCTAACTTCTCGAACTGTCCTCTAAGTTTCTCACGATACGTATCTGGAAAATATTGATTCTCGAAGAGTTCTTCAAACTCAGCCCAAGTCAGGTTCTCTACATCTGGTTCATTGATTCGATTAACCGCCATTGCCATTCTCCTAGCATCTCTTCTTGCTCCTAAAACCGATTCCCACCACTCATTCGCCTCACCGACAAGTTGACAAGCGACTATACTCACCCGCAGGTCGTCCTCCGTAATCTTAAGCGCATTAAAGATCTTACGAATTTGTGCAAGCCAATGATCGGCCACAAGAGGATCGCTACTCTCCCCATCAAACTGAGGTGGATTCCTACGGCTAAACTCCCGCATGGCTATTATGGCCCGACTGTCAGCGTTATCCCTAGGAGGTGGTTGCAAAAGATTTGCTGCTGTAAGTGCCGCTACAATTTCCCTAGCAAGCTGATTCTGTCCTGCCCCCATTCTCAGATTACCAATCCTACCCCGTCTATTCTCAGGTCTCGGAGGCATCTCACTACAAAGAAACAATGAAGAGATCGTCAAAAGCGATACACTACGAATCTCCAACTCCACCAATCCCGTCTAACAACTCTAAGCCAACCTACAACAACATAAATGCAATGCCACATAGATGAATGAATACTACTCACACATATATGCACAAGTTTTGTTAAAAAGCAGTGATTTTGAACCCATGAGACTAAAAGTCTCCCCACGGTCTCAAGGTATTCTAAACTCACGCTCTGATACCAAGTTGTCACGCCCTCGATTTTCAACATAAATAAAATAGCTTTTCATAAATAAAACTCCTCACATTAGCATACATAATACCCCAAAAGAGTTCACCATGTCATGGTCATTAAATTACAAGTCCAACTCCAAGAGTTTGAATATATTACATCATTAAAAGAAATAGAGTTTAAGTTCTATTACATTCCCAAATCATGTTTTACCAAAATATCCACAAGTCTCATTTACCACTTCTTCCGAAAATATGCACTAGAATGCATGCACTTCGCTCCATGCTACCGCTCCGGGTTCACACCTGAAAATGATAGGTTGAGCTACACTAGCCCAGTAGAGAAATCTACACAACCATTATATGCAAATGGGATGACAGGTAGAATGAATAACAGGAATAAGGAACAGTATCTTAAGGGAGAAACAAAACACGACTAGTAATTATCCCAACGTCGATGACGTAACTGAAGTACCATGACTACACATCAAGACTCTAGTTTAACCACGAGAACTTACTATCTATACGATTCTCTCATGACTGCCACAGCCTCTCATCTTATTTCAAATTACCAATCCGATATCTTAACTTATGAAACCATCATGATCAAAGAATCGCAAAGCCGATATCTCTCATATCAATCACACTTTCACAATGATACCCCTTTTTCATTCACATCGTATCACAATTCCTTTATCGTTCTGTGCCATGAGCCAAAAGCTCCTGCCGGGCCATTTAAGGGATCCCGATACCCCTACTAGTACCTCCCTCACTGATGGAGCTAATTCAAATCACATACCATAGGTCACCACACCACAATCCCTCTGATACACATTACAATTTCGTCATTCATCTCAATCACATATGATGAACTCACAATAAAGACTTATTCACGTAGAAGTGGTACGGATAAATTCCACTTTAGTCAACTCGCTATCGTCACGCCATTAGTTTCTCATATCACCATATAAGCTTGTTCATACTATACATTAAAGGACACTTAGTCACAACGATTCATAGATTTCATTCTAGCAACCCTTAAGTTGTACAAGATACGAAAGAGATGTACCACACATCAATCGTAAGGGAAATGTCTCACGTACTTACTCCTAGCATTGTTTGATTTAGCAAAGTGTCCAACGTGTTCGCCTTTCACATCGCATGTCAGCATACACAACCTTAGCCCACCTATATTCATTATGTTCTCTAAAATCTCACTTCGGTGTCAAAAGACTCATACGGAACCCAACGACCACTACAAACCCTAGTATACCACTAGCCTCGTCATACCATTCAATTAGATACTCAAGAGAACCTAGGAACATCCGTGTCTCTCCCAAACGATCCTAGGGAAAAAGGATTTCCCAACATATACGAACTTATCTATCTTATTTTGGCTACCAAACCTTAACGGTTAAGAATTGGGAGATGAGACCACCACCATTGGAAAGTAGACCTCCGGTACATGAATTTCGATATAAAATTTGCCCAAAACCGAGTTCGGATGAAAAAGTTATGCACGATCGAAGTTTTTCCAAAAATGCTGATTTTTCAATGTCTACCGGTAGACATTAATCTCTACCGGTAGAAGACCCAAATCTCACAAAAATGACAGATTTTTGAATACCTACCGGTAGACATTGAAGACCAAAATTTCACAAAAGTGACACTACTGGACAGCGTTTCTACCGGTAGATTCAAAACTCCTACCGGTAGGACTTGGATTCTCAGTGCACGATTTTCAGATTCTACCAGAACAATTCCAACGACGAAACCAACGATCTAGGGCACGATCTAAGTACCAAATCAACTCATGAACATATAATAGAAGTGAGAAATCCCTACCGAATGGGTTTTGAGCAAAACCCCCAACTCCCAAGCAAGCCCTAGCTCCGAAAACCTTGAATCAACCGAATGCTCCTCTCCGAGCCAAACCCAACGAAATACGAGCTCAAGATCGCGTGCGGAAGGTCGGATGGAGGTTAATCTTCATGGGTTTTGAGTTCTTGGTTGAGATTTTGTGGGAGTGTGAGAGTGAGAGAGAGAGCCGGGCGGGAGAGAGAGAGAGGACCGAGAGAGAAAAACGTGAGTTGGGAGGTTGAGAGAAAAATGATTCTCTACACCACACACACACACCTATATATAGCCATACACTTGTAATTCACACTTGCACCCCTCCACTAACAATATTACCACAATAACCCCAAATCACATAACTACATTATTGTTATCATTCACATGATTTGCACTCAAGCTTTTATCAAGTATCGAAATTATTAAAATTTAATACGGGTCTCTACAGTATACATACAGAGAAATATTTTTTAAGATTGTGAATAATAGGTGCCCCACTATATAGAATTCATGGGTCCGCCACCGACTGCAGCTATGCAAAACGGCACCGTTTGGCACACCCATCGCTCTAAGTTCCAACAGATGCAAGGGCCCCCAGATGCAATGCTCTGCAATGCCAAAATGATGCCATTTTCATTTAATTATTTAAGATTTATATATAAAAATACATGATTAAAAAATTAAGTGCTCCAATTTCAATCCGTTTGAACCGGTGCGAAGATATTATTTTTCTGATCATATTATTCTAAAGGATTATAATTCATTTTTGTCTCTCGGACTCTCATAATTGAGTATCTGCTCTTTATTTAGGACCCTGTAAAGCATAAACTTGATTATGAGGGTCATTTCCTGTATAGGTTATTCAATATTCCATCTTCCATCATAGTTGTTTTCAAAATTCAATCCCCAATACCATCCATTTTTTTTTTTAGTGTTTGCCAACTTCTAAAGAAAGGAGTAATGAAATTTTGGTTAACTAGGAACACATGTGCAAAGACATACTACATATACTGTTATACAGTACATCTGCACACAAACATAAGATTGCATGGCAAGTTGCCACAGCGTTTTTCGTGGGAAGAAATGGAAGGATGTGGCTAATAAGATTGCATGGCAAGTTGCTGATCCTGTCTTCACATTTCTTGCAACTCAGATCCTTGTAACGCTTGCGGATTTTTGAGGTTGAACGCATGATTTCTCCTACTATTTTAATCAACAAAATACTAGTAAAATAGGTATAGTGAAGTGTTGGAAAATTTCCAGATTTTATGAATGATAATTGGGACATTCGGAGGGTCTCCCGAGACAACCGAAAGGGCTCCCGTTGGTTCGTTGAATCTGGACGAGGCTCTTCAATTTTTCAGCAGTTTTGGCTGAATAATACCCCATGAAATAGAAGCTATTCATTCTGACAGTTTTGTATATTGATTCTCCTCTATTCAAGGCTGAGGAATCAATTTCCTGTATTCATTTCCTGGCTGTTACAAAGGCCACCAGAGCTGTATATAATGGGCAGTCCATTCTTCATTCTGCACCATTCTGCACCAGGAAATTCACCAACTCTGAGAGCTCTGAAATTCGTTCTTTGTGTGAGAGAGAGAGACAGGCAGTAGTTAGTTTGCCAAGGCGGTCAACGGTGGTGTTCCGACGGCTTGCGGTTTAGCCGAGCTAACCCTGGGAGGAAGTCACCGACGCAACCTACAACACCCACGGTAGGCAGCGAATCTTTCTTAAGGAGACTGTGGTATCACACAGGACTCGGTTCTTGATTCAGAAATCTGTTTGTATCTCGTTCTTATAATCTGTCTATTGTTTTTGTATTCTGTAATTTGATTCAATCTTGTGAATGTATCGTTGTTAATGAATGTCACCACATATTTTGACTCAAGAAGTCCTCTTCTCCAAAATGTAATTGGTTATGCGTAGCACAGGTTTACTGCTAGTTTATATAACAATAGAACGGGTGGGTAAATTAAGGAGGTATAAAAGAAAAATATGGCTCAAAGATAACATACAAGGAATGTGTTCTCGTTGTGCAAATGAATCAAAATAACATAAACCGAAAAAAGTAACAATTTCCTGTAAAGATGCACAAGTTTGATTTCAATCCATAGCTATCAAAATCTCATGCAGAACAGCTACCATTCACCTGCTTCATTGGAGGGGTAAGCTGTAAAAAAGTTCATAGCCACGAAATACGAAATTAAAGAACGAAAAATCAAAGGATGAGGACGACTAACACAGTAGTACTTTATGAAGCTGTCACAATTCCACATCCAACATCACGGTAGCAAAACAGTTCAAACTAGCTAATTTGACAAGAACAACTGGAAATACCGAAAACAAACCAGATATTATGGGATTGCAATCTGAGTGGTCCTTGAGCCTTTCACATCATCCACATTTTCTTAAAACCTTCGGCTCTTGTCATGGTGTAAAATGTTTTGCTCCAGTTTCTGTGTCGATTGTGATAACACACGTTCACCTTCTCCAAAACTCTTGCGTTGTTCAGAAAATAATCCAACAGTTCCAGCTCATCTTTCTCCCCTGCAAAGCACTTAAACTCTATCTCCTTGAGGTGAAAGAGCAAACAAGAAGGCACGCTTTGAGGTGGGTTCCAACAGAGTACAAACTCGGGACCTATAGCGTCACCGGAATCTACCTGATTACAGAATAAATTAGAAATGTCACAATTGCATTGTTACTCACATAACTATAAAAGGAAAGCATACCACACTCCACTCACCTCTCCAAACACAAGGGACCCAAGACGTGGCGAGTTTTCTAGCAACTCTGTCAACAATGCCCATACCACAGTATCACCCCCAGATGGACCAAGCTCCAAGTAAGTCATGCGATGGAACTTTGGGATTTGGCAATTTGCGCTTTGCATAACCTTCAAACAGGAATACTTTACTTGGTCAACTACTATAAAATGACCTGGAAAATTTAACTAGCAAACGATACATACAAGCACGGTAGACTAGTCGAGATTTTGTAAGTTGTTAGAAATGAAAATAGATCAGAATAAGCTGGTATACCTCCATAAAATCACTGGATAAGTATAGACGTTGTACGTTGGATAATCCCTTGAGAAAATCACTTACAGCTTCAGAATAATCTGACTCAAATAGGTCGTCGGTTTGAAAAATAGAAATACGAGCTTCAGCCAGATGACTTAAGCTTTGTAATGAATAACCTTCTGCAACCTTATCCGTGATCTTAAGGAACAGAAGAGCTGGGGTCTCGAGCACAATCTTGTAGGAGTGCTCGGGAAAATCAATAATTTCCCAGTAATTGGAATACAAAATATAGACAACCAAACTTGTGAGCATAGGTGCCGAAATCTTAACAACACGTACATCTATCCCAACACATCCTCTCATACTCAATTCGTCAAGCACAGGGCAACCACAAATGAGCCTATCGATTGACTCGTCATCTGAAAATTCGACACTATGAAGATGGAGAATTTTAAGATTCGGTAGATGAACCGAAGCTGGAACGTTCATAACAAATTTGGCACCCAATTTTAGTTCCACCAATGTTCCACAAGAGAAGAGGTCGTGACGTAGCACTGTAGAACGCTCCATGGGAATGGAGATATGAAGTTCTTGAACACTAGACAATAAGGCGGCAGCGATCCATGCATTAACATGTGACAGATCATAACTCTGAGTGCACTTGAGATGGAACTTATTTAACCGTGAGACTCTATGTCGTAGCACCACTCGATCAATGAAACTTGTGAAACTTGTTTGCAGAGACGGAGTTCTATCACGCTTGCGAGGATTTAGCAATAATGTATCATCAAAGTCCACACTATCATACGATGTCCAAGATTGCTTCCACTTGGTTGACAAGACACAAGTTGCCACAGCGTTTTTCGTGGGAAGAAATGAAAGGATGTGGCTCATAAGGTTGCATGGCAAGTTGCTGATCCTGTCTTCACATTTCTTGACACTCAGATCCTTGGAACGCTTGTGGATTTTTGAGGTTGAACACATGATTTCGCCAACTATTTTAACCAACAAAATACACTAGTAAAATAGGTATAGTGAAGAACATATACAGATTAAAAGACTAAAAAAGAGAAAGAAAAAAAAACTTTTTGGTACAACATGGAAGATAGGTTGTCCGAGTTGATGGGTTTTGTTTTGCTGATTAATTTGTTGAAGTAATAGAAAATTTGACGTAAAGATTAAAGAAGGTTGAGTCAAATAAGTGGAAAGCAGTTAATTTCATAAGAATCATAACCACTAAGTTTGGCTCAAAATCAGGTCCCCTAGACCAAAATCCAGACCTGCAAAAATACCCAGTGTTCTTATTTCTTGGTGTTGGAGGTAGCCAATGTCCTTCTACAGTGGTATCGTGTATCCAAATCCCTATTCTTTTAGGCTAAGAAGCACGATATATGTCAACGGGCCTCACGTATCCCTATCCAACACATCTGCGACACAGAGGTGGTCTATCACTACCAAATATGTGTCCGCTTAGTTTATAACAATATTTTAGTCAGGACAAGTTTAGGACACGTTGGAAACACGTTAGATTGTCATATTTATACCTTGGACATAGTTAAGATTGCAGTGGCTGCCTAAATCTTGAATACCTTAAACTTCATTGTTTCTATATCTTCATCAGAAAGTTAATGTCTTTGTTTTTTTGTATAAAGTTATTGTAAGTAAGTTGCAACTATGATTTGTCTGTCGTTTTCGTACCAAAATATGATTTATAAAACCGAGGAATTAACTAATATTCCGAGGAACAGTGGTTAAGTCCAGGATCATCCATGGAGAGTAAAAAGCTAACTTGCGATACGTTCAATTGATTTCTACTTTAATTCTGAAAGGAAAATGTTTGGATTTGATTTTATTAAACTAAGAAAGCGATTAAAGGATTTGTAAACGAATGAGAGAAGGGACTAGGGTTTCCGATTCAGTCTCCCCTTGTAACATAATTGTTTCGAAACCTAGGGTTCATATTTAACATTAAACCAGACCATCGTAGGGTAGCAATTCCTATCGATAATCCCCAAAAATATAATCAAAATTCGTACTCCGTATAGGCTATCTCAACACGGCACAGATTGTCTCACTGGATTTAACCAACGGCATGATCCGTCTCACGTCGTATAGTTTATCATAAAGCCTATCTTGGAACATTAGAAACCATTGTATGACAGTGCTTGAAACCATGGATATAAACACATTCGAATGTCAGAAAAATATTAAACTTCATAAAAAGTTAAGAATCGACCAAGTCATACAATCAAGTTGAATATAAAAACCCAAGAATCAAACAACTACGCTACTTGGAGAGAACTCCTCGTCACCCTAGCCGAATAGTTTAGCCCCTCATGGAGTGAGAACAAATAATCGTGAAACAAATAAAACTCCATTGAACAATAAACTAAAAGCTTTGCAGAGAATAAAAAGATTTAAACCTGAAGCTTGTTTTCTTCTTCCGTCGTGTTGTTGCTACTGCTCTGGCCGAGGCGTGATGAACAGCCGCACCACTCAATTGCTCTCTCTATTGCATGAGAAAAAGTTCCTGATGGCAGCCCCCGTTCTCCGTTTCTGCGTGAGAATAAGATATCCCTCAAATCCTTTCTTTCGAGAGATTTTTCAGTGCCAAGCGGTATCTACCACGCGGTACCTGCTCGGCGCATCCGAACTGTCTGATACACTTTTGGACGGTTTGGATTGAAACTCTCTCTTTCTTCTCACCCCAACACTTTCTCTCTCCTTTTCTGAACCGTTCAAAAATGAAATGGACAGCTCGGATGCACGAGCGGGCACCACGTGGTACCGCTCGGCACTGAATTTTTTTTCCTTTTTTTCCCCCTCTTTATATAGTGTGCTCCACTGAAGTTGTAATCAGCCGAGAATTTTGGCTTCCTTCTATTCATTCCAAAATTGTAATTAGTGGGCCCACTTTTCCCAGCCATAAATTAACCACGTGCAAAGACTTTGGTTTCTGCTCTTTTTTATTTTTATTTTTTTTCCTATTATAAACTCATCTCATCACTTGATTAATTCTATCGGCACGGCTTTTCCTCGACCACCAAATAAAATCAAATTTTGCGCTTTAGCTCCAAGTGTTATTCATCGGTTCCATGAGTTCTGGAACACAATTAACAAGTATCAATTCTCAAATAACGCACTAAACGGACATAACAAATCTAAATTAGGGAACATAAATAGGCGTATTTACGCACGTATCAATGATACCTATTTTTCTTTCAACGTGTCTCCAACATTCATGTATCCCGACTATAGGAAAAATGCTGTGTCCTTCTCATGCTCCATTTTCGATGTCTGTAACCGTACTTCTTAGCTCGGGGTGTAGTTGGGAGAAGACATGAGACAAAGGGAGAGTTTGGGTAAAGGGGATCCTATGCCCTTCTAAGGAATGGAGCAATTTGAAACGTTGGGTAACTAAAGTAGAATAACTGCCGATCAAAAAAAAAACTAAGTAGAATAACTGCACAAACTTATAACCATACATTCACATGTATACTTACGCATTTCTACTCATATTTTCAAGGAGCGTTTCCACAAAACTAAATGGACTAAGATACATATTTTCACAGATTTCTAGACATATCATTCTTCTTACATGCATCAAATAAAATTACATTCAGAGGAAACAACTTGACTATTGTCATTAGCCTGTAGTTTAATAATATAGCGGAACCACACCCTCATTCATGTCATGTTTGTGACACATGCAAGACTCTTCGTACGTATTATCTCGAGTGATGGGCATACATACATTTTTAGGCATTTTTAAAAAACGCTTTTAGGCTTGCACCGCGCTCCAGCACAACCACCCCTAGTCGATCGTTGTCATCTTTTTTCACCCATCTCCTCCGATGTCTCTTTTTCTCTTTTTTTCCGTTTTCCTTTCTGTTTCGCCGATCACCCACCGATTACCACTTTCGGGTGTAATCAGTTTTGACTTTAATGGCAAGGTGGAGTCCTAGCAGCAGGAGGTGGCGAGGTTAGAGGCTTACTCTGAATATGAAGCAAAGCCGAGGACATTAGTCTTACACAAGGAAAACCAAATTAAAGCGACATATATTTGCATTCAACTACTTAGAGAGAAGAGCGGAAGCACGTGTCGAAACTTTACAAACGAGGTTTCACAAATAATGTGGACAAAACTCCATTACCAGAGATACGAAACTGAAGTACCAAAACAAAGAGGATCAGGACCACTAATACAGAACTCTCTCTCCACTGTCACAACCCCGCTTCCAGCATCACTATGGCAAATTGATTTTCGCAAGCTAATTTGACAAAGTGAGACTACCACGAAAATTTCCAAAACAAGTCTGGTATTGTGTTGCGACATGAAGAAGCCCTGGAGACCCTTTGATCAAAAGTTCCGTTACAAACCTCAAGCTCTTGCTTAATGTCGCTGTGTGATCTGGATTGTGCAGTCTCTTTCATCGCTGTAACGCATGTGCACCTTCTCCAAAACTTTTGCATTGCACAGAAAATACTGGACCATCTCCCACTCTTCTTTCTCCCCCTCAAAGAATCTAATTTCAATTACCTTGAGGTGAGAGAGCAAACAAGGAGGCACATTCTGAGGTGGATTCCAATCCAATGGATAATACCAATTTTCATCTCGAAGTCCCTGATTACAGAAGAAATTGAAACGGTCAATCTCAGACCTCTAGCTCAACCCTTGATTCAATACGACATTGGTAATGGAAATGACACATGGTTATGGCTGGATAATTGACACCACTTAGGGCCTTATTCCTGAAGTTCGGGGAAAGAGATGTTAGAATTGTAGGTAGATCTTTGTTGACCAAAGTATTTTCCATAATTTTAAATGTAGGATGGAGATGGCCGAGACAAAGAAGCTCTACTATTACATACATGATACATCATTGAGCATACTCGTAGTATTCTTTTGCCTCATATTGATATTGAAGATTCTGTTTTTTAGGTTGCCTTCTTAAGATGGGAAATTTTGTTAATTCTGCCTGGAATGCCATTAGGTATGGGGAATGCAGGTACCATGGTTCCATTTGGTTTGGTATAGCCGTTGTGTGCCTAGATGGGCATTTAATCTTTGGCTTTGCTGCCTTAACAGATTGAGTAATGTTGAGTTGGGGATCCGTTTGGATTCTACATGTCTTCTATGCAATCAGTTGGAAGAGTCTCACAACCATTTGTTTTTTCAGTGCTCCTTTTCTCCTCAAGTCTGGGGAGCAGTTCTCAACAAGCTTAATATTAGAAGGAATCCTACTAACTGGGACATTGAGGTGAATTGGGCCTTGCAGCATGTTAAATTTAAGAGTTTTGCTTCTGTGGCGTTTAAGTTGGCAATGGCAGGAGCCCTGTATCACTTGTGGATTGAAAGAAACTCTAGGATTTTCAAGCTCAGCTACTGGCCGTGATGCTATCATTCAGCTGCTTGAGAATGATTTGAGAGATAAGCTTACTTGGAGGAAAGTGATTCAAACTCAGAGGAACTATACAGTCTGCAGTACTTGGAATATTACTACTGGAATTTCCAGCTGAGATTTTTTGTTTCCTTTCCTTAGTTGGGTTAGGGTGGTGGTGTTTCTTCGTGGTTCTTCACAATTTTGTTTTGCTTCTTGGGAAACTATGTATCATTTGAAGCCTTTGGGCTGTGTTTCTTGAATGAAATTTCATTTACCAAAAAAACGCTACTTAGCTCGTGTTTTTTTCTTTTGTTTTCTTGATGATCTACTTAGCTTGTGTTTGGTACAGACACAACGTTCCTTTCTTTTCCCTCCACAAACCAGGCACTAGACAATTCCAGAATCCAAATATAGTCTAAACTCTAAACCAAATAAGAAAAGAAAAAGACTACCTGTTGACTCACCTTTTCAAAAACAAGTGTCCCCAGATGTGGGGAGTTCTCCAGCAACTCTGGCAACAATTTCCATCCATCATTAGGCATTGCACCAAGCTCCAAGTAAGTCATATTATGAAACTTTGGCAGCAGAGAGTTACTAGAGGAAATAACCTTTATACAAGAACACTTTAATGAGTCAAGTGCTAGAGAATGACATGCAAATTAACTAGCAAACCATGCATACAACCATGGGTGGTCAATGGGGATTGGGTAAGCAGTTAACTACATAAAGAGATCAGATATAAGCAGCCATACCTCCATAGAGTAATTAGATAAGTGTAGAGACTGAACACCGGATATCCCACTGAGAAGATTAGTTATGCCTTCAGAGACAGTTGAATCAGTACACCCTTCAACAAAATCAATATCAGCTCTGATGAGGTGACACAAGTTCTCTACAAAATAACCTCCCGCTGGAGAATCACTGATCATGAGGTATAGAAGTGCCGGGGTGTCTAGCACAATCTTGCACTCCAAACCGTGGGTATACTCTGCCAAACATTCGGATATAATCAAGCTTGTAAGAACAGGTGCAACAACATTAATCACACCCACATCTTCCCTCACACATCTAGTCATACTCAGCTCTTCAAGCACAGGGCAGCCAAAGAGGAACCTATTGATTGAGTCATCATCTACAAAGCCGATACCAACAAGATGTAGAATTTTAAGGTTAGGGAGGGAAACCGAGGAAGGTACATCCATGACCGTAACATCGTAAATATCATCCAGTTTTAACACCACCAGAGTTCTACAAGTAAAGAGCTCCCGAGGAAGCAAAATAGAGTGTTCCACATGGACGGACAGATCAAGTTCTCGAACATCACGCAGTAACATATCAGCAATCCACCCATTAACATGTGAAACATCACAAGTGCAAGTGCATTTGAGACGGAACTTTTGCACGCATTTTCCCCTATGCAGTGACAACACTCGGCATACAAAACTTGTGAAAATCCTGTGCAGCATTGGATTACTAGTTTGATTATGAGGAAGCAACAGCAACTTATCATCAAAATCCAAACTGGTGATTGATGTCCATAATTGCTTCCATCTAGTCGATAAGACACTAGTTGCCACCGCGTATTTTGTGGGAAGACAGGAGAGGATTTGGGCAATAAGGCTGTCCGGTAAGTTGCTGATCCTATCTTCATACTGCTCCTCCTCACAAAGCATCTGCCTTCGTGAGTTTGAACCCATGACTTCTCTCATGGTATTTGCCTACAAATTTTGAATCGCAAAAGCGGTTTGTTCAAGAACTTAGAAAATGGAACTGAGCCAATATTATACAAAAGGTAGTTACCAAAAAAAACATACAAAAGGTTATATTAAACATAAGTCTACGGAGTTCCACAACAGAATGGTGTGGAAGGCAATGGATTCTGGTTTACTTGACTTCCGGATTTAATTTGAAGCTTTGAGTCAAAGAAGTGGAATCCCATTAGAGTCAATTTCCATCTTCCATCATAGTTGTTTTCAAAACTCAATCCCCAACAGCATCCATATATTTTTGGGTTTGCAACTTCTGAAGAAAGGAGTAATGAAATTTTGGGTAACTATGAAGTAGGAACACATATACAAAGACATATACAGTACATCTGCACACAAACATATGTATGAGCTAGGTACATTCATGTCATGATTGCAACATTTGTGAGACGGCGAGACTCACTACTAGCAAATGTTACACCCTCTAATAGGCAAATGTCAAGCCCTTTCATGGGTAATGTTACGACCTTGGTAGAAAATGTTATATCGGAGTGGAACCCACGAGGGATACCATAAGTGAAGTTACGAAATGTTACAGCCTTTATTGGGTGCTGTTATGCCTATGGTGCTCCAGACACTTCAGAATCCCCCACTAAGCAAACACTAAGGCAATGCGCTTTGGTATACTCTTAGTGCTGCTGGTGGATATGCTACTAGTGATGCTGCTGGATATCTATATATGTATCTATCTTTATCTGTAACTGGACAGCGGCCACCATTTTCACATACACATCTCCACTCAAAATCAGCCATCACGGCTCGAAAGTCAGATTAAATTCCAAAATCAACTTTGCCGAAAGTACAAATAGAGGACTAAGGGAAGCAGTCCACAGGAAGACCCAGGGGATCTAAAGTTCACCACATCTCGACTTGCGTTTACTTGAGAGAGGAAGCCATAATCATAAAAATCGGAAAACCCCAAGAAGAGCAAGGAAAACCATAATGTAAGCAGCTGGAATCGGAGAGTCTAATATAATTCCTTGATCTTGCACGCCATCACTTAAATTCTTCCACTAAACTTGTTCGCCAAGCTTAGAGTCTTTTATCTTTCTAAAGCCGGTCTCAAGCCCAGATAAAGTAGGAAGGTCGTGCCGTAGGTAGCTGACAGCCGGCACGTAAAAGCCCAGTTAGATCTTTATGACACAAATCCTAATATCCCCAATTGATTGGGACACAAAGGCTCAGTTTGATTTGGTTTGGTTGGTAAGCTTGTTCACCGAGAAAATTATCGGAATATGAAGCAACAGTGGCTTAGCTATCGAGGATTCATTCATCCAGTAAATAGGGGCACACCTAGCTATTGGGATTCAGTTGAGTGATAATAAATCTTAAGCATAGAGATAATAAGAGAGCAAGAGACGGATGAGGGAACGAACCAGAAGAGAAGATTGTGAAACCCTAGTGGCCTTAACGACGGCAGCAGCAACAAAGATCGCCGGCAGGTGGAGTGACCGTTGGTAACCGGAGAGAGAAGGGCGGGGACGCCTGTTGCAGCAGATGTTGGAGTGACAAAAAGATGACCAGTGGCTGTATTGGAGCCTATAGAAAGGAAAAGAAAGGAAAGGAAAATACTCCAGGGAAGGAAAATGAGAGGAAAATATGTGGGAAAATTTACTATTCATTATCATTGAAATCTTTATTTTTTTTTTCTCTTTCTCTTCTAACCAAACAATAAGAGAGAAAATAATTTAATTTTCCTTTCTTTTCCTTTTTTTTCTCTGAGTTCCAAACAGAGCCTAAGTTTTCCGATCAAACTAACTTTTTTTGAATGATTTATGTTGTGTTCTCTTTAATTTTCAAAAAGAATTTTCAAAAAATTCCCCCTACTTCTAACATGTCTCTATCTCTCTCCACTTATTACCCCTACTATTTTTCAAAAAACTTTTCAAAAACCAAACCAAACACAGCCGTACTCTGCAAGGATTACAAGATGAATAGTTATAATTACGGTTGAAGACACGAGGTACCCTATTTCATGGAGGTACCGTGTTGAGTTTGAGTTTTGAGTAAGATTTTTTAAATAATGAATGAATAAAAAATAATAATAAAAAGAAATCCCAAAACGAACAAAGCTGATGGGATGCGAGTGGACATGTTGCCTGTGTTTGTGTTAGGGACTGTAGCATCTCCAATAGTGCGATATTTTTCTTGCCAAGAAATGGCTTCTCCATTTATGAAATCAAATTTGGCCTAACAAATGCAAATGGCTTTGTCATTTGTCGTCACATGGCCATTTTGTAGTTGAAAACTTATTTGAAGGATATTGTCAAATTTCTAGATCCAATGGTTGTGATCTATTAAGTCCAATAATGGCTTTAGAAATATTGGAGTGGTTTTGTTAAATTTCAATAAAATAAAATGGGTGGAATAAAAAAATTCCTAAAACTTTCATGACTTTTCAACCCTCTGGAAAATGTACATAATATGTTAAATAATTTATTGGTTGTATTCTCCTTTTGTCGGATTTTCATATTCAACGAATAGCTAATATTAAGGTTAAGTGTCTTTAAGACATTCAAGGGAAAAAAATAGAAGCACGTGAGATTGAAAAAAAATAAAAACTATAGTGTACTATGTTTAGGCTATTTTGTTAGTTTTATTGACATTGTAGCTTGGTATCAATTTTTTTTTATTTTATAACTAGATGTCTAGGCCAACTTACTAGCGATCATAGCATGCTAGTATGTTGTATATTGTTGCTGCACATTCACTTTTCGATGTCTAATTATGTTGTAAGGCTCTTATTTACGGCAGATTACCCAGAGAAAACAACAAACACAAAGTGAAAAATAAAATAATAAAAGAGATTTATCAACAAAATATATAGGCAACAACAACTAATCCTCTTCTAACCAGTTCATTCCACACAAATATTGAAACCAACACCAAGGAGGTTGAGAAGACAATATGGTCACACACACAAAAACACAATGCCTAAACATACTGATCACAGGTTTGAAGCCAACTAACCAAACCATGGCTATCAAAACTTCATACAGAACAAATACCAAATCACATACTTCACTAGAGGGGTAACATGAAATATACAGAATATATGCTGTTTCTGATTGTAATAATTTGACAAAATGATACTCATTTCACAAGCCAATTTGACGAAGTGAGAATAACGCAAAGCACCCAAAAAAACCCCACTATTACAGAGCAGCAACATCTTAAGTCCTTGAGGCATGTATTGTCCATTTTGAATTCACATAAGCATAATCAATGTTCACCTTCTCCAAAACCTTTGATGTCTGTAGAAAATAGTCCACAATCTCCCACTCTTCTTTCTCCCCTCTGAAGACACTAATTCCAATTACCTTGAGGTGAGAGAGCAAACAAGAAGGCACATTCCGAGCTGGATCCGAAAGCAATTGTGTAAACACTTCATAATTATCTCCAAGACCCTGTATAGAGAAAATTAGATAAGGTGACAAGTGCATGCTACTTAGATACTTCCATAACCAAAGAATACTTCTCAACTCACCTCTTCGAAAACAAGGGTTTCCAGATGCGGGGTGTTCTCCAACAACTCCAGCAGAAATTCCCATTGAACATCACGAATGTCACCAATTAAGCTCCAAGCAAGTCATATTAAGGAACTATGGTAGTTGACAATCACGCATACAAGTCACCTTTACCCAAGAACAAGTGAGTCAAATGCTAGAGGGTAGAGAATGATAGGCAAATTTAGCTATCAAACAAATACAACCATGGGTGGTCACTGAAGATTAGGTCAGCAGTTAACTACACCAGAAGATCAATATAAGCAATTATACCTCAATCCAGAAACCAAATTTTAGAAATTGTACGTTGGACATCCCCTTGAGAAGATCACTTAGAGCTTTAGAGATAGCTGAACCATGATCAGCATATAAAAAATATCAGCTCTAATGAGATGATGTAAGTTTTCAACTAAATAGCAACCGTCCTCTGCAGAAGCGCTTATCTCAAGGTATAAAAGTGTCAGGGTGTCAAGCACAATCTTGCGCTCAAAACCATGAGGTGGTGGCCTTACGTAACAAAGCAAACAATCATGTATAAACAAGCTCGTGAGCATAGGCGCAACAATGTTAATCACACTAACTTTTCCCCCCACACATCCGCTTTTACTCAGCTCTTCAAGCACGGGGCAGCCAAAGAGGAACCTGTTGATTGAGTCATCATCTACAAATCTGTAACAACCAAGATGTAGAATTCTAAGACTTGGTAGAGAAACCGAAGTAGGTACAATATTCATATCACCATCCTTTCTCAATTTTAATACCACCAGAGTTCTACAAGTAAAGAGGTCCTGAGGCAGCATAGTAGAATGTTCCATCGAGAAGGACAAATCAAGTTCTCGAACATTTCACAATAATGTATCAGCAATCCATCCATTAACAAGTGAAGCATCATAACTTTGACTGCACTTGAGACAGAACCTCTGTACACATGAAACATGATGCAACAATACTCGACGCACAAAAGTCGTAAAACTCCTCTGCAGCGACGGATCGGTACTTTTGTTTTGAGGACATGACAATAACATATCATCAAAGTCCAAACTGGTGATTGAAGTCCATAACTGTTTCCATCTTGTCGATAGGACACTAGTTGCCGCTGCGTATTTTGTGGGAAGACAGGAAAGGATTTGAGCAATAAGACCGTTCGGTAAGTTGCTGATCCTATCTTCATACGGCTGCTCTGGAAGCTTCTGCCCTTTTAAGATTGAACCCATGATTTCTTTCTGGGTATCTGCCTACAAATTTTGAATAGCAAGAGAGGTTTTTCTCTCAGAGATTGGAGGAAATCAGGAATAAACAGGAAACCCAAAAAACGTTTGGGAAAAGCCAAGAAAAGAAAATGGAGCAACAATGAAAATAACAAGAGCAGAAGACAAAAGAAGAAAAGAAAAGGAGAGGAGTTATTACCCTTATTCGAAATAAATAAACCATTAGCCACTTAAATCAAGCCCCAAAAGCCCTTCGCCTCGTCTAATGTAGGACAGAATTGAACAACTGGAGTGCTGGGATAGTAAAGACTAGGGGCTGTTTTGGAGCCGCAAACAGTGCTCCTGAATACTAATAGGGAAGAAGAAGAGTCTAGACGTCCAACCAAGGAGGCCCTAAATCTAGGAAGCGTAAGGCAATTGGAATTTTTTTTATTCTCATTCGTCATTCATAATACGGAAATTTCATCAGTTATATGCTTCACAACACATGTTGGACACATAAGACCATTCCCATTCCATAGAAGTCAAGGAAGAATGAATTTGCCATATGATAAATGAACCTCATAAATAACTACTAGGGTGTATATGTGGTTCGTGTATGTAAATGAATGTTCATGTGGCCCATGGGCTACCCCTAGAGCTCATGACCAGAGTAGGGAAACTACCAAAATACCCCAGGCCTATCATGGTGGACTGCATCATCGCCTACGTGGGTTTGAAGTGCAAAGGAGCCTCACTGCACCCCAGGCGCTTAAGCTTGCTTTTTGACAACTAATTTGGACAAGAGCAATGTGAAGGGGAAAATTTTATTCGAGGCGTAACATCTTCAATGCTTAAACATACATTTCCTCCTCTTGTAAGCCACATCACGTAAACTTTCTAGCAAATTGGCATGTGGAACAAATTGTTGACACTTGACAGCTAGTAAGTGATTGAAAATCGAATTGTTCAAGTTTTTGGTAAAAACTACATTTTCAACAAAATCTACATTTGGGCCAGTCTATTTGGCCCATAGATTAGGCACTTGTTTAGTTTCTATTATTACATGCAATAACGTTAGTTGGTTTATTTGCGCCATCCGACCAATGTTAACAACTTATCATTATAACAGCATAAAATATGTACTTTACATGCCCTGCACTCCAAAACACAACTGATTGTCATGTTAAAATAAAAATCAAAGCACTGGTTTATTATTTACGAAAATATAACCCCATTTATTTTGTCTCTCTCTATATAGTTGTGGCTAGGACAATTAGGCCATACTAGTCAAAGTTGGAAGTTTTAGCATATGAACATATCATATTGGCATTGACCAGTATTTTTGGCTTCTAGGAAACCCCACAAGATACCTCGTATTTTCCCAGAAACAATTCAAATTTGGTAAGAAGGGCTACCACAGTATCACTGGAAAATTTATGAATAATGTAGCAGCAATGAATGGGTTTGACACACGTCTGGCCACTCACATCCCTAATGGAGAAAAAACCAAGAACCCAATATGGGTAGTCAGATACACAGCCCTCCCACTATGTACCCACCTAATACCAAAAATACTTTCCGAATCCTAACCACTTTAAACCATGACCAATTTTTTTTTAATTCCCAACAATTCCACTGATGCAAAATTCTTCAAGCAAACTCAAATAGAAATCTCTTATTAGGGAAGTGAGTTGTGGGAGACAATAACAGAGTTTTTTTTCTCATGATCCTATTATTGTTTGGAAAATTGTTTAGCATTCTATGGTTTTTCTAAACCTATTTATAAAATGTGGTTGTTTTGAAAATTGTATGATTCAACATGCACTTTAGATCACAAAATGCATCTTGAACATACATTGTTTGCTCAAAAATGCATCTTGAACAAACACTGTTTATCAAACTGCATGCTTAAGATGCACTTTTGATCAATTCAAACCCCATTATTTGGTTTAAAGTGCATCCTGAACATACAATTTTCAAACAATAACACTTTTATAAATAGTTTCGAAACAACCGTAAAATGCTAAATAGTAACCCAAACAATAATAGATATACCAGTGTTCCAAAAATCGGCCGCCTAGGTGAGGTCCAACGCCTAGATCTAGATTAAAATCGGCCAAGATGGCCGACCAGGGTGCTAGACGGATGGATGACTAGTCAGCCGCTAGGTGCCCCTCTGCCGCCCGACTAGCTCCTAGCAATTTTAGAACATTGAAATATCAAAAAAAACAAAAAAAACAAACGAACAAATATCGACAATAATACGTCGAACAAATCACATAGAACAGTTTTAGAATAACCAATCCATTCAAAAACTTAAAACTGCACACAAGGAGTATGGATTCTAGAAAGATCATCTACGACGCTATCTGAATCGACGAATGGGGCCAATAAAAGAAATAGATGTTGCTACAGCGGAATCACCATTCCTGAAACCCTAGAAAATGAGAGACAGGCAGAGAAAGAATAGAGCAAGAGACAGATGATTTTTTTTTTGGTAATTGACAAGAGACAGATGCTGCTACAGTAGTATCATCATTTCTGAAACCCTAAGAAAATGAGAGAGAGAGAGAGAGAGAGAGAGAGAGAATAGAGACAGACCTTAACGACGGCGGCAGCAGCAACGATCATCAACAACAGGGAGGGAGAAACCCAAATAGAGACTTCCGTGAGATTTACAATTTGCAAGAACCTCTCTATTGTTTTGAAATTCACAAAACACTCCCCAACTTTTTCTTAACAGTCCCACGTAATTAGGTTGTGTTCTGCTTTTTAAAAAAGTTCTTTTTTTCCAAACGGAGGTAATTTTAAGTTCAAAAATTATGTATTTACGTAAATAATTTTTTTACTAATATGTATCTTGTTTGATAGATTTCATTGAGATCTTTTATACGGTGCAAAAAAAATCAAAAAATTATTTTTCATTGAGTAACAAGAATTTGATCAATTATAAATTAAACGATTTGATCAATTATTAAGTAACAAGAATTTGACGCAAAATTAATAAATATAATATTTTTTATTTAAAAAATAAGTTACTATAAATTAAACGATATAGCTAATTTTTTTATATATCCCAAATGGTAGAGGGCCAAGAATTTAAAAAGGAGGGAATTTTTTAAAAAAAGTTTCCTCCCCTTATAATCTAATCGGACAAAGCAGCTCCGGCCACGATAACTCGCCTCCTCTCTCTCTCTCTCTCTCTCTGGTCATCTATCTCTCTTTCTGTTGGTCGTCTCTCTCTCTCTCTCTCTCTCCTTAAACGTATAATTCTTGGGCGGCTTTCGTCCCATCAGATAAAATTGCGTACTGGTTGAAAAAGCAAATAAAGACCGAAAAAGCCTCTCTTCTACTTATTCAATTTCGGACCGATCATCGATCACACCTTTGAGTTTAGGTCTATCGATTTTATTTAATTTGGTGGGTATTTGTGTTTGGCTTAAGGAAGCAGAAAAAGTTGGACTATTTTTCTTTTTTGGCTGCAGCAAAAGGGTTTATTTTTATTGATGGATAACAATAGTTGGAGACCTGCTCCTGGTGGTGGTGGTGAACCCACGATGGACGCAGGAGATTGGAGATCCCAATTGCAACCTGATTCGCGACAAAGGATTGTCAACAAGCGACAAAGGATTGTCAACAAGATGTGAGTTTGTCCTTAAGATGTTGTTGGTAGTTTGTAAGTATTGGTTTAATGCAATTAGATATGTTGATTTATTTGGGAAAGGAGAAAGAAAAGGAAGAAGTTGTGAATGATAAAGATATGAACTCTCAGACAATAATATAATTTCTGGGTGAAAATGGCTTCTTTTGTGTTTGTCTAATTGAATAGTTGATCTTCAAGTTGAAGCATTGGATTAACTTAGTGAGTCAGCTGTTTGTCTATTCAAATTGTATACTCCAATATGTGCTGGTTTCAATTCTCGGAATTCATCTGAGTTGCAAATTGCATCTGATGAATATGGTTACTTCTCGGGCAGTGGCTTTATGAGTCAAGTTAAGAAAGTGTGTACAAGGAAAGCTGGAATTTGCTCTATAACCAGAGATTTTGGCATGAACATAGATTTTGAAATGATTCATTTGGAAGTTTGTGTTGTTTTTTACCATTTGGAGAGACGTAAATGCTGAAAAATGTTTGTTCTAGCAGCTTAATCTTGTTTGAGAAGGAGATCGTGGGTGCATGTTGATGTGGTAGTGATATTTTACTGCAAGGATATTGAGAGTATAGTCGGATCGGAGTTGTTGTGCCAGAGTGTACAAGTCTATAAGCAATTGGTGTTATTTTATGACAAATGGATATTGTATTTTTCTCACCTTTGCACGATATCTCTCAGACGTTGTACCTTATATTTTAGTTAACGATTAGCTCAAAACTTACAGGGTTCCCCCACCTCATATACAATCCAAGCAGCAATCCCAGCAATCACAATCACAATCTCAAATTACTCAAGTGCACCCCATGCATGAAAATCAAATGAATCCCCAGCTACAGTCAATGAACTTACAGGGTTCTTCTGTTGCAACCATGCAGCAGAACAATGTGGCAACTCTGCAGCATAATTCCTTGTCTTCTTTATCAGGGGTTCCAACTACATCACAGAGCATGATCAGTACACTGCAGCCTGGTTCCACTCTTGATTCAGGTCAGGGTAATTTGGGCTGGCTCTATGGTACTACCCTCTTTGAATATTCTTTGTTAAAAATTGTGAATATCGTGTGATTTTTTTACTTTCGAGCTGCGATTATACCTGTGTTGGATAGGTCTGCTAATCCACATTACGGATCAACTACTCATTTTCCAAAAATGAACTAGGTTTGTGAAATGTTCCTATTCGTTGGAAGGGACTAATCTAATTCTTATTTTACTTGTGACTGTATTGCTTCAATTGAGAAAAATACTTAGGGATGATATAGTGGTGGCCAACATAAAGCCAGAACAGCGTGGCTTATATATCTCAACTTTTTGACGTTAGCTCTGACATGCATATAATTATATGCCTAGCCTGGAACCACTTGCTGGATAAAAATGTATTTTACTTTTTGGTTACTTTCTTCAGTCTTCAATATTTTCACTTCTTTTTGGAGCCTTTTATATATGTGGTCAAAAAAAAGAGTTTAAAATGCTCTACATCAAATATATACTGGGGAGGATTTGCAAAGCATGAATGATGGTTTACGTGAACATGAGGAATTTTGTTACATATTTCAAGTGGGATAATTTTGTTGTATTTTGTTCTACCATTAGGATCTCTAAAACTATAATGTTTCTAATTTCCATAGATAAAACTGTCATGCATGTCCTTGTTGGCAGCCTTTGGCAAAGTTTAATGAAGCTGTCTTACATGAGTTTCTGTTTTGTTTTCTCTATTCTTTTGTCTCTCTTATCTCTCCTTCTTTTCTTGTCTTCTTGGTCTCAAGTGCTTGATAGGTGCATAGATGGAAAGCATGTTAGTTACATCTGGGCATATTTCCCTCATAATGCAGTATAAACTTTTTGGTCTGTGCTAATCAAGTTCTCTGTTTCACACAATCTAGAGAATGATAGCTTCTTCGTTTGTAATATTTCTTTGACGGGGTAAAGCCATATCTCTCCTCAGTTCTTATTTTATATTCCTTGTGTACGAGGTGTAGATTACAATTTTGATTTTTTTGAAAGATATGTATTTCGAATCATGCTCCCCATCTTATGTTCGTTGGTAGCATTTATCAGTGCTCCTATTTACACAATCTACGTACTTTGAATCTCTTTACCTAAGCCATTAAACTTGCACTGGGGCCCCTTGAAAGTTGAAACTATTGTTGGTGGGGACACATTCTTTCATATGCGTCTTTCATTCTAATGCAATGCATTTAATTTTTGTTTTTGTAGCTTCTTTAGATTCCACAGCTCAGAGAGGAAATGCAAATAGTGGGGATTGGCAAGAGGAGATTTATCAAAAGGTACAATGTGATGGTTTTTTTGCTTTCGGTTCGCATTTCAGAAAATTTGAGAGAATTTATTTTTGGCACGTAACCGTTTCTTGGTTTGCATTTTTTCCCTTGGATCGGTAATTTTAGAGAGCCATTTGTTGGAAACTGAAAGGATGTGTGAGAGAGATAGACAAGTCCCTACCACATTTACCTATTGTTTGTCTTGATAACCTATATAATGGGTAGTTACTGTTGGATAGGTTGATATACATTTTTGGGCTAATTTTCCTAACAACTTAAGCTTTTGGACATTAGATGACTTAGTATGGTATCAAAGCTGTCTTGGGAATTTCTTGATTCAAGTCTCTCCATTTGAATGGGTGTCGTAACAGGTGACATTGATTTTTATTTGCATGGCTCTTGAAATTATGAAACTTCTATGATGCAGATTGAAGTCATGAAGGAGGCTTATTTACCAGAACTAACTGAAATGTACCATAAAATTGTTGGTAAATTGCAGAAGGTTTGTTTCACTTACATCTTGTGAAGTTCTTTTCCGTACATAAGTTTTAGCTCTCCCTAATCTGTTGGGTCCTTAATAGCAGGATCCTTCTAAAATGGGTGCGCTCCCTAGACGGGAGGTCGAATCGGCGCTCCCAAGATGGGAGCTTGACGGGAGCTCGCTCCTAAGTCCTAACTAAGATGGGAGCTTACTGGGCCTTTAAGGCAATTATTCTCTTTTAAGGGAGTTATGCCATTGTGGAAATAGAATATGAAATCATATTAGTCAAGAAGTTTTGCAAATTGAGAATATATAACTTCCAATAATTACAGTTTAAGATCGGAAAAATTTTCAGTATCATTTTTTTATAAAATCTATATACAGAGATTAGGCGCTCGCTGCGCTCCCGACCTTAGGAGCTTCTAGGTGCCTCCGCTCTCCCGCACCAGCTCCCGCCCCCGCTTCATGCTACTAAGGTTGGGTCTAAACTCAAGGGTTAAGGACATTGCTATTTATATGGGAAATCTGCTAAGGAATAATGTGGAATATGTTAAAGTAAAAAAATGTCCCTTGCTGCTTTGGCAGAGTCCATGCAGCTTATTACAGAGCTGGATGCCGCAAGCTGCGGAAGGAACAAAAAGGTCCCTGAGTCCCTAGTGATTACAACTCTCCCGTCACAGGAAATGGAAAGTAAAATATTCAACTTCCAACCTAAAAAAGAATTAGTACTTATGTAGATACTTTATCTTTTGTAAGGTCAGTGAAAATTGCTATTGACTATGATGTTCTCTCAATACAGTTCAAATTTTTACCTTTTGTCCAGCATGATTCCCTTTCTCAGCAACCAAAAAACGAGCAATTCGAGAAGCTTAAGATATTTAAGGCTATGTTGGAGCGTATTCTGCAGTTCTTACAAGTTCCCAAAAGCAACATTTTACCTAACTTCAAGGAGAAGCTTCCCGCCTACGAGAAACAAATAGTTAACTTCCTTGATTCAAATAGACCGCGGAAACCTGGCCTCTCACTGCAGCAAGGGCAACAAATTCCCCCACCTCATATACAATCCATGCAGCAATCCCAATCTCAAATTACTCAAGTGCACCCCATGCATGAAAATCAAATGAATCCCCAGCTACAGTCAATGAACTTACAGGGTTCTTCTGTTGCAACCATGCAGCAGAACAATGTGGCAACTCTGCAGCATAATTCCTTGTCTTCTTTATCAGGGGTTCCAACTACATCACAGAGCATGATCAGTACACTGCAGCCTGGTTCCACTATTGATTCAGGTTAGGGTAATCTGGGCTGGCTCTATGGTACTACCCTCTTTGAATTTTCGCTGTTAAAAATTGTGAATATCGTGTGATTTTTTACTTTCGAGTTGCGATTATACCTGTGTTGGATAGGTCTGCTAATCCACATTATGGATCAACTACTCATTTTCCAAAAATGAACTAGGTTTGTGAAATGTTCCTATTCCTTGAAAGGGAATATTCTAATTCTTATTTTACTTGTGACTGTAATGCTTCAATTGAGAAAAATACTAAGGGATGATATAGTGGTGGCCAACATACAGCCAGAACAGTGTGGCTTATATCTCAACTTTTTGACGTTAGCTCTGACATGCATATAATTATATGCCTAGCCTGGAACCACTTGCTGGATAAAATGTATTTTACTTTTTGTTTACTTTCTTCAGTCTTCAATATTTGCACTTCTTTTTTGAGGCTTTTATATATGTGGTCAAAATAACAGTTTAAAATGCTATATATAAATATATATATATATGTGTGTGTGTGTGTGTGTGTGTAGAGCATATCAGTCCCCTCTACTAAGGAAGCCCTTAACTTGTTAAGTTAAGGACCTCATCAGTTTGACATTGTTCCCAATCAAATTTTTATATTCTGAACCGCTCAATGCGTTTAAAACGTGATTTTAAGGGTGCACGCAAGAAATCGGCAAAAAATATGATCGGGAAGGGCTTGATCCGAGCAGTTTTTCATAAATGCATTTTTATGAAAAACTGCTCGGATCAAGCCCTTCCTGGTCATATTTTTTGCCTATTTCTTGCGTGCACCCTTAATATAACGCTCTGCACACATTTAATGGTTCGGATCATCAAAATTTGATCGAGAAAGAGAAAGTCCTTAACTTAACAAGTTAAGGAAGCCCTTAGTAGAAGCTTGGTGTATATATACACTGAGGATCAGGTCAGGACGCCCTAATTTAGTGTTAGGTCCGGACTTTTGATCTCAGTCGTTGGATTGTGTTTTCAATGGTCCGGTTCTGCGGAATATTTATGATCGGTGGGAGAAAAGTTTCATTAAAATCTGGACCATTGAAAACACGTTCCAACGACTCAGTGGTGGTCCAGACCTAAGCTTCGGTCAGGGCGCCCTGATAGGAACCGGACTGATATACACTGAGGATCAGGTCAGGACGCCCCGATTTAGTGTTAGGTCCGGACTTTTGATCTCAGCCGTTGGATTGTATTTTCAATGGTCCGGATCTGCGGAATATTTATGACCGGTCACAATTAACTTTTCCCTGGAAAAGTTTCATTAAAATCTGGACCATTGAAAACACGATCCAACGGTTGAGTGATGGTCTGGACCTAAACTCCGGTTAGGGCGACCTAAGCTCCGGTTAGGGCGCCCTGATAGGAACCGGACTGTATATATATATATAGACTGGAGAGGATTTGCAAAGTGTGAATGATGGTTTACGTGAACATGAGGAATTTCGTTACATATTTCTAGTGGGATAATTTTATTGTATTTAGCTTTGCTTACCTTTCCAGATGGAAAAAATTTGTTGTTCTACCGTTAGGATCTCTAAAACTATAAGGTTTCTAATTTCCATAAATAAAACTGTCATCCATGTCCTTGTTGGCAGCCTTTGGCAAAGTTTAATGAAGCGTCTTACATGAGTTTCTGTTTTGTTTTCTCTATTCTTTTGTGTCTCTTATCTCTCTTTCTTTTCTTTTTTTCCTTCTTAATTTCAAGTGCTTGATAGGTGCATAGAAGGAAAGCATGTTAGTTACATTCGGCCATATTTCCCTCATAATGAAGTCTAAACTTTTTGGTCTGTGCTAATCTAGTTCTCTGTTTCACACAACCTAGAGAATGATAGCTTCTTCGTTTGTAATATTTCTCCTCAGTTCTTATTTTATATTCCTTGTGTACGAGGTGTTGATTACACTTCTGACTTTTTTGAAAGAAATGTATGTTGAATCTTTTCGAATCATGCTCACCATCTTATGTTCGTTGGTGGGATTTATCAGTGTTCCTATTTACACAATCTACGTACATTGAATCTCTTTACCATTAAACTTGTTCTGGGGCCCCTAGAAACTATTGCTGGTGGGAACATGTTCTTTCATATGGCCATATGGGTCTTTCGTTCTAATGCAATGCATTTAATGTTTGTTTTGTAGGCTCTTTAGATTCCACAGCTCAGAGAGGAAATGCAAATAGTGGGGATTGGCAAGAGGAGATTTATCAAAAGGTACCAAGTTATGGTTTTTTCGCTTTCGGTTCACATTCGGAAAATGTGAGAATTTATTTTTGGCACATAACCGTTTCTTGTTGCTTTCGGTTTGCATTTTTTCCCCTTGGATATGTAATTTTAGAGAGCCATTTGTTGGAAATTGAAAGGATGTGTGAGAGAGATAGGCAGGTGCCTACCACATTTACCTATTATTTTACTTGATAACCTATATAATGCGTAGTTACTGTTGGATAGGTTGATATACATTTTTGGGCCAATTTTCCTAACAACTTAAGCTTTGGGACATTAGATGACTTAGTATGGTATCAAAGCTAAGTCTTGGGAATTTCTTGATTCAAGTCTCTCCATTTGAATTTGTTCCCCGTTTGTATTTCTGCTTCTCTCCTTTGCATTACGTGTGTTTGTATGTTTGGATTTTGCACTTCCTAATAGCTGAAGTTTTTGGGACAATGGGTGTCGTAACAAGTGACATCAATTTTTATTTGCATGGCTCATGAAATTATGAAACTTCTATGATGCAGATTGAAGTCATGAAGGAGGCTTATTTACCGGAACTAACTGAAATGTACGATAAAATTGTTGGTAAATTGCAGCAGGTTCGTTTCACCTACATCTTGTGAAGTTCATTTCCGTACATAAGTTATAGCTCTCCAGTATCTGTTGGGTCTAAACTCAAGGGTTAAGGACATTGCTATTTATATGGGAAACCTGTTAAGGTATAATGCGGGATATGTTAAATGTAACAAATGTCCCTTCCTGCTTTGGCGGAGTCCACACCGCTTATTGCTGAGCTGGATGCCGTAAGCTGTGGAAGGAACAAAAAGGTCCCAAAGTACCTAGTAATTACAACTCTCCCATCACAGAAAACGGAAAGTAAAATATACAACTTCCAACCTAAAAAAGAATTAGTACTTATGTAGATACTTTATCTTTTGTAAGGTCAGTGAAAATTGCTATTTACTACGATGTTCTCTCATTACAGTTCAAATTTTTTCCTTTTGTCCAGCATGATTCCCTTTCTCAGCAACCAGAAAACGAGCAATTCAAGAAGCTTAAGTTATTTGGGACTATGTTGGAGCGTATTCTGCAGTTCTTACAAGTTCCCAAAAGCAACATTTTACCTAACTTCAAGGAGAAGCTTCCTGCCTACGAGAAACAAATATTTAACTTCCTCAATTCAAATAGGCCGCGGAAACCTGGCCCCTCACTGCAGCAAGGGCAACAAATTCCCCCACCTCATATACAATCCAAGCAGCAATCCCAGCAATCACAATCTCAAATTACTCAAGTGCACCCCATGCATGAAAATCAAATGAATCCTCATCTACAGTCAATGAACTTACAGGGTTCTGTTGCATCCATGCAGCAGAACAATGGGGCAACTCTGCAGCATAATTCCTTGTCTTTTTTATCGGGAGTTCCAACCACACCACAGAGCTTGATCGGTACACTGCAGCCTGGTTCCACTATTGATTCAGGTCAGGTCAGGGACGGATGTACATGGGGGCACGCGGGGGCACGTGCCCCCACTCGAACACGTGCCCCCACTTGAAATAAAAATATTTTTTTAAAATATTTATGTATAAATTAGCATAATTATGAAAGTGTGCTAATTTATAAACATACACACTTGTATATATCTTGAAAATACACATATAGAATTAATTTTATGCGTGAATTTCATCATATAATGCATTTATACTTGTTACTTTACGAGCTGCATGTTTGTCTATTTGAAGCTATTCTTTCTTGATTCTCTTTATTTTTAACCGTCTCAGAGAAATATTTTAAAATAAAGACATTAACAAAACTAGCTTGATCATTCTAAAATTTGTTGATGTTCATTTAAAACGTACTTTTAAATTTTTGTCTGAGATTTTGTGCTCATTTTTATCTAATTTAACTAAAATACGCCTTATAAACTTTTGTAATTAGTAATGCATGCTTTAATTTTGAACAATCTTACTATGGTTGACTAAAAAAATAAACTTTCGTCATTATGATTAACAGGTGCCCCCACTAAGGTACATTCCTGGATCCGTTGGATCCGTCCCTGGTCAGGGTAGTGAGCTAAATGCATTGCAGCAGGTTGCTGTCGGTTCTGTACAACAAAATCTTGTGAATGCTCAGCAACAGGCAAATATCAACTCCTTGTCTTCACATAGTGGGATGAATGTACTCCAGCCAAACCTTGCACCTCTTCAGTCGAATTCCAATATGCTTTCTTAAACAACAGGAGCAGCAGATGGTGCAGACACAAGTGAAACAGCTGTTTCAGCAGCGCCATATGCAACAACAGTCGATAAAAAAAACAACAGTTACTGTAATACCCGCTCTTAAAATAAAATATATTGACTTTTGCATGGAGGCCGTAGGTGGTGTTTTTGTGTGCTGTGTGTGCAATTGTTGATTCTCCGATCACGGTGTTGCCTAACGTAACAGATTTATTGGAGTTATGTAAAATTATGAGACGTGTTACTGTTTTTGAGTTAGTAATTAATTCGGTAGTGGTAGTACTTTTGTGTCATTGTGTAGTATGTTGGTGAACTGTTGTGCACTTGTACTATTGTTAATTATCATTCTCTTTCTTATTGTGTAGATTGTATATTCTAGTTCCATTTCTAGTTTGTTAGGTAGTGAGATTAATCCCTATGAAATATTAATATTATTGTCTTAAAAAGCGACATTTAAGTTAATGTTTCTTACCAAAATGCTTGTAGAAGTCAAATATTGGTCAACAACCTCTAGGAACATTCAATTTTTGTTGTGAATAAGGTTACAACATGTGAATCAATGGGGCTTTATTGCTTGAAATAAATTCTCCGCCAGGGCGGTGTCCGATCCCCGTTACACATTCTCCAATACTCTCAATATATGTCAGTTGCAATCGTGGCAGTTATGCCAACTGACACTGCAATTTAAAACCATGTTCGTGAGTATTCACGTTTTCCTAATTTAGTTGCTCTTTCTGTTTGGAAGTCGTCGTTTATTCAGTTTGTATGGAGGGAAGGTAATCCCTGTGGAGGATGATTTCCGGGGTTAGAATATTTTCTGCTTTACCCGAAAGAAAATTGCATGCTGCACACCTAATCAAGTGGTTTCAAAAGACATAGTACAAGAAAAAGCATGCAGCATAAAAAATCTCTCTTTACGGAGTAACATATAGTAAATCTCAAGGAAATGAGCAACCAGCCAGCCAATGATTCTTGGGTTGTTCAAGACCCGCATATAAGTATGGAGTTTCCATCTTTTATTGATGTACTGGTGTCAGGGTTGGCCCTGAGCTAAGACGAACAAGGCGACGAACTTAAGCCCCCGAAGTTTTGCTCAAAACTAGGGCCCTATATAGGGATAGGTAGATATGTAATATATACTCCCTCCGCCCTATTTAAATGACCACTATTCCATTTTGGGATGTCCCAAAATAAGTGTCCGCTTTGAAAAGTTAATTGGTAAAGTGGAGGATAATTTTGGAAAGTGGAGGTAAAAGTTGATGTGAAAAGTGTAAAGTAACTAGTCAAAAAAAAAAGTGTAAAGTAAAGAGAAAAGTTGATGGAAAATGTGTAAAGTAGATCCGAAAGTTGACTCCTAAAACTGCGTGTTTTTCAAACTGAGACATTTAAAAAGGGACAAGGGGTATTTAATTTAGCATTTATATAACAAATGAGCTAAATAGCCTAGCGGAGAAGCTTAGTTTTGTTATCCAATAGGTACATGGTTCAAGTCCTAGGGACCTCTCTTTTCCTTCCCCATAAAAATATTTTTTCCTCTCACATGTTCGTTTTGCTTGAGAGCAATATTTGACGTTAGGAAACAAAACACTGCTAAACAAGAATTTTTAGTTGTATCCTGGAGTTCTTGATGTTGAGAGTCAGATGAATCCCAAGACACATGATGATGATATGAATCATATGATGAAGAGATTACCGTGTAGAACTGTTGTGATGAAGAGATTCATCACATAGGTTGCGTTCGAAGGCTACAAGAAGTGAAGCTTCGATAAAGTGTCTGACACTATGCACTAATTTTTGTTGTAGACACGTTGAATAAGTGTCGGACACACTTTGTAGAAGTGTCCAAAAAAAAAAAAGGCATGTCCGAGGAGTTTCGGTGTCCGAGATTATGATTTTTACTTGTTTGAAATTACTGTTGACGTTATGACAACATATAGGTGTGCAGGGTTCAAATTACCGGGGGAGACTAAGGCTCTTTTCCTGAAGGAGGAAAATGAAGATTTCGATTCAGATTTTGGTTTGTTATCCGATCTCGAATACAGGGACATGCATAATGCATCGCGAAAGCGACTACACCGACTAGCAAGTGCTGGTGGCAAACTTGACGAAAGGAGCAAGTGATGGATGTAAAATTTATGCAGCCTTGAGGAGTTTTGGCAATTCCAGCTTACGTCCAGAATCATTTCCGTTCTCGTCTCTACACTTCCTGTTTTGGTTACTTGTACTGTAAGCTAGAGTCGCAAGTACCTAAGAAACTCTTTTGATATTTTTTTGTGTTGATCTTGAAGTTCTGTCTCAATGGTCTTGCCCTTGGGCATTTGTTACTCTTCTAGCCAAGAGTGGTCGGTAGTGTTGTTAGTAGTAACAAAGTGGCTTCTAGGCAGGGGAGTCAAATAGCACGAACCGCGTTTGGCAACGATACAGGGACAAATTTGTCATTTTAGTGAGGTCTTTAGTAGTATATAAATTTCAATGTCAGTGTGATCAAACATTTTGAAAAATCGATAAGTAGTTTCTTGATCAAGTTTGGATGATGGCACTGATTTTTCAACCCTCTGGAAATGTATAATATGTTACATATTCATTTGTTGTACTCTCTTATTTCGAATTTTCATATTCAACAAAAAGCTAATATTAAGGTAAAGTGTCCTTAAAACGTTCGAAGGAAAAAATAGAAGCACCTGAGGTCAAAAAAAGAAAAGAAAATTACAGTCCTATATTTAGGCTACTTGGTTAGTTTTATTGACATTGGAGCTTGGTATCTTCTTTTTTTATAACCAAATGTCCAGGCCAACTTACGCGCAATCATGTTAGTATATTGTATATTGTTGCTGCATATTCACTTTACGAAGTCTAATTCTGTTGCTCGCATGCAAGGCTCTTATTTACGGTAAATTACCAAGAGAAAACAACAAACACACAGTGAAAAATATAACAGTAAAAGAGATTTATGAACATAATACATCGGCGACAACAACTAATCCCCTTCTAACTAGTTCATTCCACACAAATACTGAAACCAACACCAAGGAGGTTATAAAGCCAATATGGTCAAAATGAAAAATAAACGCAATGCTTTATCGTACCGATCACAGGATTGAAGCCAATTAGACAAACCATGGCTATCAAAACTTCATACAGAACAAATGCCAAGTCACCTACTTCACCAGAGGGGTAACATGAAATATACAACATATATATGATGAAGTGAGAATAACGCACAGCGCCCAAAAGAAATCCGCTATTACAGAGCTGCAACATCTTAAGTCCTTGAGGCATGTATTGTCCATTTTGGACCCCCATAACCATAATCAATGTTCACCTTCTCCAAAACCTTTGCATTCTGTAGAAAATAGTTCACTATCTTCCACTCTTTTATCTTCCCTCTGAAGTGACTAATTCCAATTACCTTGAGGTGAGAAAGCAAACAAGAAGGCACATTCCGATCTGGACTCCAACGCAATTGTTTAAACTCTTCACAATCATCAAAATATTCAAGACCCTGGATAGAGAAAAATGGGATAAGGTGACGAGTGCATGCTACTTAGATACTTTCATAAGAAAAGATTACTTCTCAACTCACCTCTTTGAAAACAAGCGTTTCAAGACGCGGGGAGTTCTCCAGAAACTCCATATCAGAAATTTCCATTGAAGATCAAAAATTTCACCAAGCTCCAAGCAAGTCATATTAGGGAACTTTGGCAGTTGCCAATCACGCATATAAGTCTACGTTACCCAAGAACAATTGAGTCAAATGCTAGAGGGTAGAAAATGATAGGCAAATTTAGCTAGCAAACAATATATAAAACCACGGGCGGCCTCTGAAGATTAGGTCAGCAGTTAACTATACCAAAAGATCAGTTATAAGCAATTATACCTCAAGCGAGGAACCAAATTTTAGAAATTGTACGTTGGACATCCCCTTGAGAAGATCACTTAGAGCTTTAGAGATAGCTGAAGCATCACTTGCATATAAAAAAATATCTGCTCTAATGAGATGATGTAAGTTTTCAACTAAATAACAAACGCCCTGTGCAGAATCTCTTATCTTGAGGTTTAAAAGTGCCGGGGTGTCAAGCACAATCTTGCGCTCAAAACCATGAGGTGGCCTTCTGTAAGCAAACAAACTATCAAGCATAAACAAGCTCGTCGTGAGCATAGGCGCAACAATGTTGATCACACTAACATTTTCACCCACACATTCAATCATACTCAGCTCTTCAAGCACGGGGCAGCCAAAGAGGAACCTGTTGATTGAGTCATCATCTACAAATCTGATACCTTTAAGATGCAGAATCTTGAGACTTGGTAGAGAAACCGAAGTAGGTACATTATTCATATCACAATAATGAGTATCGAGTTTTAATACCACCAGAGTTCTACAAGTAAAGAGGTCCTGAGGCAGCATAGTACAATGTTCCCTCCGGATGGACAAATCAAGTTCTCGAACGTTTCGCAATAATGTATCAGCAATCCATCTGTTAACAAGTGAAGCATCATAACTTTGACTGCATTTGAGACGGAACCTCTGCACACATGAAACATGATGCAACAATACTCGACGCACAAAACTCGTAAAACTCCTCTGCAGCGATGTATCGGTACTTATTGTAATGATGCAAGTTAGATTACATGTAGTGAAAACTACGAGGAAAAAAAAAATGCATTTGCTTAGAGTTGAAGAGTATGTGTGCCTGGCAAGAAAATCAGATCCTTTCTTCAACCAATTTTCCAAAGACTCATTGAGGTGTGCTAACAAAGACAGTTCTGTCGTTATCAACCCACCACCACATCAAAAAGAACAGAGCCCAGTTCTGTGTCTGTTCAAACAGCGAACAAACCCACCACCACGCCACTTTCGCAAAACCACATAGGTCTTGCTTACAACATACCTCCATAACATTCACACAAAAAAAAGAAAAAAGAGCCCAGTTCTCTGTAGTCTGTTCCACCACCGAACGAAAAAAATGAAGACAAAGTTCCAGTCGTTGACAAACAGAGCCCAGTTCACATTCTTTCATAACTGAAAAAAAAAAGAGGCCAGAAAGAGGAAGGATTTTTTTAAGAGTTCAGATGCTTCTTCTTACCTTTTCTTTGGACGACAATCTTTCGTCCGGAAATCCCAGTCCTTTACATATATATCACTGTTGTAAAGACGACTCTTCTTTCTCAGCCTAGCTGCAAAGCAAACCATTGAAAGAGGAGGAATCAGTAAATATTGACATGGAAAAATCAGTCATGCACACTGCACAGCGCCTCGCTTCTCACCTCAGGCACAACAGGACTTTGCACCTCAGTGCGCCTTTCGCCCTTGACAACTATGCATCACCCCCACTCAAAGTGTGGACCAACTTCCCAGGGTTGGCTCACAAAATGGCAATTTTCCAGGGCGGTTGCCTACGATTTGGTAACAAAATCAGAAACGGATTCCTTTGAGGAAATCAGACCATTCGTAGTTCATCGTATGTCCTTCAACTTGCATGGGAGTTGCATTATCTCCAAGTCCTTCATATTATGCTTAAAAATCTCAATCTTGGTAAAGGAACCCAGGAGAACAACATAATAGGTTCGATTGTTGTTCCCCAGGGTTTCTTTACCAAGGTTGAGATTTTTAAGCCTAAAATGAAAGACTTGGACATAATGCAACTCTAGCGCAAGTTGAAAAACATATAATTTTCCATATATTCAGTACGATAATGGAGAGGCGCACTACTGTGTTTCAGGGAAAAACGAGCTGCTATCTCCCCCCCCCCCCCCCCCCCCCCCCCCGCCCCTTCTTCAGGTTCAACTAAGGTCTAGTCTATACTAAACAAGACAAGGTTAACTACAAGGGCTTCATCAGCACATAAAGCATCTGAGTGAGAGAGAATGTAAAGACAGTCAACTTTCTTGCTATGGATGTTGTGTAAAGAGACAACTTTCTTGCTATGGCCATGTTAAAATAAAAGAGACTGTTAACCAATCTAAACAAACCACCAAATTCACGAGCAGTTTTCAAGACAGTAGGCTTTCACTTAAAGTTGAGGACACAAACCATCAGTTGGAGGTGAGGAGGACAACTCAGGCTAATGGAATTGACGATCATTTTGTACCCTCTTTTCCTGCAAACAAAACTTGATGTTTTAAACATAAAAAGGCTGTGCAGCAAATATAAAATACTTTTGAGTGTGCTTATGTGTGAGCTTTTAAAACGGAAAGTACATTGTCAAAAAAAAAAAATACCCTCATAGGATGGATGTGTTTGATTGTAGTCGCACTATTGAGAGCTCGAGGGGCCTTAAGTCGGCTTCGGAAACTATAACTCTTTCTTTTCCTCTTTGCCGCCTCATTCCCAGCCTCGTTGTGTACCACATTTCCACCAATCTCATCACCAGCACCATCCGGTTTCTCATTAGCCACCTCCTCTTCAACTCCATCCGGCATTGGTGGAAAAAACTCATCTTGTGTATCGGCCAATACTGGTGGTCCTCGTTCAACGGTAGCTACTGGTGTAAAAATTGGACCACCAGTAGATAACAGAGAAGTCATGGTCGGATCAGTTTGCGAGCAAGTCAAGGGAGGAGAATGACCATCATTCCGAGCTAAACTATGATCATCCACAGGAGGGGAGAACCATCGGAATGGATTTTATGATCAAGCTCCTCGTCATCTAGCTCATTCAGATGATTCATGGGAGGCATGGTCGGATCACCAATCAAGTGCTGATGTCTCTCTTTCCACTTAGCAATATACGTATCAAACTTTTTCCAACTCCTCCAATCCCTATGCTGCCCAGCCTTTGCCTCTTCATTAAAATCAAAGGTTGTTGAGTAGTACGACACGCTTTGGCAAGTCCGAACTGCTTGGGGCATTTGTTCGGGAAGTGATGCACTGCGCTTGAAAAGCATAAAGGATTGTCTGAGACAATTCCATCACTTCCTGCCCCATCAAATGTTGGGGCAGGAAATCTGCCCCTAACCTCTGGTATGGCTGCCACTCAATCTGCACAGGGGTCAATTATAAGGTTTTGCAAGTTACAAAATCACGTTCAAATATATAAACTAAAACAATAGAAAATAAAATTAGGTTACTCTCTTCATCAGGACTAACAGTCCTAAGGATCCCAGCAAAACTCCTTGCATCTTTCCCATCATGATTATCGTGCGTCACATGATGAAGCTTTTCTGCCCACCCTCGAAGTAATGGAAACTCCACCGAACGGCCTTTCTTAAACGTGGTTATATCGCTCTCATCGGGTTCTCTATTTCCCATTAAATACAACCCCAGACGGGGGACACGCTCGATTGCAAAGAGCTGTAAGAAAAGTAACAAGTGTAAGAAAAGGAATTAGAAAACCAACCTAAATATAAATGCGAAAGCTAAAAAAGTACGCCTTTGCTTACCATGAGAGAATCTGAATGCCCAGCCAGATTGCCCTTAGTTTTGGGATTGAAGAAACTATCCAAGGACCGATGCAGGTGTGCCAATAAGGCAGTTCCCCATGCATATCGGTTGAAGTCCTCCTTAGTATTCAACAAGCGTAAAAAGCTTATCGAAACAAACTTTCCAGACGGGTCCGGGCACACAAAACAGCCTATTATGAACAGAACGTATGCTCTAACATAACAAAAAAACTCTTCGGGATCATCCAATGCTCTTGCCGGGACATCCTCGAAGTTCTTCCTCAGCCATGCCAGGCTCACACATCCTGTTTTACCGACCTTACCCTCGTTTCTCAAGTATGTCTGACATACACCTTCAAAATCACCATCCCATCCACTAACCGCGTCACCGTCGACATTTAGTCCTGTCATATAAACTATGTCTTCAAGGCCGAACAATACGTTCTGGCCACCAAATTTGAAAAGCCGAAGCCCAGCGTCATAACAGCTAAGAATAGCTTGTAACAGGGGATGACTATGCCTAAATTTATGTTGGAAGTTGCTGAGCATAGCGAGCTCATAGAAGCACGTATTCTCCAGCTCTCTTAGAACCAGTTCATTCGGTACCCAACCCCTTAAGTTATCCAGGTGGTCGTTGCTTTTTTTGTATTGCAGCATTGGCTATGCTTACATGAACCGTTGAAGAAAGCTAGCTGTGAAAGGAAAAAAAGGGGGGAGGGGGCGGGGGGAGCTATCAATCCCAGGGTTCTTGAAATGGGGCCTAAAAAAAGTTGACAAAAAGATTGAGCTGGACAAACAAGAAGAAGAAAAGGGGGAGGATGAAGAGAAACAAAATTTGAGGACCGAAATTGAAGTGTTGAAAGCAGAAAATGAATTGTTGAAGGCTGAGAAGGAGAAACTTACTATTGATGACGAAGAGAAACAAAACTTGAGGACCGAAATTGAAGCGTTGAAAGCAGAAAATGAATTGTTGAAGGCAGAAAAGGAGAAACTTACTATTGTGGGTGGAGACTTTGTGGATAAGGTGTTGCACACAGATCCAATTGTTCCACACAGCTCCGAGAAAGTCGAACTTGGTGTGACATCGAAGAGGTCTCGAAAGGAGAAAACAAAAGGATATGGACAAGTGTTGAAGGCAGCAAGTGTTGAAATGGTCAGAGAGGATCCAGAAAAGCGCAAGACTGTAAAAAGGCGCTCTCCATTATGTGATGAGAATGAGGGTGTGAAATTAAAGAGGTCTCCAAAGGAGAAAACAGAAGGATATGAAAAAGTCCAAATAGTACATGTCGACAATCTTCCTTCACCAGTAGCGAAGAAAGATGTGAAGCTCACGTTTCCGAAGAAAAGCAAGGTGCTACAACACTTGGAACAAAAAGACCGAACCACATTAGATGTGAAGCTTTACAGTCTTGCGCTTTTCTGGATCCTCTCTGACCATTTCAACACTTGCTGCCTTCAACACTTGTCCATATCCTTTTGTTTTCTCCTTTCGAGACCTCTTCGATGTCACACCAAGTTCGACTTTCTCGGAGCTGTGTGGAACAATTGGATCTGTGTGCAACACCTTATCCACAAAGTCTCCACCCACAATAGTAAGTTTCTCCTTTTCTGCCTTCAACAATTCATTTTCTACTTTCAACGCTTCAATTTCGGTCCTCAAGTTTTGTTTCTCTTCGTCATCAATAGTAAGTTTCTCCTTCTCAGCCTTCAACAATTCATTTTCTGCTTTCAACACTTCAATTTCGGTCCTCAAATTTTGTTTCTCTTCTTCCTCCCCCTTTTCTTCTTCTTGTTTGTCCAGCTCAATCTTTTTGTCAACTTTTTTTAGGCCCCATTTCAAGAACCCTGGGATTGATAGCTCCCCCCGCCCCCTCCCCCCTTTTTTTCCTTTCACAGCTAGCTTTCTTCAACGGTTCATGTAAGCATAGCCAATGCTGCAATACAAAAAAAGCAACGACCACCTGGATAACTTAAGGGGTTGGGTACCGAATGAACTGGTTCTAAGAGAGCTGGAGAATACGTGCTTCTATGAGCTCGCTATGCTCAGCAACTTCCAACATAAATTTAGGCATAGTCATCCCCTGTTACAAGCTATTCTTAGCTGTTATGACGCTGGGCTTCGGCTTTTCAAATTTGGTGGCCAGAACGTATTGTTCGGCCTTGAAGACATAGTTTATATGACAGGACTAAATGTCGACGGTGACGCGGTTAGTGGATGGGATGGTGATTTTGAAGGTGTATGTCAGACATACTTGAGAAACGAGGGTAAGGTCGGTAAAACAGGATGTGTGAGCCTGGCATGGCTGAGGAAGAACTTCGAGGATGTCCCGGCAAGAGCATTGGATGATCCCGAAGAGTTTTTTTGTTATGTTAGAGCATACGTTCTGTTCATAATAGGCTGTTTTGTGTGCCCGGATCCGTCTGGAAAGTTTGTTTCGATAAGCTTTTTACGCTTGTTGAATACTAAGGAGGACTTCAACCGATATGCATGGGGAGCTGCCTTATTGGCACACCTGCATCGGTCCTTGGATAGTTTCTTCAATCCCAAAACTAAGGGCAATCTGGCTGGGCATTCATATTCTCTCATGGTAAGCAAAGGCGTACTTTTTTAGCTTTCGCATTTATATTTAGGTTGGTTTTCTAATTCCTTTTCTTACACTTGTTACTTTTCTTACAGCTCTTTGCAATCGAGCGTGTCCCCCGTCTGGGGTTGTATTTAATGGGAAATAGAGAACCCGATGAGAGCGATATAACCACGTTTAAGAAAGGCCGTCCGGTGGAGTTTCCATTACTTCGAGGGTGGGCAGAAAAGCTTCATCATGTGACGCACAATAATCATGATGGGAAAGATGCAAGGAGTTTTGCTGGGATCCTTAGGACTGTTAGTCCTGATGAAGAGAGTAACCTAATTTTATTTTCTATTGTTTTAGTTTATATATTTGAACGCGATTTTGTAACTTGCAAAACCTTATAATTGACCCCTGTGCAGATTGAGTGGCAGCCATACCAGAGGTTAGGGGCAGATTTCCTGCCCCAACATTTGATGGGGCAGGAAGTGATGGGATTGTCTCAGACAATCCTTTATGCTTTTCAAGCGCAGTGCATCACTTCCCGAACAAATGCCCCAAGCAGTTCGGACTTGCCAAAGCGTGTCGTACTACTCAACAACCTTTGATTTTAATGAAGAGGCAAAGGGTTGGGCAGCATAGGGATTGGAGGAGTTGGAAAAAGTTTGATACGTATACTGCTAAGTGGAAAGAGAGACATCAGCACTTGATTGGTGATCCGACCATGCCTCCCATGAATCATCTGAATGAGCTAGATGACGAGGAGCTTGATCATAACATCCATTCCGATGGTTCTCCCTTCTCCCCTCCTGTGGATGATCATAGTTTAGCTCGGAATGATGGTCATTCTCCTCCCTTGACTTGCTCGCAAACTGGTCAACAGGAATATAGTCAGGGGTTGGTGGGGACAAACCAACAAGAAGGGAAAGTCTTGGTCGAAAAATCTGAAGTCAACAGGAATATAGTCCGAGGTTGGTGGGAACAAACCAACCAGAAGGGAAAGCTAACTGACTTTGAAGATGTGATGCGTTTGGATACATTTGATCAAAATATATCCATATATCATTGCTGCATCTTATTGATACATTTGATCCAATATTGATATATTTGGCTCGGCAATATATCAAAATATATCTATATATCATTGTTGCATCATATTGATACACTAGCGGATGCCCGTGCCTGAAGGCACGGCTCGAACACTTGAGAATTCGTGTTCACGTGTGATCACAAAACGAAATGAAAATTTTGGGGGCAAAATGCATGCACATAAAAAGTATCATAGCATTCTCCCTAAATGGATATAAATGCATGCACATAAAAATGCATGCACAAAAAATAGCGTGATAAAAAAAGAGAGTCCCATAGCATTCTCCCTAAATGGATATAAATGCCTAACATTTTCATGATACACCTAAGTGTACCATAGCATTCTCCCTAAATGGATATAAATCTTCGCACCAATAACTTACTCTCCGCCCTTCTCTAATTGCAGCCATATATATCATGGTCTGTGGACCCGACTATGAGTAATGACACAATTGCTGGTAAAATGATAGAAATGACATATCTTTGTGTTTAAACTAAAGCCATCAGACCAATAGCATACCAAAAAAGAAAAGCTCACACTTCATTGAAGACACCAGTAGGAAACTTCCACTGTGCCTTTGGAATGCTAATGTTTTTCTCGACTATCCATACATGTAAATAAAACTCATTCTAACATCAGAGACAAAGCTTCAACAAATGGCACCAAAGTCACTCAAACCAAAAAGGAGAATACAGATTAAATCAGTGTAAGTCAAGGAGAGAGAGCCAGTATGATGAAATATAGTTTGCCACTATTTCTATTTCTTAAATGATTTTTGGTTACCATTTTCTGATAACCATTGATTGTAAAGAGAGTATAGATTGAAAAATCTGCTTAGAAGAGAAGTTTGCATGACTTGAAGGATCATAAGATCAATTTTAGCTATTGAACACTCAAATAGAGCAAGAAAGGGCACAAATTAATCGGGATTGGTAAGAATATGGGCGAAAAACTAACTTCTACTTCCATTGATGAAGTAGCAATAGGTTGGCCAAATTTCATGATCTCAGGACCTCGGAGGCAAATAATAACAATGGAAATACCAAGCCAACTCCCGATCTCACGAGTCAATACAAACATGCATAAGAACGAAGTCCACAACTCTTAGATTGAAAAAATAATAATCTTGGCCCTTGTGTGAACCTATATAAATGATTACAAATGTTTTGATATACCCACAATTTTGCGACTTCCATGCCAAAATCAACGAATAACAATCAAGAGAATGTTTGAAGTTCAAACGCGGTATAAGGTGCAGGATCAAAGACACCCAAACTACATTACTTATCCTAAAAATAAACCCCAATTGAGTAAGTAACTATGTAGCCCGAATACGGTGACATTAGCATCCTGCTAATCACATATCAGAAGTTCCTTGGCAGAAATCACTCTCTAGAAAGAGAAACATTATTAAACCAAATTTTTATAACTTTGCATGTCAAACTCCCACACTGAAAGATAAACCCAATTGGAACAAATCGTGACCGCCAATTCTAATTGCTCAACCACATATAATTAAGAAATCCATCTAACAACCCAAAAAGGTATTCTAGCAATTGATTGCGTTTCTATTCAGAGAAATTAAAGTCTCTTCTATTTGAAAATTCAACATAAAGACATTTTTGTACACGATCCTGAAAGATAAATTATTTTCAAACACAGATTTGAATGAGAACCGGAAGACTAATTACGTTAAAGGAATGAAAAAAAAAATACAGGTTTCGTGAACAATTTTTTATTAGAATTCATACCACTGTTAAATACAAAGATTTTTGGAACCCAAGTTCTATATCATTGACTTCTTTTCACATATTGGAACACACATGGGAACGTACCCTTCCCTTGTAGGCCCTTCCCTCATCATCTGGCACAATATCGACTCCGCTTAAAAAGTAGACCCTTCTCTAGTAGAGATGTTCTCTAAAATAGTCTACTTCTTTGAGCCATACAATGGCCTCCATAGCATCACCCTACAAAGAAAAAGTAAAAAAATTACACACATTCAAATATCATCATAATTAATATTAATTAATCACATTTAATAAACTGTTAAAGTACATGTTCGTCAAGTAAAACCAATCTGAGCATCATATAGGGTAAAAGTAGATTAATTTACCAGTCGAGCTTTGACTTTCCATTTATATCCGTTAGGATGAAAATCAGTGAAAGGAGGATAAGGGACCGTTATATCTCCTAACAAAGTAATATAGAGATAAACATATTGACATTTTGCAAAATATGAAAGACACGTGCGTACTTATGACTCAGGAGTGCTTACCAGTTGAGCAGTTCAATTGACATTTGACACTTCAATTACTCTTTAAGCGTTCCTTCGCGACTGGACTATTTCAGGTGCCAGCTGCATGTCAACTGCTTCACCTATGTGCAAAGCAATTTGAATTTGATTATTTTGGACCCCATTATATATTTCAAATTTCGATTAAAAAAGGAATATATTTTCAAACAATATTTGTTTTTGTATTAGAGCCTAGTAACAAAAAAACTCCACAACATGTCATTATTTCTACAAATGCATACCATTTGGTAGGTCAAATTCAACAGTTTTCTCTTCATTAACTTCTTGAGCATTCTCATGCAAGCAAACCTTTTCAGACACGTGAGCCACATTTATTTCTGCATCTATATCCATAAACATAAAAAACCTTTGTGTTGTTAGCAAAATGAAAAGCGCAGTTTACCAACATTTTCAAGTCATTCTATATCTATGAACATGAGAAACTCCGTAAGAAGCTTCGTGTTGTTAGCTAAAGGCGTAGTTTACCAATTGGTGGGGGGCCAATCTCCATATTTTTCTCTTCATTTGCTTCTTGAGCATTCTCATGCAGGCAAACTCTTCCTTCATCTCGACATATAAACAAAAGAAACTTAGTATATATTGTTAGCAGGCTAAAATCAGTTGAGAGATACACCTACCTAGTTATATGGTAAATTTAGTATTTGTAATTAGAAGGCTTACAAATTAGTGGGTCATTTTTCATATTCTGCTCCTCAACTGTTACTTGAGCATCCTCATGTCTTGACTATTTCGGTCACCAGAAGCATATTAATTTCATTCTCGATATTCATCCTGTAAAGGGGACACAAAAAAGAAGAAGCAAAGATACATACACAAAGAGAAAATAAGTAACATAGAAGAGGACCTGCACGTGGGGCAATACATTTTGTATGATAGCCTAATAAAAAAGAGATTCGTATAGATATTGGTAGTAACACACAAATATCAGGAAAACAAAAAATACGGTAGGGGCAAAAACAAAGAATACATTGATAGAGAATCAATGACGCACATATTGGAGAAAGAGAGGTTAGCACTTGTTACATGCACTGCCATGAGTATTTTTAACGGCATTAGAGTGAAAGTGAGTTATTAAGAATATTTTTGTCTGCTTAGCACACATGGTTCAAATGGGAAGGAATTCATAAAGGATATGCGTACAGATGAAGAGTGACTGAGAAGGTAAAGATAGAACTTGAAAGGGGATTGAGTCCCGTCCATGAGAACTGAAAAAAATCGTTGAAGTTGCACATCAGAATAGAACTTACCTCATTATTGGTGTCTCGGTGATGTCTGCAATGGTCCTTATGGTTCGTCACTATTGGTGTCTCGTGATGTCTGCAATGGTCCTTATGGTTCAGAATCAGAGGTTGAAATCAAGTAGAAGATAAACAAACTTTCGGAAGAAGGCACACAATAAGAGGTTTCCTTTAATTCTTATCCCAAAATCTCGACAATAATTCCTTATAGAAGGTATAAACAAATGCAAAAAAGGAAAGTATGAAATAGAGGGAAAGCCTACAATACACACCCCTTAAAAGGGTGTACCACATGCACCTATTTTATGGTTCATTCATAACATTTCAGTGTGTTTTGTAACTTTTTGTTCTAGAATTCATAACTTTTCAGCAGTACGATTCGTAACATTTTCATTATGATTCATAACATTTTGGTGTATCCCGTAACCTTTATATGAATCATAACTTTTTAGCAATACGATTCGTTATATTTTCTCTATAATTCATAACATTTTGGGGATGCATATGATACCCACCTAAATAATGGGGGTGTATTGTAGTCTTTCCCATGAATAGAAGGCCGAAAACTTTAAATGGAAAGTATGAATAATTCCTTTAATTCTGTCAACTAATAAATCTGCATATAGAATCAAATCGGTATGAACAATTAATGGCAACTATTACTTGATTTTTAACGGCACTACTTGATTTTTAAATCCGTGATTTCGGGAAATTAGAAGTGTGATAAATATTTGTACAATTCTTTCCAAATTTATCATTTAAATATTCTCCGTGATTTCGGGAAATTAGAAGTGTGATAAATATTTGTACAGTTATTTCCAAATATATTTCTAGTCCTACTATGCATAGATCTCAGCCGTTTAAAAAATGTGTACCAATCTAATGGTCGAAAATATACGGATTCAAAAACTTCCCTATCATATTATATAGATTTGATCCAATATTGATATATTTGGCTCGGCATGAAACATGAAAGTTGTTCCAAATTGATCGCTTTTTTTTTATCATTCTTGTTCTTCGTGGTGGTTGAATTAATTGCACATATCCTAATCAAACGGCCACGCCATTGCGAATAGACAATTCAACTTCAGCGAGTGATGCTGCATGACCAATATACTTCAACACTTGTTCTTTAAAGGGTTCATAATCAACAGACAATCTCTCAATAGCACAACAAATAGAATAGGATTCCTCGAGCATCGTATGGGTGCCTCTAACATGGATCCGAATAACCTTTCCTTGGAAGAAGTTTGGGGAAGAAACTCTTCGACTTCTGGGTTCAATCGATTACCAATAATGATTTGCGTTCCACCGACTAATAAACATCAAGTGTCAAGAAGAAGAGGTAGTTCTGGATTCTCTTTGTTTTTTTGTGTGTGGTTAAAATGGAATTCTTCTTTGCTAAGTTTTCTTAGTTCCAACGTTGGTCTAAGCGAACTTCTAATACCAACATTGGTCTCTAACACCCAACGTTGGTCTTCACTTCTAACAATCGAAAATGTGAGGAAATGAAAACTTCGCAGGGGAGCAAAACAGGGCTATTAAGCAGGTTTAACGAACTGCCCGTACAAACAAACCCTACGAGAAGTGCTCCCTTCCAAAAATAATGTCCAATCCTCAAAACAAGAACTTAAAAAAAATGCATTTTACAAAGAATAATCCAAACGTATTTTAATAAATCAGAAGAACCCAATGATATTTAGCAACTAGCTGCAAAAATTTTGAACATTATAGCGACAAAAATGGATTATTTTTAAAAAATTGCCGTTTTGCGAAAGTTACGATCATTTTGCATGGGGAGAGAGAGAGAGAGAGAGAGAGAGAGAGAGAGAGAGAGGGGTTAGGAAGCGAACCTGCAAAAGATGTGATCGCAGGGGAGCAAAACAGGGCTATTAAGCACGTTTAGGCTGGGAAATTCACAAAGCGGAGGAAAAATCAGATACAATACGTCATACTGTAACAATACGAATATAATATGTGGAGAGAGAGAGAGAGAGAGATGGATCAGTAACGAACGTTTCGCAATAATGTATCAGTAATCCATCTGTTAACAAGTGAAGCATCATAACTTTGACTGCATTTGAGACGGAACCTCTGCACACATGAAACATGATGCAACAATACTCGACGCACAAAACTCGTAAAACTCCTCTGCAGCGATGTATCGGTACTTCTGTTTTGAGGACATGACAATAACGTATCATCAAAGTCCAAACTGGTGATTGTAGTCCATAATTGTCTCCATCTTGTCGATAGGACACTAGTTAACACTGCGTATTTTGTGGGAAGACGGGAGAGGATTTGAGCAATGAGACTGTTGGGTAAGTTACTGATCCTATCTCCATGCTGATCTTCTGAAGGCTTCTGCCTTTTCAAGATTGAACCCATGATTTCTCTCAGGTTATCTGCCTACAAATTTCGAATCGCAAAAGGGGTTTTTTTCTCTCAGAGATTGGAGGAAATGAAGAAGAAACGGGAAACCCAAAAAAAGTTCGGGAAAAGCTATTGAGATAATACGGAAGTTTCATCTCTCCAGTTTATATGCTTCACAACACATAAGAGTCTATAAGACTATTCCCATTCCCTAGAAGTCAAGGAAGAATGAATATGCCATATGGATAAATGAACCTCATAAATAACCACTAGGGTGTAAATGTGGTTCGTGTATGCAGATGTATGTTTATGTGGCCCATGGGCTACCCCTAGGACTCATGACCAGAGAGTAGCGAAACTACCAAACTACATTCGGCCTATCATGGTGGACTGCATCATCGCCTAAGTGAGATAAGTGGATGTTAAAAGTCTTAATGTTATTCAATTGATTTGAATAAAACATTTCTCGATGTTTGATCAATTTGATGTTTGCCATTAGTGAGCTAAACGTCTAAAAGTACAAAATAAACGAATCGGATTGTAAAAATATATTGTAGGACCTCACATTATTGAGTGGTGTGTTTATAAAAAGGTGTTCGAAAAGGAAACCCAGAGAGACGTGAGATTTACAATTTCCAAGAGTTTTGAAATTCACAAAGCACTCCCCTAGTTTTTCAACAGTAGCACGTAATTAGAAAGATAAGCACGAACCGAGCCTGATCAATCATTATTTGAAAACTTAACAAGCATTTATTTAGAATGATAAGTTAGTGGAACTAACCTGAAATTTTGATTTCCAATACACTTATTGCATGTCCCATCGTGTCTCTAAAAAGAATTGAATTTCCCGAAATGGACAATTATTAAAAAAGGACTAATAAAGTATTAAATAAATGCTTGTTAGATAATTACTATACAAAACAGAAACTCGTAACTTTCGAAACTAGAGAATTTTTTTGGAGTAAAAAAAATTTAACAAACGTACTACACTATTTTGGACATCTAAAACTTACAGACCTTAGGTTCCGTTCTATTAACTAAAATGAGTACTTATTTTTTAAATAAGTATTTAGTTTTTGTATTACGGGCCATAGGCCCCACTTCGATTTGGTTTGGTTTGTAAGCTTGTTCGCCAAGCAAATGATCGGAGTATGATATGAAGCAACTAGTAAAAACAAGTACCATACGTTAATCGGAAAAAACAACTAATTTTTTTGAATAAAGACAAAAATAAGCCAATTTTTTTGGCTTTATTCAAAAAAAATTGGATTTCGATCAAATTTTTTTACTTTTTAGATTCCTCTCATCATGGAGATGCAATAATCCGCAAAACATTGACGCAAAACTAACAAATACGAAAAAAATTTGAATAAGGATAAAAAAATAAGCCAAGTGGCTTATTTAGCCGAACGGGGAATTGATGAGGCAACGTCGGCCCACATCCGGCCAATTCAGTGATTGGAACTGTTCAACTGAGTTTGCAGAGGAGAGAATAAGGATAAAGAAATAACCACTTTTCAGCAAAAAAAAATGACATTTGGGTGCTAAAAAATGGTTATTTCTCAAAATACTTGGGTAAAAGTAAAAAAAAAAATTATTTTTCCGATTCCTCTCGTCGAGATGAATCAATAATCCACAAAAGTTTGGCGCAAAACTAACAAACGCGAAAATTTTTATAATAAGGACAATTTTCAGTTTTAAGTTAAATCTAAAAGAACGCAGTTTCTTTTGCCTATTTACGTACAGTAGGGTATAGTTAAAATGGTTTTTCGCAAGACAGAATATTGAATTGGTTTCCCAGACTTCTCCTTCTCTTGTTCATTTCTTCTTTGTAGACTTCTATTCCGGTCATCCACCATGGGTGTATCAGTTCATTTTGCCATAACATTTAGTAACTAGTGGTGCATCCCCTGTATATGCGGCTTGAGACTCAGGTTTCTTTTCTTTTAGGTCATCTCCAACCGGAGCATGCATGCCAAATCTGAGGTGAATGTTCAACATAAACTTTTGATAGCTTCCTTCGTTCCAATCAAGCTGCCTTTCCTTAGGTCAAGTCCATGTGTAATTGAAGCTTGCTCCAAACATGCCAATTTTGGCATCAAGCTAGTGGCATGCCAATTTTTGAAAAATATAACCGTTTGAAAATTTTGGCTGTTTGAATTTGAGAAATGTCGTTTGACATAAGGGTTGGAGAGGGATAGCTTGGTGTCAAATAAAAAAAATTAGGTATAAGGGTTGGAAAGGAGGCTTTGATGTCAAATAGGAGATGCCAAAATGCCACATAAGCCTTCAAAAGAAATTTGACATCTCCAATTTGAAGTCAAGAGTTGGAGATGCTCTAGATTAGGTCCATCAACTTTGTGGTGCTAGTCAAACCTTTAATAATCGAAATCGTTCATGTTATAGAACTCGTCAAGACTAACTATTAGCTATGCAGAAAAATCATGTTTACCGGTTTTCTATTACGTACGTTTCCAAATATTTTTTGTTAGAAAATAAAAATGGAAAACATTGAATCGAAACCTACTTTGTTGTCATTTAGATGTGTGAAATTGATCTGATTCTTACCTAAGAAGACAAGATTTGTAACTAGAACAATCTCTTTTGTCTTTGGGTAGACACCGGGATTATATTTCAAGTCTCTTAATAATAATAAAACCTCACGTCATTGTGTGATTCGAAGTAGGTCACATAATCTTCTTTTTTTAATAAATTTCTTTCATAAACAGATGCCCGAGTCAAATTGTGTACGTCTGAACTAATCTTGAGATTCTAAAATTAACCAGTTGACAAATTTTCAGTGGCCGAATTTGAATACTAAATATTTGAGTGAGCTTGTATGACGTGATCTGGTAACATACTAATTTCTCCATTCCCGCCGGCTAAGTTGTCAAGAAGATGACAATGGAAGGCGAAGGGTCCTCTCCAGATTGTCCAGTCTCATTCAGTTTTGATTTTGTGGGCCCTTTTTTGGGCCCACAATAATGATCGGAACCATTCATTTTATAGAACTCGTCAAAAACCACCTCGGAAAAAATTGTTTTCGTTGGTTACCAATTGATGCCTGATTGAAAAATTGTGTATATATATCCAGCATATCCACCAGCAGCACTAAGAGTTTACCAAGCTCATTTCCTTAGTGTTTGCTTAGTGGGGGATTCTGAAGTGTCTGGAGCACCATATGCATAACAACACCCAAGAAAGGGCGTAACATTTCAAAACTTCCCTTATGGTATCCCTCGTGGGTTCCACTCTGATGTAACATTTTCTACTAAGGTCGTAACATTGCCCATGAAAGGGCTTGATATTTGCCTATGAAAGGGCTTGATATTTGCCTATTAAAGGGTGTAACATTTGCTAGTAGTGAGTCTCGCCGTCTCACAAATGTTGCAATCATGACATGAATGAACCTAGCTCATACATATGTTTGTGTGCAGATGTACGTGTCTTTGCATATGTGTTCCTACTTAGAGCCGGCTTTGGACATACGCCAGTGATGCGGCCGTATCTGGCCTCCAAATTTTCACGAATTTTGTGGGCCCCTATATATTTTGTACCCTTAGGTATAGGAATGTTAAATGGATTAGCTATGTTATCCATTGAAAAAGATATGGTGTCGAAACTTGATTATAATAGCTTAATTACTACTTTTGCTGCAAAAAATGCGAGAAGGGTGATGTTTAAGTAATATATTTTGGATTAAAGTATATAATGATTATTGAGTTTTGTGTTATCATTGTTTTTAATTCTTCTAGTCTTTCTTTCTTTCTTTTTTGTGTATTATATAATGGGCCTCAAATATAAAGTTCGCATCCGGCCCTAAAAAACTCAGAGCCGGCACTGTTCCTACTTCATAGTTACCCAAAATTTCATTACTGCTTTCTTCAGAAGTAGGCAAACACAAAAATATATGGATGCTATCGGCAATTGAGTTTTGAAAACAACTATGATGGAAGATGGAAACTGACTCTGATAGGATTCCACTTCTTTGACTCAAAGCTTCAAATTAAATCTGGAAGTCAAGTACACCAGAATCTATTGCCTTCCACACCATTCCGTTGTGGAACTCCATAGACTTACGTTTAATATAACCTTTTGTATGTTTTATTTTTTTTGTTTTTGTAACTAACCTTTTGTATATTATTGGCTCAGTTCCATTTTTTAAGTTCTTGAACAAACCTGTTTTGCAATTCAAAATTTGTAGGCAAATGCCATGAGAGAAGTCATGGGTTCAAACTCACGAAGGCAGATGCTTTGTGAGGAGGAGCAGTATGAAGATAGGATCAGCAACTTACCAGACAGCCTTATTGCCCAAATCCTCTCCTGTCTTCCCACAAAATATGCAGTGGCAACTAGTGTCTTATCAACTAGATGGAAGCAATTATGGACATCAATCACCAGTTTGGATTTTGATGATAAGTTGCTGTTACTTCCTCATAATCAAACTAGTAATCCAATGCTGCCCTGGATTTTCATAAGTTTTGTATGCCGAGTGTTGTCACTGCATAGGGGAAAATGTGTGCAAAAGTTCCGTCTCAAATGCACTCAGACTTGCGATGTTTCATATGTCAACTGGTGGATTGCTGATATGTTACTGCATGATGTTCGAGAACTTGATCTGTCCGTCCATGTGGAACATTCTATTTTGCTTCCTCAGGAGCTCTTTACCTGTAGAACCCTGGTGGTGTTAAAACTGGATGATATTTACGATGTTATGGTCATGGATGTACCTACTTCGGTTTCCCTCCATAACCTCAAAATTCTACATCTTGTTCACGGCTCCGAGCTGCCCCCTAGTCTTTTACTTTCCAATAAGTCTAGGTACACTACATCCAACCACTACACCATCCACTACATGTTTTGTAGGGCCCACTCCGGGTCCCAAAAAAAATACAAAAAAATGTTCATAAATTTTAAAATAATATATTATGTGGCCCTGTAAAAAATAAGCTCCAACAAATATCGGTAAGTTTATTTCTTGATTCGTAGGGGTGAAACTGTGCAGTTGAGCAGTTTCGCACCTACAAATCAAGAAATAATATTTACCGACATCAGTTAGAGCTGGTTTTTTACAGGGCCACATAAAATATTATTCTAAAATTTATGGACATTTTTCTGTATTTTTTTAGACCCGGGGTGAGCCCCGAAAAAAATGTAGTGAATAATGTAGTGGATGGATGATAGTGTATGTAGCATCTCCCATTTAAAAAGGAGGGAATTTTTTTAAAAAAGTTTCCTCATCTTATAATCTAATCGGACAAAGCAGCTCCGGCCACGATAACATAAGGTTTCTCTCGCCTCCTCTCTCTCTCTCACTCTGTTGGTCGTCTCTCTCTCTCTCTCTCTCTCTCTCTCTCTCTCTGTTTGTTGTTTTTCATGCATAATTCAGATCCTTAAACATATAATTCTTGGTCTCTTGCAATTGAACATGTTGGCGCCCTTCTGCCCAGGCCGGCTGTTGGGGATCTATTCCTTACTTTTCGTTATTAGTATATAATTGTAGTTTTCCTCAAAAGTGATCAATTGAAAATAATAGACTCTCGATCGAACTGTGGGCGGCTTTTGTCCCATCAGATAAAATTGCGTACTGGTTGAAAAAGCAAATAAAGACCGAAAAAGCCTCTCTTCTACTTATTCAATTTCGGACCGATCATCGATCACACCTTTGAGTTTAGGTCTATCGATTTTATTTAATTTGGTGGGTATTTGTGTTTGGCTTAAGGAAGCAGAAAAAGTTGACTATTTTTCTTTTTTGGCTGCAGCAAAAGGGTTTATTTTTATTGATTTGGTAGTCATCTGATGGATAGCAATAGTTGGAGACCTGCTCCTGGTGGTGGTGGTGAACCCACGATGGACGCAGGAGATTGGAGATCCCAATTGCAACCTGATTCGCGACAAAGGATTGTCAACAAGATGTGAGTTTGTCCTTAAGATGTTGTTGGTAGTTTGTAAGTATTGGTTTAATGCAATTAGATATGTTGATTTATTTGGGAAAGGAGAAAGAAAAGGAAGAAGTTGTGAATGATAAAGATATGAACTCTCAGACAATAATATAATTTCTGGGTGGAAAATGGCTTCTTTTGTGTTTGTCTAATTGAATAGTTGATCTTCAAGTTGAAGCATTGGATTAACTTAGTGAGTCAGCTGTTTGTCTATTCAAATTGTATACTCCAATATGTGCTGGCTTTAATTCTCGGAATTCATCTGAGTTGCAAATTGCATCTGATGAATATGGTTACTTCTCGGGCAGTGGCTTTATGAGTCAAGTTAACAAAGTGTGTACAAGGAAAGATGGAATTTGCTCTATAACCAGAGATTTTGGCATGAACATAGATTTTGAAATGCTTAATTTGGAAGTTTGTGTTGTGAAGAACCGTTTGGAGAGACGTAAATGCTGAATAATGTTTGTTCTAGCAGCTTAATCTTGTTTGAGAAGGAGATCGCGGGTGCATGTTGATGTGGTAGTGATATTTTACTACAAGGATATTGAGAGTCAGGGCTGGCCCTAGGCATAGGCCCACCAGGCGATCGCCTAGGGCCTCCTGTTTTTTGCCCAATTTGTGGGGGTGTGGTTTATCCTTGAACCTCCTGAATCTCCTTTTTGATGCTTGGACCGTGTGAACCTCGTGGGACGTCGTGTACCTGCAAACCGGAGGGGGGGGGTGTTCCTCCGGGTAGAGGCTCCGACGATCTAATCAGAATCGGAGGGAGGAAGAAGAAGTGAATAATGAGGAAAAAGTGTTGAGGGAGAAGAATATCTAACCCCTTCCCCCAAAGGGGTAACTTGCTATTTATAGGCAAAGGTTTGGAGTGCTGAATATGGTGGTGGTGTGCTACACGCGCGTTCCTACGCTCGGATGATGTCACGTGTCAGAGGCACTCGATGGATATTTTGACTTCAAGACCTGCAGTCCCATGCTGACCCACGTGGGCCAGAGTCGGAAGTGTCCCATCGGTTATCAGAAAGGCGTGCACGCATATCTCTGCCACTGTCAGCAGAAGTTCCCTAATCGTTCTTCCGCCGCCAGATCCACCCGAAGGCGTAACCCGAACGGAGGATCCGCCGAGGGAATGACCTGTTCGCCAGATAATACCCTCGAACAGGAAGGCTGCCCATCCGAATAAACAGGACCTATGCCGAGCTGGGGTGTCGTGCCCACGTGGAGAATCAGCTAACACTCGGTGAACACACGCGAGGCCGATCGACGTTCGGCGAGTAACAGGGCTGACGTGTCGCGTTTGACTTTTCTCACATAAACGAACTGAGACAACTGGACCGTGGGCCCACAAGCTCAACCTGTTGACCCCTTTGGTCCTTCGTATATTTCGGCCCACTACAATAGCCCCTCAACTCCTGCTTTGCATGTTCCGAAGGAGGAGTTGACAATAGTGGCCGAACAAAAGGTAAGCCGAACGAATGGACAGCTAACTTCACTCCGAGCCGAAAGAAGAAGTATGCCGAACGTTAGCCGTTCGCTTAACCCGAAGCAGACAAGCTCTGGACCCGCATTTAATGCTTCTGAAACCGCCAATTTCAAACTTGAAACGTGTCATTAATCCATTGGACAGCGAAACGGCGTTGTACAATGTCCTCCACGTGTCAGTCATCGCGCGGAGCGTCAGTCTCCCGCTTCGATCTAACGGCTGGGGGCCTTGCGTCGTTTCGAATTCTCGCCTTGGTATAAAAGGGGTGGAAGGAGAGAGAAAATCACTTTTTCTCTCCTTCCAACAGACGCTTCAACCGCTCCTCGACTGCCCTCACCCTAATATCGCCTGAAATCTGAAGATTACCACATCAAATCGCAGATTCCTCTTGATATTCAGGTATGTTTCACCTTTCTTAGTATTCCTCTGCATTTTCAGTCATTTTCATGCACATTTCGACCATAAAAGTAGGTTTTTTCCTCCGCTTTGTCCGTCTCTGTTTCTACACGCTGTAGAACAGGTTGAACATGTTCATGTGTTCTTTCGAGCACGCGAACATGTTCGACCCTTGTTCTTCCGAACACAAACTTAATCCGAAGCATGCCAAACCAAGGATTTTCCGAACAAAAAGGGATAAGTTTCTTCCGAACAAAAACCTCCCTCGGTATCCCCACTCGACATATAGTCGCTCGGGCATAACGCGTTCGTTCAGTTAGCTTAGGACACTGGGATTTAGGCACCTTAGGAACAACGACCTTGCCCTTCGCTAACGGTCTTATCCCATGCACTTTGTTTTAGGTATGGAGTCGCCATCAACTTCTTCGGGAGAGTCTTACCGTTCGGCAGATTCTAAGGCTTCAGGCTTCGGCGAGATGGATCCCCGAATAGCCGAAGCGATTAGAGTCGAGGCTCAGAAGTACCGCGTGGGATCTGGCTCCCCATACGCCGGAATCGAGGGGATCGATTTCCCCTCGAACGTGGAGCCTCTTCGGTCATTGGACCCCGAGATAGTCGAAATTGATGATGACGACTCTTCGGAGTGTGCCGAAGAAGACCGAGATGACGAGGAGGAATTAGAAGAGGAGGCAGCGGACGGGGACGAGGGAGACCAATCCGAGAGAGGCACACCCGCGGCCTCATCTAGTCAGCCGGAAGGAGAAATGTCTGCCCTCGGCGAGTCGTTTGCTGCTGTTCCGAAGAAGAAGGTCAAGAGGAAGATTATCCCCTTGGACCCAGACTTGATTCCCGACCAACGAGGGAAGGATCCCTGTCCTTACTGGGATTGCTTCAATGATCAGGATCTCTTTCGGCGAGCCTACAAAATCCCGAACGACGTCGTGATTACTCCCGTCGAAGGGCCCAGGATCTTGTTCAGTGACGAGCACGTCACGGTTCCCCTTATGGCAATCACCGAGGGAGGACTTCGGTTCCCGATGCATAAGATCTTGAGACAGATCTTGCATCGATTTAGCCTCACGCCGTGTCAATTGAGCATGAACTCCTATCGCATCATTCATTCGGTGATTAAGCTCGCCGAGGTGAAGATGTTCAACCTGGAGTTCTACCACCTCTTCGAGAATTACATGATGTCGAGGAACGTCAGACGTTCTCGGTATTTCTTGTGTTCTCGGAGAAATATGAAAAAGATCATTCCCGAGGGAATGTACGACTCGGAGAAGTGGGCTTCGGACTATGTCGAGGTCCGAGGCAACTTCCAATTCTCTCCCGAAGAGTATGGGCAATTCGGGATTGCAAGCCACAGGGGGGATCCTTGTAGGCACCTTGTACTTTTTAGTTTGCTTCCTATTTTTCTTTGTACTGTTTTCCATTGTTTTTCCAACTTGCAACTGATATGCTCAACTTGTTCAACTTTTTATCCTCGGCAGATACTTCAAAGATCAACAAAGTCCTGCTGGGGTTAGCGAGGGGGTGCGGGCTTGCTGCAAGCCTTTTGACGATTCCGAGTGCAGAGAGAGACGCTCCCACCATCCTTCAGTACGACCCATCTTACGGAGGAAGAATCCGAAGAAAGGTGGTGGAGAAAGAGGAAGCGGAGGTACTCCCCGAAGAACTTCAGCCAAGCAAGGAAAAGCCGCACCGAGGGAAGATAAGACTGCCGACCGAGGACGTACCCTTCACCGAAGACGACACGATGCCTCCCCGCAGCATGAAGGCCGTGTTACAGAAGAGGTTGGATGATGAGGCGAGGGAGTTGGCCGAGAAGAAGGGAGGCGCGCCTGGGGCTTCAGGCTCAGCGCCGAGCAAGAGTAGCACCATCCCTCAAGCACAGAAGCGGCCCCCTTCCATCACCCCCTCATCCGAGGTTGCTCCTCCGGCGAAGAGGACAAAGTCTCATGCTACCAAATCGTCTGGGGTCGGCCTTTCGAGGGTGGAGGAAAAGGAGAAGAACAAGGCCGACGAGGGTGAAACGAGGGCTTCCTCGGATGCTGATGTCCCCTGGGCCCCGAGCTTTGTCATCCCGGGCAAAAAGCAGATCCTCAAGTCTGACAGCCTCCAAGAGGATCCCTCTCTCGGCTTCATGCTGCACTCGGGGCTTATGCTCCCGAAGGACATCGTTGCTCCTCAAACACTGAAGACGGCGTTGAGTGACTACTACTTTCATGTTGGGAGGGTAAGTCCAAATTTCCACTATCTCTCTCCTTTGTACCCTTGTTGTTTTTGCACCTTGAGTAACTCACATTCCCTTCGTTTTCAGGCAACACAATCAATCATGAGTGCCCAGCTGCACCTCTCCGAGCATGACAAGCAAACAAAGTCGCTGAGGCAGAAGGTGGAGCTCGGCCAGTTGACACTGGAGGAGTATAAGAAGAATCTGGATCACTCGGAGCTTGTTCGCCGAGCCCAAGAGGTACAGATTAAAACCTTGAACGAACTGATTAAGGGCCATCAAGATGCAGCCGAGCATACTAGGTCTGAAGGGAAAGCCGAAGGCCTCGTGGAAGGACGAGCCCTGGGCAGGAAGGAGGTGGAGGTGGAGATGCAGAAGCTGCTTCTGGAGCAGTTCGACAAGGGGTACTACCAGGCCGAGGAAGACGCTGCGGACCAGATCATGGTCCTTCGGACTGAAATGAGGGAGGCGCAGCACCGAGTAAGCTTCAAGCTCGGATTTAACATTGGTTTCGACGAAGCTGGCGTTGAAGCTGATGACGAGCGCCGAAGCCTCATCGAATTTCCTCCTCTCCCAGCCGAAGAAGCTGTGGTCGAAGAACCAATCGTTGACGAAGCTATAACCAGCCCGTCCGAACATGAGACAGCTGCAACTCCGGCCCCGGACTCCACTGACATTCCCCCAGTCACCCCCACTCCCGAAGGATAGGACTTGCGAATTTTTTCCATTTTTGTTTTTAGTAAATTTCATTTGGAACGGTCGGCACCGAACAATTGGTTTTAGCCGAACCGTATGTAATTAACTCAGGGAGAGGGTGGCCAAGAACGATTTACTACGGCCACTCCTCAGTAAGGTTGTCCAGGGATGGCACCGAAGATGCACCACCCGCCATGCCCTGGTAACAATGTTTTGAAATTTCAACCTTTTGTGCTCGGTGGAAGTATATATATATATATATATATATATATATATATTTTTTATTTTTTTTATGCAACAATTTATTTTCCAACATTGCAAGTATTTTTGTTCGGTTCTTATGCCTGGCATTTTACAATGTTTTTCTTCGAATGCCCCCAAAACGCGTACAATTATAGTTACTCGTTCAATCCGAATGTATTTCAGAGGTCCGAATAATGAATGCCTCGTTTCATAAAAACAAATACCCTCGATGGTCCGAGCGATGGATATCACCCGACCGAATCGGCGTACTTTCCTTGTAAATCCGAACGATGGATGCCACCCAACCGAACGAAGTACTTTCTTTGGGGGTCCGAACGATGGAAGCCACCCAACCGAACGAAGTATTTTCCTTGGGGGTCCAAACGATGGAAGCCACCCATGCGAATTTACTTTCGTGTTATGTTTACCCATAGGAGCCCCCCTGTCTTAGTGTATTACCAAAGTGAGGGAAAACACTAAGGCAGGAAAGTGGGTAAACAATGGAGAACCGAGGTTAAGAGGATTTTGCCACAATCGTGTATCCGAACGAAAGTGAGTTGGAAGTGCCATGTCCCGAAGGTTGTGGGCTAGATAGTATGCCCATTCGACCGAGCAAGGCATCCGAAGAAACAATCATTATAAGAAAAACAAAACTTCCATTATAAAAATTCGCTCCAAGGCTTACAACCCGAGTAGAAACAAAACAAAAACGAGATCCGAGTCAGCGGAGAACCGCCGAAGCTACCCATGGAATTTCCGAAGTTTTTGGGCGTTCCACGGGTTTGCGATCGGTGTTCCATCCATCTCGGCAAGTTTGTAAACGCCGTGACCAATCTTTTGAACTACTCGGTAGGGGCCTTCATAGGGATCTTTGAATTTTGTCAACTTTTTTGCCTCGACAACCATCCGAAGGACCAGGTCTCCGACATTAAATGGCCGAGCTCGAACGTTCTTGTTGTATCCCCGAGCAACCTCTTGCTGATACGCTGCGTGCCGAAGATTGGCATTATCCCGAAGCTCCTCGGCGAAATCCAACTCTGCTCCGACTAGAGCATTGTTGCCCACGGGATTGAAGTTTTCTGACCGAACCGTAGGGATAAGAGTTGAGAGGGGCAAGACCGCCTCCATGCCATAGACCATGGAAAATGGTGTTCGGCCAGTGGATCGCCGAGGGGTGGTGCGGTAACTCCATAAAACCTGGGGTAGCTCATCAACCCATTTACCAAGCTTACGATCCAAACGACGCTTCAGCCCCCGAGTAATGGCCTTGTTTGAAGCTTCGGCCTGGCCATTTCCTTGGGGGTAAGCGACTGATAATGTATGGATGGTGATATGGTGCTCTCGGTAGAAGTTCTGGATCGCCGAAGCAACAAACTGAGAACCGTTATCCGAAAGGATAGCGTAGGGAACGCCGAACCTGGAAATGATGTTTTTCCAAATGAAGTGTTTGACATCCCCAGACGTGGTCTTCACTAAGGGAGAAGCTTCGACCCACTTTGTGAACAGATCGGTGGCAGTGAGCATGTACTCGAATCCCCCAAGCGCCTTCGGCAGCTTTCCCACTATGTCAAAGCCCCAGACAGCGAACGGCCAAGGACTGGTGATCATCTTAAGAGGAAAGGCTGGCTGGTGGGGAATGGAGGCATGCTTCTGACACCGAACGCAGCGTTTCACGTACTCCTCAGATTGTTTAACCATCTTAGGCCACCAATAACCCTGTGTCAACGCCCGTTGTGCCATCGTTCGGCCACCCGAGTGACCTCCACAACTCCCCGAGTGAAGCTCATCAAAAATACTCTGAACTTGGTCTTCATGCACAACGCGCAAATCCGGACCAGTGAACGTTCGGCGGTATAGATTTCCATTCGGATCAAGGAAGTAGTTAGCTGCTCGGCATCGAATCTTGTATGCCTCTTTCTTGTTCTCGGGGAGGGTTTGATGCTTCAGATAGGCGACGACGGGGTCCAACAGACTGGGACCGAAGGTAATAGTGTTAACCGAGAGAGCAACAGGTTCGAAGCTCGGCGAATCAATCTCATCAAAAATAATTGTTCGCCCACCTGAAGTTCGGTAGACCGAGGCGAGACCAGCTAGAGCATCTGCATGCGCGTTATGCTCCCGAGCAATCCACTCTATCTTGACGCGCCCAAACTTTCTCAGCAGAGAGAGGACATAACTGACGTAAGCATTCATCCTTTCATCCCTGGCCTGATAGTCGTCGTTTAGGTGGCCCACGATTAGTCTGGAGTCACAGAAGACGTGGACCGAATCGGCCTCCAACCGAAGGGCAAGCTTCAATCCAGCAATGAGGGCTTCGTACTCGGCTTCGTTATTCGTGGCCGGATAGCCGATAGTGACCGAGCTCTCGTGGACTGTCCCAGCCGGGGAAACGAGAACAATACCAGCCCCAGCCCCGTTGATGTTCGAGGCTCCGTCAATCGTCATCCTCCAGGCGTCTCCAGAGAACAACTTCCATTCTTTCCTCGGCCTTTTTGTTCCCAAAGTAAACCGTGCCCGAAGAGACTCGGGAGGTGGGTTGTTCCATTCAGCAAATTCCTCTTCCTTCGCAATCCGAGCTTCCTCAGCAGCAGCTGCTAAGGTGTTTTCCTCGTCCTTCAGTCCGGGTGTTAGTTCGGCGAAAAAGTCAGCCAAAACTTGGCCCTTGATTGCTGTTCTTGGCTCGAACTGAATGTCATAATTGGCGAGGTCTTGGGAGAATTTCAAGATCCTGCTGGAGGAGGTGGTTTTCCGAAGGACAGCCTTGAGAGGAAACTCAGTGAGGACCACAATCCTATGGCATTGGAAGTAGGGCATAAGGCTCGTTTTGGCAGAAACGAGCGCTAGAGCCAACTTCTCCATAGGCAAGTACCTCGTCTGGGAGTCCATCATCGTCTTGCTCGTAAAGAAAATCGGCAAGTGGTCCATTCCTTCTTTCCGAACGAGTACAGCGCTCGTCGCATGATCCGAAACAGCTAGGTATAGATACAGGTCTTCGTCGGGCTCGGGAGTGACGAGGAGTGGAGCGCGGGAAAGATAGTCCTTTAAGGATTGCAAGGCCTGCTCACACTCCTCAGTCCACTCAAACCTGCGCCGACTGGTCTTGATGGCTTGAAAAAGGGGCCTACAAAGATCGCTTGAGCGTCGGATAAATCTGTTCAACGCTGCGACCATCCCCGTCAGTCGTTGAACCTCTTTGATTGTAGTCGGAGCCCGGAGGTTTTGCACGGCGGTTAGCTGGGTTGGATCAGCTTCAATCCCTCGGCGGCTGACCATGTATCCGAGAAACTTTCCCGAGCCCACGCCGAAGGCACATTTCTCTGCGTTGAGGCGTAGGCGGTATGCCTTGAGGATGTCAAAAATCTCTCCCAGATCCCGAAGATGGTCAGTGCCGAGCTTGCTTTTGCATACCATGTCGTCGATGTATGCCTCCAGGGTTTTGCCGAGCTTGGGTAGGAACATATTAGTGATTGTTCGTTGGAAAGTTGCTCCGGCATTCTTCAATCCGAAGGGAACGACGTTATAGCAAAACGTTCCTCGGGGGGAGATGAATGTCGTCTTCTCCTGATCTCATTTGGCAAGGGCAATCTGATGATAGCCCCGGTATGCATCCATGAAGCTCAAACGCTCGTACCCAGCCGTCGCATCCACCATCTGCTCTATCCGAGGAAGGGGGAACCGATCCATTGGACAAGCATCGTTGAGGTTAGTGTAGTCGACGCAGACCCTGAGCTTTCCATTTTTCTTCGGAACAACGACGGGGTTAGCGAGCCAAGTTGGGTATAATATCTCCCGAATGGCTCCAGCTTCCAGCAGTTGGTCCACTTCGGCCATGACCGCTTCTACATGCGAGGCAGCCGAACGACGAACCTTCTGAACCACGGGGCGTCTGTTCGGATCTACATTCAGGGAGTGAGAAGCGAAGGATGGGTCCACCCCGGGCATCTCCTGAGGAGTCCAAGCGAATACTTCTATGTTTGCTTTCAAGAAATTGAACATGTCCGTACGCTCGGACTCACTCAAGGAGCTGCCGACCAGGAAGTATCTTCCCCCATCCTCGGTGATTGGCATCCTTATGAGTTCTTCGGCTGACCTCTCCTCGGCAGGTAACCCTACTTCCTCGGGCTCGGGGACGTCGGCCCTTTCAACACATTGTACTTCCAGGAAGCTCCGTTCGTTAGTCACTGTACTGACGTAGCACTTCTTGGACTGGATTTGATCTCCCCGAAGGCTCTCCTGCCTTCCATTCCAACCGATGAATTTCATAACCTTGTGGAGAGTAGAGGCGACCGCCTTCATTCCGTGTAGCCAGGTTCGACCGAGGATGATGTTGTAGGGGCTAGGAGAGCTCACCACCACAAATTCGACATCGATCACTCGGGAGCCGGCTCGCACAGGAAGAGTGATCAGCCCCTGAGGCCACACAGGTGCTCCAGTGAAGCTAACGAGGGGTGTGCTTGTTGTCCGAAGCTGGTTCGGGCTGAGACCGAGGTTTTTAAAAGTAGAGTAGAACATTACTTCCGCCGAGCTTCCCTGGTCCACCAATACTCGTTGGACTTTGGAGGGGCCAACCGTTACCGAGACGACCAGGGCGTCGGTGTGAGGCGTTTGAATCCCCTGCAAATCTTCGGAAGTGAAGGTTAGCGGGCCATCAAGGCTCGGATCGACCCACTTTCTCTTCGGTGAGATTCCCACGTTGCAGACCGCCAAGGCAGCAACGGCTTTGTCTATTTCAGAATGTAGCTCGGCCGCTCTTCCCTCGGATACAATGCCTTGAATGACTCCAACTAGATTTCCTGCCTGAAGAGGCGGAGGAGGGGGCAGTGGATTTCGCCGAAGGTCGATCCACTGATTGAGGTGCCCTTCTGCCGCGAGCTCCTCAAGATGGCGTTTGAATGGTTGGCACTGGGTGGTGTAATGGCCACGCTCCTTGTGGTACGAACACATCCCAGCGCCACTGCCCGCTGTTCTTAAGAGTCCAGTTGGCCAAACGAAGAACGGCTTTTGCCCAATGATATTCAGCAACTTGTAGATCGGTTCGGTAAACGCAGTTCGCTCGGCCACGTACTCATCAGGCCTCGGCTCCTTCCTCGTCTGCTGCCATTGAGACTGTTGCTGCGGGTGAACGGGGGGTTTGCTCCGATTGCTCGGTTTGCTTGACCCCGCGCCGTTCTGACCCGATTGCCCCTGCCGAACGTTAGCCACTTGCTTCTTTGCAGCTATCGTCTTCGATGTTTCCGTTCCCTTCGGCACATTACGTTCGGCCACCGCCTCCTCATGTACACAATCCTTCTCGATGATCAACATAAGCTCCCCCATTGTCTTCGGTGGGTTCCGGGACAAATCTCTGAACATTGCCGAGGTTGGATCCAATCCGTTCATAAATGACTCGGCCGCCACGCTCTGATCACAATCGGGAATAAGGTTGTACACTTCCCAATATCGCTCGGTATATAACCGAAGGGTCTCGCCTGGTGTCCTCTTCATATTCACCAGCATCGAGAGCGTTTTCGGCTGGATGTTGCTCGTTACGAACCGCTTGGTGAACTCCAATTCCAGTTCGTTGAAGCACTTGATGGACTTCGGCTTGAGCTGATTATACCATAACATTATAGGTTCACTTAATGTAAGAGGAAAAATCTTACACATAAGCGCGTCGGAGAAGTTGTGGAGGCTCATCGTTTGTCAGAACCGGCAAACGAACGCGACTGCGTCCTCCTTGGCCTCGTAACGCTTGAGCTTCGGCAGGACAAAACGATCCGGAGGTCGCTCTTGCTGTATGGCATCGGTGAAGGGAGAGGCCTTGGCCTTACCGAGCTTGGAATTGTCGATCACCTCCGGGGTGCTCGGAACAACGGCCAGTGGAGCTTCGAGGCGGTTGGTTCGGTCGTCCCGAGGTTCCCTGTGGTGATGTTGCGGCCGCCTATCCTCCTCTCGTTGCCGGTGCCTGACATCTTCCGAACGTTCAAGCTGCTCGATTCTGGGATCCTCTAGACGGGCTCGCCGAGGATTAGTATCCTCATTGACCGGTCGGTACACCGTAGGCATTCCCGTGAATTGATCGTATAGAACGATGGTGTCGTCTTGCCTTCGTTGTCCCCCACTTTCCGCTCGGTGAAAGCTTGATGAGCCAGCCGGGCGTCGCCCATCCGGGTGACGATCCGAGCGTGATCTCGACTGCTCGGTATGCTCGGGGCGTTCATTCGTCCGAACGCGCCGAGGCGGCTCATTGAGATCCAAGGGCCTTTTCCCATCTGCATGCTCCCTCCTTCTTCGGGAAACATTGTTCGTTTTCCCAGAAGCTTCCATCCTGCATGTCCCTGCCGTAGAGCTAGTAGCCGAAGAGCGAGTGCTCTCGTCACGAACGATACTTTCCAACCGTGGGAGGAAAGCCGTGGGCTGGATCCTGGAAGCAGGCTCGAGCCGATCAAAAACAGTACGACGCTCGGATGGAGCACCTTCGGAAGTGTGCGCCTGTCGGGACTTCCTACTTCGCTTGCGAGTTCTCTTCGGACGACTCGGTTCGGCAGGGCGGCCATGCACAGGAGTCGTGGCCACGCCTCCGTCCCGCTCTTCAAGCCGTTGTTGGAGGAGTGCAATCACCGCAGCCTGGCGCTTTTGCTCCGCTAAAGCTGCCTCAAGCTCGGTTGGGGGGTAAGAGAGTTGTCGTGCGACTGGCAAGGTGGTTCTCGCGGTTTGGCTTGGGTCAGCGTTTATGGAACCGAACCCAGACAAGCCGATGGTGAAGTTCTCCGGACCTGGGGGGGGAAGGCGTTGTGCCATAACTCAAAGGGACGGTGGAGTAAGGCGGAGAAAGGAGAAGGAGGTTTGAGACGGACCACGGCCCACGTTGTTTTGCTAGGAAAGAACTGTCTCTCCCCAGCAGAGTCGCCAATTGTGGGGGTGTGGTTTATCCTTGAACCTCCTGAATCTCCTTTTTGATGCTTGGACCGTGTGAACCTCGTGGGACGTCGTGTACCTGCAAACCGGAGGGGGGGGTGTTCCTCCGGGTAGAGGCTCCGACGATCTAATCAGAATCGGAGGGAGGAAGAAGAAGTGAATAATGAGGAAAAAGTGTTGAGGGAGAAGAATATCTAACCCCTTCCCCCAAAGGGGTAACTTGCTATTTATAGGCAAAGGTTTGGAGTGCTGAATATGGTGGTGGTGTGCTACACGCGCATTCCTACGCTCGGATGACGTCACGTGTCAGAGGCACTCGATGGATATTTTGACTTCAAGACCTGCAGTCCCATGCTGACCCACGTGGGCCAGAGTCGGAAGTGTCCCATCGGTTATCAGAAAGGCGTGCACGCATATCTCTGCCACTGTCAGCAGAAGTTCCCTAATCGTTCTTCCGCCGCCAGATCCACCCGAAGGCGTAACCCGAACGGAGGATCCGCCGAGGGAATGACCTGTTCGCCAGATAATACCCTCGAACAGGAAGGCTGCCCATCCGAATAAACAGGACCTATGCCGAGCTGGGGTGTCGTGCCCACGTGGAGAATCAGCTAACACTCGGTGAACACACGCGAGGCCGATCGACGTTCGGCGAGTAACAGGGCTGACGTGTCGCGTTTGACTTTTCTCACATAAACGAACTGAGACAACTGGACCGTGGGCCCACAAGCTCAACCTGTTGACCCCTTTGGTCCTTCGTATATTTCGGCCCACTACACAATTATTGGGCCCCAAATAGAGAAATTATAATAAATATTATGTATGTCAAGTTTTACACAATCAGATGAGCTTGGTGAAGCAGTAAGTCTATTATGCTTTAACCGTTAGGTTGTGAGTTCGAGACCCTTCAAAATTTTAGACGAATGAATTTTTAACTCGTGCAAAATAATGTTTTAAAAATGAGGCCAATGGGATTTGAACCCATGACCTAGGGGACCGAAGAATAATCAAGGCGTGTGCCAGTAAGTTACACGGGTGTCCTCCTTCTCATGTTGGAAAACTATTTTATACTACATAGGAAGAAAAGAGAGGCCCCATTTTTAGAACTTGCCTAAGGCCTCGAAAATCTCTGGACTGAGCCTTTTGAGAGTATAGCTGGATCGGAGTTGTTGTGCCAGAGTGTACAAGTCTATAAGCAATTGGTGTTATTTTATGGCAAATGGATATTGTATTTTTCTCATCTTTGCACGATATCTCTCATACGTTGTACCTTATATTTTAGTTAACAATTAGCTCAAAACTTACAGGGTTCCCCCACCTCATATACAATCCAATCAGCAATCCCAGCAATCCCAATCTCAAATTACTCAAGTGCACCCCATGCATGAAAATCAAATGATTTCCCAGCTACAGTCAATGAACTTACAGGGTTCTTCTGTTGCAACCATGCAGCAGAACAATGTGGCAACTCTGCAGCATAATTCCTTGTCTTCTTTATCAGGGGTTCCAACTACATCACAGAGCATGATCAGTACACTGCAGCCTGGTTCCACTCTTGATTCAGGTCAGGGTAATTTGGGCTGGCTCTATGGTACTACTCTCTTTGAATATTCTTTGTTAAAAATGTGAATATCGTGTGATTTTTTTTACTTTCGAGCTGCGATTATACCTGTGTTGGATAGGTCTGCTAATCCACATTATGGATCAACTACTCGTTTTCCAAAAATGAACTAGGTTTGTGAAATGTTCCTATTCGTTGGAAGGGACTAATCTAATTCTTATTTTACTTGTGACTGTAATGCTTCAATTGAGAAAAATACTAAGGGATGATATAGTGGTGGCCAACATAAAGCCAGAACAGCGTGGCTTATATATCTCAACCTTTTGACGTTAGCTCTGACATGCATATTTGCCTAGCCTGGAACCACTTGCTGGATAAAATGTATTTTGCTTTTTGTTTACTTTCTTCAGTCTTCAATATTTGCACTTCTTTTTTGAGACTTTTATATATGTGGTCAAAATAACAATTTAAAATGCTCTACACACACACACACAGAGTCCCTTCTACTAAGGAAGCCCTTAACTTGTTAAGTTAAGGACCTCATCAGTTTGACATTGTTCCCGATTAAATTTTTATAATCCGAACCGCTCAATGTGTTTAAAACATGATTTTGAGGGTGCACGCGAGAAATCGGCAGAAAATATGATCGGGAAGGGCTTGATCCGAACCGCTTAATGCATTTTTATGAAAAACTGCTCGGATCAAGCCCTTCCCGATCATATTTTCTGCCGATTTCTTGCGTGCACCCTTAAAATAACGTTCTGCACACATTGAACAGTTTGGATCATCAAAATTTAATCAGGAAAGAGAAATTCCTTAACAAGTTAAGGAAGCCCTTAGTAGAAGCTTGGTGTGTATATATATACATTGAGGATCAGGTCAGGCATCCTAATTTAGTGTTAGGTCTGGACTTTTGATCTCAGCCGTTGGATTGTGTTTTCAATGGTCCGGATCTGCGGAAGGTTTATGACCCGTCACAATTAACTTTTCCTTGGAAAGTTTCATTAAAATCTGGACCATTGAAAACATGATCCAACAGCTGAGTGGTGGTCCGGACCTAAGCTCCGGTCAGGGCGCCCTGATAGGAACCGGACTGTGTGTGCGTGTATATATATGTATATATATAGACTGGGGAGGATTTGCAAAGTGTGAATGATGGTTTACGTGAACATGAGGAATTTCGTTACATATTTCTAGTGAGATGATTTTATCGTATTTAGCTTTGCTTACCTTTCCAGATGGAAAAATTTTGTTGTTCTACCGTTAGGATCTCTAAAACTATAAGGTTTCTAATTTCCATAAATAAAACTGTCATCCATGTCCTTGATGGCAGCCTTTGGCAAAGTTTAATGAAGCGTCTTACATGAGTTTCTGTTTTGTTTTCTCTATTCTTTTGTGTCTCTTATCCCTCTTTCTTTTCTTTTTTTTGCTTCTTAATTTCAAGTGCTTGATAGGTGCATAGGAGGAAAGCATGTTAGTTACATTCGGCCATATTTCCCTCATAATGAAGTCTAAACTTTTTGGTCTGTGCTAATCTAGTTCTCTGTTTCACACAACCTAGAGAATGATAGCTTCTTCGTTTGTAATATTTCTCCTCAGTTCTTATTTTATATTCCTTGTGTACGAGGTGTTGATTACACTTCTGACTTTTTTGAAAGAAATGTATGTTGAATCTTTTCGAATCATGCTCACCATCTTATGTTCGTTGGTGGGATTTATCAGTGTTCCTATTTACACAATCTACGGACATTGAATCTCTTTACCATTAAACAATTTAAACTTGTTCTGGGGCCCCTTGAAACTATTGCTGGTGGGAACATATTCTTTCATATGGGTCTTTCGTTCTAATGCAATGCATTTAATGTTTGTTTTGTACCCTCTTTAGATTCCACAGCTCAGAGAGGAAATGCAAATAGTGGGGATTGGCAAGAGGAGATTTATCGAAAGGTACCAAGTTATGGTTTTTTCGCTTTCGGTTCGCATTTCGGAAAATGTGAGAATTTATTTTTGGCACGTAACTGTTTATTGTTGCTTTAGGTTTGCATTTTTTCCCCTTGGATATGTAATTTTAGAGAGCCATTTGTTGGAAATTGAAAGGATGTGTGAAATTATGAAACTTCTATGATGCAGATTGAAGTCATGAAGGAGGCTTATTTACCAGAACTAACTGAAATGTACCATAAAATTGTTGGTAAATTGCAGCAGGTTCGTTTCACCTACATCTTGTGAAGTTCATTTCCGTACATACGTTATAGCTCTCCAGTATCTGTTGGGTCTAAACTCAAGGGTTAAGGACATTGCTATTTATATGGGAAACCTGTTAAGGTATAATGCGGGATATGTTAAATGTAACAAAATGTCCCTTCCTGCTTTGGCGGAGTCCACACAGCTTATTGCAGAGCTGGATGCCGTAAGCTGTGGAAGGAACAAAAAGGTCCCTGAGCACCTAAGTAATTACAACTCTCCCATCACAGAAAACGGAAAGTAAAATATACAACTTCCTACCTAAAAAAGAATTAGTACTTATGTAGATACTTTTATCTTTTGTAAGGTCAGTGAAAATTGCTATTGACTATGATGTTCTCTCATTACAGTTCAAATTTTTTCCTTTTGTCCAGCATGATTCCCTTTCTCAGCAACCAGAAAACGAGCAATTCAAGAAGCTTAAGATATTTGGGACTATGTTGGAGCGTATTCTGCAGTTCTTACAAGTTCCCAAAAGCAACATTTTACCTAACTTCAAGGAGAAGCTTCCTGCCTACGAGAAACAAATATTTAACTTCCTCAATTCAAATAGGCCGCGGAAACCTGGCCCCTCACTGCAGCAAGGGCTACAAATTCCCCCACCTCATATACAATCCAACCAGCAATCCCAGCAATCACATAGTGGGATGAATGTACTCCAGCCAAACCTTGCACCTGTTCAGTCGAATTCCAATATGCTTTCTTAAGCAACAGGAGCAGCAGATGGTGCAGACACAAGTGAAACAGCTGTTTCAGCAGCGCCATATGCAACAACAGTTGATAAAAAAAAAAAAAACAGTTACTGTAATACCCGCTCTTAAAATAAAATAATACCCGCTCTTAATAAAATATATTGACTTTTGCATGGAGGCCGTAGGTGGTGTTTTTGTGTGCTGTGTGTGCAATTGTGATTATCTGATCACGGTGTTGCCTAATGTAACAGATTTATTGGAGTTATGTAAAATTATGACGTGTTACTGTTTTTGAGTTAGTAATTAATTTGGTAGTAGTAGTGGTAGTACTATTGTTAATTATCATTCTCTTTCTTATTGTGTAGATTGTATATTCTAGTTCCATTTCTAGTTTGTTAGGTAGTGAGATTAATCCCTATGAAATATTAATATTATTGTCTTAAAAAGCGACATTTAAGTTGATGTTTCTTACCAAAATGCTTCTACGAAAATTCAATTTTGTTGTGAATAAGGTTACAACATGTGAATCAATGGGGCTTTAGTGCTTGAAATAAATTCACCGCCCTCGGTGTCCGATCCCCGTTACACATTCTCCTATACTCTCAATATCTGTCGGTTGCAATCATGGCAGTTATGCCAACTGACACTGCAATTTAAAACCATGTTCGTGAGTACTCACGTTTTCCTAATTTAGTTGCTCTTTCTATTTGGAAGTCGTCGTTTATTCAGTATGTATGGAGGGAAGGTAATCCCTGTGGAGGATGATTTCCTGGGTTAGAATATTTTCTGCTTTACCGGAAAGAAAATTGCATGCTGCACACCTAATCAAGTGGTTTCAAAAGACATATATAGTACAAGATATAGCATGCAGCATAAAAAATCTCTCTTTACTAACATATGGTAAATCTCAAGGAAAGGAGCAGCCAGCCAGCCAATGATTCTTGGGTTGTTCAAGACCCGCATAAAAGTATGGAGTTTCCATCTTTTATTGATGTACTGGTGTCAGGGTCGGCCCTGAGCTAAGACAAACAAGGCGACGAACTTAAGCCCCCGAAGTTTTGCTCAAAACTAGGGCCCTATATAGGGATAGGTAGATATGTAATATATACTCCCTCCGCCCTATTTAAATGACCACTATTTCATTTTGGGATGTCCCAAAATAAGTGTCCACTTTGAAAAGTTAATCGGTAAAGTGGAGGACAATTTTGGAAAGTGGAGGTAAAAGTTGATGTGAAAAGTGTAAAGTAAAGAGAAAATTTGATGGAAAATGTGTAAAGTAGATGCGAAAATTGACTCCTAAAACTGCGTGTTTTTCAAACTGAGACATTTAAAAAGGGACAAGGGAGTATTTAATTTAGCGTTTATATAACAAATGAGCTAAATAGCCAAGCGGAGAAGCTTAGTTTTGTAATCCAATAGGTACATGGTTCAAGTCCTAGGGACCTCTCTTTTCCTTCCCCATAAAAATATTTTTTCCTCTCACAAGTTCGTCTTAGGCCCATAAAAAGCATGTCGTAACTCCTCTTTTTCATTACTTCACCAGTACGGTTTGTTCAAATTAAATAAGTACGCATGATAGTGCTCAATGTTGCTTGAGAGCAATATTTGACGTTAGGAAACAAAACATTGCTAAACAAGAATTTTTAGTTGTATCCTGGTGTTCTTGATGTTGAGAATCAGATGAATCCAAGACACAACATAAAGCATAAAAGCCATACAATCCTATAAAGCCTTGTAAGTGCGCGTGATATTTTCTTTTTGTTCAGCCAGCCTTATATGAGTACGACATTGTCAGGATCGACCAAGAGATTCATCGTATAGATAGAACTGCATGATGATGATATGAATCATATGATGAAGAGATTACCGTGTAGAACTGTTGTGAATTGTGATGAAGAGAATCATCACATAGGTTGCGTTCGAAGACTACAAGAAGTGAAGCTTCGATAAAGTGTCTGACACTATGCACTAATTTTTGTTGTAGACACGTTGAATAAGTGTCGGACACACTTTGTAGAAGTGTCCAAAAAAAAAAAAAGCATGTCTGAGGAGCTTCGGTGTCCGAGATTATGATTTTTACTTGTTTGAAATTACTCTTTACGTTATGACAACATATAGGTGTGCAGGGTTCAAATTACCGGGGGAGACTAAGGCTCTTTTCTTGAAGGAGGAAAATGAAGATTTCGATTCAGGTGTTGGTTTTGGTTTGTTATCCGATCTCGAATACAGGGACATGCATAATGCATCGCGAAAGCGACTACACCGACTAGCAAGTGCTGGTGGCAAACTTGACGAAAGGAGCGAGTGATGGATGTAAAATTTATGCAGCCTTGAGGAGTTTTGGCAATTCCAGCTTATATATGTCCAGAATCATTTCCGTTCTCGTCTCTAAACTTCCTGTTTTGGTTACATGTACTGTAAGCTAGAGTCGCAAGTACCTTAGAAACTCTTTCGATATTTTTGTTGTGTTGATCTTGAAGTTCTGTCTCAATGGTCTTGCCCTTGGGCATTTGCTCCTCTTCTAGCCAAGAGTGGTCGGTAGTGTTATTAGTAGTAACAAAGTGGCTTCTAGGCAGGGGAGTCAAATAGCACGAACCGCGTTTGGCAACGATACAGGGACAAATTTGTCATTTTAGTGAGGTCTTTAGTAGTATATAAATTTCAATGTCAGTGTGATCAAACATTTTGAAAAATCAATAAGTAGTTTCTTGATCAAGTTTGGATGATGGCAATGACTTTTCAACCCTCTGGAAATGTATAATATGTTACATATTCATTTGTTGTACTCTCCTATTTCGAATTTTCATATTCAACGAAAAGCTAATATTAAGGTAAAGTGTCCTAAAAACGTTCAAAGGAAAAAATAGAAGCACCTGAGGTCGAAAAAAGAAAAGAAAATTACAGTCCTATATTTAGGCTACTTGGTTATTAGTTTTATTGACATTGGAGCTTGGCATCTTCTTTTTTTATAACCAAATGTCCAGGCCAACTTACGCGCAATCATGTTAGTATATTGTATATTGTTGCTGCATATTCACTTAACGAAGTCTAATTCTGTTGCTCGCGTGCAAGGCTCTTATTTACGGTAAATTACCAAGAGAAAACAACAAACACACAGTGAAAAATATAACAGTAAAAGAGATTTATGAACATATTACATCGGCGACAACAACTAATCCCCTTCTAACTAGCTCATTCCACACAAATACTGAAACCAGGACCAAGGAGGTTGAAAAGCCAATATGGTCAAAATGAAAAATAAACGCAATGCTTTATCGTACCGATCACAGGATTGAAGACAGTTAGACAAACCATGGCTATCAAAACTTCATACAGAACAAATGCCAAGTCACCTACTTCACCAGAGGGGTAACATGAATAACGCACAACGCCCAAATGATACTCATTAATTTGATGAAGTGAGAATAACGCACAACGCCCAAATGAAATCCGCTATTACAGAGCTGCAACATCTTCTGTCCTTGAGGCATGTATTGTCCATTTTGGACCCCCATAACCATAATCAATGTTCACCTTCTCCAAAACCTTTGCATTCTGTAGAAAATAGTTCACTATCTTCCACTCTTTTTTCTTCCCTCTGAAGTTACTAATTCCAATTACCTTGAGGTGAGAAAGCAAACAAGAAGGCATATTCCGATCTGGACTCCAACGCAATTGTTTAAACTCTTCACAATCATCAAAATATTCAAGACCCTGGATAGAGAAAAATGGGATAAGGTGACGAGTGCATGCTACTTAGATACTTTCATAAGAAAAGATTACTTCTCAACTCACCTCTTTGAAAACAAGCGTTTCAAGACGCGGGGAGTTCTCCAGAAACTCCATCAGAAATTTCCATTGAAGATCAAAAATTTCACCAAGCTCCAAGCAAGTCATATTAGGGAACTTTGGCAGTTGCCAATCATGCATATAAGTCTACGTTACCCAAGAACAATTGAGTCAAATGCTAGAGGGTAGAAAATGATGGGCAAATTTAGCTAGCAAACAATATATAAAACCATGGGCAGCCTCTGAAGATTAGGTCAGCAGTTAACTATACCAAAAGATCAGTTATAAGCAATTATACCTCAAGCGAGGAACCAAATTTTAGAAATTGTACGTTGGACATCCCCTTGAGAAGATCACTTAGAGCTTTAGAGATAGCTGAAGCATCACTAGCATATAAAAAAATATCAGCTCTAATGAGATGATGTAAGTTTTCAACTAAATAACAAACGCCCTGTGCAGAATCTCTTATCTTGAGGTTTAAAAGTGCCGGGGTGTCAAGCACAATCTTGCGCTCAAAACCATGAGGTGGCCTTCTGTAAGCAAACGAACTATCAAGCATAAACAAGCTCGTGAGCATAGGCGCAACAATGTTGATCACACTAACATTTTCACCCACACATTCAATCATACTCAGCTCTTCAAGCACGGGGCAGCCAAAGAGGAACCTGTTGATTGAGTCATCATCTACAAATCTGATACCTTTAAGATGCAGAATCTTGAGACTTGGTAGAGAAACCGAAGTAGGTACATTATTCATATCACAATAATGAGTATCGAGTTTTAATACCACCAGAGTTCTACAAGTAAAGAGGTCCTGAGGCAGCATAGTACAATGTTCCCTCCGGATGGACAAATCAAGTTCTCGAACGTTTCGCAATAATGTATCAGCAATCCATCCGTTAACAAGTGAAGCATCATAACTTTGACTGCATTTGAGACGGAACCTCTGCACACATGATGCAACAATACTCGACGCACAAAACTCGTAAAACTCCTCTGCAGCGATGTATCGGTACTTATTGTAATGATGCAAGTTAGATTACATGTAGTGAAAACTACGAGGAAAAAAAAAATGCATTTGCTTAGAGTTGAAGAGTATGTGTGCCTGGCAAGAAAATCAGAACCTTTCTTCAACCAATTTTCCAAAGACTCATTGAGGTGTGCTAACAAAGACAGTTCTGTCGTTATCAACCCACCACCACATCAAAAAGAACAGAGCCCAGTTCTGTGTCTGTTCAAACAGCGAACGAACCCACCACCACGCCACTTTCGCAAAACCACATAGGTCTTGCTTACAACATACCTCCATAACATTCACAAAAAAGAAAGAAAAAAGAGCCCAGTTCTCTGTAGTCTGTTCCACCACCGAACGAAAAAAATGAAGACAAAGTTCCAGTCGTTGACAAACAGAGCCCAGTTCACATTCTTTCATAACTGAAAAAAAAAAAAAGAGGCCAGAAAGAGGAAGGATTTTTTTAAGAGTTCAGATGCTTCTTCTTACCTTTTCTTTGGACGACAATCTTTCGTCCGGAAATCCCAGTCCTTTACATATATATCACTGTTGTAAAGACGACTCTTCTTTCTCAGCCTAGCTGCAAAGCAAACCATTGAAAGAGGAGGAATCAGTAAATATTGATATGGAAAAATCAGTCATGCACACTGCACAGCGCCTCGCTTCTCACCTCAGGCCCAACAGGACTTTGCACCTCAGTGCGCCTTTCGCCCTTGACAACTATGCGTCACCCCCACTCAAAGTGTGGACCAACTTCCCAAGGTTGGCTCACAAAATGGCAATTTTCCAGGGGCGGTTGCCTACGATTTGGTAACAAAATCAGAAACGGATTCCTTTGAGGAAATCAGACCATTCGTAGTTCATCGTATGTCCTTCAACTTGCATGGGAGTTGCATTATCTCCAAGTCCTTCATATTATGCTTAAAAATCTCAATCTTGGTAAAGGAACCCAGGAGAACAACATAATAGGTTCGATTGTTGTTCCCCAGGGTTTCTTTACCAATGTTGAGATTTTTAAGCCTAAAATGAAAGACTTGAACATAATGCAACTCTAGCGCAAGTTGAAAAACATATATTTTCCATAAATTCAGTACGATAATGGAGAGGCGCACTACTGTGTTTCAGGGAAAAACGAGCTGCTATCCCCCCCCCCCCCCCCCCCCCCCCCCCCCCTTCTTCAGGTTCAACTAAGGTCTAGTCTATACTAAACAAGACAAACAGGTTAACTACAAGGGCTTCATCAGCACATAAAGCATCTGAGTGAGAGAGAATGTAAAGACAGTCAAAAGATCCTCCCCTAACTCTATAGATGTTGTGTAAAGAGACAACTTTCTTGCTATGGCCATGTTAAAATAAAAGAGACTGTTAACCAATCTAAACAAACCACCAAATTCACGAGCAGTTTTCAAGACAGTAGGCTTTCACTTAAAGTTGAGGACACAAACCATCAGTTGGAGGTGAGGAGGACAACTCAGGCTAATGGAATTGACCATCATTTTGTACCCTCTTTTCCTGCAAACAAAACTTGATGTTTTAAACATAAAAAGGCTGTGCAGCAAATATAAAATACTTTTGAGTGTGCTTATGTGTGAGCTTTTAAAACGGAAAGTACATTGTCAAAAAAAAAAATACCCTCATAAGATGGATGTGTTTAATTGCAGTCGCACTATTGAGAGCTCGAGGGGCCTTAAGTCGGCTTCGGAAACTATAACTCTTTCTTTTCCTCTTTGCCGCCTCATTCCCAGCCTCGTTGTGTACCACATTTCCACCAATCTCATCACCAGCACCATCCGGTTTCTCATTAGCCACCTCCTCTTCAACTCCATCCGGCATTGGTGGAAAAAACTCATCTTGTGTATCGGCCAATACTGGTGGTCCTCGTTCAACGGTAGCTACTGGTGTAAAAATTGGACCACCAGTAGATAACAGAGAAGTCATGGTCGGATCAGTTTGCGAGCAAGTCAAGGGAGGAGAATGACCATCATTCCGAGCTAAACTATGATCATCCACAGGAGGGGAGAAGGGAGAACCATCGGAATGGATTTTATGATCAAGCTCCTCGTCATCTAGCTCATTCAGATGATTCATGGGAGGCATGGTCGGATCACCAATCAAGTGCTGATGTCTCTCTTTCCACTTAGCAGTATACGTATCAAACTTTTTCCAACTCCTCCAATCCCTATGCTGCCCAGCCCTTTGCCTCTTCATTAAAATCAAAGGTTGTTGAGTAGTACGACACGCTTTGGCAAGTCCGAACTGCTGGGGCATTTGTTCGGGAAGTGATGCACTGCGCTTGAAAAGCATAAAAGGATTGTCTGAGACAATCCCATCACTTCCTGCCCCATCAAATGTTGGGGCAGGAAATCTGCCCCTAACCTCTGGTATGGCTGCCACTCAATCTGCACAGGGGTCAATTATAAGGTTTTGCAAGTTAAAAAATCGCGTTCAAATATATAAACTAAAACAATAGAAAATAAAATTAGGTTACTCTCTTCATTAGGACTAACAGTCCTAAGGATCCCAGCAAAACTCCTTGCATCTTTCCCATCATGATTATCGTGCGTCACATGATGAAGCTTTTCTGCCCACCCTCGAAGTAATGGAAACTCCACCGGACGGCCTTTCTTAAACGTGGTTATATCGCTCTCATCGGGTTCTCTATTTCCCATTAAATACAACCCCAGACGGGGGACACGCTCGATTGCAAAGAGCTGTAAGAAAAGTAACAAGGGTAAGAAAAGGAATTAGAAAACCAACCTAAATATAAATGCGAAAGCTAAAAAAGTACGCCTTTGCTTACCATGAGAGAATATGAATGCCCAGCCAGATTGCCCTTAGTTTTGGGATTGAAGAAACTATCCAAGGACCGATGCAGGTGTGCCAATAAGGCAGCTCCCCATGCATATCGGTTGAAGTCCTCCTTAGTATTCAACAAGCGTAAAAAGCTTATCGAAACAAACTTTCCAGACGGGTCCGGGCACACAAAACAGCCTATTATGAACAGAACGTATGCTCTAACATAACAAAAAAACTCTTCGGGATCATCCAATGCTCTTGCCGGGACATCCTCGAAGTTCTTCCTCAGCCATGCCAGGCTCACACATCCTGTTTTACCGACCTTACCCTCGTTTCTCAAGTATGTCTGACATACACCTTCAAAATCACCATCCCATACACTAACCGCGTCACCGTCGACATTTAGTCCTGTCATATAAACTATGTCTTCAAGGCCGAACAATACGTTCTGGCCACCAAATTTGAAAAGCCGAAGCTCAGCGTCATAACAGCTAAGAATAGCTTGTAACAGGGGATGACTATGCCTAAATTTATGTTGGAAGTTGCTGAGCATAGCGAGCTCATAGAAGCACGTATTCTCCAGCTCTCTTAGAACCAGTTCATTCGGTACCCAACCCCTTAAGTTATCCAGGTGGTCGTTGCTTTTTTTGTATTGCAGTATTGGCTATGCTTACATGAACCGTTGAAGAAAGCTAGCTGTGAAAGGAAAAAAAGGGGGGAGGGGGCGGGGGGAGCTATCAATCCCAGGGTTCTTGAAATGGGGCCTAAAAAAAGTTGACAAAAAGATTGAGCTGGACAAACAAGAAGAAGAAAAGGGGGAGGACGAAGAGAAACAAAATTTGAGGACCGAAATTGAAGTGTTGAAAGCAGAAAATGAATTGTTGAAGGCTGAGAAGGAGAAACTTACTATTGATGACGAAGAGAAACAAAACTTGAGGACCGAAATTGAAGCGTTGAAAGCAGAAAATGAATTGTTGTCTGCAGAAAAGGAGAAACTTACTATTGTGGGTGGAGACTTTGTGGATAAGGTGTTGCACACAGATCCAACTGTTCCACACAGCTCCGAGAAAGTCGAACTTGGTGTGACATCGAAGAGATCTCGAAAGGAGAAAACAAAAGGATATGGACAAGTGTTGAAGGCAGCAAGTGTTGAAATGGTCAGAGAGGATCCAGAAAAGCGCAAGACTGTAAAGCTTCACATCTAATGTGGTTCGGTCTTTTTGTTCCAAGTGTTGTAGCACCTTGCTTTTCTTCGGAAACGTGAGCTTCACATCTTTCTTCGCTACTGGTGAAGGAAGATTGTCGACATGTACTATTTGGACTTTTTCATATCCTTCTATTTTCTCCTTTGGAGACCTCTTAAATTTCACACCCTCACTCTCATCACATAATGGAGAGCGCCTTTTTACAGTCTTCCGCTTTTCTGGATCCTCTCTGACCATTTCAACACTTGCTGCCTTAAACACTTGTCCATATCCTTTTGTTTTCTCCTTTCGAGACCTCTTCGATGTCACACCAAGTTCGACTTTCTCGGAGCTGTGTGGAACAGTTGGATCTGTGTGCAACACCTTATCCACAAAGTCTCCACCCACAATAGTAAGTTTCTCCTTTTCTGCCTTCAACAATTCATTTTCTGCTTTCAACGCTTCAATTTCGGTCCTCAAGTTTTGTTTCTCTTCATCATCAATAGTAAGTTTCTCCTTCTCAGCCTTCAACAATTCATTTTCTGCTTTCAACACTTCAATTTCGGTCCTCAAATTTTGTTTCTCTTCGTCCTCCCCCTTTTCTTCTTCTTGTTTGTCCAGCTCAATCTTTTTGTCAACTTTTTTTAGGCCCCATTTCAAGAACCCTGGGATTGATAGCTCCCCCCGCCCCCTCCCCCCTTTTTTTCCTTTCACAGCTAGCTTTCTTCAACGGTTCATGTAAGCATAGCCAATACTGCAATACAAAAAAAGCAACGACCACCTGGATAACTTAAGGGGTTGGGTACCGAATGAACTGGTTCTAAGAGAGCTGGAGAATACGTGCTTCTATGAGCTCGCTATGCTCAGCAACTTCCAACATAAATTTAGGCATAGTCATCCCCTGTTACAAGCTATTCTTAGCTGTTATGACGCTGAGCTTCGGCTTTTCAAATTTGGTGGCCAGAACGTATTGTTCGGCCTTGAAGACATAGTTTATATGACAGGACTAAATGTCGACGGTGACGCGGTTAGTGTATGGGATGGTGATTTTGAAGGTGTATGTCAGACATACTTGAGAAACGAGGGTAAGGTCGGTAAAACAGGATGTGTGAGCCTGGCATGGCTGAGGAAGAACTTCGAGGATGTCCCGGCAAGAGCATTGGATGATCCCGAAGAGTTTTTTTGTTATGTTAGAGCATACGTTCTGTTCATAATAGGCTGTTTTGTGTGCCCGGACCCGTCTGGAAAGTTTGTTTCGATAAGCTTTTTACGCTTGTTGAATACTAAGGAGGACTTCAACCGATATGCATGGGGAGCTGCCTTATTGGCACACCTGCATCGGTCCTTGGATAGTTTCTTCAATCCCAAAACTAAGGGCAATCTGGCTGGGCATTCATATTCTCTCATGGTAAGCAAAGGCGTACTTTTTTAGCTTTCGCATTTATATTTAGGTTGGTTTTCTAATTCCTTTTCTTACCCTTGTTACTTTTCTTACAGCTCTTTGCAATCGAGCGTGTCCCCCGTCTGGGGTTGTATTTAATGGGAAATAGAGAACCCGATGAGAGCGATATAACCACGTTTAAGAAAGGCCGTCCGGTGGAGTTTCCATTACTTCGAGGGTGGGCAGAAAAGCTTCATCATGTGACGCACGATAATCATGATGGGAAAGATGCAAGGAGTTTTGCTGGGATCCTTAGGACTGTTAGTCCTAATGAAGAGAGTAACCTAATTTTATTTTCTATTGTTTTAGTTTATATATTTGAACGCGATTTTGTAACTTGCAAAACCTTATAATTGACCCCTGTGCAGATTGAGTGGCAGCCATACCAGAGGTTAGGGGCAGATTTCCTGCCCCAACATTTGATGGGGCAGGAAGTGATGGGATTGTCTCAGACAATCCTTTATGCTTTTCAAGCGCAGTGCATCACTTCCCGAACAAATGCCCCAAGCAGTTCGGACTTGCCAAAGCGTGTCGTACTACTCAACAACCTTTGATTTTAATGAAGAGGCAAAGGGCTGGGCAGCATAGGGATTGGAGGAGTTGGAAAAAGTTTGATACGTATACTGCTAAGTGGAAAGAGAGACATCAGCACTTGATTGGTGATCCGACCATGCCTCCCATGAATCATCTGAATGAGCTAGATGACGAGGAGCTTGATCATAAAATCCATTCCGATGGTTCTCCCTTCTCCCCTCCTGTGGATGATCATAGTTTAGCTCGGAATGATGGTCATTCTCCTCCCTTGACTTGCTCGCAAACTGATCCGACCATGACTTCTCTGTTATCTACTGGTGGTCCAATGTTTACACCAGTAGCTACCGTTGAACGAGGACCACCAGTCCCTCCTGTGGATGATCATAGTTTAGCTCGGAATGATGGTCATTCTCCTCCCTTGACTTGCTCGCAAACTGGTCAACAGGAATATAGTCAGGGGTTGGTGGGGACAAACCAACAAGAAGGGAAAGTCTTGGTCGAAAAATCTGAAGTCAACAGGAATATAGTCCGGGGTTGGTGGGAACAAACCAACCAGAAGGGAAAGCTAACTGACTTTGAAGATGTGATGCGTTTGGATACATTTGATCAAAATATATCTATATATCATTGCTGCATCTTATTGATACATTTGATCCAATATTGATATATTTGGCTCGGCAATATATCAAAATATATCTATATATCATTGTTGCATCATATTGATACATTTGATCCAATATTGATATATTTGGTTCGGCATGAAACATGAAAGTTGTTCCAAATTGATCGCTTTTTTTATCATTCTTGTTCTTCGTGGTGGTTGAATTAATTGCACATATCCTAATCAAACGGCCACGCCATTGCGAATAGACAATTCAACTTCAGCGAGTGATGCTGCATGACCAATATACTTCAACACTTGTTCTTTAAAGGGTTCATAATCAACAGACAATCTCTCAATAGCACAACAAATAGAATAGGATTCCTCGAGCATCGTATGGGTGCCTCTAACATGGATCCGAATAACCTTTCCATGGAAGAAGTTTGGGGAAGAAACTCTTCGACTTCTAGGTTCAATCGATTACCAATAATGATTTGCGTTCCACCGACTAATAAACATCAAGTGTCAAGAAGAAGAGGTAGTTCTGGATTCTCTTTGTTTTTTTTGTGTGTGGTTAAAATGGAATTCTTCTTTGCTAAGTTTTCTTAGTTCCAACGTTGGTCTAAGCGAACTTCTAATACCAACATTGGTCTCTAACACCCAACGTTGGTCTTCACTTCTAACAATCGAAAATGTGAGGAAATGAAAACTTCGCAGGGGAGCAAAACAGGGCTATTAAGCAGGTTTAACGAACTGCCCGTACAAACAAACCCTACGAGAAGTGCTCCCTTCCAAAAATAATGTCCAATCCTCAAAACAAGAACTTTAAAAAAATGCATTTTACAAAGAATAATCCAAACGTATTTTAATAAATCAGAAGAACCCAATGATATTTAGCAACTAGCTGCAAAAATTTTGAACATTATAGCGACAAAAATGGATTATTTTTAAAAAATTGCCGTTTTGCGAAAGTTACGATCATTTTGCATGGGGAGAGAGAGAGAGAGGTTAGGAAGCGAACCTGCAAAAGATGTGATCGCAGGGGAGCAAAACAGGGCTATTAAGCACGTTTAGGCTGGGAAATTCACAAAGCGGAGGAAAAATCAGATACAATACGTCATACTGTAACAATACGAATATAATATGTGGAGAGAGAGAGAGATGGATCAGTAACGAACGTTTCGCAATAATGTATCAGTAATCCATCTGTTAACAAGTGAAGCATCATAACTTTGACTGCATTTGAGACGGAACCTCTGCACACATGAAACATGATGCAACAATACTCGACGCACAAAACTCGTAAAACTCCTCTGCAGCGATGTATCGGTACTTCTGTTTTGAGGACATGACAATAACGTATCATCAAAGTCCAAACTGGTGATTGCATGTAGTCCATAATTGTCTCCATCTTGTCGATAGGACACTAGTTAACACTGCGTATTTTGTGGGAAGACGGGAGAGGATTTGAGCAATGAGACTGTTGGGTAAGTTAGTACTGATCCTATCTCCAAGTTGATCTTCTGAAAGCTTCTGCCTTTTCAAGATTGAACCCATGATTTCTCTCAGGTTATCTGCCTACAAATTTCGAATCGCAAAAGGGGTTTTTCTCTAAGAGATTGGAGGAAATGAGGAAGAAACGGGAAACCCAAAAAAAGTTCGGGAAAAGCCATTGAGATAATACGGAAGTTTCATCTCTCCAGTTTATATATGCTTCACAACACATAAGAGTCTAAAGACTATTCCCATTCCCTAGAAGTCAAGGAAGAATGAATATGCCATATGGATAGTCAGGATAGATGGACCTCATAAATAACTACTAGAGCTCATGACCAGAGAGTAGCGAAACTACCAAACTACATTCGGCCTATCATGGTGGACTGCATCATCGCCTAAGTGAGATAAGTGGATGTTAAAAGTCTTAATGTTATTCAATTGATTTGGATAAAATATTTCTTGATGTTTGATCAATTTGATTTTTGCCATTAGTGATCGAAACGTCTAAAACTACAAAATAAACGAATCGGATTGTAAAAATATGTTGTAGGACCTCACATTATTGAGTGGTGTGTTTATAAAAAGGTGTTCGAAAAGGAAACCCAGAGAGACTTACGTGAGATTTACAATTTCCAAGAGTTTTGAAATTCACAAACCACTCCCCTAGTTTTCCAACAGTAGCACGTAATTAGAATGATAAGCACGAACCATTATTTGAAAACTTAACAAGCATTTATTTAGAATGATAAGTTAGTGGAACTAACCTGAAATTTTGATTTCCAATACACTTATTGCATGTCCCATCGTGTCTCTAAAAAGAATTGAATTTTCCGAAATGGACAATTAAAAAGGGGCTAATAAAGTATTAAATAAATGCTTGTTAGATAATTACTGTACAAAACAGAAACTCGTAACTTTCGAAACTAGAGAATTTTTTTGGAGTAAAAAAAAATTAACAAACGTACTACACTATTTTGGACATCTAAAACTTACAAACCTTAGGTTCCATTCTATTAACTAAAATGAGTACTTATTTTTTAAATAAGTATTTAGTTTTTGTATTACGGGCCATAGGCCCCACTTCGATTTGGTTTGGTTTGTAAGCTTGTTCGCCAAGCAAATGATCGGAATATGATATGAAGCAACTAGTAAAAACAAGTACCATACGTACGTTAATAAGAAGAGAATACGTTTCATTGCATGTTCTTGTACGATGCGGCAACAGTGGCTTAGCTATCGAGGATTCATCCAATAAAAGGGGCACACCTAGGCATTGGGATTCAGTTTGAGTACTAATAAATCTAAGGCACAGAGATAATAAGAGAACAAGAGACGGATGAGGGAACTAACCAGAAGAGAAGATTGTGAAACCCTAGTGCCCTTAACCACGGCAGCGGCAACAAAGATCGCCGGCCGGTGGAGTGACCGTTGTTAGTGACTAAAGATACTTGACCAGTGGCTGTAGTAGTATTAAGTGGGGGGAAATCACGGGACAGTGGAGTTGACCCAATCTTGAGGGGCACCTGGGATTGGAATCAAGGATCTTGTAGGGTAGAAATGTCCTACAGGATTGTAGTGCATAATATGGCCCGTTCAAAGTGTTTTCAACGGTTCAGATTATCTTACAAGGATAAATATTTTACTTGTAAGATAATCTGAACCGTTGAAAACAATACAAGGATAAGTATTTTACTTGTAAGATAATCTAAACCGTTGAAAACACTTTGGACAATCCACATTGTGCACTACATGGCAACCCTGTAGTGCACATCCGCCCTACAGGAGCCCCTTTTCCCCTGTGATGTATATCGAGTTGATGAGGCAACGTTGGCCCACATTCGATTCGGTGATTGGAACTGTTCAACTGAGTTTGCAGAGGAGAGAATCTTTTCTTAAAATGTCCGATCAAACTAATTTTTTTGTGAATGATTTACTTTGCAAGGATTACCAGATGAATAGTTCGGATTACTGTTGAAAGTTCGAGGTACCCTACCTCGGATCCAGAAGACAGTGAGCTCGAGGGCCGGTTTGGATTTTAAAAAAGATTTTTGAGAGATAAATAGAGAAAAATTATTGGAAAACGTGCCCAAAAATTTTGAGATTCCAAGGCTTGAGGGATTGTGATGGGATGCGAGTGGACTTGTTGCCTGTGTTTGTGCCAGGGACTCGTAGCATCTCCAAGAAATGGCTTCTCCATTTATGAAATCAAATTTGCCTAGCTAATGCAAATGGCTTTGTCATTTGTGGTAACATGGCCATTATTTTTTGTAGTTGAAACTTATTTTGTAGTTCAAATTTCTAGATCCAATGGTTGTGATCATCTAATAAGTCCAAATATGGCTTTAGAATCATTGGAGTGGTTTTGTTAAATTTCAATAAAATAAAATTGGTGGAATAAAAAAATTCCTAAAACTTTCATAATTTATCTAGGGTATGGCCCTCCTTGAAAAATCAATTAAAATTACACATTATAGAATAGTTTTCCAACTCAGCGAGATCACTTGCATCTTCTTGAAATAGTTAATCAAGTTTGGATAATATTAATATATTACATAATTCATTGGTTGTATTCTCCTTTTTTCGATTTCATATTCAACAAATAGCTAATATTAAGGTAAAGTGTCTTTAAAACGTTCGAAGGAAAAAATAGAAGCACGTGAGATTAGATCGGAAAAAATGAAAATTACAGTCCTGTTTTGGCTATTTAGTCAGTGTTATTGACAATGGACCTTGGTATCAATTTTTTTTTTATAACTAGATGTCCAGGCCAACTTATGTGCAATCATTCTAGTATGTTGTATATTGTTGCGACATCTTCACTTTTCGTAGTTTAATTCTCTTGCTCGCATGCTAGGCTTTTATTTACGGTAAATTACCAAGAGAAAACAGCAAACAAATAGTGAAAAATAAAACAATAAAAGAGATTTATCAACATAATATATAGGCAACAAACAACAAATCCCCTTCTAGCCAGTTCATTCCACACAAACACTGAAACCAGCACCAAGGAGGCTGAAAAGACAATATGGTCAAAAAAAAAACACACAATGCCTTGTCACCGATCACAGGTTTGAAGCCAACTAGCCAAACCATGGCTATCAGAACAAATGCAAATTCACCTACTTCACCAGAGGGGTAACATGAAATACAGTATATATGTTGTTTCTGATTGTAATAGTTTGTCAAAATGATACTCATTTCACAAGCCCATTTGACGAAGTAAGAATAATGCAAAGCACCCAAAAGAAATCTGCTATTACAGAGCTGCAACATCTTAAGTCCTTGAAGCATGTATTGTCCAATTTGAACCCCCATACTCAATGTTCACCTTCTCCAAAACCTTTGCTTTCTGTAGAAAATAGTTCACGATCTCCCACTCTTCTTTCTCCCCTCCGAACCAACAAATTCTAACTACCTTGAGGTGAAAGAGCAAACAAGAAGGCACATTCTGAGCTGGATCCTGAAGCAATTGTGTAAGCACTTCATAATCATCTCCAAGACCCTACATAGAGCAAATTGGACAAGGTGACGAGTGCATGCTACGTAGATACTTTCATAAGAAACGATTTCTTCTCAACTCACCTCTTTGAAAACAAGGGTTTCCAGATGCGGGGAGTTCTCCAGCAACTCCAGCAGAAATTCCCATTGAACATCAAAAATTTCACCAAGCTCCAAGCAAGTCATACTAGGGAAATTTGGTAGTTGCCAATCACGCATATAAGTCTACGTTACCCAAGAACAAGTGAGTCAAAGCTAGAGGGTAGGTAATGATAGGCAAATTTAACTAGCAAACAATAGATACAACCATGGGTGGTCACTGAATATTAGGTCAGCAGTTAACTATACCAAGAGATCAGTTAAAAGCAATTATACCTGAATCGAGAAACCAAATTGTAGAAATTCTACGTTGGACATCCCCTCCAGAAGATCAGTTAGAGCTTCAGAGATATCTGAATCATCATCAGCATATAAACAAATATCAGCCCTAATGAGATGACGTAAGTTTTCAATTATATAACTACCATCCGCTGCAGAATCCCTGATCGTGAGGTATAAAAGTGCCGGGGTATCAAGCACAATCTCGCGCTCAAAACCATGAGGTGGCCTTATGTAACCAAGCAAGCAATCATGCATAAACTTGCAAGCTCATGAGCATAGGCGCAACAATGTTAATAAAGCTAACATTTTCCCCCACACATTCATCCATACTCAGCTCTTCAAGCACGGGGCAGCCAAAGATGAACCTGTCGATTTAGTCATCATCGATAAATCTGATACCACAAAGATGTAGAATCCTGAGACTTGGTAGAGAAACCGAAGTAGGTAGAGAAACCGAAGTAGGTACATTATTCATATCATGAGAAGTATCCAGTTTTAATACCGCCAGAGTTCTACAAGTAAAGAGGTCCTGAGGCAGTATAGTAGAATGTTCCTTCCGGATGGACAAATCAAGTTCTCGAACATTTCGCAATAATGTATCAGCAATCCATCTGTTAACAAGTGAAGTATCATAACTTTGACTGCATTTTAGACGGAACCTCTACACACATGAAACATGATGCAACAATACTCTACCCACAAAACTCGTAAAACACCTATGCAGCGACAGATCGGTACTTTTGTTTTGAGGACATGACAATAACATATCATCAAAGTCCAAACTGGTGATTGAAGTCCATAATTGTTTCCATCTTGTCGATAGGACACTAGTTGACACTGCGTATTTTGTGGGAAGACGGGAGAGGATTTGAGCAATAAGACTGTTCAGTAAGTTGCTGATCCTATCTTCATACTGCTCCTCTGAAAGCTTCTGCCTTTTTAAGATTGAACCCATGATTTCTCTCGGGATATCTGCCTACAAATTTTGAATAGCAAAAGAGGTTTTTTCTCTCAGAGATTGGAGGGAAGAAACGGGAAACCCAAAAAATGTTTGGGAAATGCCAAGAAAAGAAATGGAGCAACAATGAAAATAACAAGAGCAGAAGAGAAGAAAAGAAAAGGAGAGGAGTTATTACCCTTAATTGAAATAAGTAAACCATTAGCCACTTAAATCAAGCCCCAAAAGCCCCTTGCCTCGTCTAATGTAGGACAGAATTGAACAACTGGAGTGCTGGCCCTGCTGGGAATGTAAAGACTAGGGGGGCTGTTTTGGAGCCGTGAACAGTGCTCGTGAATACTAATGGGGAAGAAGAAGAGTCTAGACGTCAAACCAAGGAGGCCCTAAATCCAGGAGGCGTAAAGCAATCGGAATTTTTATATTCTCATTCGTCTTTCATAATACGGAAGTTTCATCAGTTTATGATTTTCTATGCTTCACAACACGTGTTGAACACATAAGAGTATAAGACTATTCCCATTCCATAGAAGTCAAGGAAGAATGAATATGACATATGATAAATGAACCTCATAAATAACTACTAGGGTGCATATGTGGTTCATGTATGTAAATGCATGTTCATGTAGCCCATGGGATACCCCTAGAGCTCATGACCAGAGAGTAGTGAAACTACCAACATACCCTTGGCCTATCATGGTGGACTGCATCATCGCCTAAGTCAGTTTGAAGTGCAGAAGGAGCCTCACTGCACCCCAGGCGGCATCGTAATTTTTATTCACAAATTTTCCAAATCTCGAGACAGCAAAAATATACACGCATATGCAGAGCGATTCAAAAGCATACCTCAAACCAGTGGCGGACCCAGAAATTTGACATAGTGGGGGCACCAATTTTTTTTTAACCGTAATATAAGAGTTATAGTTAAGTACATTCACTCCAAAATAATTTTAGCATTCATGATAAATTAACAATTTTAAAGTATATATGTATTTTAGTAACCAACAACTTAGGCAAACTTGCGCACATCGACTATATGCGTTAAAACAACATTTTCACATGTTCATCATCTAATTTTCTATTATTAACTCTACGAGTACAAATTTTGGGGATCAAAAGTATACAAATGTAATGTATGAGTTCATATTTTGTACTACGCAAATGACCAGAGATGTTGAGGGAGTGGAGAAGGAAAGATTTCTGTTATGTTTTTCCATTTCCCCCCAAAGGTACGCACTACAATATGGAGTATTTTCTTACCAGGTTTCGGGGTTAAAAAAAATCACATAATGGAAAGGGGGCAAGACTCGAACCCGCATTCTCTAGGTTAGATACAGAACGCCTTACCATTGAACCAACAAAGAACTTCTTGCATGTATTTGACATGTATAATATATATACATAAAATCGAAAAAAAAAATTATTTTAAAGGGCGTGGGGGCACGTGACCCCACGTGCCCCAAGGTGGGTCCGCCCCTGCCTCAAACTCATGGTCCACCTCAACCAAATACCAATTAATCCATCGGATATTTAAGCAATGAGCTCTAAAAAATGTTGTCAGGCATCAAATGATGTAGTTCACAAGAAGACCAAGGAAAACTAAACTCATGTAAGCAGCTAGAATAGGAAGTCCACATCCTTGAGATTACTTTTACTACTCTTGTCAACTACATCGCTTAAATTTTTTGGCGAATTGGCAAGTACAATAAATTTGCTGACGGCTAGCAAATGATGCAAATTCAACCTGTTAAAGCTTTTACTAAAATAAACCTTTTCAACAAAATCTATATATCTGGATGGGTATGGTGTGGTACCCGATCTTTCTTTTTGTTTTGGGGGAAGATAAGCAAGCATGTATGCAAAAGAAAGAAGCCAGAAGGGGCACAACCTATACAAAAACAGTGCCTACCAAAAGAGTTAAAAAAGAAGGAACAATGTTTACCTATTGTCTCCGGTAGAAAAAAAGAGAGAGAGACAGAGAGAAAATGTGAATGCAAGAGAGACCAATTGAGAAGAGCATTTGGCTATACCAAGAAAAGAAAACAAAGCAACAATGAAAAGGAAAGAGAAGAGAAGAAAAGTAGAAGAGTATGTACCTTGATTAAAATAAATAAGAAATTAGATACTTAAATCAAGCCCCAAAAGCCCAGCGCCTCGCCTCCTATCCGCTTCATTGAAGGTATCTCGCCTTGGTGGGTTTGAAGTGCAGAAGTAGAGCCTCGGTGCGCCTGGTTTCTTAGGGGCACTTTTTGACAGCCACGATTGCTACATTTGTGAGGCTCACTGTTCATATTGTGATAAGAGCAATGTGAATGCGTAAATTTAGGCATTACATCTTCAACATGGTTCATGAACTTCAATACTTCATATAAAGATTTTTACAATTTACACGAAAGGAAAATAAAAGCCAAATACTATTTGAGGGACTGCTTCATAATTATTCATAAACTTTCCAAATTCACAAATGAGATACTCATATCCATAGGGATTCAAAGGCGTACATCAAATTTCCAGTCCACAGCAACCAACCCGGACAATTAAATACGCAATGATTTCTAAGTTTTTTTTGTCGCGCACCATTGTCATGTAAACATCTCCGTGTTTCTTTACAGAAATTCTATACATCTTAGCAATGAAAAGTCCACAGAAGACCAAAGGAAAACTAGAGTAAAGTAAGAAGCTAGAGTTGGAAGTCCACATACTTAAACTTACATTTCCTGCTCTTTTAAGCCACATCACGTAAACTTTCTAGCAAATTGGCAAGTTGAACAAATTGTTGACACTTGACAGCTAGTAAGTGATTGAAATTTGAATTGTTCAAGTTTTTGGTAAAAATAACTACATTTTCAACAAAATCTACATTTGGGCCAGTATATGTGGCCCGTATATTTGGCACTTGTTTAATTTCTATTATTGCATGCCATAATGTTAGTTGGTTTATTTGGGCCATCCGACCAATGCATGTTGATATTAGAACAGCAAAAAGTACGAACTTTACATGCCCTGCACTCTATAACAAAACTGGTTGTCGTGCTGGTTTATTATTTACGAAAATATAACTCCATTTATTTCTCTCTCTCTATATATAGTTTGCTAGGACCATACTAGTCAAAGTTGGAAGTTTTAGCATATAGACGCATCATATTGGCATTGACCAGTATTTTTGGCTTCAAGGAAACTCCATAAGATACCTTGTATTCTCCCAGAAAAAAATTAAAATGTAAGAAGGCATACCACAGTTATCACTGGAAAATTTATGAATAATGTAGCAGCAATGAATGAATTTGACACACGTTTGGCCACTCACATCCCTAATGGAGAAAAACCCAAGAACCCCATACAGATGCACGGCCCTCCGCTATGTACCCACCTAATACCACTTTAACCATGACCAAAATTCTTCACATAACCCCAAAATTCTAAAATTCCAAAATCAGCAAATCATCATCCTATTAGCAATACTATATCAACACAAAAGAAGAATGAACAATTTGTTTGCTTGATAGGTAAGACGAGGAAACTCAAATAGAAGTCTCTTATTAGGGATGTGAGTTGTGGCAGGAAATAACAGAGGGTTTTTTTTCATGTTCCTAGAATTGTTTGGAAAACTATTCAGCATTCTATGGTTGTTTTGAACCTATTTATAAAAATGTAGTTGTTTTGAAAACATGCACTTTTGATCAAAAATTGCATCTTGAATATACATTGTTTGCTCAAAAGTGCATCTTGAACAAACACTTTTTTATCAAACTGCATGCTTAAGATGCACTTTTGATCACTTCAACCCCCATTATTTGATTAAATGTTCATCCTGAACATAGTATTTTCAAAACAACTACATTTTTATAAATAGTTTCGAAATAACCGTAAAATGCTAAATAGTAACCCAAACAACAATAGATATACCAGTGTTCCAAAAATCGGTCGCCTAGGCGGGGTCCAACGCCTAGATATAGGCCCAGGCGGCCGACTAGGGCGCTAGGCGCTCCTCTGCCGCCCAACTAGCGCCTAGCGACTTTCAGAACATTGAAATATTCAAAAAAAAAAAAAAAAAAGCGACAACAATACATCAAACAAATCACGTAGAACAGTTTTAGAATAACCAATCCATTCAAAAACAGCACACGAGGAATATGGATTCTGGAAAGATCATCAACGATGCTATCTAAATGGACGAATGTGGCCAATAAAAAGAATAGATGCTGCTACAGTGGAATCACCATTCCTGAAACCCTAGAAAATGAGAGACAGAACCCTATAAAAAAATGAGAGAGACGAAGAAAGAACAGAGCCAGAAATTGTGACCTTAACGACGGCAGCAGCAGCAGCAACGATCGTCAGCAACCGGGAGAGAGAATGAAGCTTCAGCAAAAGTTTAACTACACAAAATCGTTCATTTTGTGGCACCCCACATTATCTCCATTCTAAAAATCAGGTGGTTCGAGGGTTTCTGAATAAGTTCCAAAAATAAAGTTGTTGCTAAGTTGTTAACTATCTACGTAATAAGGGAGAAGGGTTTTTGAATTTTATCTCTTTATAAATTCTAACCATTGATTTGCTCCATAAATCCTACGGTTCTTCCTCTCAAACAATATTAATTGCACAATTGTCACTAATTAGATCTCACGTTGCGTCGTGCCTTTAGGCACGGACAAACCCTAGTTTTCGATAATGAATAAGTTGTTGTGAAATACTATCAATTTATGATAAAGTTGGTAAATTGGTTAGTATGAACAAACAGTTAAAATGCCAAAATTTGTCGGGACCTATATTTTTTCAAGAAAAACTTGGTGGGAACATGCATGGTGTAGTTGTCCTTACTCCTCCTCTAAGATAGATATATTGAGTTTGAGTCACGGAGGAAGTGGTGTAACTTCCTTTGGAATCACTAACAACTCAAACGGGGCAAGTTTTCCACAATATTTTTGGGTATAGGGTCTGGGTCGGGGTCAAAATTCTAAAACCCGACCGGGTTCGGGGAGAGTTCGGGGTGACTGTACCCCGTCCCGAATCCATCTCGAAATACCCGTCCCAAACCTGTCCCGATCCATCTATGTATGTATATTTAGTTACATGTCCTTACATTTTTATGCATAGTAATAAAATAGTAGTAATGGATTCATTATCTTTTTTGGCAAATTGAACATTACAATTTGATTTAGCCTTAGGGATGGGCCTAAATTTAAAAAAAAAAAGACACAGCCGAGGAAAAGATCAGAAGAGTTGCAATATACTACTTTTTTATTTTGATTGAGAATTGGGAGGGAAAAAAAAAAAGACGGGACGGGACGGGTAAACCCGTTACCCGACAAGGGCAGGTACGGGGGAAATTTTCATTACCCGGTTAGGTTTCGGGGCGGGGTCGGGGGAGTTCAGGAATTTTCGATCGGGGTGCATCAAAACCCTCCCCGTTGCCATTCCTACCTAAGATAGATGTATAGAGTTTGATAGTGTGTTTCACTAACTAAAATAAGTATTTTTTTTTTATTAAACGTAATGTTTTGTGAGAGAATGACTTGTCTTATAAAACGAAAAATAAGTACTTAAAAAGTACAATAATAACTTTAGCGGAATGGGGCTTGAGTCCTCGTGTAGTAGATGTTCAACTTCCTTTGTAATCACTAACGATTAACCCTTAACATACTATTGTTTGGAAAAAAAAATAGCGATGTTAAATTTTTACAATGAATGGATGTTAAAATTCTTTATTGTATTCAAATGATCTTAATAAAACATTTCTCAATATTTGATCAATTTGATTTTTGCCATTACTGATCTAAACGTCTAAAACCACAAAATAAACAACTTGAATTGTAAAAATATTGTAGGACCTCACAATCACATTATTGAGTGGTGTGTTTAAAAAATGTGTTCGAAAAGGAAACCCAAAGAGACTTCCGTCGGATTTACAATTTGCAAGAACCTCTATACCTCTCTATTGCTTTGAAATTCACAAAGCACTCCCCTACTTTTCCAACAGTTGATGTAATTAGAATGATAAGCAAGTGGAACAAATCGAGCCGTGATTTGATCAATCCTTATTTAAAAACTTAACAAGCATTTATTTGGAATGATAAGCGACTGAAACGAACGTGAAATTTTGATTTCCAATACACTTATTGCATGTCCCATCATGCCTCTAAAAAGAGTTGAATTTTTCGAAGTAGACAATTGATGAAAGGGACGAATGAAGTACTAAATAGGATACTGCTTTTCGCGCTCCAAGATTTACTGCAGGCGCTCCACCTTTTTGATTTTATACTGTGATGTTGCTGGCAACATCACAGTGTATTTTGTTTTTACACTGTGATGTTGCCAACAGCATCACAGTTTAAAAACAAAAAAGTGGAGCGCCTGCAGTAAATCTTGGAGCGCGAAAATCAGTGGCCATTAAATAAATGCTTTTTAGATAATTAAAAAACAGAAACTTGTAATTTGTTTTTGTGAGGAAGTTCATAAAACTTTCAAAATTAAAGAATTTTTTGGAGTAAAAATTTCCTTTTACAAAAAGTCGTGCAATTTTCGAAATCAAAATAATAAAGTACTTTTCGAGCATCAATTTTTTAATTGCATCACGAGTTCTTTAATATGGTGCAAAAAAAAATATATTCGATTTTTAATTTCAAAATTGTATGTTTTTTCGTAAAAGTCTAGTAATTTGGGACAGTAGGTATTTTTGACATCTGAAACTTAAGGGGTGTTTTCGATAATGAAAAATTTGTAGATTTTTTTTTTGTGGTTGAGAAGTAGCTAGGTATTTTTTTTTGATCGGCAAAAATGAATTTTATTAAAAAACGGGGAAAGGGGAAGGGGATCCAACAAAGAGTTGGAAAATACACCAAAAGGGCATAGCCCAAAACACCCAAAGGTCTACCAGGATTCACAACAAAAGACATTACAGCTTGACCCAGCACCCAAATAAAACAAATAAAGCCCAAACGCCTAAATCTGGCCCAAACCTGGGCCAGCCCACCCGAACCAAACCACTAAACCCTAACTAATCCGGCAACCACCACCGCACAAATCACCGGAGCCCACCTCGCCGTTAAGCCGAGCCGGCCTCTCCCAGATGTAGAGGCCAGCGGCAGGCACCGGCCTACGACAGTGAAGGCCGGAGCAGAAAGGGGCCAGTGGGCTAACCACCACCATCACAACAGCAACCCAAAACAGTCCCCTGCATCACAATCTTCACCAGCAACAGAGCCAATCCAGAGCACGAGATACCAGCTCCACGCCCGATTGAGAGCTTAGACAGTCGCCGACCGGACTTCGGCACACAAAACGACCAAAGCTAACCACCATGGGAGCTGCAGCCACCTCACCACCGCCGGACTGGACCACCACCGATCAAAATCGCATCTTCACCGATCTTTTTTGGAAATACGGACACCTGCAAAACAAGATTAGAAACAAATCTAGCTACACCTCCAAAGCCCCAAATCGCCGCCCTCCACCACCACACACCCCGGACAGATCTACACCACCAACCCACCACCACCAACCTCCGCACCAGACGGGCCACCCAACGCCGCTAGGCATCCGGAGGAGACCAGGGAGGCCACCGGTCGGAGTCAGCAGCAACAGCCACCCCACCCTCCCACACGGAGGAGAGCGGTGGCCCAAAACACGCAGACGGAACGAGGAGGGGGAAGGGGATCGAAGCTGGAAGAGGAGGAGGATGGAGAGAGAGGGAGAGAAGGGGATAAGAGGACAAAGGAGCCCGGGGGGAGGAGGGACGGCAACGCCTCACCCCCCCCCCCCCCAGGCGGCGGCGGCTGAGGGTTACCCTAGGAGAAGAGAGAAGCGAGAGAAAAGGTAGAGAGAGAAAAAATATAGTCTGAAGATTTTCGGTAGTGAATAAGTAGCTAAATATTTTCGGTAGTGAATAAGTTATTGATGGGTTTGTGAGTAGAATTACTGTAGCAAAAAAAATTTATTGAAAGGTTTTTTGTTATTGGAAACGAAATGTTAAAATACTGAAACTTTTTTGTTAAAAAACACAAGATGGTAAAATGAATTAAGTTTTTAGTAATTTATTTATTTTAATGGAAACACCCCCTGACTGTCCTTGTCTAATTTCGTGTTCCTTTTTTGTTTTTCCCTCCCCAAAAGCTAACAATCAATCAATCATTCCCAATAGTTCTTCCTGGCGCCAAAGCATTCGCATCCATTTCCCGCCGAAGCATTTTGCACTGATTTCCCGCCATAAAGATGATGGGTTCCCTCTTAATTCTGACCACCAAAAATGGGTTCCCTCTTATACTCCATAATTCTGACCACCAAAAATCGAAGTATTTTGTCACCTCTCTTTTCATGATTCTACCTGGAGCTTCCTATTGTGGACTCGGTGGTTTTTTGTAAAGCATGGTCGAATTGCATTCCGGTAACTCTCTCTCTCTCTCTCTCCACACACACATGCTTATTCACGTACTAGCAGTGAACCCTTGCTATAGGTGGACACTTAATAAGCGGATTAAGAAAGTGTTGATGTGTTATGAATTTTTGAAGAAATCTACAAATTCCTCTATACTGCATTATCTTACCTTGCTCTCAAGCAAGCAAGGTTAAAAAGGAAGGGAAAAAAAAAGGGTTCGAGGGTTATAAAAATTTAATTTTTTTGCAGATGCCACATAATTCTCTGTGCACTGTATTTTATGAGTCTACTGAGTTTGATTTATCTCTATTATAACTAAATTTCAGTGCCCTACTATGCTGTTCGGATTTATTAAATCAATTGGAACTTCTAAACCATTTTTGTAATGACACGCATCAACCCTGCTAGAGCCTAAGCGCGTGGATCAAAAGGTTAACTTCTGAGTTATACAAATAGTTGCTCGCGATTCGTTATATACTACCTCCATTTCCTATTTTCCACAGACGTGGGATTTCGCAATTTTTATTGAGGTTCTAAACTTATAGGAAAGCCATGAAAAGAGGAAGAAAGCCCAAGGGTTTCAACACCCTTAAAGTCGCCAAAGAAGAAGACCAACATGAGAAACAGCAAAATCAGTACTTGGGTCCTTCCTTAGAAGACCTCCCAAAGCCTATCTCATTTGACATTCTGCTAAGACTCTCCACAAAGAGGCTGCTCATATGCAGATGTGTATGTAAGCCTTGGCGTAATTTAATCTCGGACCCAGAATTTGCAAGGCTGCACTTTGAGCGAGCAGAGGCTTTTCCTCTGATTTGGTCCTCGTCCCGTACCCACATATCAAGAAACCTTTACTTGGTTGAGCCACCTGAAGACAACCCTGATTTTGAGAGCCATTTTCAAATGGAGCTTGAAACCAAGTTAAAGATCCCACTTCGCAATGCAGAGTTGGTGATGAATGGTGAAGGTGATGCCAATGTGGGTTGTAGTTCTAAAGGTGGTGTTAAACGAAAGCGGTGCCTCAAGTTGAGGCCCGAAGAACACAAGCTCAATGTAGTGAATTCTTGCAATGGATTGCTTTGTTTGTCTGAGCCATCACTTAACCATCCCTTTATGGTGTGTAATCCAATCACAGGGGAGTTTATAAACCTTCCGATTCCTACGCAAGCTGATGAGAGTTCCAAAAAGTTTATTGATTCTGGTTTGGGTTTCAGTCCAAAGACAAATGAGTATAAAGTGATCAGGATGTTTGATCAACAGGAACGAAAATGTGAACCCATTACGGGCAGAGAATTGTTTAGTGGAAGGGTGGCTGAGATACATACTCTTGGCACAAGGTCATGGAAAAGGATTGGTTGTGCACCTTGCTCATCCCTTGGCTATAACCTAGGATTCCCAACGTATCTAAGTGGTTCTCTTCATTGGCTTCTTATCGACATCAACATCTCGGATTACATAATTTCATTCAATTTCGACATGGAGAGGTTCAAATCAGTTCCACAACCTCCACTTTTAACTTCTTTTTTTGATCGGGAACCTCCACTTAACGTTGGGGGGATGAGCTTGGATATGTTGCGGAATATGTCCTTGGGGACGTTGAGAGGCAGGCTTTGCCTGAGTGATTGTTCGTATTATGGATACATCGACTTATGGGTGATGGAAAAATACGGTGTTCAAGAATCTTGGAAGAAAGCGTTTTGTATTGGTACTAATAATGTGAGGTGGCTTCGTGGTTTATATGAACCAATGAGTTACTTGAGATGCGGAGCCATACTGTTTTTTCATCGTTTGAGCAAAACTGTGTTCTATTTCGACGTCAAAGATCAGTTCAGCTCTCCGAAGTTTCTAAAGGTTCGTGGGATTAAATCAAAATTTGAAGCCATTGCTCACATTCCAAGCTTCATTTCACTCAAGGATATGGTGACGGATGATGATCGGGAAGTGTTGAACATCACATCGAGGTAATGGTGTACTAGTTCATTGTTGAATTGTTCTTACCTGATTTGTAATTGCATGCTTGTGCTCAATGCGCTTTAAGTTTCCCCAGTAGTTCAGCTGCAACATTCTGCAGTTATTGCAAACATAAATGCCCTTGTAATGGCGACTTTTGCAAAAAAAATTGCTATGCAGACTGAGAAATTCTTTATGGATAAATGTGCTGTTTTATATCTTCTCTTGGACAGAAATAGACTTAATTTATGCAGAGTACTACTGAACAGATTTAGAGGGAGAGAGGATTGAGCGTGAAAATCCTTCTTCTTGTTCCATTAACAGAGAAAAGGAGAATATATACAACCCTACAATACAAATGACTAAAGTACCCTTATGTACAAAGAATATAACAAAAAGCACCCTAGCTAATACAATCTAACCATTTGGGACATGTCTCATTACATGTATGCTAATACAATCTAACACTCCCCCTCAAGTTGGTGCATAGATATTAATCATGCCCAACTTGGAGAGGATATGGTGAAACACCTTACTACTAAGACCTTTAGTAAACACATCAGTTAGTTGGTCCTCGGATTTCACATAAGGCATGCATATTACACCACTGCTCAGCTTCTCTTTGATAAAGTGTCTATTAATCTCTATATGCTTTGTCCGATCATGTTGAACAGGGTTATGAGCGATATTGATAGCAGCCTTGTTATCACTATACAGCTTCATAGGACTGTGATCAACAATTCCCAAATCATGCAAAAAGGTTTGAAGCCATAAAAGCTCACAAACACCATGTGCCATGGCTCTGTACTCAGCTTCTGCACTTGACCTCACTACCACAGATTGCTTTTTGCTTCTCCACGTAACTAAATTCCCGCCAAGGAAAGTGCAATAGCCAGAGGTAGAGCGTCTATCATCAATCGAACTTGCCCAGTCTGCGTCAGTGAAGGATTCCAACCTCAAATGACCATGGTTGGAAAACAAAATATCTTTGTCTGGAGAGGATTTTAGGTACCTCAAGATACGATAAACAGCATCAAGGAGAGAAGAACGGGGGTCATGCATAAATTGACTGACAACCCCCACCGCATAAGAAATATCTGGACGTGTGTGAGATAAGTATATCAGACGACCCACAAGTCTCTGATATCTTTCCTTATCGCATGCTCTCCCACGCTGTCAAGATGATGATTGACCTCAATAGGAGTATCGGTGGGCTTGCACCCCAGCATTCCTATCTCCTCCAAGAGGTCAAGAATATATTTTCTTTGGGAAATGAAGATTCCTTTCTCAGATCTAGCCACCTCCATGCCAAGAAAGTATTGCATCGCCCCCAGCTCCTTAATTTCAAATTCCTTGGCAAGAACTTTAAGCATGTGAAGCTCATTCACATCATCACCTGTCATAATTATGTCATCCACATAAACTATAAGGATGGCAATCTTGCCATCACTCCTCTTGGTGAACATAGTATGATCAGCATGACTCTGCGTGTACCCAAGTCTCAACATGGTCTTGAGAAATCTGTCAAACCATGCTCTTGGTGATTGTTTCAAGCCATAGAGAGCTTTCTTCAACCTACACACCTTGCCCTTAGTGGTAGGGGAAGAAAAACCAGGTGGTATATCCATATACACTTCTTCTTCCAAATTACCATGAAGAAAAACATTCTTCACATCAAACTGTTGAAGTGGCCAGTTTAGAGTAGCAGCACAGGACAACAAGGTGCGAATAGAGTTCATTTTGGCCACTGGAGCAAAGGTTTCTTCATAGTCAATGCCATATGTCTGAGTATAGCCTTTGGCAACCAATCTTGCCTTGTATCTCTCAACAGTGCCATCAGCTTTATACTTAACCGTGAACACCCATTTACATCCCACTGCATTCTTTCCCCGAGGAAGAGACACTAACTCCCAGGTGTCATTTTTCTTCAAGGCCTTCATCTCCTCTACCATAGCTTCTTTTCACTTAGGAGTTGCAAAAGCTTCCTTCCAACCCTGTGGAATAGGTATAGAAGAAAGAGAAGAAAGAAAGGCAGAGTACGAAGGTGACAGACGAGAATATGAAACAAATTGCGAAATGGAATGTTGGGTACATAATCGAGCCGGCACTTTATGTGTTCTAACTGGCTTCCTATGAGCAATAGGTACATCAAGATCATCAAAATGAAGAGATATAGAGGAAGGAGAATTACCAGAAGACTCAGCTGAAGCGTCAGGAACTAGGACTGGTGATGATGATTGGTACTGTGGTAATGCACCAGGTTGGCCCTTTTTCTTGCGAGTGAAAGTTTTTAAATCAGGTCTGTCTAATCTTTCTCTTGCATCCGGTATTATTCTTTCTCCAGATTCAGGTTCCTCTCTCTCCCCTTTAGGATTACTAGGGCTAGGAGATGCCTCCTCCCCCTCACCAATGTTCTCCCATGTACCAACATTCTCCTCTGTACTGTCAGTTGGGGGAAATGACCACGAATTAGAAGATGTCAACATCTCTTCCCCTCTAGAACTCTCCCCCTGAAGAGATGGGGACGAGAGAGGGTAGAAGGGTTGGTGTTTCCAAAAAGTGACATCCATCGACACAAATTTCTTCCGAGAGAGAGGGTCATAGCAATGATACCCCTTTTGAGTAGGGGAGTAGCCAAGAAAAATGCATTTGCGAGCTTTAGGATCTTACTTTCCACCGGGGTGGTGAGGAGCATGCACATAACAAACACAGCTAAAAATCTTAAGAGGAAGAGTAGAGACCCGAAAGTTACCAGGAAGGAAATCCAAAGGAGTCCGGAATTGAAGAACACTGGAGGGCATTCGATTAATAAGATAAGAAGCTGTAAGGATGGCCTCGCCCCAAAAATGTTTAGGAACATTTATAGTAAACATAAGAGAGCGAGCCATCTCAACAAGATGTCGGTTCTTCCTTTCCGCGACTCCATTTTGATGCGGTGTATCTACACAAGTAGTTTGGAAAAGAATGCCATTGCTATCAAGATATGACTTGAAGGGACCGTTCATATATTCAGTCCCATTGTCACAACGAAGTATCTTGATGTTGGTATCAAATTGTGTGTGCACCATCTTATGAAATGACTGAAAGCATGAGAAAACTTCATTTTTTGCTCGAAGTAGATACACCCAAGTTATACGAGAATGACAATCAATAAAGGTAACAAAATAGCGATAACCAGAAATAGAGGTAATGGGGGAAGGACCCCAGACATCAGTGTGGACAACCATAAAAGGAGAAGCACTTCTCTGATGAACAGGAGCATAAAATGAACGTCTATGTTTCGCAAATTTCACAAGCTTCACAAAAGAACCTACTTCTAGAACATCGGTTAGTTAAAGTAGGAAAAAGTTTCTCTAAAACACCAAAAGAAGGTTGGCCAAGTCTACGGTGCCACTGATGCAATAAAGGATGAGCTGAACCCGTATCCGCCTCAAGAACATGGCCCAAAGATGAGGATGTAAGAGATGAATAAGGCACAGACTCCAAAAAATACAGGCCATCCTGAGCTCTACCAGTACCAATTGTCTTTCCTGTTCCCAGTTTCTGAAAGACACAATGAGTGGGAAAAAATGTTACCGAACAATTCAAAGATTGTGTGAGACTACTAACGGATATAAGATTAGTAGTAAAATTTGGAACATGGAGAACGGAAGAAAGAGGTAAGGTAGGTGAGTAGCGAATGAAACATTTCCCTGAAATAGAAGATAGGGATCCATCAGCTACTCGTATTTTGTCTTTACCAGAGCAAGTAGAGTAGGAATCAAAAAAGGAAGAGCAACCTGTCATATGGTCCGTGGCACGCGAATCGATTATCCAAGGAACAGAGATAGAAGCTGTAGAAATATTAGCTTGTATACCTGAGTTGGCAAAGTGGGAGGAAGTAGTGGAATTAGAAGCAATAGAGGATGGAGGGCCTTGGCTACTCATTAACTGCCTGAGAGCTTGCATCTCTTCGGGAGAAAAAGAATCACAAGCATCAGATATAGAGTCACCAGCAGACTCTGTGGCATTGGCATAAGAGCGCACAGAACCACCACTACGACCACCTCGGCGTCCCCGTGAGTTAGGTTTACCATGTAACTTCCAACAGTATTCTCTGGTATGACCAGTTTTATCACAATAGTCACAATGGAGTGAGGCTCGATCAACCGAAATACCTTTGGTCTTCAACTGGCTCTGTCCTGTTTTACCATCCCGTGGAAAAAGAATGGATACCAAGGCTGAGTGATCTGGAGTGGATGCCATCAATTGAGGAGCCATAGAATTTCTCCAAGTCTCCTCTTGCTGGATACTTGCATAAGCCTCTCCAAGAGAGGGAAGGGGGGTACGACTCAGCACATGCCCACGGTGCTGATCATAATCCACATCAAGACCTGCCATAAAGTCATAAACACGATCTTTCCCAACCATTTGTTGGAAAGCAGCAGCATCAGTAGCACAAACAGGCCGATAACTTTGATAAAAATCAAGTGCCTGCCAGAGCCCCATTATCTCTTTATAATAGTCAGCAACTGGTCGATTGTTTTGCACCACGGCTTTGAGTTTCTTCCTCAACTCAAAAATTTGGGTGTAATTCCCTTTATGTGAATAAGTTTCTGCCATGGCATCCCAAACCTGCTTTGGCGTATCAAGATACATAAATCTATTCTGAATAGTAGGAGACATCGAATTAAACAACCATGTCAAGGCCAAGGCATTATGATTGGTCCATTTTGTGAGATCTGGTCCTTCCGTGGGTTTCACCACATTCTCAGTAAGGTAGTGTAGGAGACCCTTAGTGGTGATAGCCAATGTAAACGCACAAGACCAAAGTAGATAATTGGAACCATCTAACTTGACGCGGCAAATGTCCATCGGAGTGTTGTCAAGAAAAGGACTATAACTCATTTCACTATTTGAACTAGGCTTACCAGTGTCTCCCTTTGAAAATGGATTCTCCTCTGACATATTAAGAGTAGACCAGCAATTCCAGAAAATACACAAGACCAAATCAACCCAGCAATAAACAGCCTCAAGCCAACAGAACCCGCAGCAACCTAGTCTAACCCAACTATATGAACTGAAATCTACAGACCCAGTATCTGGAAATTCCAATAAAACAAGCCGACACAACCTTAGGCAACACAAATAACTGACAAACACACCTGTACGGGATCGGAGTAGCAACAGAAGATGGCGCAAAAGGCTGGATAGTTCCCGGCGAGAAGAGGTGATGTCGGAAATAGATCAAACTCAAGATCTGAGTCGAAAAAAAATGGTCGACGAGGACTGCTGGAGGTCGCTGGAAGCTAGAGGACCGCCCGGCTAGGGTCGTCGGAAGGTCGGATCACAAAAGAGGCCTCTAGGCATCGTGTTGCTTTGATACCATGAACAGATTTAGAGGGAGAGAGGATTGAGCGTGAAAATCCTTCTTCTTGTTCCATTAACAGAGAAAAGGAGAATATATACAACCCTACAATACAAATGACTAAAGTACCCTTATGTACAAAGAATATAACAAAAAGCACCCTAGCTAATACAATCTAACCATTTGGGACATGTCTCATTACATGTATGCTAATACAATCTAACAACTACTCTCAGGATCATGTTCCCATTTTATTCTGTACACGAAAACTTCATATTTTAGTCTGTTTAGTTTGCTTTCGTTACAATACTTTCTCTTGGTATTGGCACATGCTCCATTTTTTTTAAGGAGATGATACTTTCTCTTGGTGTCCCATATTTGCTTAGCAAGCATCTATGTTTATTCTATTCATGTGTCTAGAATTTGCATTGGACGATGAGTACTGAAATGGCAGGAATGGAATGTGTCTAATGAGCCTAATTGGACATCCCTAGCAATGTTGCTTGAGAACAATATTTACCTTAGGAAACAAAACATTGCAAAACAAGAATTTTTAGTTGTATCCTGGTGTTCTTGATGTTGAGAATCAGATGAATCCAAGACTTGTGCATAACAAGTTCAAAACATGCACCGGGAACCATGTGACACAACATAAAGCATAAAAGCCATACAATCCTATAAAGCCATGTTAGTGCGTAAAACTGTGATATTTTCTTTTTGTTGAGCCAGGCTTATTTGAGTAAAGACATTGTCAGGATCAAGAGATTAATCGTATAGAACTACAAGACAATGATATGATCAAGAGATTCACCATGAAGAACTGTTGTGATGAAGATATTCATCACATGGGTTGCGTTCGAAGACTACAAGAAGTGAACCTGTCGATAAATTGTCTGACACTATGCACTAATTTTTGCTTTAGCCACGTTGAATAAGTGTCGGACACGCTTTTAGAAGTGTCCAAAAAAAGCACGTCAAAGGAGTTTGGTTTCCGAGACTAAGATTTTTATTTGTTTGAAATTACACTCTTGACATTTGACTGTTGATATAGGTGTGCAGGGTTCAAATTACAAGGGGAGACAAAGGCTCTTTTCTTGGAAATTGAAGATTTCGTTTTTGATTTGGATTCAGATTTCGTAATATCTTACGATCTCCAATACAGTGATGCTACCGGAAGCGACTAGCAAGTGCTGGTGGCAAACTTGACGAAAGGAGCGAGTGATGGAGGTAAAATTTATGCAGCCAAAACGAGGTTGAGGAGTTTTGGCAATTCAAGCTTATGTCCAGAATCATTTCCGTTCTCTCAGTGAACTTGTTTTGGTTACATGTATTACCTTTTTTGGGTTTGAACTTGTTTATTATGTTATTTTTGTTGTGTTGATCTTGAAGTTTTGTTGCTTTCCTACATGCTATGAATTTACACTAGACCTTGACTTGCAAATGAATTGTGCATACGCCCTGCAAGTTTGATTTTGCTATGGTTTCCTCTATATATTATGTGGGGTGTTGATTAATCGACGAAGGGGAGGTGGTGCTCTGGTGCAGATCTGGTCTGGGCTCGTTCGCGTAGTCTTGCTTGCACAGGTAACGCCCATTGTTAGTGCCTAACCAGTCAGAATTGACTGGGAAGGCACTCAGATGGTTAAGTAAGTTGCTGGAGGTGGAAGAAAGGTAAGGAAGATCTAGGATTGGTAGGAGCGGCATACCTCTTATGGTTCGGCCCACTACATATTCCTTCTGAATAAAAGATCTTCAAGCCTGGGACCAATGTTGAGGATAAATTTCCAAATAAAGTGTTTCGCAAAGGCTCTTCTAGTACCTAAAATACCCGTCCGTAATTTTAAAGCTCACTTACATGTCTTCGTTGTGGACCTGTGGTCTTCGGCAGAAGGATAGCGGAAGCCAACAATCGGGTTAGGTTGTTTCCGGGTTTGCCGTGGAGTTTCGGACGAGTTGAGACTGGGGGGCTGTCGTGTACGAAGTAACAACGGGACGAATTGCGAAGGGAAGCGCAAATGGTGATGGAAGATTCCTCCCGTATGTCTAATGCACTAAACTCGGGAGGATGGTGTAACTGCCAGTCTGATTTAGAATTTCTCAATGATCTGGATCTTGTAAAATGTTGTAAGCGTATAAAGAGGGTGTTATTGGGTTACGAGGACCTTCTTAAGTAACATGCTGGAGGACTCATCAATAAGGACATTCCTCAGTTACGACCAACGCAAGAAGAAGAAAAAAAAGTAAAACTAAAAATCATTGAGACATGAAAAACACCCGTTGCAGACCCCAATTGATTCGGTTCGGTTTGGTTTGGTTACACAAAACATCCATTGAAATATGAACCATGGGGCCATCACACTATGCCAAGAAGAAGATTGAACATAATCTGTTTTACGAGCTTCAATCAATCGTACCATTATTCAACGAGATTTATCAAAATCATACTACTGGAAGCAAACAACAAATCCTTTCTCAAAGGAGCTTTCAAATACAATATCCATAGCAAATCCGATAAAATGCAGTGTTGCAACATGAAAAAGTACTTGAGATCATTGGAAACATCCAAAGTTGCCTACAAACCCTGAAGCTTATGCTTTATGTCACTATCTAATTTGTATTGTCCACTTTCTTTTTGAACTGGCATAATGCATGTTCACCTTCTCCAAAACTTTTGCATTGTCCAGGAAATACTCCACTACTTCCCACTCTTCTTTCTCCCCTCCAAAAGATCTAATTTCAATTTCCTTGAGGTGAGAGAGCAAACAAGAAGGCACATTCCGAGCTGGATTCCAAAGCAATTCTGTAAACACTTCACAATCATCTCCAAGACCCTGTATAGAGAAAATTTGATAAAGTGACAAGAGCATGCTACTTAGATACTTTCATAACAAAAGAATACTTCTCAACTCACCTCTTTGAAAACAAGGGTTTCTAGATGCGGGGAGTTCTCCAGCAACGCTAGCAGAAATTCCCATCGACCATAATAAAGGCCACCAAGCTCCAAGCAAGTCATATGAGGGAGCTTTGGTAGTTGACAATCACGCATAAAAGTATCCTTTACCCAAGAACAAGTGAGTCAAATGCTAGAGAGCAGAGAATGATAGGCAAATTTAACTAGCAAACAATAGATACAACCATGGGTGGTCACTGAAGATTAAGTCAGCAGTTAACTATACCAAGAGATCAGATATAAGCAATTATACCTCAATCAAGCAATGTAATTGTAGAAATCGTACGTTGGACATCCCCTTTAGAAGATCAGTTAGAGCTTTAGATATAGCTGAAGCATCATCAGCATATAAAGAAATATCAGCTCTAATGAGATGATGTAAGTTTCCAACTAAATAACAACCGTCATCAGCAGAATTGCTTATCGTGAGGTATAAAAGTGCCGGGGTGTCAAGCACAATCTTGCGCTCACCAGACAAACAATCATGTATAAACAAGCTCGTGAGCATAGGCGCAACAATGTTAATCACACTAACATTTCGCCCCACACATCGAATCATTCTCAGCTCTTCAAGCACGGGGCAGCCAAAGAGGAACCTGTTGATTGAGTCATCATCTACAAATCTGATACAACCAAGATGTAGAATTCTGAGACTTGGTAGAGAAACCGAAGTAGGTACAGTAATCATAACACCATAAGTTTTCAATTTTAATATCACCAGAGTTCTACAAGTAAAGAGGTCCTGAGGCAGCATAGTAGAATGTTCCATCCCGAAGGAAAAATCAAGATCAAGTTTTCGAACATTTCGCAAGAATGTATCAGCAATCCATCCATTAACAAGTGAAGCATCATAACTTTGACTGCACTTGAGACGGAACCTCTGTACACATGAAACATGATGCAACAATACTCGACCCACAAAACTCGTGAAACTCCTCTGCAGCGATGGATCAGTACTTTTGTTTTGAGGACATAACAATAACTTATCATCAATATCGAAACTGGAGATTGAAGTCCATAATTGTCTCCATCTTGTCGATAGGACACTAGTTGACACTGCATATTTTGTGGGAAGACGGGAGAGGCTTTGAGCAATAAGACTGTTCGGTAAGTTGCTGATCCTATCTTCATACTGCTCATCTGAAAGCTTCTGCCTTTTTAAGATTGAACCCATGATTTCTCTCAGGGTATCTGCATCTGCCTACAAATTTTGAATAGCAAAAGAGGTTTTTTCTCAAAGAGATTGGAGGAAATCAGGAAGAAATGGGAAACCCAAAAACGTTTGGGAAAAACCATTCATAAAATGGAAGTTTCATCAGTTTATATGCTGCACAACACATAATACTATTCCCATTCCCTAGAAGTCAAGGGAGAATGGATATGCCATATGATAAATGAACCTCATAAATAACTACTAGGGTTAGGGTAGGGTGTATATGCAGTTCGCGTATGCAAATGTATGTTCATGTGGCCCATGGGCTACCCCTAGAGCTCATGACCACAGAGTAGGGAAACTACCAAAATACCCTTCCTAAGTGAGATAAATGGATGTTAATTTTTTTTCTGTTATTCAATTGATTTGAACAAAACATTTCTCAATGTTTGATCAAGTTGATTTGTCATTTGTGATCAAAATGTCTAAAACTACAAAATAAACGACTCGGATTGTAAAAATATATTGTAGGACCTCACATTATTGAGTGGTGTGTTTAAAAAAATGTGTTCGAAAAGGAAACCCAAAGAGACTTCCGTGAGATTTACAATTTGCAAAAACCTCTCTATTGTTTTGAAATTCGCAAAACAATCCCCTACTTTTCCAACAGTAGAACGTAATTAGAATGATAAGCACGAACTGAGCCATGATTTGATCAATCATTATTTGAAAACTTAACAAGCATTTATTTTGAATGATAAGCGAGTGGAACTAACTTGAAATTTTGATTTCCAATACACTTATTGCATGTCCCATCATGTCTCTAAAAAGAATTGAATTTTCTGAAATGGACAATTAAAAAGGGACGAATAAGGGCAAACCCAGTGTACGAGGCTCCCGCCATTGTGGGATCTGGGGAAAGGTTGATGTACGCAGCCTTACCCTGCAAGCAGAGAGGACCAGTGACCTCCAGGACACAATGGAGCAACTTGTGAGGAAGCTCATAAAACTTTCAAAACTAGAGAATTTTTTGGAGTAAAAATAACAAACGTACTATTTTGGACATGTGAAACTTAAGGGTCTTAGGCTCCGTTCCATTAACTAAAACAAGTACTTCTTTTTTAAATAAGTATATATTTTTTGAATTACGGGCCTTAATCGGTTCGATTTGGTTTGGTTTGTAAGCTTGTTTGCCGAGCAAATGATCGGAATATGAAGCAACAAGTAAAAACAAGTACCATACGTTAATAAGAAGAATACGTAGCTATTGGGATTCAGTTGATTACTAATAAATCTATAGCACAGAGATAGATAAGGGAGCAAGAGACGGATGAGGGAAATAACCAGAATAGAAGATGTTAAACCCTCGTGGCCTGAACGACGGCAGCGGCAACAAAGATCGCCGGCCGGTGGAGTGACCGTTGGTAACCGGAGAGAGAAGGGCGCCGACCCTGTCGCAGCAGACGTTGGAGTAACTAAAGATACTTGACCAGTGGCGGTAGTATTTCCTAAGGCTTCTTTCTGCTAAGGGGAAATTACAGAAACCCCCCACGAACTACCACCCGGCCACACATTGCCCCCTCAAACTACCAAATCCAACACTTAACCCCCTCTAACTACCAAAAACTGAATACTCGACTAACTCTGTTAACAGAATTTGTGAAGTTACCTTCATACCCCTCTTTCTTTTGCTTTGCAGTATATACACACATATGTGGGACCAAATCCACTTCACCTGAGGAAAAAAGTGGCGCCAAAATGGTCCCCCATTTCCCTCCACTTTCCTTGGTATATAAAGCAACAATGGGCTCTTAACCCTAAATGTTCCTTGTCTGTTCTTGCTCCAGCTAAAAGGTATGTCCCTTTTGTCCCTTTTTTTTTTGTTTCTGAAAAGTTGACTTGAATACACTAGTATTCAATGATCTAGAGAAGTGGTTGAGTATTAAATGATTAGAAAAGTGTGTGTAGTCAATTTTTGGGAGCATTTCTGTTTTTTTTTTTGTCTGATGTGGTTCCAAAAGCAGTTACTCTTGTTTGTACCCACAGAAATCAGTGGGAATGGTGAAGGACTGTCCCCTTTGTTTTTTAGTCTTTGACTGATATGGTTTATCTGATTCTTTAGCATTTATACTACTTTATTGATTAAATCCATGCTAAAGTGAACTACTTTATTGATGAAATCCATCTAAAATGTACTTGTTTAATCTGTAAATCTCATGTTTAGGATGACTGATCCAAGATTTGTGTTTGAGGTCCACAATGATGCCAAGATTGACTTTGTAAGGGATGTGGACAAAGATTTGATGTCATACTTTGAGATGGTGCACATGATCAAGGACTTAGGTTATTCGGAAAAATGCAACATATATCACAAGCTTCCAGATTGTGATTTAGATGGTGGGTTGAGGGATATAAAAACTGATGGTGATGTTGTGGACATGTTTGCTATGCATAATGATAAGGAGACTATAAGTATTTATGTGGTTAATCCAATGGTAGAAGAGGGTGAAGGTGTTGACTTGGTGAATTTAGAAGATGTCATAATTGATTGTGATGACAATGAGAGTGAGACTGAGGGTGATGATGATGCAATCAGTCCTAGAAATAGTATTAGTGATAGTGATCTTGAGTACTTTGCAGATGGAGATGAGTTGGAGAGTGGTCACAATGGCACTGGGTTGGAGAATGAGACATTTATGGGTCATTCTGAACTTGTAACATTGAAGGAATGGGAGTGGAATGGTAGTGGGAATGGGTGTAACTATAGCTATGGAGGAGAAGGTACATCACATGGAAAGGGGAAAGAAGTTGAGTTTGATGACATGGATAATCCAAATAATTCATCAGATGAAGAGGGTAAAGTTGAATTTACTGAATTTTTTGAGGATAGAGACATGGAAAGGCCAGACCTTGAGTCGGGTATGATATTTGCCAATGCTACGTTATTTAGGGCTGCACTTAGGAAGCATACCATCCAAAATGGGACTGAGTTTACCTTTGTAAAGAATGATGGTGATAGGGTGACAGCTGTTTGTTCCAATGGATGTGGGTGGAGAGTCCATGCTAGTTACTTCCAAGAAACCAAGTCATTTCAAATCAAAAGCTTAGTCAACCATCCATGTAGCTGCCCTAGACAATACAGGCTTAGGCATGCCAACTCTGCATGGTTAGCAAGAACATACATGGACAGGTTGATTGATGATCCCAATTGGAAGGTCAGTGCTTTGAGAAAGGCAGCAAAGAGGGAGCATATGGTAGAGGTCACTGATAGTCAAGCCTATAGGGCTAAAAAGAGGGCACTAGAAGCAATTGAGGGCAACCATAGGCAACAATATTGGAGGCTATGGGACTACTGTGAAATGATTAGGAGGCAAAACCATGGCTCAACTGCATTGTTGAGGGTGGAGAGGCCACCACTTAGCACATCCCCTGTCTTCCAAAGGATGTTTGTGGTGTATGTTGCACAATCAAGGGGTTTCTTAGCTGGTTGTAGACCTATGATTGGGCTTGATGGATGTCACTTGAAGGGCCCATTTGGTGGTCAACTTTTGAGTGCTATTGGAAAGGATGCCAATGAACAAATGTACCCATTAGCAGTGGCTGTGGTTGAAGCTGAGACAAAGGATAGCTGGATGTGGTTTCTTGATAATCTGCTTGATGTAATAGGAAGACCTGAAGAGAAAGAATGGACGTTTATCTCAGATAGGCAGAAGGTATGTTATTAACTATTGATATTATTTGGTTGTACTTGGTGTAAACTTTTATTTTTTTTTGCATAAATGTACTTGTTCCTTAACAGATTTGTTTTTTGCAGGGTTTGGTTGAGACTTTCAATCAAATGCTGCCAAGTGTAGACCACAGATTCTGTGTAAGACACATGTATGCCAACTTCAAGCTTCTCTATAAGGGAAAAGACCTGAAAGACCTTCTATGGGCTGCTGCTCGTTCATACACTGTCCGAGAATGGGATGATAATATGCAGCAGATCAAAGCTATCAACAAAGAGGCATTTGAATGGTTGATGAAAGTGCCTGCCAATTTGTGGAGTAGATCAATGTTTAGCACAAGGCCTAAGTCTGACATGCTAGCAAATAACATCTCTGAGTCATTCAATCAATACATAAAAGAGGCAAGGGATAAACCAATTATAACGATGATGGAGATGATCAGAAGGCAACTTATGAGCAGGCTTGAGGAGAAAAGAAGTTGGATTGCAACATGCAATGGAGTTATATGTCCCAAGATTCAATCAACTTTGGAGAAGCTGAAAGAGGAAGCTCGATTATGGGAAGCAACATATGCTGGGAATGGGATATATGAGGTGAGAGATGGTATGATGACACATGTTTCTGACTTGGCAAGGCACAGTTGCAGTTGTAGAAAGTGGGATGTCACTGGTATTCCATGCCCACATGGGATTGCTGCTATAGTGAAAGACAAAAGGCAACCTGAGGCTTTTGTCCATGAATTTTTTCATAAGGAATCATATGTGAGGTCTTATGCAGAAATTATTAACCCTATACCAGACCAAACCCAATGGGTACACACTGAATATGATGCAATTATGGCTCCACCATTAAGAAGGCCATCTGGTAGGCCAAAAAAGCTAAGAAGGAGAGCTGTTGATGAGCCTAAGAATCCAAATGCAGTTAGGAGGACTCACCAGTCTTTAAGGTGTAGCAATTGCCAGGAATTTGGTCATAACACAAGAACTTGCAAAGGGCCAGTTGCAACAAACAGAGGCAGGGGGAAAGGAAGAGGGAGGGGGAGGGGGACTTCAAACAGAGGAAGAGGAAGAGGGAGGGATTCAAGCACAGGAAGAGGCAGGGGGGATATAAGCATAGATACAAGCATAGGAAGAGGCAGAGGGGATACAAGCATAGGAAGAGGCAGGGGGGATACAAGCATAGGAAGAGGCAGGGGAAATTCAACTAGAGGAAGAGGGAGGGGGAGATCAACGGGTAGGGGGAGAGGAAGAGGACCAACACCTAGTCCAGAAAATTCAAGGCCTAACCCCACTGCTGGTTCTGTAATAATTCTCCCTTTAACTTGTAGTGCATTATTCTTTATTGTTCCTTGTTCTGGAAGCTAAATTTTTCCAATTTGCAGATGCAAATGATGTCTATCACTTATGGAAATGAGCTTCCAAGGCCTAACACTACTGCTTCTGTAACCATTTCTTCTTTAACTTCTTGATCATATGTTATTCTTCTAGAAATTGTTCTAAAATGTAAGTTTTTCCTTCATTTTATAGATGCAAAGGATGTCCACCACACATGGCAATGTATACTTCTCAAGGGGAGATGGTGCTGGCCCCTCACAAAGTTCATCAAACATGGCTCCAACACAAAGCTCAGTAATCACTCAATCATCTTCTCAAGTCCCCACTTCCACACCAAACTCTGCAATGGCACTTTATGGATATGCAGCATTTTAGTGCTTTGACAAGTATTGTGGAGCTTTTTGTGGCCATGTATGGACTACATACTTGTTTTGATGTTTATGGCCATATCTACGTATTAGGTATTTTGTTTTGATGGTTTCTGGACCTTTTGTATTGGCAATAGATGTTTTGCCATAGCTAAGTGCTGTATTTGCTGTATTTATATGCAGCCAGCATGTGGACCTGTTTATGGACCTATTTTGTTGTTTGCTGAACTAATTAAGTTGTAATGTTGCTGCTAGTATATGCAGACATGTTATGGAACTAATTAAGTTGTAATTTCACTCCAAAAATGATTTCTACTAGTCGGTTTTTTCGTAAATAACTGACCGAAGGATTTAGCTTCGGGCCCACTTGGGTTCGATCCGAAACGGCCCAACGGTCAAGACACATGCCTTTGGCCATGTGGTCTTCGGATTTTAGCCGTTTTCGGCTGTTTAGGGCTCCGAAAGGCCAAATTTGCCGTTTTAGGAAATAATCTTTTTGCTTATATCTTTTGGTAGGAAAGTCCAATAATGTCCGTTCTTGTTGGAGAAGCTTTGTTTTTTCTTATATTTTCAGAATATGTAATAATTTTGAAACTTTCCAAAATTAGTATTTTTCTTATATTTTCATAATATCTATTCAATTGTTGATTATTATTGAAATTAAAAGAGTCTAGAGAGCGTTTTCTCTAACTTTATAGTTTGTGTCCATCTTTGTTTCGCGATTATTCCGTAGTTCATACGGCGCCCCTGCATCATGATCTCAATCTGCTTCTGCTACTGCTATGGTTTTACTGCTACTGCTATGATATAACTGCAATCGGTTACTGCTATGGTTTTACTACTGCTATGGTTTTACTACCACAATCTGCAATGGCAGCTGCACGCATTTGTTTCAGGAGCTGCTTTGTTATCTGCAGTTTTCCTTGCTATTTACAGTTCACTGGTTTCTGTGGCTATTGTAGCAGCCGATGGTGGTTCTATTTCCTGCTGCTCACTACTCCAGATTGCTCCATTTCAATGGTGTTTTATTGTTAGGAATGGTGTTTTATTGTTAGGAAACAAATCTATCTTGGGGTTTCTCTTTATGTTATTCAAGTGCATCTGTAAGACATCACTAAATGAGAAGACTTTCAACATGAGAAGCCCTGCCAGTCATTCACAATGCTTTTTAAGAAATTCACATGTTTTCACAACCAAGACAGAGCCAAACTTTTCATTGAATTTACTTTGAAATTGCAATCCAAACTTTTCATTGAATTTACTTTGAAATTGCAATACAACAGAGCATTAAGGTAGAGGCAGAGCCAAGTCATTGCCTGAACTTCAGGCTTTGTACATGTACCACAAAAAACAGAGAAAAACAACAAACCAACACAACTTCCAGTTCATTTTTCCCTCATTCCTAAACTCTTTTCTAGCATATAACTCATGAATCTCCTTCTGCATAGCTTCAATCTTCATCTCCATTTCTTCACTGATGTTCGTAGACACTAAACTCTCACATTGTTCTTCAACAGTCCCCAAATCCTTTGCAATATGCAGAACCTTCATTGGCCCCAAATCACTCCTTTCTTTCCAAATAGAAGGCTCATACCAGCAGAAGAACTCACAATCTTTTTTCGTCTGTCAAAGAAAAGTTACAATAACGTCAATTTAGGGTTTCAAATAAAACGAAGAACAACTAAATTAGGGCAATACAGCTCACCTTATACTTTGTACAGCCAAAGAACCTTCGACCTGGGTTCTTTTGTGTGGTAGATTTTCTCAATGGTGATGGTTCTCCACAGAAACACAAGATCCCAAAATCGGGATCATCTCTGCCATTGTCACTCGAACGGGTTCCTTCCATCTAGAGAGAAGGAGTACCGAGTGAGCAACGAGGGGGGGATTGAACCGCGTTGATCACAGAGAGAGAGAGAGAGAGAGAGAGAGAGAGAGAGAGAGAGAGAGAGAGAGAGAATTGAGCGTAAAAGTTGCAGTTCAGAAAGAAAAGAGAGATATATCGATATAAAAGGGAAGCTGATGGGGAGTTAAGGGCAAATTAGTCCAACAACTTAGTTCCGTACAAATCTTTAACAGATCACAAACGGAGTTAGTCGGGTATTCAGTTTTTGGTAGTTAGAGGGGGTTAAGTGTTGGATTTGGTAGTTTGAGGGGGCAATGTGTGGCCGGGTGGTAGTTCGTGGGGGGTTTCTGTAATTTCCCCTTCTGCTAATTCATTTGGCTTTTTTTTTTTCTTATTCAATTTTTTTTACATTTGTTTATTTTTTGTCGATTTTCTTTGAACAGTATTACTTTATCTAAAAAGTAAAAAATTACGATTAAAATTTAATTTTTTTTAATAAAGATAAAAATAAGCCAATGAGTCATTTTTTCGTCTTTATTAAAAAAATAGATTTCGATCGTAATTTTTTACTTCTTAGATTCCTCTCATCATGACAAATTAATAATCCTCAAAAAATCGATGAAAAACTAACAAATGCAAAAAAAAATTGAATAAGGTCAAACAAAAAAAAAGCCAAATGAGGCTTAAGTGTCCGTGAGGGGCACCTGTGCTCTAGTTTGAGTTGATGGAGTAATATCGGCCCACAGTTGAATGGTTGATTGGAACTATTCGACTGAGTTTGCAGATAAGAGAATATTAATTTCATAAAATGTCCAATCAAACTAACTTTTTCATGAATGATTTACTCTGCAAGGATTACGAGATGAATAGTTCTAATCGTTGAAGACCCGAGGTATCCTATCTTGGGTCTAGAAGATGGTGAGCCCGAGCGCCGGTGGAGGTAGCTTGTTAGGTTTGGGTTTTGATGGAGGTTTTTTTATAGTAATGAGTAGAAAGAGAAATTGAATTTTTTTATTAAAATCCGTGCCCAAAATTTTTAAAATCCAAAACCAACAAAGCCAAAGAGAGGTTGTGATGGGATGCTGTTGCCTGTGTTTCTGTTAGGTGCTCATAGCATCTCCAATAGTGTGCTAGTATTTTTCTTGCCAAGAAATGGCTTCTCCATTTATGAAAATCAAATTTGGCCTACCAAATGCAAATGACTGTCATTTGTCCGTCACATGGCCATTATTTTGTAGTTGAAACTTATTTGAAGGATATTGTGATTCAAATTTCTAGAATCATTGGAGTGGTTTTGTTAAATTTCAATAAAATAAAATGGGTGGAATAAAAAAATTCCTAAAACTTTCATGATTTATCTTAGAGTATGGCTCTCCTTGAAAAATCAATAAAAATTGCACATTATAGAATAGTTTTTCAATTCAGCGAGATCACTTGCCCCCGCAACAAGCATGCTCCATCCATACAACCTTGCATCTTTTTGCAGTAGTTTCTTAATCAAGTTTGGATGATGGATCCATGACTTTTCAACCCTCTGGAAATGTATAATTTATTACATAAATCACTGGTTGTATTCTCCTTTTTTGAATTTTCATATTCAACAAATAGCTAATATTAAGGTAAAGTGTCTTTAAAACATTTCAACGAGAGATTTAAAAAAATGAAATAGTCCTATGTAATTGACATTGGAGCTAGGTATCATTTTCTTTTTCATAACCAGACGTCTGGGTCAACTTACATGCAATCATGCTAGTATGTTGTATATTGTTGCTGCAAATTCACTTTTCGTAATCTAATTTTGTTGTTCGCGTGCAAGGCTCTAATTTACGGTAAATTACCAAGAGAAAACAACACATAGTGAAAAATGAAACAATAAAAGAGATCTATCAACATAATACTACATAGGCAACAACAACTAGTTTGAAGCCAATTAGACATATACTGACACCACACCAAGGAGGTTGAAAAGACAATCATACGGTCAAAACAAAAAATTACCGATCACAGGATTAAAGCCAATTAGACAAACCATGGCTCTCACAACTTCATACAGAACAAATGCCAAGTCACCTACTTCACCAGAGGGGTAACATGACATATACAAAATATATATGCTGTTTCTGATTATAATAATTTGACAAAATGATACTCATTTCACAAGCCAATTTGACGAAGTGAGAATAACACACAGCTCCCAAAAGAAATCCGCTATTATAGAGCTGCAACATCTTACGTCCTTGAGGCATATATTGTCCATTTTGAACCCCCACAACCATAATCAATGTTCACCTTCTCCAAAACCTTTGCATTCTGTAGAAAATAGTCCACCATCTCCCACTCTTCTTTCAACCCATTGAAGTCAGTAATTTCCATTACCTTGAGGTGAAAGAGCAAACAAGAAGGCACATTCTGAGCTGGATTCCAACTCGATTGGGGAAACATTCCATATTCATATCCAAGACCCTGTATAGAGAAAAATTGGGTAAGGTGACAAGTGCATGCTACTGAGATACTTACATAAGAAGACAATACCTCTCAACTCACCTCTTTGAAAACAAGGTTTTCCAGACATGGGGTGTTCTCCAGCAACTCCGGCAGAAATTTCCATCGAACATTACGAACGTCACCAAGCTCCAAGTAAGTCATATTAGGGAACTTTGGTAGTTGACAATCACGCATATAAATATCCTTTACACAAGAACACTTACGTGAGTCAAATGCTAGAGATTGATAGGCAAATTTAACTAGCAAGCAATAAATACAACCATGGATGGTCACTGAAGATCAGGTCAGCAGTTAACTATACCAAGAGATCAGCTATAAGCAATTATACCTGCATCATGACATTTAAGCATAGAAATTGTATGTTGGAAATCCCCTTGAAAAGATCAGTTAGAGCTTTAGAGATAGCTGAAGCATCAGTCTCAATTGACCCCATTTCCATATCCCAAGCATATAAACTAATGTCAGCTCTAATGAGATGATGTAAGTTTTCAATTAAATAACTACCGTCTGCTGCAGAATCAATGATCGTGAGGTATAAAAGTGCCGGGGTGTCAAGCACGATCTTGCGCTCAAAACCATGAGGTGGCCTTACGTAACCAAACAAACAATCATGCATAAACAAGTTCGTGAGCATAGGCGCAACAATGTTAATCAGACTAACATTTTCCCCCACACATCAACTCATACTCAGCTCTTCAAGCACGGGGCAGCCAAAGAGGAACCTGTTGATTGAGTCACCATCTACAAATTCTAAGCCAAAAAGATGCAGAATCCTGAGACTTTGTAGAGAAACCAAATTAGGCACAGTATTCATATCACCATAAGTTTTCAGTTTTAATACCACCAGAGTTCTACAAGTAAAGAGGTCCTGAGGCAGCATGGTAGAATGTTCCATCCAGAAAACAAATCAAGATCAAGTTCTCGAACATTTCGCAATAATGTATCAGCAATCCATCCATTAACAAGTGAAGCATCATAACTTTGACTGCATTTGAGACGGAACCTCTGTACACATGAAACATGACGCAACAATACTCCTTGCACAAAACTCGTAAAACTCCTCTGCAGCGATGGATCTGTGCTTTTGTTTTGAGGACATAACAATAAATTATCATCAATATCGAAACTGGTGATTGAAGTCCATAATTGTTTCCATCTTGTTGATAAGACACTAGTTGATACTGCATATTTTGTGGGAAGACGGGAGAGGATTTGAGCAATAAGACTGTTGGGTAAGTTGCTGATCCTATCTTCATACTGCTCCTCTGAAAGCTTCTGCCTTTTTAAGATTGAAGCCATGATTTCTCTCGGGGTATCTGCCTACAAATTTTGAATAGCAAAAGAGGTTTTTTCTCAGAGATTGGAGGAAATCAGGAAGAAACGGGAAACCCAAAAAAATGTTTGGGAAAAGCCAAGAAAAGAAAATGGAGCAACAATGAAAATAACAAGAGCAGAAGAGAAGAGAAGAAAAGAAAAGGAGAGGAGTTATTACCCTTAATTGAAATAAATAAACCATTAGCCACTTAAATCAAGCCCCAAAAGCCCTTCGCATCGTCTAATGTAGGACAAAATTGAACAACTGGAGTGCTGGAAAGTAAAGACTAGGGGGCTGTTTTGGAGCCATGAACAGTGCTCGTAAATGTAATAGGGAAGAAGAAGAGACTAGACGTCAAACCAAGGAGGCCCTAAATCCAGGAAGCATAAAGCAATCAGAATTTTTATATTCTCATTCGTCATTCATAATACGGAAGTTTCATTAGTTTATGTGCTTCACAACACGTGTTGAACACACAAGACTGTTCCCATTCCATAGAAGTCAAGGAAGATGAATATGCCAAATGATAAATGAACCTCATAAATAACTACTAGGGTGTATATGTGGTTCGTGTATGTAAATGCACGTTCATGTGGCCTATGGCAGAGGCAGTTCCACTAAGGTTTCAGGGGGTCATGCGAACCCCCTGGGTGGGTTCAAAAAATGTACAAAAATTTTGTATATTTTTGCCTATAATTTGATATTTCTTTCATACTATTGGCACTCAATCAGTTGTGCAAAGCCAGAGAAAATGAAAATTTACTCAAATTTGTGAGTAAATAAATCATATAGCTCAACAAATCAGACGTGCAAAGCCAGAGAAAATGAATATTTTCTCAAATTTGTGAGTAAATAGATCATATAACTCAACATAATAAAATAAATTAGGGCTGATTAGTGATTAGTTTTCAAGCTAAGCAAATATCATTATCTCGTATAGAGTTTTGTATGTAAAATCTTTTGTACACATTTTTGTCACCACTGAGTTAAAATCTTGTAGCCGCCCTGGCCCACGGGCTACCCCTAGAGCTCATGACCAGAGAATAACAAAACTACCAAAATACCCTTGGCCTATCATGGTCTATGTAGCACCGACACTCCAAAAGGGCGCCGTGTCTACGTATTGGACACAGGGACATGGCGGGGACACGGCCAAATATGTATTGGACACGCCACGTGGCGTGTCCAATAGTTTTTATTATTTTTTGATAGGGGACACGGCGGGGACATGGCTGGGGACACGGCTAGGGGTCAAAATGTAATATTTTTAAAATTCTTGGGTGGCGTGTCCAATAGTTTTTATTATTTTTTGATAGGGGACACGGCTGGGGACACGGCTAGGGGTCAAAATGTAATATTTTTAAAATTCTTGGGGGTTAATATGAAATTATTCAAAACATTTGGGTTAAACTGTAATTTTCCCTTCGAAAAAATTTTATACAATTTGTGAAATTATTCACATATAATGGTTCATAATTTTTTTTTTATATATATATATGTACATATGTTTATTTTTTATTTATTTATATACGTGGCGTGTCCCCTGCCGTGTCCATATCCCCATTTTTTTGGAATTGCCGTGTCCCGTGTCCGTGTCCGTATCCGTATGTGTGTCCGTGCTACATAGATCATGGTGGACCATCTGCACCCCAAGCACTTAAGCTTGCTTTTCGACAACTAATTTGTGACAAGAGCATTGTGAAGGCGAAAATTTTATTTGAGGCGTAACATCTTCAATATGGTTCATGACCTTCAGATACATACTTTTACAATTTTCATCAATGAAAAATAACACAGGGATACAATTCGAGGGACGACATCGTAATTTTTGTTCACAAATTTACCAAATCTCAAGACAGCAAAAGTATACACCCATATCCAGAGCGATTCAAAAGCATACGTCAAATTCATGGTCCACCTCAACTAAATACCAATTAATCCTTCGCATATTTAGGCAATGAGCTCTAAAAAAAATTGTCACGCAACATCATCATGTGAACATCTCTACATTCTCTATGTTTGTTTTTTGCTAAGCTAAAAAGATTTTATTAATCTTTGAAAGGATTACAAAGATTAAACGCATCACGGGCACACTGGCGAGAAAACGCCACCCGAGAACCAAAACCTTACAAAGGCAAGATGCCAACCGAAAATTCCATAACCAAAGAACCAAAACACCCTAAACAAACCAACAACCTAAAAGCCCTATACGACCCAAAACCAACTACATTCTCTATGTTAATGATGCATTCCACAAGAAGACAAAGCAAAACTAAAGTCAAGTAAGCAGCTAGAATCGGAAGTCCACATCCTTGAGATTACTTTTACTGCTCTTGTCAATTTTTTCGTGAATTGACCAGTACAATACATTTCTTGACGGCTAGTAAATGATGCAAATTCAACCTGTTAAAGCTTTTACTAAAAATAAATACATTTTCAACATAATCTATATCTATATATCTGGAAGAGTATGGTGTGGTACCCGATCTTTCTTTTTGTTTTGGGGGAAGGTAACAAGCATGTAGGCAAAAGAAAAGAGCCAGAAGGGGCACAACCTTTACGAAAACAGTGCCTACCAAAAGAGCTCAATGAGAAGGAAAGATGTTACCTGATCTATTGTCTCCAGTAGTCAGCGAAAATCAAAAATAGAAAGCAAAAGTAGAATAGAGAGAGAGAGTGTGAGTGAATGCAATAAATACCAATTGAGCAGAGCATTTGGCTATACCAAGAAAGAAAACAAAGCAACAATGAAAAAGAAAGAGAAGCGTAGAAAAGAAGAAGAGTCTGTACCTTGATTAAAATAAACAAGAAATCAGATACTTAAATCAAGCCCCAAAAGCCCAGCACCTCGCCTCGTATCCGCTTCATTGAAGGTGTGTTACCTTGGTGGGTTTGAAGTGCAGAAGTTGAGCCTCGGTGTGCCTTGTTTCATAGGGGATTTTTTTTGAACCGCGAATGCTACATTTGTGAGACTCACTGATCATATTGTGATAAGAGCAATGTGAATGCGCAAATCTCATTTGAGGCATTACATCTTCAACATGGTTCATGAACTTCATATAAAGGTTTTTACAATTTTCACCAAAGGAAAATAAAAGCCAAATACTATTTGAGGGACTGCATCATAATTATTCATAAAAAAATTCAAAATTCACAAATGAGACACTCATATCCATAGGGATTCAAAGGCGTACATCAAATTTCCAGTCCACAGCAACCAACCTGAACAACTAAGTAGGCAATGAGCTCTAAATATTTTTGTCGCGCACCATTATCATGTAAACATCTCCGTGTTTCTTTACAGAAACTCTATACATCTTATCCTAGTAATGAAAATTCCACAGAAGACCAAAGGAAAACTAGAGTAAAGTAAGAAGCAAGAGTCGGAATGCCACAAAATTTCACATAACCCCAAAATTCTAAATTTACAAAATCAGCAAATCATCATCCTATTAGCAATACTATATCAACACACAAGAAGAATGAACAATTTGTTTGCTTGATAGGTAAGCCCAGGAAACTCAAACAGAAGTCTCTTATTAGGGAAGTGAGTTGTGGCAGACAATAACAGAGATTTTATCTCACGTTGCTTGTATTGTTTGGAAAACTATCTGCCATTCTATGGTTGTTCTGAACCTATTTATAAAAATGTTATTGTTTTGAAAATTGTATGTTCAGGATGCACTTTTAATCAAATAATGGGGTTGAAGTGATCTAAAGTGCATCTTATGCATGCAGTTTGATAAAAAAAAGTGTTTGTTCAAAATGTACTTTTGAGCAAACAATTTACGTTCAAGATGCAATTTTTTTTTATCGAAAGTGCATGTTGATTTATACAATTTTCAAAACAACCACATTTTTATAAATAGTTTTGAAACAACCGTATACGAACAATAGATATACCAGTGTTCCAAAAATCGGCCGCTTAGGCGGGGTCCAATGCCTAGATTAAAATCTACCAATGCGGCTACAGTGGAATCCCCATTTCTGAAACCCTAGAAAATGAGAGATACAGAGAAAGAATAGAAGCTGCTACAGTAGTATCGTCATTTCTGAAACCCTAAGAAAATGAGAGAGAGAGAGAGCCAGTAATTGTGACCTTAACGACGGCAGCAGCAGCAACGATCGTCATTCGTCAGCAACCGGGAGAGAGAATGGGAGGGAAGCGGACGCAGATCTGAGAATTACGAAAACTTCTGTGATGCTCCCAGGTGGTATGGGAGTATAATACTCCCAAGATTATTTACCACAGAACAGGCAACTTATACCATTCATTAAGACAATATTTACCGTTGTATAAGGTAACACTTACCATTTCAAATGTGGTAAGTATAATCAATGGTAAGTGTTGCTTGTTTCTGTGGTAAGTAATTTTTCATTTTTTTGGTCAAAACCACCTCGTTTTTTTACAAAACTACTCTACTTTTAGTTTTTGATTTTGATCCAAAGACTGTGATTTATTTATTTTCAATTCAAGGACTGTAATTAATTGGGAGTATGATGCTCCCAAAACCGCTGGGAGCATCACAGCCTTGCCCGAGAATTACAGTTAGACACCTCTCATTGCTCTCAAGCACACTATAAATAGTGTACGAGCATCTCCACCCTTACTCAATTTTTTATCCAAAATTTTATCTAAAATTGAGTAAAAATTTGATTTGGTACGAACTACGAAACAATCCAATGAAAAAATGCAAATCTAGGCATGAATTTGAGTAAATGTTTCAAACCAAATTTAAGGAAAAACTTGGTATTGCATCTGTCCTGATTTGTTGGTCCTCCTTAGGAGTGTATGCCATTTTTCAATTGATTATGTCTTAGAATCTACAGTATAATTCCTTAGGTGATTTTAAAAACTTTGTATAAAAGAGTTCATTAAGATCTATCAAATAAAACCCATATTTGATATAAAAAACATTATAGATTAAAAGATATAGCCAATTTCTTTAGACTTCCAAAAAAGTAAAGAGGACCAATAATTTGGGACGGAGTGAGTATGAGTTTGAGTAAGGAGTGGAGTGGTGTTTTGGGTGATTTTTACTCAAATTTGAGTTTAAGTTCAAATTTGAGTAAGGAGTGGAGATGCTCTAAAATCCCGTTCCAAAACAACAAATACTCATTCCTGCTTTACGAGACAATTCATTCTCCTACAATTGACTTTTAATTTAAAAATAAGTATTTATTCTCAAATAAGTACTTATTTTGATAATTCGGAACAGGGCTTTCCTAATCTTTTTGATAGTCATTTTTATAAAAAAAATTGTTCTTTTTTTTTTAAACTTTGAAACCTTTCCGAATTCCCAAATATATTTTTCCTTTTTTCCTTTTTCTAATAAGTTTAACTTTAAACACATGAAATGGTTTATTTTGGGGCACCAACATTTATCCATGTGAGTGTGTGGTTGGTCTTTAGTTTGAGTCATCGTGGAGGGCTCAACTTCTTTTATAATCACTAATCGTCGCTTTGGATGGAGGGATTTACGAGAAAAGAAAGGGAATGGTTACGGTTTTCTTGTGAAACCTCATTTGGATTGAATATTTTGGTGAGAAATTGAGAGAAAAGTAGAAAAAGAAAAGAAAAGAAAAGAAAAGATGACCCTTCTCTTTTCTCATCCAATCTCATAAAAAAAACGGTGAGATTTGGTGAGAAATGGCTTCTTTTTCTTAATTCTCCATTTCTCACCATCCAAACGACTGTAACAACTAACCGCTATCATCTTATCGTTTTGGGGAAGAAATAAAATCGGTAGCAATGTTAAATTTTTACATTTGTTGAGATAAAATGGATGTTAAAATTCTCTATGTTTTTCAATTGATTTCAATAAAACATTTCTTGATGTTTGATCAATTTGATTTTTGTCATTAGTGATCTAGACGTCTATATAAAACTACAAAAATAAATGACTGGGATTGTAGAAATAAGTATAGGGTGCGACTATTCGCAGCCCCGTATTTTCTCCCTTAGCCCATTAAAAATTTCCAACTACCGAAATATGTTTCAACAATTAGTTACCGAAATTGAGATACATTTTCGACAGTTAGTTACCGAAATTGACATACATTTTCAGCATCCAATTATCGAAATATATATTTCTTGTGCATTTCCGACATATAGTTACCGAAATATAATATTGTTTTCAACAGCTATTTACCGAAATGTATGTTCGGCAGTTGTTTACCGAAGATTGAACATATTTTCGACATGTAGTTACCGAAATATAATTTTTGAAAATTTTTAACGGGCTATGGGAGAAAATACGGGGTTGCAAATAGTTGCCCCCTAAGTATATTGTAGGACCTCACATTATTGAATGGTGTGTTTACAAAATGTGTTCCAACTTCAAAAAGGAAACCCAAAAGAGACTTCCGTGAGATTTACAATTTGCTAGAACGGTAGAACCTCTCTATTGTTTTGAAATTAACAAAACACTCCCTTACTTTTCCAACAGTCGCACGTAATTAGATTGGCAATCTATCTATCTTCTTTCTATCTTCTATATACTAACGAAATGTAATTGAAGCCAAAAAGCTCTCAATTCTCCATTCTAAATTCCTAGAATTTAGAGTTTTTTTAAAAAAAAATAAAAGAGAGAAAAACGTGGGAGTGGGGGGAGGGGAAGAGAGAGAAAGAGGGGGAACGTGGAAGAGGGAGAGAGAAGTTTAGGAAAAATTATTCTATACCCTAGCAGGGATATTGTCACGTGGTACTCCAAATTCATTTTACCACACATATATCTTTTAGTATACAGAATGATACTAATACTAGCATGCATCGAACATGAGACCAAAAAAATATCAAATTATATTTTTTATCACTAGCGTTGTGCTCATTACAGGGTAAAAAAAAAACTAATATTAATTTTTTATCCCATGCAAAAACAATTTTTGTTGATAACTTTTTTATTAGTGGAAACGAGATGGTAAAATGCTGAAGCTTTTTTGTTAGTAAAAACGAGAGGGTAAAATGCGTTAATTTTTTTAGTGCTTTTTGTTAGTGGAAACACCTCGGGGATGATCCTGTCCATTTTTTCCGGACCAGTTCAATTCATTTGGTGCATTCGGATGGCTCAGATGTAAAAGGGTGTTTAAAAAAAAATAAAATAACACTCACTTTAAATCTGAGCCATCCAAAACATTTTTAAACAGCTCGAATGAACCTAAAACGGACCGAACTGGTCCAGGGAAAATGGACAGGATCTGAGTCCGAACACCCCCTCCAATCATTCCCACTTCTTCCTGGCGCCAAAGCATTCGCATCCATTTCCCGCCAAATCATTCTGCATTGATTTCCCGCCAAATCATTCTGCATTGATTTCCCGCCATAAAATGGGTTCCCTCTGTTCAATTCTGACCTCCGAACAAAGGCTTTGTCACCTCTCTTTTCATGATTCTACTTGGAGCTTCCTATTGGGTTTCTCGGTGGTTTTTTATTTTAAAGTTTGGTCGAATTGCATTCCGGTAAAACTCTCTCTCTCTCTCTCTCTCTCTCTCTCTCCACACATGCTTGTTCATATACTAGCAGTGAACTCATGCGTTGATGTGTTATGAATTTTTGAAGAAATCTACAAATTCCTCTATACTGCATTATCTATCTTACTTATCAAGCAAGGTTCAAAAAGGAAAAAAAAAAAGGGTTTCAGGGTTAGAAATTTTTTAAAATTTTGCTTACACTACATAATTCTCTATCCACTGTACACATTCAGGGATTGCCCCAGTGGTAAGTGACGCAACGGAATTAACAAAGAGATTAGTTGCATACTAATCAAACGAACGATAAACTCAAGTCCACGAGAGAAAAAGACAAAGTATGAGGAGTATTGATAAAAAAGATGAATAAAAATTAAGTTACAAACCCTTAGATAGGTCTGAAATCCTAGAAAACCTAGGAAAATTAAAAAGTCCCAAAAATTGGGGAAAATAATAAAGTTGAAAACTAGATAGAAAAATAAAACTTTCCCAAAAAGAACCAACTGAAAAGGAATTACTGCAAGCAAGGTTAAAAAGGGGAAAACAAGGGTTTAAGGGTTGGAAATTTTTTAGAATTTTGCATATGCCACATAATTCTCTATTTTTTTGGGGGTAAAAGGCGATTCATTAATTAAAATTAAGTGTTTACAATTCTAGGGTATGCAACCCCAATCAAATCCGCATACAATAAAGTAGCAATTCAACTAGGAGAATAAGGGTAGATATGTAAATCACCCACCGACACCGGTGCGTCATTTGATGATGCATCCGCATAGCTATTAGCTCCCCGGTAGATATGGTTGTTCCCGAACACCTCAAGCTCACGTATGAAAGACCTGCGATCATTGAATATGTTACCAAGCGGGTGATTTTTGGTATTGTCATCCTTGATAAGATACAATGACAGTCAGTGCTTCAACTTCAATATTATGAATATTTTCCTCCTTTGCTAAAGCTAATCCATCCCTCAAGGCCCAGAATTCCGCCATGAGACTGGAAGTTGCAGCCATATTCCCGTGGAAACCACCAGTGGAGGCAGCCCCTGTTCTCCTTCGCCACATAATTCTCTATGCATTGTGTTTTAGGTGTCTACTGAGTTTGATATATCTGTCTATTAGAACTAAATTTCAGTAATAGTCTACAGGAGTTGTTAATGTTAGAAAGGAAAGGAGGATTAAGATCATCATCTGTTAATCTCATATTCAGCTGTTATACCCTTTTAGAACTAAACACATTAGATAATCTCACAGGAAATTCATGAAAAGAGGAAGAAAACTCAAGGGTCTCAACACCCTTAAAGTTGCCAAAGAAGCAGACCAACTTGAAAAACAGCAAAATCAGTACTTGGGTCCTTCCTTAGAAGACCTCCCAAAGCCTATCTCATTTGACATTCTGCTAAGACTCTCTACAAAGAGGCTGCTCATATGCAGATGTGTATGTAAGCCTTGGCGTAATCTAATCTCGGACCCAGAATTTGCAAGGCTGCACTTTGAGCGAGCAGAGGCGTTCCCTCTGATTCGGTCCTCGTCCCGTACCCACATATCAAGAAACCTTTACTTGGTTGAGCCACCTGAAGACAACCCTGGTTATGAGAGCCATTTTCAAATGAAGCTTGAAACCAAGTTTAAGATCCCGCTTCGCAATGCAGAATTGGTGATGAATGGTGAAGGCGATGCCAGCGTGGGTTGTAGTTCTAAAGGTGGTGTTAAACGAAAGCGGTGCATCAAGTTGAGGCCCAAAGAACACAAGCTCAATGTAGTGAATTCTTGCAACGGATTGCTTTGTTTGTCCGAGCCATCACTTAACGAGCCCTTTATGGTGTGTAACCCTATCACGGGGGAGTTTATAAACCTTCCAGTTCCTACTCAAGCTGACGAGAGTTCCGAAAAGTTTATTGATTCTGGTTTGGGTTTCAGTCCAAAGACAAATGAGTATAAAGTGATCAGGATGTTTGATCGACAGGAACGACCTTATGAACGAATCCGTGAACCCATTACAGGCAGAGAATTTTATAGCGGAAGGGTGGCTGAGATACATACTCTTGGCACAAGGTCATGGAAAAGGATTGGTTATGCACCTTGCTCATACCTAGAATTCCCAACGTATCTAAGTGGTTCTCTTCACTGGCTTTTTATTGACATCAACATCTCGGATTACATAATTTCATTCAATTTCGACATGGAGAGGTTTGAATCAGTTCCACAACCTCCACTTGACAATGAGGAGATGAGCTTGGATATGTTGCGGAATATGTCCTTGGGGACGTTGAGAGGCAGACTTTGCCTGTGTGATTGTTCGGATTCTGGATATATCGACTTATGGATGATGGAAAAATACGGTGTTCAAGAATCTTGGAAGAAAGCATTTTGCATTGGTACAAAAACTGGTCATGCGAGGTGTCTTCGTGGTTTATATGAACCGATGAGTTACTTGAGAAGCGGAGCCATACTGTTTTTTCATCGTTTGAGCAACACTGTGTTCCATTTTAACGTCAAAGAACAGTGCAGCTCTCCGAAGTTTCTAAAGGTTCGTGGGATTAAATCAGAATACGAAGCCATTGCTCACATTCCAAGCTTCATTTCACTCAAGGATACGGTGACGTATGATGATCTGGAAGTGTTGAACATCTCATCGAGGTAATGGTGTACTAGTTCATTGTTGAATTGTTCTTACCTGATTTGTAATTGCATGCTTGTGCTCGATGGGCTTTAAGTTTTCCCAGTTGTTCAGCTGCTGCATTACTGCAAACAATTTTGCTATGGAGACTGAGAAATTCTTTATGGATAAATGTGCTGCTTTATATCTTCTCTTAGACAGAAATAGACTTAATTTATGCAGAGTACTACTCTCAGGATCATGTTCCCATTTTATTCTGCTCGCGAAAACATCATATTTTAGTCTGTTTAGTTTGCTTTCGTTACAATACTTTCTCTTGGTATCTAGGTGATGTCTAGTCCAAGTAAAATTGATATAATGGTTATTAATGGTTGTAGATTTGCTTTGGCTATTACCAGATAACGCCACATGCTCCATTTTTTGAAGGAGATGAGATGTGTCCCATATTTGCTTAGCAAGCATGTATGTTTATTCTGCTCCTGTGTCTAGAATTTGCATTGGATGATGAGTACTTAAATGGCAGGAATGGAATGTGTCAAAGAGCCTAATTGGACATCCAACTAGCTAAGCATGTCGTAACTCCTCTTTTTCATTACTTGAGCAATACAGTTTGAGAACAATATTTTACCTTAGGAAACAAAACACTGCTAAACAAGAATTTTTAGTTGTATCCTGGTGTTCTTGATGTTGTGAATCAGAAAATCCAAGACTTGCGCATAACAAGTTCAAAACATGTACCGGGAACCATGTGACACAACTTAAAGCATAAAAGCCATACAATCCTATAAAGCCTTGTAAGTGCGTAAAACTGTGATATTTTCTTTTCGTTGAGCCAGGCTTATTTGAGTAACGCATTGTCAGGATCCATAGATTCATCGTATAGAACTGCAAGGCAATGATATGATGAAGAGATTCACCATGTAGAACTGTTGTGATGAAGAGATTCATCACCTAGGTTGCGTTCGAAGACTACAAGAAGTGAAGCTGTCGATAAAGTGTCTGACAATATGCACTAATTTCTGCTTTAGACACGTTGAATACGTGTCGGACACGCTTTTAGAAGTCTCCAAAGAAAGCATGTCCAAGGAGTATGGTTTCCGAGGTTCAGATCTTTATTTGTTCGAAATAACACTCTTGACATTATGACTGTTGATATAGGTGTGCAGGGTTCAAATTACAGGGGGAGACTAAGGCTCTTTTCTTGGAAATTGAAGATTTGGATTCAGATTTTGGCTTATGATCCGATCTAGAAGACGGGGGTATTTATTACGGAAGCGACTAGCAAGTGCTGGTGCGAGTGATGCAGGTAAAATTTATGCTGCCAAAAAGAGGGTTGAGGAGTTTTGGCAATTCAAGCTCTCGAAGAAACTCTTTCGATGTTTTTGTTGTGTTGATCTTGAAGTTCTGTTGCTTTCCTACATGCTATATATGAATCTACATTAGACCTTGATTTGCAAATGAATTGTGCATACGCCCTGCATGTTTGGTTTTGCTATGGTTTCCTCCATAGATTCCTTCTAAATAAAAGATCTTTCAAGCATGGGACCAATGTGGAGGATTAATTTCCAAATAAAGTGTTTGCAAAGGCTCTTCTTTATATTTATAACTCAAGTGTCCGGGCCAGCTTATACGCACATCGACTAATCTTGGGGGACTAATCATACCGCGTACTTGTGGGGGTCCCATTTAAAATTAAATCCAAAATCAGAGCGAAGCTCAGTACGGACTGGCCCCAAAGGAGTTTTTACCACCTATTTTCGTAGTCTAATTCTGTTGCTTGCCCGCAAGGCTCGTATTTATCGAAAGAGAGGTTTTTATTTATTTATTTACTTTTTCAATTGTCTTTGGCGCAGAAGCCGAAAGCAAAAACTGTAACAGATAGTACATGTATTCACGGTAAATTACCAAGAGAAAACAACAAACACATAGCGAAAAATACAACAATAAAAGAGATTTATCAACATAATATATTGGCAGCACTAACTAATCCTCTTCTAACCAGTTCATTCCACAAAAATACTGAAACCCCAAGGAGGTTGAAAAGACAAATATTGTCAAAACAAAAAATAAACGCGATACCTTTATCGATCGATCAAAGGTTTGAAGCCAAACCATAGCTATCAAAACTTCAACAGAACAGATGCCAATTCACCTACTTCAATTCACCGGAGGGGTAACTTGTAATATGTTGTTTCTGATTGTGTTTATAGCTATAAGGATTATTCTAACCTCCGCCCAAAGGGTGTAGGACGGAGGTTAGCAAGACCATACCAATAATAATAAACACAACCAGAAGCATATCACAAGTTACTAATTTCGATTCCCTTGAGGCATGTATTGTCCATTTTGAACCCCGATAACCATGATCAATGTTCACCTTCTCCAAAACCTCTGCATTCTGTAGAAATTAGTCCACCATCTCCCACTCTTCTTTCTCCCCTCCGAAGTCAAAAATTTCAATTTCCTTGAGGTGAAGGAGCAAACAAGAAGGAATATCCCGAGCTGGACTCCAACGCAATCCTCCGAACACATCACAATCATCTCCAAGACAGTACCCTGGATAGAGAAAAACTGGATAAGGTGACGAGTGCATGCTACTTAGATACTTTCACAAGAAAAGATTACTTCTCAACTCACCTCTTTGAAAACAATGGTTTCTAGACGCGGGGAGTTCTTCAGAAGCTCCAGCAGAAATTTCCATTGAACATCATGAATGTCACCAAGCTCCAAGCAAGTCATATTAGGGAACTTCGGTAGTTGACAATCGCGCACCTTTATACATGCAAGAACACCTAAGTAAGTCAGATGCTAGAGAGTAGAGGATGATAGGCAAATTTAACTTGCAAATTAACAATAGATACAAGTTATACAAACCAACTTGCAGTTAACTATACCAAAAGATCAGATATATGCAATTATACCTCCATCGAGAAACCTAAGTGTAGAAATTGTACGTTGGATATCCCCTTGAGAAGATCAGTTAGAGCTTTGGAGATAGCTGAACCATCAGTGACAATTGATACCATACCAGAAGTATCATATAAGAAAATATCAGCCCTAATGAGATGATGTAAGCTTTCAACTAAACAAAAACTGTCCATTTCAGAACTGCTGATCGTGAGGTATAAAAGTGCCGGGGTGTTAAGCACAATCTTGCACTCAAAACCATGAGGTGGACTTATGTAACCAAACAAATTATCATTCATAAACAAGCTCGTGAGCATAGGCGCAACAATTTTAATCACACTAACATTTCCCCCCACACATCGCCTCATACTAAGCTCTTCAAGCACGGGGCAGCCAAAGAGGAACCTGTTGATTGAGTCATCATCTACAAATCTGATACCTTTAAGATGTAGAATCCTGAGACTTGGTAGAGAAACCGAAGTAGGTACATTATTCATATCACAATAATAAGTATCCAGTTTTAATACCACCAGAGTTCTACAAGTAAAGAGGTCCTGAGGCAGCTTAGTAGAATGTCCCATCCAGATGGACAGATCAAATTCTCGAACATTTCGCATTAATGCATCAGCAATCCATCTGTTAACAAGTGAACCCTTATAACTTCGACTGCATTTGAGACGGAACCTCTGCACGCATGAAACATGATGCAACAATACTCTACCCACAAAACTCGTAAAACTCCCCTGCAGCGACGGATGGGTACTTTTGTTTTGAGGACATGACAATAACATATCATCAAAGTCCAAACTGGTGATTGAAGTCCATAGTTGTCTCCATCTTGTCGATAGGACACTAGTTGCCACTGCGTATTTTGTGGGAAGACAGGAGAGGATTTGAGCAATAAGACTGTTGGGTAAGTTGCTGATCCTATCTTCGTACGTCTCCTCTGAAAGCTTCTGCCCTTCTAAGATTGAACCCATGATTTTCTCTCAGGGTATCTGCCTACAAATTTTGAATAGCAAGAGAGGTTTTTCCTCTCAGAGATTGGAGGAAATCAGGAAGAAACGGGAAACCCAAAAAACATGTGTGGAGGGCAGAGCAGGCCAATAATTAGAAAAAAAAGAACGAGAAAAAAAAGAAGAGAAGATCCTAAGGAGACAGAAAGACTGATTGAGCAGAAAAGCCAAAGAAAATAAAACGGAGCAACAGCAAGAGCGGAAGAGAAGAACAAAGAAGAAAAGAAAAGGAGAGGAGTTATTACCCTTAATTAAAATAAACAAACCATTGGCCACTTAAATCAAGCCGTTGGTTAAATCCAGTGAAACGATCCATGCCGTGTCATGTTGTGTTAGCCAGTACGGAGTGCGAGTCGTGTTAATATTTTTGGTAATTATCGATAGGAATTGCTACCCTAACGGTGGCCGATTAGGTTACAAGTTGAATGAAATCCTAGACTTGCTACAATTCTATTATTACAAGGGGAGGTAGAATTGAAAATCCTAGTCCCTTTCTTTCCACTGCTTTCAAAACCTTTAATCGCTTTCTAATTTACTTTTAATTTAATCAAATCACAAATCCAAACTTCCATTCCTTTTCATAATTAAATTGGAAACCAATTGAAACTGTAGCAACTTAGCTTTTTACTCTCCATAGATGATCCTGGACTTAACCACTATTCTTCGGGATATTACTTAATTCCTTGTTTTGTAAATTTATTTTTGGTATGAAAACGACGTACCAATATGCCAAATAATTCTATATCCACATGGTCCACCCATGTGGAAAATGTGGGGCCGTCAATTTGGAAGCCTTATTTACATTGGAGATGATATTTGATACAGAATTCCTAATAAAGAAGAATTCATTATGGGAAAAAAGAATTCCTAATAAAGGAGTCTTTTCCTAAATGAAGTCCTCACGGAAAAGGAATTACAAGGCAGCCATGGACGTCAAGGCTTGAGTTTTCTCCGGCCAAACAGAGGCGGCAAACCTACTCTATCGATACCGAGGCGTGTTCGGTATTTAAGTGGGTGTGTGAGATAAACACAATTTTTCTTTTGTCCGTCGGGTAGGTATTGAAATCGAACAACGGAAATTCTTTGTTCTTTGTATTTTTTTTCTTTGGCTCCTCCGTTTGATACAAAAGTTTTGTTTCTATTTTTCGGTGTTTGGTTGATAGTTGTAAAATGGTGTATGTTGGTATGTATGTATGTACGTACGTATGTATTGTCCGTGTAAAATGATTTTGCAAAAAACAAAAGTTTCGTTTCTATTTTCAGGTGTTTGGTTGATAGTTGTAAAATGATATAGGTAGGTATGTATATGTATTATTACATACAAAATTTGGCGTCTTTGATGAGAAAGCACATAATTAGGTCATAGGTAGATAAGATTGGTGATGTGGGAGTGCTCAGTAAAATAACGTAATTGTTTGTCGAGTAGCGAAGCCAAGTTCGGAAAATGACTTGCCACCTTCTCAAGAAGAAAACATTTGTCAGCCATTTAAAGTAAAATGTATTACTTGGTAAAATATTTTCCTATTTTTGCACAAGCAAACATCAAAAAATAAGTCAAATATTTTACGTCCAAACAAACGGAGCCTTTGTGCATGTTTAGTTTTGTAGCGTGCTTCCGTTGTGGTGTGACACTTGAAAATCACAACATAAATTTCAGTTAATAGTGTAGATGAGTTGTTAATGTTAGAAAGGAGGATTAAGATCATCATCTGATAATCTCATATTCAGCTGTCATACCCTTTTTAGAACTAAACGCATTAGATAATCTTACAGGAAATCCATGAAAAGAGGAAGAAAACCCAAGGGTCTCAACACCCTTAAAGTCCACAAAGAAGCAGACCAACTTGAAAAACAGCAAAATCAGTACTTGGGTCCTTCCTTAGTAGACCTCCCAGAGCCTATCTCGTTTGATATTCTGCTAAGACTCTCTACAAAGAGCCTACTTACATGCAGATGTGTGTGTAAGCCTTGGCGTAAACTAATCTCGGACCCTGAGTTTGCAAGGCTGCACTTTGCCCGAGCAGAGGCGTTTCCTCTTATTCGATTCTCGTCCAGTACCTACGTATCAAGAAACCTTTACTTGATTGAGCCACCGGAAGACAGCTCCGGTTGTGATAGGGAGTACTGCGATTGTCATATGAAGCTTGAAACCAAGTTAAAGATCCCACTGCGCAATGCAGAATTGGTGATGAACAGGGAAGGTGATGCTAATGTGGGTTGTAATTCTAAAGGTGGTGTTAAACGAAAGCGGTGCATCAAGTTGAGGCCCAAAGATCACAAGCTCAATGTAGTGAATTCTTGCAACGGATTGCTTTGTTTGTCCGAGCCATCACTTAATGATCCCGTTATGGTGTGTAATCCGATCACAGGGGAGTTTATAAACCTTCCGATTCCAACGCAAACTGATGAGAGTTCCAAAAAGTTTATTGATTCTGGTTTGGGTTTCAGTCCAAAGACAAATGAGTATAAAGTGATCAGGATGTTTGATCAACAGGAACGAATTCATGAACAAATCCGTGAACCCATCACGGGCAGAGAGTTATGTAGCGGAAAGGTGGCTGAGATACATAATCTTGGCACAGGAGCATGGAAAAGGATTGGTTGCGCACCTCGTTCAACCTACGGCTATAACCTAGGATTCCCAACGTATCTAAGTGGTTCTCTACATTGGCTTCTTATCGACCACGACATCTCCGATTATATAATGTCATTCAATTTCGATGTGGAGAGCTTCAGGTCAGTTCCGCAGCCTCCACTTGGATATTGTGCGGTAGGCTTGTATAGTAAGCAGAATATGTCATTGGGGGTGTTGAGAGGCAGGCTTTGCCTGTGTGATTGTTCGGATTATGGACGTATTGACTTATGGATGATGGAAAAATACTGTGTTCAAGAATCTTGGAAGAAAACGTTTCGTATTCGTACGGTAACTGATAAAGGGAGGCGTCTTTATGGTTTATATGAACCAATAAGTTACTTGGGAAGCGGACGTATACTGTTTTTCCATCGTTCCAGGATTGCTGTGTTTCACTTTAACGCCAAAGAACAGTTCAGCTCTCTCAAGTTTCTAAAGGTTCAAGGATCAAAAAAAAGGAAGTGCCTAAAGGCTCAAGGATCAAAAAGAAGAAGGTGTGTACAGGTTCGTGGGATTAAATTAAAATTCGAAGCCATTGCTCACATTCCAAGCTTCATTTCACTCAAGGATACAGTGACGGATGATGATCTGGAAGTGTTGAACATCACATCAAGGTAATTGTGTACTAGTTCATTGTTGAATTCTCCTTTCGTGGTTTGCAATTGCATGCTTGTGCTCAATGCGCTTTAAGTTTTCCCTGTAGTTCAGCTGCTACATTATATGGTTCCTGAAAACATATATGGCGACCTTTGCAAAAATTGCTATGGAGGCGTAGAAATTCTTTGTGGATAAATGTGTTCCATTATGTCTTCTCTTGGACAGAAATAGACTTAATTTATGCCGAGTACTAGTCTCAGGATAATGTTCACTATTCGTTCTTCAGATGTCTGAATGAAAACTTCATATTTCAGTCTGTTTAGCAAGCATACATGTTTATTCTGCTCCTGCGTCCAGAATTTGCATTGGACGATGTGTATTTAAATGGCAGGAATGGAATGTGCCCAACGAGCCTAATTGGGCATCCAACTAGCATTACTTCACCAATATGGTTTGTTCGAACTAAATAAGTACGCATCCTAGTGCTCAGTGTTGCTTGAGAACAATATTTTACCTTCGGGAGCAAAACATTGCCAAACAAGAATATTTAGTTGTATTGTGGTGTTCTTGCTCTTGAGAATCAGATGAATCCAAGACTTGTACATGACAAGTTCAAAACAAACATGTGCCAGGAACCATGTGACTCCACATAAAGCATAAAAGCCATTCAAACCCTTGAATAAAGCCTTGTAAGTTCGCAAAGCTGTGATATTTTCATTTCGTCAAGCCAGGCTTCATTCGAATAAGACATTGTCAGGATCAAGAGATTCATTGTATAGAACTGCAAGACATTGATATGAGGAAGAGATTCACCATGTAGAACTGTTATGATGAAGGCTACAAAAGAAGTCATGAAACTGTCGGTAAAGTGTTTCACACCATGCACTAATTTTTGCTTTTGACAAGTTGAAGAAGTGTCGGACACACTTTTAGAAGCGTCCAAAAATAAGTATGTCCAAGTAGTTTCGGCGTCCGACACAACATGTAAAGCCATGATAATCTACCAAACCATGCAACATCGTAGAGCCATGTTAAGCCATGATTCATCAAATAAGACATTCTTTTTCTTATTGGTGTTCAAGTTGAAAGTTGTATAATCGTGTGGAATGTTAGATGGAAATATTCAAGTTCATTTTCATGTGAAGCTCGTTAAATTGCATGAATAATTTGCTTATAGTAGGTGTTTACACGTTTTAGGTTTGCATCATATGGCCAATAGTACTAAATTATTTACTTAAGCACGTCGAACAGAAAAAATGCAGTGGAACTATCAATCAACAAGATGAAAAAGGATTTCTTCTTTGATTACCAATCTCTCTCAACCGTTTCAGTTTCTTATGCTTCGGTTTTGATTAACTGCTTGAATTTGATTCTCTCTTCCCTTTAACCTATCTCAACTGCTTCGACTCAGTTTCCTAAGGTTGATTAATTGCTTATTTCCACTTACTGCTTCGACTTGGTTATCTGAAGTTTTGATAGAACACCACGGCTGTACAGCTTCTTGTTTCATACTCAAATTTCTCATACAGAAACTTTCTGGATTCCATCAACAAATGTACCAAGCATAATTTTCCAGGAGATTAAGATTTTTGTTTCTTTGAAATTACACTCTTGACATTATGACTGTTGATGTAGGTGTGCAGCGTTCAAATTAGAAGGGGAGACTAGGACTCTTTTCTTGAAGGAGGAAATTGAAGATTCGGATCCAGATTCATTATCCGATCCCGATTACAATGGTCTTGATGATCTTTGTTCCAGTAGGGACTAGCAAGTGCTGGTGGCAAACTTGGTGAAAGGAGCGAGGGATGGAGGTAAAATTTATGCAGCCAAAAAGAGGGTTGACGAGTTTTGGCAATTCTAGCTTATGTGCAGAATCATTTCCGTTCTCCTCTCTAAACTTCCTGTTTTCGTTACATGTATAAGCTTTTGTGGGTTTGAACTTGTTTAATATCGTAGTTCAACTCTTCTAAGAAGCTAGAGTCGTAACTAACCTAATCATGCATGACTTGGGCTCTCGAAGAAACTCTTTCGATGTTTTTGTTGTGTTGATATTGAAGTTTTGTTGCTTTCCTACATGCTATATATGAATCTACATTAGACCTTGATTTGCAAATGAATTGTGCATACGCACTGCATGTTTGATTTTGCTATGGTTTCCTCCAATATATTCTGTGGGGTGTTGGTTATAATTAATCGATGAAGGGCTTGGTGGTCAAATTTGACCCGCTCCAGCTATCCAAATATTGAGCGCTTTGGTGGATGTGTGGCGCCTGGCGGGCTACTCCCTTGAGTTGGCTCAATGAGTACGGTTAGGCCCAAGCGCATAGCCTTTTCAGCTGCTCAATGAGTACGATTGGCGTGAAGATTTGGCCTAATTGGTGTTTCGGTTTGGTTACGCAAAACACCCATTGAAATATGAACCATGGGGCCATCACACTATGTCAAGAAGAAGATTGAACATAATACATCTGTTTTACGAGCTTCAATCAATCGTACCATCAGTCAACGAGATTTATCAAAATCATACTACTGGAAGCAACACAAACACTTTCTCAAAGGAGGTTTAAAATACAATAACCAAAGCAAATCCGATAAATGCAGTGTTGCAACATGAAAAAGTCCTTGAGACCATTGGAATCATCCAAAGTTTCCTGCAAACCCTGAAGCTCTTGCTTAATGTCACTATCTATTATCTAATCTGTATTGTCCACTCTCTTTCTGAACCGGCATAATGCATGTTCACCTTCTCCAAAACTTTTGCGTTGTTCAGGAAATACTCCACCATTTCCCACTCTTCTTTCTCCCCTCCGAAAAATCTAATTTCAATTTCCTTGAGGTGGGATAGCAAACAAGAAGGCACATTCTGAGGTGGATTCCAATGCAATGGCCTATCAAAATGTCGATCTCGAATTCCCTGGTTAGAGAAGAAATTGAAAAGGTAATGCCTACTTAGGCTGTGAGTAGTTGAAGGAATTGGTAGAGAAGGATTGCATAGGGAAAAAAGGGCAAAGGGACGAGAGAGTAAAACATATGCATCATATACCCCTTGCCTTTTTCTTTGCCCTCAACAAACCCCTCCACGAATACAGCATCCAAAGTACAAACTTTAGATACCTTTAATAAGAAAAGGGTACCTCTCAACTCACCTCCTTGAAAACAAGGCTTTCCAGAAGTGGGGAGTTCTCCAGCAACTTCGGCAGCGATTTCCATCCAGTATCAGAAGGTCTCTCACCAAGATTCAAGTCAGTCAAATATGGAAACTTTGGCACTTGAGAATTACACCTGTCAATAGACTTTATCCAAGAACACTTAACCACGTCAAATGATAGAGCATGACACACAACTTAACTAGCAAACATACAAACCACCATGGGTGAACACTGGTGACTAGGTTAGCAGTTTACTATACAAACGGTGAGATACAATCACATAAGCAATTATACCTCCAAAGAGAGATCAGCCAAGTGCAGAAATCTAACGTTGGATATCCCCTTGAGAAGATTTGTTATAGCTTCAGAGGTAATTGGATCAGTATGGTCCTCAGCAAATATTGTAATATCGGCTTTGATGAGATGAGGTAAGCTCCCTAATTCAAAACCGTCAGCACAAGAATCAGAGATTGTGAGGTATAGGAGTGCCGGGGTGTCGAGCACAATCCTACCCTCAAAAAAATGATAAGGTTTCATATAATGACGAGATACAACATTATGCATATTCAAGCTTGTGAGCATAGGTGCAACAACGTTAATCACTTTGACCCCTTCACCCACACAGGCAGTCATATTCAGCTCTTCAAGCACAGGGCAGCCAAAGAGGAATCTGTTGATTGAGTCATCATCCACAAATGTGATACAAACAAAGTGGAGAATTTTCAGATTTGGTAGAGAAACTGAAGTAGGCACATTCATGTCGCAATTGATATCAAGTTTTAATACCTCCAGAGTCCTACAAGTGAAGAGGTCCTGAGGCAGCAAAGTAGAATCTTCCTTGCGGATGGACAGATCAATTTCTTGAACATTGCGCATTAACATTTCACCAATCCATCCATTAACACGGGAAACATCATAAATGTGGTTCAATTTGAGACGGAACCTATGCACGGCTGAATCCCTATGCAGCATAAACACTTGACAGACAAAACTTGTAAAACTCCTCTGGACTGCTGGATTACCACTTTGATTTTGAGGATGTACCAGTAACTCATCATCAAAGTCCATGTTTGTGATGGATGTCCATAATTGCTTCCATCTGGTCGATAAGGCACTAGTTGCCACAGCGTATTTTGTGGGAAGACAGGAGAGGATTTGAGTAACAAGGCTATTTGGTAAGTTGCTGATCCTATCTGCATATTGCTCCTCTGAAAGCTTCTGCATTTTTGAGAGTGAGCCCATTATTTCTCTCAGGGTAGTTGCCTACAATTTTTCATTTGCAAAAGAGGTTTGTTCAAGAACTTATGAAACTGAGCAAAAAACATAACGTAAAACAAATAATAAAGGGTCTATGGAGCACCTCTATGGAATATTGTGGAGAGTCCGGTGGACTTCCAGAATTGAAATGTAGCTTTAAGACAATCAAAGTGGAAAGCCGCCGAAGTCACTTCCCATCAACCATTACAGTGGTTTTCAAAACTCAACCCAAAGAAAGCATTCGTATTTATCCTTTTCCATGTTCTCCAACTCCTTAAGAGTAGTGTGAGTTTTGGTTAACTAGGCAAAAATATGCAAAAAGACACAAGTCCCACACATCCCTGCAGAAACGAATGTACTTGCTTTCCTTGGGAGTTTTGAAGTACTTGGAAGTTGGATCAGATTAACCGGTGAGATTCCGGTCAAGCAGCTGCTTCTAACCGCTTTCCGCAGGTGTTGCTTCCCTACAGCCGGCCATAGGTGGATTAGTCTCATACTCTCATCCCGTTCGGGTGTAGGGATTGTCGTCCAAAAATAATAATTAGGGGAAGAAAGAAAGTGGGGGCTGCTGTAAGCTATTGAGGATCAGTGCAACAAATCAAAAAGAAAAGATGCAGCAACAACAGTTAGTAGCATCATTTTTGAATACCTAAAAAATGCAAGAGAGATAAGTCAGATGAGAGTAGGATTAACCTGAAGATTGTGAGGCTTGGTAGGATTAATGGCGACTCTGTAACGGCAACCACGAGCGGCAGTGGAGTGGCCGTCGGAAACCGGAAAGACAATGGGGAGGGACGCAGTTGCAGATGCGAGGGAGGATGAGTGGAACAAAGAAACTTCTTTTCCCTCCCTAAAAATTTACCTTTTTAATAAATCTCACTTTCTTATTACCTCTAATCTACTACTATAGAACAGAGCAAAAAAATTCTAGGCAAACAAACAAAGTAACATCCACGACGGTCAGATTAAATTGTCATGTTAAGATTGTAGCCGTCAAATCATTTCTTTTTTAATTGATCCAGACAATATTCTCATAATAAATCTATCCATCTCTCTCCTTTACTCTCCTCTTTACTTTTTAGGTAATGTATCCTTATTTAATTATTGCATTTTATGATCAAATAGGAAAACATTTCAAAATGGTATCCAATTCTATATTTATAGATAGCATTTGTCAGGAAGAGCAGTCGGTTGGAGCAGGTTGCCTTTAGACATGGGCATCCGCTAGTACAACATAAGAAGAAACATTGACAAAAGATGGCATATAACAATACTGAAGACCTTAAAAAAATAGTTTGAACCCTTTTACAACAACAAAAATGCAAAAAAAGAGTCAAAATGAATTCACAAAATTTATAGTGAATTCACCGATTCAATTACAATTCGCGATCCAGGCAGCCTAGTTTGTATCAATTAGCCATAGAATCTTACGATATGAATCGTGATCATACGATTCTAACCACCTTTGCCTACTTTAGATCTCCATGTTTTGAGTACTAAAAAATTGTTGCTACAAGTTAACCATACATTACATGGGACAGTGATATTTCTTAGTTGTTCGATGTGAGTTGTGTAATGCATACTATATATACAAAAGAGAATGTATCCAGAGATCGAAGGAACAAATTCTGAATTCACTGATGTAAAATGTGAACCTGTTTAAGATAATTCTTTATCTATGCAAATTCAAAACTGGCAGAACACCAACGATTCCTTTTTCCATTTTCATATTTCTGTTCTTTGAATCTGTGGGAACCATGTTGTATATGGTTAGTGTTGGATCTGCGCTGCAACAAGTTCTCGGCTTTTTCGAGCATCCGCATTGGTTCGACTAATTTTGCCAGTGCAAAAGCTATTTTTTGCCTATGAACGGTGGCAAAATGCAAAAAACAATAGCATTGTTATTTGTTGATCGTATTGCATTTTGTCAAATTTTTCAATGTGTCAAATTTGCGTTGGTGGTTTGTTGATGTGGCAGATTGGCCAATGCCATTTCTATTGCCAAACATGGCACTGAAAATGTTTTTGCAAAAAATGGCAAGAGGTTTGCCCAACCAATGGAGCATGGTTTTGGATCCCTCTTGCCAAATTTTCGCAATGGCAAGAGATTTGCCCAACCAATGTGGATGCTCTTAGTGCAATTATTGAGTTCTCTTTTGGGCTGCTATACGAATTTCAAGTTTTCAACACACTGCCACTAGGTGTTTCCCTTGTTTGGAGCCGAGTAACAGTTTTTATTCCAAAGCTTCCCTTAAAGACAGTTTTATTTTCTGATTCTCAACCTCTCCCAACTGCTTTAGCGCCTTAAATTCGTAATGTTTTATTAACTGCTTTATTTTTTAATCTTGTCTTCCTTCTTCATCCTCTTTCAGCTAGTTCAAGTTAGTTTATGAGGTTTACAAAGAACACACATATGTTGACACGCCTGCTTCTTTCATAGTGAAGTTAGAAAAGAGAGAATCCGGATTTCATCTATATAAGTACTATGTAGTCCTACTGCATTGTGACCAGCTGATTGTGAAGGCGATTCAGATTGGTTTTCATTCCGAATGATGCTCTTGACGATATAACTGCTGATATAGGCGTGCAAGGTTCCAAATTAAGGGAGATAGTAAAGCTGTATTCTTAAAGGAGGATAATGAAGATTTGGATTGTAATTTAACATCAAGCGGATGAGAAGGAGTGATGGAGGCAACATTTATCCAGCCAAGAAGAGGACAGAGGACTTTTGGCAATTTAAGCCGATATCTGGGATGACTTCTGCTCTCCTTTCTAAACTTGTTTTGGTCACTCTTTGTACTTATTAGGAGCAGAAAACCGAAGTTCATGGGAATAGAAAGACACCAATTTCCTCTTTAAGTAGTACCTATCCCCAAAAATCATCATTATACGAGGAAAAATCACTCCTTTTCACTGCCATTTTTTAGTCTGGAACTTTCACTCAAATTGATATTTTTCACCGTAATATCCTGCCTAATCAGGCTTCAAAAGCCCAGTAATTTTCCCAGAAAAAGAATGGAGAGAGAGGAGACCTGATTGGCGCGGCCTGTGTACTTGAGCTGGCAAAGGTCGAAGCCGGGACGGCGGCGGAAGAGGTTGTGAATCTCGCGGGCATCGACGTCGTCAGGGAGGCCGGAGACGAAGAGGCCAACGCCGTCTGCGGTGGTGAGAGATGGAGGAGCGCCGTCGGTAAAAAGCCGATGACAAAAAGGCCCAAAAGATTTTGCCGGGACGTAGTAATAAGCTTTGCGGTGCGGCTATTCGCAGCCCCGTATTTTTTTCCTTAGCCCATTAAAAATTTTCAGCTACAGAAATATGTTTCGATAGTTAGTTATCGAAATTGAGATATATTTTTGACAGTCAGTTACGGAAATTGAGATACATTTTCAGCATCCAATTATCAAAATATATGTTTCTTGTTTTTGTTGTATGTATTTCCGATATGTAGTTATCGAAATATAATCTTATTTTCAATAGCTATTTACTGAAATATATGTTCGGCAGTTGTTTACCGAAGGTTGAACATATTTTCGACATGTAATTACCGAAATATAATCTTTAGAAATTTTTAACGGGTTATGGGAGAAAATACGGGCCGCGAATAATCGCCCCCTAAGCTTTGGCCTTTGGGATTCTACTTTACTTTATTAAATCGCATTCCCAGGATGCGAGTTTAGTTCCTTTGGCGAAATGGCAATAACCTGCGGCCAAGCGCAATAGAATACGGCCCAGATCAATAATTAGCGTCCAGGAGTAATACTTTACGTTCAGGATCAAACTTGTTCCTCTTCTGTAGTGGGCCGAAATATCCGAAGGACCAAAGGGGTCAACAGGTTGAGCTTGTGGGCCCACGGTCCAGTTGTCTCAGCTCGTCTGCGTGAGAAAAGTCAAATTGACACGTCAGCCCTGCTACTCGCCGAAGGTTAGTCGGCCTCCTGGGTGTTCGCCGAGCGTTAGCTGACTCTCCGAACGTAAACACAACACCCCAGCTCGGCATAGGTCCTGTTTACTCGGATGGGCAGCCTTCCTGCTCGAAGGGATTGTCTGGCGAACAAGTCCTGCTCTCGGCAGATCCTCCGCTCGGGTTACCCCTTCGGCCGAATCCGGCGGCGGTAGAACGTCTAGGGAGCTTCTGCTGACAATGGCAGAGACATGCGTGCACGCATATCTGATAACCGATGGGACATCTCTGACTCTGGCCCACGTGGGTCAGCATGGGTCTGCAAATCCTGAAGTCAAATATCCATCGAGTGCCTTTGACATATGACGTCATCCGAGCGTTGGAACGCGCGTGCAGCACACCTCCACCTTATTCAGCACTCCAAACCTTTGCCTATAAATAGCAAGCTACCCCCTTTTGGGAAGGGGTTAGATATTCTTCTCCCTTGACATATACTTCTCACTACTACTTCTTCCTCTTCCTCCCTCTGATTCTGACTAGATCGTCGGAGCATCTACCCGGAGGAACACCCCCCCCCCTCCGGTTTGCAGGTATACGACGTCGTCTCACAAGGTCAGCACAGTCCAAGCATCAGGGAAGGGTTCAGGAGGTTCAAGGACAAACCACACCCCCACATCTTCCAAAGTACTATGAAAGTAGACCTTGACTGGCACAGGAAACTCTTTCATGCATGACTTGGGCTCTCGAAGAAACTCTTTCTATGTTTTTGTTGTGTTGATCTTGAAGTTTTGTTGCTTTCCTAAATGCTATGTATGAATCTACATTAGACCTTGATTTGCAAATGATCATTGTGCATACGTCCTGCATGTTTGATTTTGCTATGGTTTCCTCCAATATATTCTGTGGGGTGTTGGTTATAATTAATCAATGAAGGGCTTGGTGGTGCTCTGGTTCGAATTTGGTCTCGGCTCTTCCACGCGATCTCGCTTGCACAAGTAACCCACACTGTTAGTGCCAAACCGCTCGGAGTTGACCGGGAAGGCACTCCGATGGTTAAGTTGGTTGCTGGAGGTGGAAGAAAGGTAAGGAAGCTCTAGGGTTAGTAGGTGCTGCATACCTCTTAGGGTTTTTTCCTTTACCTTTTATAGCTTAGGCTCCAAGAAAGCCCGTGCTAAACACATGCCTTGGCCACTTCTTAGAATGATGTCATGCATGGTGTTTCGGATGCCACGTAATGGTTGTGTGACCGAACTAAATCTTTAGTGCGGATTGTTGAGTTGGGTCAAATTTGACCTGCTTCGGCCCGCCCCAGCTATCCGAATATTGAGCGCTTTGGCGGACGCGTGGTGCCTGGCGGGCTACTCCCTTGAGTTGGCTCAATGAGTACGGTTAGGCCCAAGCGCATAGCCTTTTCAGCTGCTCATCTGTTGAACTTTGTCGGGCTAATTGTCCAGCCAACTACTTAGCGTTCAGCCCGATTGGCGTGAAGATTTGGCCTAATTGGTGCTTCAGCTTGGCCCAGTAGGTGTCTCAGCTCAGTCCAATAGGAGTTCCAGTTCTGCCAATATGTGTTCTGGTTCGGCCAACTACATATTTCCTTCTAAATAAAAGATCTTTAAGTATAGGACCAATGTGGAGGATAAATTTCCAAATAAGTGTTTCGCATAGGCTCTTAAAGTACCTAAAATACCCATTCGTAATTTTAAAGGGTACTTATGTGTCTTTGCTGTGGTCGTCGGCAGAAGGATAGTGGCGGCCAACAATTGCGCTAGGGGTTGTTTCCAGGTTTTCGGTGGAGTTGCCGACGAGTTGAGACCCGGGGGCTGGTGTGTACAAAGTAACAACTGGACGAAGTGCGACCGGTAATGGAAGATTCCTCCCGGATGTCTCATGCACTAAACTCGTGAGAATTTTGGAGTAGCTGCCAGTCTGGTTACGAATTTCTTAATGATCTGGATCTGGTAAAATGTTGCAAGTGTATAAAGAGGGTGTCGTTGGATTACGAGGACCTCTTCTTAAGTAACATGCTGGCGGACTCATCAATAAAGATACTCGTCAGTTACGACCCCGGATTAAGCAACCCAAGAAAAAAGAATAAGAAATTAAAAATCATTGAGACATGAAAAACACCCGTTGCATACACCAATTGATTGGGACACAAGCCTCGGTTTGGTTTGGTTATGCAAAACACCCGTTGAAATATGAACCATGGGGCCATCACACTATGCCAAGAAGAAGATTGAACATAATACATCTGTTTTACGAGCTTCAATCAATCGTACCATCAGTCAACGAGATTTATCAAAATCATACTACTGGAAGCAACAACAAATACTTTCTCAAACGAGGTTTAAAATACAATAACCAAAGCAAATCCGATAAATGCAGTGTTGCAACATGAAAAAGTCCTTGAGAACATTGGAATCATCCAAAGTTTCCTGCAAACCCTGAAGCTCTTGCTTAATTTCACTACTATCTAATCTTTATTGTCCAATCTCTTCTTGAGCTGGCATAATGCATGTTCACCTTCTCCAAAACTTTTGCATTCTCCAGGAAACACTCCACCATTTCCCACCCTTCTTTCATCCCTTCAAAATATCTAATTTCGATTTCCTTCAGGTGAGAGAGCAAACAAGAATGCACATTCCGAGCTCGTTTCCAAAGCGATTGTGTAAACGCTTCACCATCAACTCCAAGACCCTGTATAGAGAAAATTGGATAAGGTGACAAGTGCATGCTACTTAGATACTTCCATAACAAAAGAATACTTCTCAACTCACCTCTTTGAAAACAAGGGTTTCCAGATGCGGGGAGTTCTCCAGCAACTCCAACACAAATGCCCATCGACCATCAAGACGGTCATCAAGCTCCAAGAAAGTCATATTAGGGAACTTTGGCAGTTGACAATCACGCATAAAAGTATCCTTTACCCAAGAACAAGTCAGTCAAATGCTAGAGGGTAGAGAATGATAGGCAAATTTAACTACCAAACAATAGATACAACAATGGTGGTCACTAAAGATTACGTCAGCAGTTAACTATGCCAAGAGATCAAATATAAGCAATTATACCTCAATCGAGCAACGTAATTGTAGAAATTGTACGTTGGACATCCCCTTGAGAAGATCAGTTAGAGCTTTAGAGACAGCTGAAGCATCATCAGCATATACACAAATATCAGCTCTAATGAGATGATGCAAGTTTTCAACTAAATAACAACAGTGCTCAATAGAATTGCATATCGTGAGGTGTAAAAGTGCCGGGGTGTCGAGCACAATCTTGCAGTCAAAACCATGAGGTGGCCTTTTTTTACCAAACGAACAATGATCGATAAACAAGCTTGTGAGCATAGGCGCAACAATGTTTATCACACTAACATTTTCCCCCCCACAAGCTCTCATACGCAACTCTTCAAGCACAGGGCAGCCAAAGAGGAACCTGTTGATTGAGTCATCATCTACAAATCTGCTACCACGAAGATGTAGAATCCTGAGACTTGGTAGAGAAACCGAAGTAGGTACATTATTCATATCACAATAAGTTTCCAGTTTTAATACCACCAGAGTTCTACAAGTAAAGAGGTCCTGAGGCAGCATAATATAATGTTCCGTCTGGAAGGACAAATCGAGTTCTCTAACATTTCGCAATAATGTATCAGCAATCCATCCGTTAACAAGTGAAGCATCATAACTTTGACTGCATATGAGACGGAACCTCTGCACACATGAAACATGATGCAACAATACTCGACTCACAAAACTCGTAAAACTCCTCTGCAGCGATGGATCGGCACTGTCGTTTTGAGGACATAACAATAAATCATCATCAATATCGAAACTGGTGATTGAAGTCCATAATTGTTTCCATCTTGTCGACAGGACACTAGTTGACACTGCATATTTTGTGGGAAGACGGGAGAGGATTTGAGCAATTAGACTGTCGGGTAAGCTGCTGATCCTATCTTCATACTGCTCCTCTGAAAGCTTCCGCCTTTTTAAGATTGAACCCATGATTTCTCTCAGGGTATCTGCATCTGCCTACAAATTTTGAATAGCAAAAGAGTTTTTTTCTCTAAGAGATTGGAGGAAATCAGGAAGAAACGGGAAACCCAAAAAACGTTTGGGAAAAGCCATTCACAATACGGAAGTTTCATCAGTTTATATGCTGCACAAAACATAAGACTATTTCCATTCCCTAGAAGTCAAGGGAGAATGTATATGCCATATGATAAATGAACCTCATAATACCGAAGTTTCATCAGTTTATATGCTGCAGCTGCAAAACACATAAGACTATTCCCATTCCCTAGAAATCAAGGGAGAATGGATATGCCATATGATAAATGAACCTCATAAATAACTACTAGGGTGTATACGTGGTTCGTGTATGCAAATGTATGTTCATGTGGCCCATGGGCTACCCCTAGAGCTCATGACCAGAGAGTAGCGAAACTACCAAAATACCCTTCCTAAGTGAGATAAATGGATGTTAAAATTCTTTCTGTTATTCAATTGATTTGAATAAAATATTTCTCGATGTTTGATCAAGTTGATATTTGCCATTTGTGATCCAAATGTCTAAAACTACAAAATAAACTACTCGGATTGTAAAAATATATTGTGGGACCTCACATTATTGAGCGGTGTGTGTAAAAAATGTGTTCGGAAAGGAAGCCCAAAGAGACTTCCGTGAGATTTACCCTTTGCAAGAACCTCTCTATTGTTTTCAAATTCGCAAAACCGAACCGTGATTTGATCAATCATTATTTGAAAACTTAACAAGCATTTATATAGAATGACTAGGTGCATGCTGGCGTGCTCGCACGCGGATTTCGTGCCCGTGAGCTTCTTTTTTGGTGAATAAATTGGCATGATATGAAATAACTAAACTGGAATAATTGGAGGGAGAACTGTGGGCAAAAGTTATTGACATAAATTTACAAGTGCTTAATAATTCCAAAGCCAAAGTTTCTGCCATCCATTGAACTGATGCGTTGTCAAGGCATCCAACTGAACATATGGAAAAAGTTCCGAAAAAACATAGTTGTTGTGCAATGTAAAGAAAATGTCAGCATGATTATAGTATTAAGATGGGTTAGGTGACTGGGAAATCAAGAGTCAAACTATCAAAAATGAGAGTTGATTGTCTGGTTGTCTCCATTGTCAAATTCCCAAGGCATTTGAAAACTGCGAGGAGAATTGCCTGCGCAATTTTCTCAGTTTGATATAGGGATGGCAAGCGTACCCGAACCCGCCCCGAATGGGGCGGGTTTTCCACCCCATTTTCGGGTATCGGGTCGGGGTGAAAATTTCCAAACCCGCCCGGGTTCGGGGCGAAGGTACCCCGCCCCGGCGTATTTATTTATATATGCATATATACTTATATACATGTCCTTTCATTTTTTTAGCATTAATCCAAAAAACAATGTCTCTTTACTGTCAAGTAGCCTAATTAAATTTAAAAAAGAAATAAAAATCGATATTTATTGGTGTTTAGTGGATTTTTTAAAAAGTTTTCTTCAAAATTTATAATAAATTATACACATAAAGAAATGGAATGAGGTATCTAAAATATTGATTGCAATTAAAAGTTTAGATAAAACCGTGATACCAAAAGACACAAAAATAATTTCAAAAGTTTTATTTTCTAGATAATTTTTATTCTTTTTCAGCATTTTTTTTTTTACTTTTTTACTTATACTTTAATTTTTTTAATTTTTAAGGGGCGGGGCGGGAACAGGGGTACCCAAAAAAAACTCGGTTGGGGTCGGGGCGGGGCCGGGGTCGGGAAATGATTTTCGGGTCGGGGTATGCAAAAACCCACCCCGCCCCGTTGCCATTCCTAGTTTGATACCAGAAAGTATGAATGTTATTGTAGGACGATTTTGGAAAGTGGTAAATCTTCAAAGCTTCATTTTGAAGCAAACTCCAAATGGGTATTCCCTTAACCTAGTAGTTCGATGTATGTCGCCGAGTCAGAGAGTCCCACTGGAAAGCATCCATGGGACAATAGCCGAATCTTTTATTAGTATTGTCAATTGGACTTTCTACCAGGAAATTTGACATCTCAACAAATCGATACAAATGTGTAACTGAAATTCATACGATGATACTTGACGCCAAGTTAAACACAAAAGAGTAGCTCATGTAAAAACAACCGCAACCACCCAAAAAATTAAATTCACAATTCACAATTCAAATGCATACACAACCAAATCAAAAATAAGAGAATGGCAAACACTCAATATAGCCGAAAACGTAAGCAGTTGAAATAGCTACGTTGATTATTGTGCTTTCAAATGAATCTTTATCATCAATTTTTTGTATTGAATGCACGACCTTCTTGTTGGAAGAATCTTGTATTTTTCTAACCATGCAAAGAAAACCATTCAAGCATTTCAACAAACATGCAAAGTGCTAATGCTACATAACTACATTCACTTAGTAGAAAAGAGATAGCAAAAGTTTCTTGTGGGAAGAATCTTGTATTTTTCTGACCATGCAAAGAAAACCATTCAAACATTTCATCAAACATGTAAAGTGCTACTGCTACATAACTACATTCACTTTGTGGAAAAGAGATAGCAAAAGTGGGATAGAGCTGGTCTAATATTATTTTGCATTCTCATTCACCTCTTTTCTTTTCTTTTTTAATCTTTATCGGCCAAATCGCCCACCAGTAGACTCCAAACCAGCCTTCTAAAACACCAGCATGGTGAAGTACACTTGACGTCGTTCAAGAAAGCACATCACCATCGAAAACATGATTAGGGGGAAACATTCGCTGAACTACGTAGAACCGTTCAATCAACGGAGTACCAGAAATCACATATAATAGAATATCTATACCCTTCACCGTAGGTACCAAATTGGCTCAAAATCCCCAATTCCAGTTAACCATAACCCTAATTCGAATTCCAAAGAATCGAATGAACAATTTATAAACAATCGATTTCAGTTTAGCCACAACCCTAATCTGAGAAAAATCGGAACAATGGAGAGAGAGAGAGAGAGAGAGAGAGAGACCCTGTCGGCGGATGGAAGGCGCTAACGGAGGTGGCGGTTGCCGGCGGTCGCGGTGGTGGTTGTGGTGGTCTGGTCGGCGGTGGCGGACGCAATGGTGGTGTTCGTTGGTGGGGTCGTCCTCCTCTCTCTCTCTCTCTCCGTTTAGAACCAGAGACCAACGCTTTTGATATAGGTCTCTCTCTCTGTGAAGGAAGCAGTGGAGTGGGAGACGTGGCTAGGGTCGCAACTACCTAATCATGCACAACTCAACTAATCATGGAGGACGAATAACACCGTCCACTTGTGGGATCCTAATTAAAGTTAGGGCAACGCTATGTCCGGACTCGTCCAAATGGAGTTTGAACCACCTAAGATGTTTCAAACCTGAGACCTTATGAGGAAGCAACCTCTAAATCCCGGGCTTATATGTCTTTGCCGTGCTCGTCCGCAGAAGTATAGTTGCGGCCAACAATAGGGTTAGGGATTGTTTACCGCATCGCCTTCGTCACCATCGTAACCAATTCCGAGGTTTTTGTTTACCGCCCAAACCGATTCATCTTCCATTAGATGGAACGCGATTTCAGTGGTTAGTTTCTCCTTCGTCTGTGAATAATAATCTGTTCGTGTTCCTAATTCCTTTCAGAAGAAATTGATGATGAGGTCGACGCAGCTATTTGATCTAACAACTACAACTCTAAACTGTGTTTGGAATTTGTTGAAAGAAATGGGAAGGAAGAGTAAATTTTAAAGCCTTTTCAGCGGCTGATCAACTGAATTTTGTCGGGCTAATTGTTCGGCCAACTACTTAGTGTTCGGCCCGATTGGCATGAAGATTCGTCCTAATTGGTGATTCGGCTTGATCCAATAGGTGTCTTGGCGTATAAAGAGGGTGTTATTGGATTACGAGGACCTCTTCTGAAATATCATGCTGAAAGACTCATGTGGTCGACCCTAATTAAGCAGCCTGAGAAAAAAGAGAGTAAGATGGAACTAAAAATCAGTGAGACATGCAAAACACACATGGCCGACCCAAATTGAGTGAAACACGAGGCACAGTTTGGTTTGGTTATGCAAAACACCTGTTGAAATATGAACCATGGGGCCATCACACTATGCCAAGAAGAAGATTGGAACATAATAAATCTTTTTTACGAGCGTACCATTAATCAACGAGTTTTATCGAAATCGTACAACGGAAAGCAACAGCTAATCCTTTCTCAAAGGAGGTTTCAAATACAAAAACATCCAAACCAAATCCGATTAATGCAGTGTTGCGACATGAAAAAGGTCCTTGAGACCATTGGAATCATCCAAAGTTTCCTACAAACCCTGAAGCTCTTGCTTAATGTCGCTATCTAATCTGTATTGTCCACTCTCTTTCGGAACCGGCATAATGCATGTTCACCTTCTCCAAAACTCTTGCATTGTTCAGGAAATACTCCACCATTTCCCACTCTTCTCTCTCCCCTCCGAAAAATCTAATTTCAATTTCCTTGAGGTGATAGAGTAAACAAGAAGGCACATTCTGAGGTGGATTCCAATGCAATGGCCTTCCGGAACCTCGATCTCGAATTCCCTGGTTAGAGAAGAAATTAAAAAGGTAACTAATGCCTACTTAGGGTGTGCGTGGTCGAAGGAATCAGTAGAGAAGATTTGCAGAGGGAAAAAAGAGCAAAGGGACCCTTCCCTTTTCTTTGCCCTCAACAAATCCCTCCATGAATACAGCATCCAAAGTACAAACTTTAGATACCCATAATAAGAAAAGGGTACCTCTCAACTCACCTCCTTGAAAACAAGGCTTTCCAGAAGCGGGGAGTTATCCAGCAGCTTCGGCAGCAATTTCCATCCAATACAAGAAGGTCTTTCACCAAGATCCAAGTCAGTCAAATATGGGAACTCTGGCACTTGAGAATTACACCTGTCAATAGACTTTATACAAGAACACTTAACTACGTCAAATGCTAGAGCATGACACACAACTTAACTAGCAAACATACAAACAACCATGGGTGAACACTGGCGACTAGGTTAGCAGTTAACTATACAAACAGGTGAGATACAATCACATAAGCAATTATACCTCCAAAGAGAAATCAGCCAAGTGCAGAAATCTAACGTTGGATATCCCCTTGAGAAGGTCAGTTATAGCTTCAGAGATATGTGGATCGGTATGGTCCTCAGCAATTATTGTAATATCGGCTTTGATGAGATGAGGTAAGCTCCCTAATTCAAAACCGTCAGCGCAAGAATCAAAGATTGTGAGGTATAGGAGTGCCGGGGTGTCGAGCACAATCCTACCCTCAAAACCATGATGAGGTTTCATATAATGACGAGATATAACATTAAGCATATTAAAGCTTGTGAGCATAGGTGCAACAACGTTAATCACACTGACCCCTTCACCCACACAGGCAGTCATATTCAGCTCTTCAAGCACAGGGCAGCCCAAGAGGAATCTGTTGATTGAGTCATCATCCACAAATGTGATACAAACAAAGTGGAGAATTTTTAGATTCGGTAGAGAAACTGAAGTAGGCACATTCATGTTGCAATCGATATCCAGTTTTAATACCACCAGAGTCACACAAGTGAAGAGTTCCTGAGGCAGCAAAGTAGAATCTTTCCTGCGGATGGACAGATCAATTTCTCGAACATTGTGCAGTAACATATCACCAATCCATCCATTAACACAGGAAACATCGTAAGTGCGGTTCAATTTGAGACGGAACCTATGCACGGCTGAATCCCTACGCAGCATAAACACTTGACACACAAAACTTGTAAAACTCCTTTGGACCGCTGGATTACCACTTTGATTTTGAGGATGTACCAGTAACTCATCATCAAAGTCCAGGCTTGTGATGGATGTCCATAATTGCTTCCATCTAGTCGATAAGGCACTAGTTGCCACTGCGTATTTCGTGGGAAGACAGGAGAGGATTTGAGTAACAAGGCCATTTGGTAAGTTGCTGATCCTATCTATGTATTGCTCCTCTGAAAGCTTCTGCCTTTTTGAGAGTGAGCCCATTATTTCTCTCAGGGCATTTGCCTGCAATTTTTCATTCGCAAAAGAAGTTTGTTCAAGAACTTATGAAACTGAGCAAAAAAACAGAACGTAAAACACATAATAAAAAAGGTCCATGGAGAACCTCTACGGAATGTTGTGGAAGGTCCAGTGGACATTGAAGCTTTAAGACAATGAAAGTGGAAAGCTACTGAAGTCACTTCCCATCACCATTACAGTTGTTTCCAAAACTCAACCCAAAGAAAGCATTCATATTTATCCATTTCCGTGTTCTCCAACTTCTGAAGAGTAGTGGTTGTTTTGGTTAACTAGGAAAAATAATGCAAAAAGACCCACACATCCCTGCAGAAACGAATGTATTTGCTTTCCTAAATACATTCATGGATTGCAACCATAGTCATTACTGGCACCAAAGACCTCTAGGGGACTAGGTGCGAGCCTTCATTGGAGCAAGGTGCACATTGTTGAGAAAACAATGAGGAAAAATGACGACAAATAAATTAAGATACCACAAAGGCGAATGGAAATCCACACGTCATAAACACTACAAAACCTATAAAAGCATCTCCCAAATGTTATATAGTCAACACTATTCCTAGCCATTCGTATTTAGCAGTCAAATTGATCTAAAAAACAAACATAGCAGAACTAAAGAAACATTAAAGCAACCTACCATCCAGTTTCCGCTTCTATTCATCCTAAGGAGGACCTACCAATCAAAACCAGCATGCAAAGGGTGATATTTTGGTGGAAAAGATCTTACAAAGGGTGCAGTCTTGGTCTAGTAAATTGTTGTCATATGGTGGTAGAGCACAGCTCATTAATGCTGTTTTATTCAGCATGCAAGTGTACTGGAGCTCTACTTTTATTCTTCCATTTAAGATTCTGGCTAAAATTGAGAGTGCCCTTAAAGTTTTTTCCTGGACAGGATCTGACTTGAGAACTATACTTGCTAAAAAGCCAAATGGCAAACAGTTTGTAAGCCCAGGAATGAGATGAGGGAGGTCTTGGGTTTAAAATGCTTGATGAATGGAATAAGGCAGCCATGGGTTAAATGGGTGCACACTTATCTTATTAAATTTGCTTGTTTCTGGACTATGAAGGTACCCCAGAACGTTTCTTGGACTGTCAGGAAAATCCTCAACCTCAGGAATCTAGCTCAACCATGGATTAAGCGTGTGGTGGGTAATCGCCAAGACACATTCCTTTGCTGGGATAACTGGCACCCTCTTGGTCCACTCTACTAAAGGTATAGGGACAGTCTTGAGCGTAATTCTGGCTGGGCTAGGAATGTTAAAGTGAGCTCTATTACAGTGAATGGATGTTGGCAATGGCTTTGCATGGGAAGCTCAGTTATTCAGGATAGTTGTCAACATACTCCTGTATCCTTCCAACCTAATGAGGAACTTCCTGACTCTGTTTGTTGGACCCTACACCCTAGTGGTACATTTTCAACACGGACTGCTTGGGAAGCTCTGCAAGTGAAAGCTCATCTTGTTCTCCTTAGTATAAAATCATTTGGTGTCCTAATTACGTACGCAGGTGGTCTATAATTGAGTGGCTTGCCTTGTTAGGGAGTTTGGCTACCAAGGACAGGCTATATGCTTGGGGTGTTATAACTGAGGATGGTTGTGTGTTGTGTGGTACAGAGCAGGAAACACATGAACACTAGTTTTTTCGCTGTCCATATGCAGAACAGATTTGGGGTCATTTCTTGCATACAAATGGGATCAACAGAACTGGACTTGGGTTGATTGGTGAGGTGAATTGGATGACTCAGCATTGTGGGGGTGCTAGTTTCAAGAATTCAGTTCTGAAACTCTCATTGGCTGCTGTGGTGTATGGCATTTGGCGTGAAAGGAATTGTAGGGTCTTTAATCGCCAACAAAGTAACCCAGGTGACCTCATTGCTCAGATCCGGATGGACCTTCGAGCATACTTAACCTCTTGGAGAGGTGTTAAAAAGACTGATGATAATCATTTAGTTTGCCTTACATAGCAAATTTCCCCTCATGTCTTCGCATAGCTTGTGTTTCCTTTTCATGCTTGTATTGATACTAGCTAGTTAGTAAGTAGTAACTAGCTTTGTATTGGACTGCAAGGGCATACCCTTAGTCTTCATATGAGGGTTTTTACCCCCAAACAAAACAAAAAAAAAAATATCAAAACCAGCCTCTCTCTCTCTCTCTCTCTCCCTCCCCTAGGGTTTTCTTCTGGTTAATTGAACAACTGAACGGAGCCTAACTAATCCGGATCCGGGGCAGTAGTTTTAGGTGCGGATAGAATCATATGCATTTGACCACTATGACAGTCCAAAATAGAATGTTCTAATTTCTTAAGGTTAGCTACCAAATAATACCACAGAGAAAAACCTCATAGATAATCAAGTATCTGATTGTGTCCAGACTCGAGCATATCTGAACTCCAATTTTTATTGCGAGGATGTAAAGCCTCTCTCTCCACATTCCTCTGATTGAGCTAGGCCAGTCAGGGTTCAGTCCCCACATCCTCTAGCTGTGAGGTCAGACACTTTGGGACAAGACATGATAGGTGTAAGTAAAACAAACAACAGCAAAAGAAAAGAGGTAAACTGCCTGCACTAATCCAAACCCTCCAACAAATGCAAGAGCACTGCGACAGAATTGGTTCCGGAGCTTAGTGAACCTTCAAGTCACAAACCTTAAGGCCCCATCCAGTTGCAGGGAAAAGAAAGAAAAGTGCGGGAATATCTAACTTTCATGCATTTTTAATGTGGTGGAACCCACGTCTCTAACTTTTCCTCTAGGATTAGCTTTCTCTCAAATCTTGTTTCCACGGTGGTTTCTACATAGTTAAACTATTACTTTTTCAAATTTCTCTTAAATTTCTAATCAAATGAACGCATGAAAAAAAAAAAAAAACTTTCTATTTTCTTTTACTTGACTATAATTTTCTCGGGAATAGTTTTCATGCAATGAACGAAGCCTAAGGTTCTTCAATGCACAAGACATAAAAATGTAACAACAATTGTTCTGGCATCCCCGGAAGATATATATGGTTCTTCACAACACCAACAACAACAAAAATTTGATCAGCCAACACCAATTTCCTCTTAAGTAGTACCTATCCCCAAAAATCATCATAATACGAGGAAAAATCACTCCTTTTTACCTTTTTTTAGTCTGGAACTTTCACTCAAAATGATTTCTAACAAAGACACAACGCACAGAAAACAATCAAGAACAGAACTAGACAGTAAGAGACATAGATTTCTACGGGGTTCCCCAAATGTTGTAGTTAAAAGAACATACACGGCTAACACTAACTTCCACTATATACCGAACCAAGAATGGAGTGCAAGTTACCTCCTGGGCTGTATATAGCAAGTATTTATAACCTATTGTTTACATCGTCAATTACCGTAATACCCTGTCTAATCAGGCTTCAAAAGCCCAGCAATTTTCCCAGAAAAAGAATGGAGAGAGAGAGAGAGGGGACCTGATTGGCGCGGCCTGTGTACTTGAGCTGGCAAGAGTCGAAGCCGGGACGGCGGCGGAAGAGGTTGTGAATCTCGCGGGCATCGACGTCGTCGGGGAGGCCGGAGATGAAGAGGCCAACGCCGTCTGCGGTGGTGAGAGATGGAGGAGCGCCGTCGGTAAAAAGCCGATGACGAAAAGGCCCAAAAGATTTTGGTGGGGAACTGCTATTGCCAGGACAGTAGTAATAAGCTTTGGCCTTTGGGATTGTACTGACTACTTTATTAAATCGCATTCCCAGGATGCGAGTTTGGTTCCTGGCATTTCGCCAAACTCGTGCTTCAGAAAAGCGAGTTTCCCGTAATCCAAACATTCCGTTGCAATAACTTGCGGCCAGGGGCAATAGTGTGCGGCCAGGAGCATGATTTGTTTTTGGGCTTGTGTAATCCAAACATGATTTTTGGCATTTTACCCGAGTATTTTTTGTGTTTGAGACTGGAATTGTTCAGTGACTACTTGTATAGGAAATAGGAATGCCTGTCTTCAATCCGTTGCAGGAGTGTAAACGAGCCGAGTTTCGTAGTATTTGAGCTTGGCTCGTTTACTTAAAAGGAGCCTAGCACTCAAGCTTGAGCTCCTCCGCTCGTTTATAAACGAGCTGAGCCCCTAACGAGCCGAGCCTGTACGAACGAGCCAAGCTTTTGCGAGCCGAGCCGAGCTTTTGAGTGTCGAGCTCGGCTCGTTTACTAAACGAGCCGGGACAAAGGTGCAATTGGAAGTGTTAATGGTTACGGTTGTTTTACAATGTCTTTCCGATTACGTTGAAATAAGTCAGCAGGTCACGTAAGTCGTCGCTTGTGCTTTGTTCTCTCTGTGGGCGCTCTAAGTATATATCTTCAGTTTTGCATGAAACAGGAGTGCATCCAATAGAGGAAAGGGGACATGAGGTTTGATGGTTGGCACTGGGATGGAACAACATTTCCAGTCTAGATTTCCTTTTCTGAAGCCTTATTTTTTCCAGCAACAGAAAGGGAAAATAACTTCTTAATCTCTTGTTTTCATAAACCGGAAGAGTGATTTCAAAAATGCGAGGTTGAGTGGCATGCCCGCCAGTTGAAGACTCCTGCCTGCATCTTCTTCGAGAATTCATGCTGGACGTTTCCAGCCTAGAGTTCTTTTTGTGGTTTTGTTGTTTCAAATTCAATCTCTTGATGTGTAATGGGTTGCGGTTAATTCCATGAATGTCGTCTGTCACAATATTGCTCTTTCTTGTTTCTATGCGGCACTATTGTTTCTTGTCCATTTAGCGTTGGGATTATGCTTCGGAATTCTACTCTTAAGATTATTTCATGATGAATTAAAGGTTTATTTCCGCTTGGTTTTGCTGTTTGAACTTTTGGCTTGAACTAACTCTTTGAACTTCATATCCTAGGATTTGCTCAAGTATTCTCTGTGCTCGAGCCTCAACGATGGAAAAGACAAGGGTCTTGGCTGCTGCCAAGGGGGGGCAGCATTCTTAGCGTATGTTGTGGCATTGCCATGGCAAAAAAAGCTGATATATTTGAAAGAGTGAAGCAGGACGTGTTGCTGACCCTCATAAAGTTTGTGTTAACTATTTATGATCTGGTAACTGTTCCTCAAAGAATTTGCTAAGCAAGCTCAATATCCACCTTCTTTATCATAGTCTTCTACTTTTGGTTTGTGTAGTCTATTTTATGTTTGCATTCACGAACTTGTTTTTAGTTATCCTCTATTTATACGATGATCGAATTGTTCTTTTCAATACATAAATTGGGCCTGATCGCTCTTGAATTCCCCCTTTTTGCAGGAAGATTTTAACCAAATTGCTTTCAAGGGAAACATCAATGCAGAGCGTATGAAGTTTCTACATGATTTAAACATCACCCCTTCAGTGGTATTCTGAGAGCAGCCACTTTGTGTATATATTTCCAAAGGTTTGGTCTATCTCTCCAATCCTCCCCCATACCATCAATGATTGGGGACTAGATGGGTTCTGTTATTGTTGTTGATGTCTGTGCACGAAAAAACTTCTATTTTAGTCTGTTTAGTTTGCTTTCGTTACAATACTTTGTCTTGGTATCTAGGTGATAAGTCTTCCTTGAGTGGAAGTAAAATTGATATAACGCTTATTAACGGTTGTAGATTTACTTTGGCTATTACCAGATAACGGCACATGCTTCATTTTTGTAAGGAGATGAGATGTGTCCCATATTTGCTTAGCAAGCATGTATGTTTATTCTGCTCCTGTGTCTAGAATTTGCATTGGACGGTGAGTACTTAAATGGCAGGAATGGAATGTGTCAAACGAGCCTAATTGGATGATCGGCGGAACCATGTGACAAAACATAAAAAGCCATACAATCCTATAAAGCCTTGTATGTTCGCAAAGCTGTGATATTTTATTTTTCTTGAGCCAGGCTTCAATTGAATAAGACATTGTCAGGATCAAGAGATTCATCTTATAGAACTACAAGACGTTGATATGAGGAAGAGATTCACCATGTAGAATTGCTATGATGAAGAGATTCATCGCATAGGATGCGTTCGAAGACTACAAGAAGTGAAGCTGTCGATAAAATGTTTGACACTACGAACTAATTTTTGCTTTAGACACGTTGATGAAGTGTCGGACACAGCTTTCAGAAGTGTCCAAAAAAGTATGTCCAAGGAGTTTCCGTTGCCGACACAACAGTAAAACCATGATAATCTTCAAAGCCATGCAAGTTTGTAAAGCCATGATTCATCAAATAAGACATTTCTTTTTCTTATTGGTGTTCAAGTCGAAAGTTGTATAATCGTGTGGAATGTTAGATGGAAATATTCAAGTTTATTTTCACGTGAAGCTTGTTAAATTGCACGAATAGTTTGCTTATAGTAGGTGTTTACTTGTTTTAGGTTTGTATCATATGGCCAAGATGTGGTATAAAACAAGTCAGCGTTTATTGAAGAAGCTACGTCTAACAGAAAAAATGCAGTGGAACTATCAATCAACAAGATTAAAAAGGATCTCTTTATTGATTACCAATCTCTCTCAGGCCTTTAAGTTTCTTATGCTTCGATTTGGATTAACTGCTTATGTTCATTCTCTCTTCCCTTCAACCTATCTCAACTGCTTCGACTTAGTTTTCTAAGGTTGATTAACTGCTTATTTTTACTAACTGCTTCGACTTAGTTATCTGAGGTTTTGATAGAACACCAGTTACACCATGGTTGCACAGCTTCTTGTTTCATACTTCAATTTCTCAGAGAGAATTTTTCTGGACTCCATCAATAAATGTACCAAGCATAGTTGTCCAAGAGATTAGGATTTTAATTTGTTTGAAACTACACTCTTGACATTATGACTGTTGATATAGGTGTGCAAGGTTCAAATTACAGGGGGGAGACCAAGGCTCTTTCTTGGAGGAGGAAAATGAAGACTTGGATTCACATTTTGGTTTATTATCCGGTCTCGAATACAGGGATATTTACTACGGAAGCGACTAGCAAGTGCTGGTGGCAAACTTGATGATAGGAACGAGTGATGGAGGTAAAATATATGCAGCCAAAAAGAGGGTTGAGGAGTTTTGGCAATTCAAGATTATGTCCATAATCATTTCCGTTCTCCTCTCTAAACTTACTGTTTTGGTTACATGTATAAGCTTTTGAAAAGTATGTTATTTCTACTCTTTTAAGATGCTAGAGTCGCAACTACCTAATCATGCATGACTTGGGCTCTCGAAGAAACTCTTTCGATGTTTTTGTTGAAGTTTTGTTGCTTTCCTGCATGCCATGAATCCAAAGTAGACCTTGATTAGCAAATGGATTGTGCATATGCCCTGCATGTTTGATTTTGCTATGGTTTCCTCCATATATTATGTGCGGTGTTGGTTAATCAACGAATGGCTTGGTGGTGCTTTGGTTCGGATCTGGTCTGAGCTCTTCCACGCGATCTCTCCTGCACAAGTAACCCCCACTATTAGTGCCAAACCGGTCGGAGTTGACCGGGAAGGCACTCCAATGGTTAAGTAAGTTGTTGGAGGTGGAAGAAAGGTAAGGAAGCTCTAGGGTTTATAGAGACCCCCTAGCTTAGGCTCCAAGAAAGCCCGTGCTAGACACATGCCCTAGCCGCTTCTTAGAGAGATGTCATGACGTGCCACGTGATGGTTGTGTGACCGAACTGAATCTCCGGTTCGTACGCCGATTCTAGATTCTGGTTCGTACGCCGATTCTGTCAAGTTGGGTTGGATTTGACCCGCTTTGGCCTGGTCCAGCTGTCTGGATATTGAGCACTTGGGCGGACGCGTGGCGGGCCGCTCTCTTGAGTTGGCTCAATGAGTACGGTTAGGCCCAAGGGCATAGCCTTTTCGACTACTGATCTCTGCTGCACTTTATTGGGCTATTGGTGTGAGCATTCGGCGTAATTGGTGTTTCGGCTTCGCCCAATAGGTGTCCCGGCTCGGTCCGATAGGAGTTCCAGTTCTGCCAATATGTGTTCTGGTTCGGCCCACAACATATTCCTTCTGCATAAAAAGATATTTAAGCATAGGACCAATGTCGAGGATAAATTTCCAAATAAGTGTTTCGCAAAAGCTCTTCAAGTACCTAAAAAACCCGTTCGTAATTTGGAGGGTACTTATGTGTCTTTGCTGCAGTCGTCGGCAGAAGGATAGCGTCGGCCAACAATTGAGCTACAGGTTGTTTCAAGGTTTTCGGTGGAGTTGCCGACGAGTTGAGACCTGGGGGCTGTTGTGTACGAAGTAACAACTGGACGAAGTGCGAAGGGAAGCGCGAACGGTAATGGAAGATTCCTCCCGGATGTCTCATGCACTACACTCGTGAGGATGTTGGTGTAGCTGCCAGTCTGATTTAGAATTTCTTAATGTTGTAAGCGTACAAAGAATTAAAGAGGGTGTTATTGGATTACGAGGACCTCTTCTTAAGTAGGAGTAACATGCTGGAGGACTCATCAATAAAGATAATCACCAGTTACGATCCCTGATTAAGCAGCGCAAGAAAAAAAGAATAAGAAACTAAAAATCATTGAGACAGGAAAAACACCCGTTGCATACACCAATTGATTGGGACACAAGGCTCGGTTTAGTTTGGTTATGCAAAGCATCAGTTGAAATATGAACCATGGGGCAATCACAGTATGCCAAGAAGAAGATTGAACATAATACATCTGTTTTACGAGCTTCAATCAATCGTACCATCAGTCAACGAGTTTTATCAAAATCGTACAACGGGAAGCAACAGCTAATCCTTTCTCAAAGGCGGTTTCAAACACAATATCCAAACCAAATCCGATAAATGCAGTGTTGCAACATGAAAAAGTCCTTGAGATCATTGGAATCATCCAAATTTTCCTACAAACCCTGAAGCGCTTGCTTAATGTCACTATCTATTATCTAATCTGTATTGTCCACTCTCTTTCTGAACCGGCATAATGCATGTTCACCTTCTCCAAAACTTTTGCGTTGTTCAGGAAATACTCCACCATTTCCCACTCTTCTTTCTCCCCTCCGAAAAATCTAATTTCAATTTCCTTGAGGTGGGATAGCAAACAAGAAGGCACATTCTGAGGTGGATTCCAATGCAATGGCCTATCCCAATGTCGATCTCGAATTCCCTGGTTAGAGAAGAAATTGAAAAGGTAATGCCTACTTAGGCTGTGCGTAGTTGACGGAATTGGTAGAGAAGGATTGCATAGGGAAAAAAGGGCAAAGGGACGAGAGAGTAAAACATATGCATCATATACCCCTTGACTTTTTCTTTGCCCTCAACAAACCCCTCCACGAATACAGCATCCAAAGTACAAACTTTAGATACCTTTAATAAGAAAAGGGTACCTCTCAACTCACCTCCTTGAAAACAAGGCTTTCCAGAAGTGGGGAGTTCTCCAGCAACTTCGGCAGCGATTTCCATCCAGTATCAGAAGGTCTTTCACCAAGATCCAAGTCAGTCAAATATGGAAACTTTGGCACTTGAGAATTACACCTGTCAATAGACTTTATCCAAGAACACTTAACCACGTCAAATGATAGAGCATGACACACAACTTAACTAGCAAACATACAAACCACCATGGGTGAACACTGGTGACTAGGTTAGCAGTTTACTATACAAACGGTGAGATACAATCACATAAGCAATTATACCTCCAAAGAGAAATCAGCCAAGTGCAGAAATCTAACGTCGGATATCCCCTTGAGAAGATCTGTTATAGCTTCAGAGATAATTGGATCAGTAGGGTCATCAGCACTTATCGTAATATCGGCTTTGATGAGATGAGGTAAGCTCCCAAATTCAAAACCGTCAGCGCAAGTATCAAAGATTGTGAGGTATAGGAGTGCCGGGGTGTCGAGCACAATCCTACCCGCAAAAAAATGATAAGGTTTCATATAATGACGAGATACAACATTATGCATATTCAAGCTTGTGAGCATAGGTGCAACAACGTTAATCACTTTGACCCCTTCACCCACACAGGCAGTCATATTCAGCTCTTCAAGCACAGGGCAGCCAAAGAGGAATCTGTTGATTGAGTCATCATCCACAAATGTGATACAAACAAAGTGGAGAATTTTCAGATTCGGTAGAGAAACTGAAGAAGGCACATTCATGTCGCAATCGATATCAAGTTTTAATACCACCAGAGTCCTACAAGTGAAGAGGTCCTGAGGCAGCAAAGTAGAATCTTCCTTGCGGATGGACAGATCAATTTCTTGAACATTGCGCATTAACATTTCACCAATCCATCCATTAACACGGGAAACATCATAAATGTGGTTCAATTTGAGACGGAACCTATGCACGGCTGAATCCCTATGCAGCATAAACACTTGACAGACAAAACTTGTAAAACTCCTCTGGACTGCTGGATTACCACTTTGATTTTGAGGATGTACCAGTAACTCATCATCAAAGTCCATGCTTGTGATGGATGTCCATAATTGCTTCCATCTGGTCGATAATGCACTAGTTGCCACAGCGTATTTTGTGGGAAGACAGGAGAGGATTTGAGTAACAAGGCTATTTGGTAAGTTGCTGATCCTATCTGCATATTGCTCCTCTGAAAGCTTCTGCATTTTTGAGAGTGAGCCCATTATTTCTCTCAGGGTAGTTGCCTACAATTTTTCATTTGCAAAAGAGGTTTGTTCAAGAACTTATGAAACTGAGAAAACAATATAACGTAAAACAAATAATAAAGGGTCTATGGAGCACCTCTATGGAATATTGTGGAGAGTCCGGTGGACTTCCAGAATTGAAATGAAGCTTTAAGACAATCAAAGTGGAAAGCCGCCGAAGTCACTTCCCATCAACCATTACAGTGGTTTTCAAAACTCAACCCAAAGAAAGCATTCGTATTTATCCATTTCCGTGTTCTCCAACTTCTGAAGAGTAGTGGGAGTTTTGGTTAACTAGGAAAAATATGTAAAAAGACACAAGTCCCACACATCCTTGCAGAAACGAATGTACTTGCTTTCCTAAATACATTCATGTCATGATTGCAACCATAGTTATTAAAGGCGATACACGCACCCAGGCACCAAAGATCTATAGGGGACTAGGTGCAAGGTGCAGCCTTCATTGGAGCGAGGCGCACATCATAGAGAAAACATAGAGGAAAAACGACGACAAATAAATTAAGATACCACAAAGGCGAAAGGAAATCCACAAGTTATAAACACTACAAACCTATAAAAGCATCTCCCAAATGTTATACTATAAGTCAACACTATTCCTAGCCATTACGGAGTAGTATTTGGTAGCCCTATTGATCAAAAAACTACCATCCAGCAGAACTAAAGAAAAATTAAAGCAACCTATCATCAAGTTTCCCCTTTCATTCATCCTAAGGAGGACCTAACATCCAACTCTCTGTGCGTGTGTGTAAACTTTTCTCTCCAGGGTTTTCTCCTTCGATGGGCCGCCTCCTTCTCCTCTGACGGGATAGTTCTCACTGTACAAACACTGAGAACTCGGAACAATTTCTTTTTCTTGATAGGAAAAGTGAGCAAACTCAAGATGAGTCAACCGAGGGTTGTCTCCATTGGCCAGGGGGTTTGCTCCCGCCCCGGAGGTGTGAGTTTGATTCTTGGTGGTAGGTCAAGCAGCTGCTTCTAACCGCTTTCCGCGGGTGTTGGGTCCCTACAGCCGGCCGTAGGTGGATTAGTCTCATACTCCCATCCGGTTTGGGTGTAGGGTTTGTCGTCAAAAAGTAATAATAATTAGGGGAAGAAAGAAAGTGGGGGCTGCTGTAAGCTATTGAGGAATCAGTGTAACAAATCAAAAAGAAAAGATGCAGGAACAACAGTTAGTAGCACCATTTTTGAAAACCTAAAAAATGCGAGAGAGATAAGTCAGCTGAGAGAAGGATTAACCTGAAGAAGATTGTGAGGCCTGGTAGGATTAACGGCGACTCTGTAACGGCAACCACGAGCGACGAGAGAGTGGCCGCCGGGAACCGGAAAGACAATGGGGAGGGACGCCGCTGCAGATGCGAAGGAGGATGAGTGGAACAAAGAAACTTTTTTTTTTTTTTTTTATCATTTAAAAAGGGTGGGAGGGGGCAACCAGCTAGCAACTCCCCTTGGGCGTGACCATATGGGTACCTTACCCGTTGTGAAATGTCCAGTTCAAGCCATAGTTACTGTCCGGAAGGACAGACCGTCACCACAGTATCACCTAGGTGCAAATGGGCATAATGCTTTATCCCACGCCCCTTGCCACTTTTTTTTTATCAGAAACTTCTTTTCCCTCCCTAAAAATTTACTGTACTTCTGCAATAAATCTCTTTCTTATTACCCATAGGCTATAGTCTATTACCGTCTTATGTTTGTCCGGTCCGTAAAATGACAACAAAAAATAATTCAATTTTTGCAAGAAAAAATTAAATTTTTTTTAACAATTCATTAGATATCGTTGAGTTCTTTTAATTTATGAAAAAAGTTTGAATTTTGACAATGGCAAGAGATTTTCCCAACCAATGTGGATGCTCTTAGTGCAATTACTGAGTTCTCTTTTGGGCTGCCATACTAATTTCAAGTTTTCAACACACTGCCACTAGGTGTTTCATTTGCAAAAGGGGTTTGTTCAAGAACTTATGGAACTGAGCAAAAACATACATAACGTGAAACAAATAATAAAAAAGGTCTACGGAGCGCCGCTATGGAGTGTTATATATGGAAGGTCAAGTGGACTTCAGAAGGTGAGCAGGCCTCATATGTGCTTTATCGAAGGCGCCTTGCCTCAGAGGGTTTGAAGCACAGAGGTTGCGCGCGCCTTGCCGCGCCTATGCGCTTAAATGCTTTTTGAAGACTACATGCAGTTTCCAATGTTTGTGAGGCTCACCGTTGGTATGGTAATTAGAGCTATATGAATCTCCAGATGTGATTCGAGCCATATATAATAAATGCCTTCGTTATGGTAGATATTTAATTCTATGCATTTTTCTACCAATGAAAAAATAGAAGTTCGTATACAGTTCATTTTTGGTGTATGTCTGTTGTAGAACTTTCGTAGAGTGAACACGATTCAATTTAGAGTACCACCTTCCTTTCTAAATCCTGCATGGCAAGTCCGCTTGCGAGGTTAAGGTTGCATACATCCAACTCTTCTCTATATCGGTGGGGGTTATCCCTTTACCACTTTCCTCTATATAAATCCTACAACCCAATTACTTTTGGAATCCGAACCACTTTAACAATGACCAGAACTTGTTGATTCCTAAAAACTCCACGGATGTAGCAAATTTGACATATGCCAAAAAGTTGAAGTTCCCAATTCAAAGAAATCATCACAAGTCTTCACTCAGTTGCGAGGAAATGTTTGTGGGAAGTTGTTCTCAGGAAAAATGAATTAAAGTTAAAGTAAAAAAAAAATGGAAGTTATTTTCCCGTGTGCGTTCATTTGTTACTTAAATCTTGTAGGAAAGTTGAAAAAAGGTCGTTGAATTGCAAATGGAAGTAGTTATAAATTAGGGCAAATTTTCGTAGTCGTCCCTCTAGTTTTACGGTTGTCTCAATTTCGTCCCTCTAGTTTCAATTGTCACCAAATAAACCCTGTAGTTTGTTTTACGTTCCAAATTGGTAAAATCGTTAACACCGTTAATGAAACTAACGGAAAAATATGATTAAAAATTTAAGTGCTCCAATTTTCAATCCGGTTGAACCAGTGTGAAAATCTTATTATTTTTTTTTCATTTTACCCTAGATAGTCGTAATGAATTTTTAGCTCTAAGACCTTTCAACGAGCATCCGAAGACTCCTTATTTAGTTTCAGGGCTCTTTTAGGGTGCTCATTAAAAGACCTTATAGCCAAAAATCCATTATAACCATTTAAGATAAAATAATCAGAAAAATAAGATCTTCTCACCGGTTCAAACGGATTGAAAATTGGAACACTTATTTTTTTACACCGTTTATATATTAAAAAATATAGTTAAAAAATTAAGTGTTCCAATTTTTAATCTGTTTGAACGGGTGCGAAGATCTTATTTTTCTGATCATTTTATCTTAAATGGTCATAATGGATTTTTTGCTCTAAGGCCTTTCAATGAGCACCCTAAGAGAGCCATAAAACTAAATAAGAAGTATTCGGGTGCTCGTTGAAAGGCCTTAGAGCCAAAAAATCATTACGACCATCTAGGATAAAATGATCAAAAAAATAAGATCTTCTCACTTGTTCAACCGGATTGAAAATTGGAGCACTTAATTTTTTAATCATATTTTTCCGTTAGTTTCATTAACGGTGTTAACGATTTTACCAATTTGGACGTAAAACAAACTACAGGGTTTATTTGGTGACAATTGAAACTAGAGGGACGAAATTGAGACAACCGTAAAACTAGAGGGACGACTACGAAAATTTACCCATTTTTTACAAAGGATGAATTTTGATGGAAAACTAATCCTACTAGGAGAGTTATGGACATTTCTCACAACTTTTCCGGTTAAGTGGACAAATGAACGGACGCCTAAATAGAAACACTGTACAAAAACTGAGAGAACACTGAACAATTTCTTTTCCTTGATAGGAAAAGTGAGCAAACTCAAGACAAGTCGACGACGGTTGTCTCCGGTGGCCAAGGGGTTTGCTCCCACCCTGGAGGCGTGGGTTTCATTCTTAGTGGTAGGCCAACCATTTGGGAGGTGAAAGTCAATGTGGATAACCTCATGGTGCGTCCATTGGTCCCACTCCTAACTGTTTCTAACTACTTTCCGCGATGTTGGTTCCTTATAGCCGGCCCTGGGTGGATTAGTCTCATCCTCTTTGGGTGTGGGTATGTGTGTGTGTGTATATATATATATATATATATATATATATATATATATATATAGTCAGTCTCCCGTAAGGACCATATCATTTTAATAAAATGCGGACCTTCCTTTTTTCGATCGAATTTCAATGATCTGAACCGCTCAATATGTTCAGAACGTGATTTTAAGGGTACCCATGAAAAATCATCAAAAATAAAGACCGGGAAAGACTTCATCCGAGCAGTTTTTGTTTGTATTTTATTGAACGGTTCACATAAAAACTGCTCAAAGCAAGCCCTTTTCGCTTATTTTTTTTTTGCTGATTTCTCGCGGGTACCCTTAAAATCACGTTTTGATCACACTGAACGGCTCGAATCATCGAAATTTGATCGGGAAATGGGAGAAATAGGGAGGTCCGCATTTTAGTTAAAATAAGGTGGTCCTTAGGAGAGAAGAACTATATATATACACACACACCGTCTCCTATGAAAGGGTCCTCATTTTAGTTAAAATGCGGACCTCCCTATTTCTCCCATTTTTCAATCGAATTTCGATGATCCGAGCCGCTCAATATGATCAAAACGTGATTTTAAGGGTACTAGTGAGAAATCAACAAAAAAAAAGACCAAGAAGAGCTTGATTTGAACAGTTTTTATTTGAACCGTTCAATAAAAAATTGTTCGGATGAAGCCCTTCTTGGTCTTTTTTTTTTCCGATTTCTCTCGGGTACCCTTAAAATCACGTTCTGAACACATTGAGCGGCTCAAACTATCGAAATTTGATTGGAAAAGGGGGGTCCGCATTTTAACTAAGATGAGGACCCCCTCATTTGAAACAAACCATATATATATATAGGCCTCTTCCTATCCACACCTCTTACCATCTGCATCGTTCGCACCTCTCCTTTTCCGATTGAATTGCGACGATCCGAGCCGCTCAATATGTTCAAAACGTGATTTTAAGGGTACTTGCGAGAAATTAGCCAAAAAAATGACCGGAAAGGGCTTGATTTGAGCAGTTTTTTATTGAACCGTTCGATAAAAAAAATGCATGTTGAATTGTAACTCCAAGATAAATGTGACAGTTGAACACCATTTTTAACAGAGATGTTGAAGAAATAGTTTAAAAGAAAATCAAATTAGGTATATCGTCAAATTCTTAGAAAGGAAATCGATTTTTTTTTCAACACTAAGTGCATGTGTTGAATTGTGCCCCCAGTGATACCAAATTCTGGTTATGCCACTGTCCACGCTTGATTATGAGGTAGAGATAATCACCTTTTCCAACCCTTACGGCTGCTTTGGATGGTGAGAAATTGTAAGATAAGAAAGGAGAAAAAATTTGATTTTTGTATTTTTCTCTCCATTTTTCATCAAAACAAAATACTCCATCCAAAATAGTAATTAATTTGGCTAGAAACCATAACCCTCTCTTTTCATTTCTTATGATTATGAAGAGAAACTTTTTTGTATATCGTGTATACCAACACCCTTGGTATCCCCTCCGGTTTATTTCTAATTTTTCCGCCATTTTCTGATCACACTTGGATGACCGACTCCGTTCAGTTTGTAGAGTTTGGCAAGAATCTTTAACATAACAAAAATCGTGTTCATTGGATTTTTGTAGATACATGATCGGCACACATGAAAATTGAAGAAAACCAAAATTGGATCCAAAACCACACTGAATCAAAACCCAATTTTAATTTGTTTTTTGTTTTTGCAATTTTCACATGTGCCGATTATGTATCTATTAAAGTCTGATGAACACGATTTTTGGTATGATTATGATTCTCGTCGAACTCTACAAAATGAACGGAGTCGATCATTCAAGTGTGATCAGAAAATGGCCAAAAAATTAAAAACAAACCGAAGGAGATACCAAAGGTGTTGATATCTCCGATATACTAAAAAGTTTCTCGATTATGAAATCCCTCCGTTCAATGGGGCTATTATTGTTTAGAGGAATGCTTGCCCACAACTTTAAAACACACTCCATACACAAACGACAAGCACATTTTGGTTGTATTTATGGCCATTTATCCATGCTTTTCAGTTTTCAGTTATATTTTCGCCATTTGCACAAAAGATGTGTTAGCACGAGGCTTTTAAGCCAAACGACCAAGCAAAATTCGTGCCAATGCCTTATTTCTCCCGGTGGCATGCACACGTCGTGCCATACCTTGATGTGTCCAATCATGCCTTGTCTAGCTCAATGACAAGCACATATCGTGTCATGCCTTGCTTAGCCTGGTGACAAACATATATCTATTTTATGCTTTGAGGGGCACAATTATGGGGTAGAGATGGATAAACACGCGTTTTCATTATCTATCTTCTTGGGGGACCACTGCTGACAACCCCAATTCATGTTGGTGGACCACAAAAATAAAGCTTGCAATAGCAACACATTTGATCAAACAAAATCTGGAAGCTTTCACCTATAACACAATAGTTATGGTGCCTATTTCTTCTCCAGGGCACCTGAAAGAACTTGGGCCAATAGGAAAGTCCCTATACAATGACAGCGCCAACGCTTGATTATGAGGTGGAGATAATCACCTTTTTCAACCCTTACGGCTCCTTCGGATGGCCAACCATGCACGCGGAGCTTGCTTCAAACCATAGATAGCTTTGTGAAGTCGACAAACATGATTGGGACGAGTAGGATCCACAAATCCTGGAGGTTAAATACTATCTGGTGAAGGAAGCCATGCAAGAAGGCATTTTCGACATCCAATTGTTGCAAGGACCAACCAAAAGAGACTGCTAATTAGCTGATAACAGTACGAATGGTAGTGTAGGCTTAACAACTGGATTAAAAGTCTCATCATAATCAAGGCCATGTTGCTGGTGAAATACCCTAGCTACTAATCGAGCTTTGTGGCGCTCAATAGATGATAGGTGCGTAAATATGCCTATTTATGCCCCCCTAACTTGGGCTTGTTACGTTTTTTTATTATATTATTTGGAGTTTGATACTCGTTTTCTTATTTCAGGACTTGTGGATGATTATCAATACTTTAGCCGTTAAATTCAATCCGTAGACCGTGATGCTCAAAGCCAAAATGCCATAAATTAAGTGATTGGTCCTTTATTCCATAATAAAAGAAGAAATTGCATTGAAGCTAATTCCCACAAAATGGAAATGGTATGCACTTTGCACGTTCACTAGGTGGGCTTAATTGAAAAGGCATGACTAATTAAGAGTTCGAAAATGAATTAAATTCCTTCGGAAGAAATCTCGGCCGTCAACTCTCGTGGTATAAAAGGGAAGCAAGGAGGGTTTGCGAAAAAACACGTAACAGAGAACAGCGCGCGGCTGTGGGTTGGGAGCCATGATTGGCTAAACTTCTTCGGCTAGGGCGACGATGATGCTTCTCCAAGTAATATGGTTGTTTAGATTTTAAGGGTTTTTATTCAACAATAAATTGTATGACTTTGAATGATTCATAGTTTTTATGAAAGTTACTATTTTTCCGTTTTATCTATTGTGTTTGTATTCCGATATCAAGCACCGTCATACGATCGCTTTCATGGTTTTGAGATAGACTATACGACATGAGGCAGGTCGTGCCGTTGGTTAAATCCAATGAGACGATTCGTGCCGTATTGAGATAGCCTGTACTGAGTTCGAGTCTTGAGAATATTTTTTGAGAATTATCGATAGGAATTGCTATCCTATCGGTGGTCTGGTTACAAGTTGGATAAAACCCTAGACTTCGCTACAATTATATTGCAAGGGAGGTTGAATCGAAACCCTAGTCCATTTTCTCTCATCAGCTTCCAAAACCTTTAATCTGCTTTCATAGTTTAATCATTAGTTTAATAAAAACAATCACAAATCCAACTTCTATTTGCTTTTTGAATTAAAGTAGAGATTAATTGGAAGTATACCGTAACTTAGCTTTTTACTCTTCGTGGACGATCCAACAAAAGATAATAGACCCATCAACAAACCATTTAAGTTTAAAAATCCACATGCATGGCTTGAATATATGCAAATAATACAATCAAAATATTGACCAAATCTGCATAATAAATGGAAAGATTGCAGCCAGAATATATGACCAAATATGCAGGTAATCTGCATATCATTGGGATTGTTTAACAAATTATTTTTGAAAAAAGAAGAAGATTGGGATTGTTTAACAAATTATTTTTGAAAAAAGAAGAAGATTGGATTGCGAGATTCATTTGTCAAACTGAAATTAAATTGAAAAGGAAAAACAAGATATCATCCCTCTGAACAATTTGCAGAGAGCTCGACTTTATTCACTTGAATGGTGTTTTCATTTATGGACTTCGATTGCTTTCTAGCCTCTCTTTCTTTCCAACTCATCTTTAATTTCACTTCCCTTGGTACTAACCACACCTTTTCAGTGGAAATTGCTTTGTAGCCACACAAACCGTTGGCATAAACCAACCATCCTAAATGATAATCTTCTTTGCTAATTAATTCAAAATCCTTAAAAACTAGAACGTCTCCAAGAAATGTAACCATCTGTTGGCAATTCTTGTTCTCAATCATACCACCTAGCTCAACTATCAATTGGATTTTTTTTTACCCCTACAAATGTCCCACCTTTGCACGCCAAAACTGGCCGGTGGTCAGTGGTCAGTGTGCCGCCCTACATGTGTACTACACGGGGTGCACTACAGCACCCCTAAATCCGGTTGTAGGATGTTACTTGTAAGGAGGAAGTGATTTGGAAATAGGAGAGGGGAACGCTCAAACTTTCATTAAACACTCAAGATATTTTTTACACAAAATAGCTAGAAACCATCTCTATTTATATTACTCAATGGATGGTTCTAGACCTAAGATATTCTTATAAAGATATTTTTGTGGTAATTCAACGTGTGACTAATATCTAGGATATTCCAAACTAATATCTATCTAGATACCACCCTTTAGAACATTCTACACATATATTTTTAGAGTCTTCTACACATAGATATTTTTAGAATCTTCTAGAGATTATTCTAGAGCACTGGGTTGCAACATATCTATTCTGAGGATAAAACGAAGTCCGATCGATGATCTGAGGATAAAACGAAGCCCGATCGATGATCTTCTGCTTGCTCTTGCACAAACAAAGGACAGACAATATTTTCATCTCTGTAGAATAACGAAATAACAACATAGAAAACAACGAATTAGAGAGAGGAGAGTTTTTGGAATTATGGTATGTTGAATGGCCTAAATTCGGGTCTATTTATAGACCTTGAAGCACCCAATCGAATGGGTTATGTCCCTAGCTTGCACCCTTTAATCTGTGACCGTTAGATTAGATCCTATGGCACAGATCGCTCCTATTCGAACCAGTGCCATATAGGAGTGAGCATAGTTCGGATTGGTTCGGTTTTGTAGTAAACCAAGAACCAAACCAATACCTACGGATTATGAATTTGGAGAACCAAACCAACCCACAAAAGACATAGAACTAAACCAATTCAAACCATATAAATACGGTTCGGTTTTGGTTTAAACCACGGTTTGCTTTGAACTAAATTATCATCTTTAAAAAATATTTAAAGTACTTAAAATTACAAAGATAAATTAAAAGAAAATTTATATTAAAACCAATTCCATTTAAATTATCAAAACACACTAACTTCAACTAACTAATTAAGAGTAGAATACCAATAATTGCCTCAAGTCTTAAACTAAGAAAATGAAATACTGGTAAGTCACTAAATGAACAAATTAAGAATACCAACTATTAAACATCTTAAGATAATTTAACCAAATAAAATGCCAAAGATAATTCTTAAGAACTATTGAATTGAAATAAGGCAACAAAAGGGTAGTGGTAATAATTAAATTATATATAATTGTATTATATGGTTCGGATCGGTTTGGAACCATGACTGTGAATGTGAATTCACAAACTAAACCATATAAAGCGGTTTCTAATTTTTTTAAACCATGATCAAACCATATTACTAAAAAACCGAACCAAACCTTTCGGTTTGGACTAGATTCGCGGTTTGACGGAATTTTTGCTCACCCCTAGTGCCATAACCGCCCACACCCAATTGGTTCACCCGAACAGGTACATGGCCCGACACCCATGTGCACTGTCTGTTGATGTGTGCGGACAAAGCGCCACACAGCCCACTGTCACGCTCATGCACGCGAGTGTGTGAGGAATTGGTAGGGTGTTAGTATGTTAGTTCACATGGAATTTCAGAGGCTATTTATAGTTTATAGCCCTGAATCCCAAACGCCCACGACGGGGCTCAAACCCTAGCCTCCCACATGGGAAGGACAAGAGTTAGGGCAGGAGCCCATTGGTGCTAAGCCACTAAGCTACTAAAGTTATCTTAGTAGATGAGCTCCCATATATAAGCCACTCAAACTTTCCCCATCTAAGCAATGTGGAATTGCCCCAAACTCTTATATAGAAGCTTTCTAAGGAACAAAGAAGGTTTTGAAAAACACCCAAAACAAACCCATTTTATTTTGACAATTCCCCATCATTTTCAGTGAAGGTGTCTCAAACCATTCACCTAGTAAAAACAAATCAAAGTCAGTCGGAAAGCATAGTAGACTTGTCTTTGACGTCTCACGCACGCAATCGAAATCACACCGCAGATTCAAATTAACACAAATATCAGAAATGGAAAGGACTTTAGCCCTTTGTTACTCGTGGTGGATGTGAGACCTTCTGTCTTTTTCACAAGCATCTTGCAGTACCAATATGGTGCCAAAATTGGGTGAAAACCCGTTGGCCTCAACCTTATGCCGCGTGGTCGCACCATGAACCGGAGCCCCCCTCTCAGCTATTTCTCACAAGCTTTTGCTTGCAGTAAGGGTAACCCAAAGGATTTTGCTCATGGTGGAGTCGGTTTGGATTCTGATGATATGTCGCGGCCGTATGAAGTGAAATGGAGATGTAGATTTCTCCATTTTCCGCGAGAAACAAAAGATCCAAAATCCTTGTTGAAGGAATTAAAGAAGTGTATTTTACATCCATAACTATGTTTCAGAAGCATTTGTGAAGATTTTGTTAACAAAACACAATATTCAACCTATTAGTAGTGAAGAAACAAGAAAGAGAGTTAAAAGCCACTCTATCGAAACAAACAGAACCAAAACCCACAAACCAGTTCTAACTGCTCATTTTCCCAACAAAAGAGAACACAATGGCTTGAAAATCCCAATTGATCAACTACTCCAAGCACTTCTCTTCGGCACAAATCCCATTGACTTTCTCCATTTCTATACCAGGTTTAGTTTTCCCAGGCTTGTACCACACGGCACAAGCAAGATAAATCACGAAGTTAATGAAGCTAAGAATGGCCAAAAGCCAATAGAAACAATCGAGCCTCCCGTAGTTTATATTATCCGCTAGCCACCCCTGCCTACCATGGGTTCCGGTCACCTTTTTCACCACGGAGACCAAGAAGCTACTGACGAAGAAACCAAGCGATAGAGTGGTGAGGAACAGACCGGTGCTCATAGTTTTCATGCCTTTGGGTGATTGAGTTATGAAGAAATCGAGCTGCCCCGTGTATATGAAAGCTTCCCCAGACCCCACAAGGAAAAATTGTGGGACCAATAGGAACACGCTAATAGGCAGGTTTGTTGTGTTGCGGGGGCCCAGGGCTCTAGCAACCGATAGTCGCTTCGTTTCAGCTAGTGCTGCTGCCGCCATTCCCACTGTGGAGAGGATGAGGCCTATGGCAATCCTCTGTAAATTTGTAAAACCTGTTGCAAAGAGATACCCAAACATGGAAAACTACCTCAGTTTTGATTTTTTAAAATCGTTCAAGCCCATTTTATCATTTTATGACGATCACCTTTCATTTCTCACCCCTTGTGTGTGGATCATTCATGCGAAAAAATCATTTTGGTTCGGTCATCGTACCCTCATGATTTAATCATGTTTGTACGAAAGGAAAGAGTGGTCTATTTTCAAAAAAATCATATTTTTCTTCCACTCCTCAAAACCACATTGTCAGACTGGCGATAATGCGTTTTCTTTCTTATGCAGTACAAGCTTAGGTTGGGCCATGCTGAAAATTAACGAGCTTTCAAAATGTGTTGTGGACGATTCGGATGCATACCTGGGTTTCCGCTAGATTTTGTCCAGAGAGGCATGACCAGACGGTCGTAGACAGCCAGAGTGATCAAAATGGCTGCCACAAAGAAGACAGTGAGGGAGCCCGCCGGGATTTGGAAACCTCCAATCGATCTTTCCATGGTGGATGCTTGTTCCACTGAGAAAGTGATCATCTGCGCGTATGTTGTCCAAAATATGATGGTTGTAGCCCACACTGGCATTAGCCTGGCCACCATTTTCACTTCCTCCACCCTTGTAACTGAGCATAGCCTCCATGGATTTGGACTTGAAGCATTTCTTTCAAAATCCCCTTCTGCAACAATGGCAGCCTTGTCCAAGAAACTACAACAAGAAGCATGAAATCAAAGAGCTATGGGTTGAAATTGTTTGGAAAAACTTTCTAGAAACTTATTTGGTTGACCAAAAAAAACTCACCGGAACTGATCGGTGTGATGGATTCTCGAATCCTCTGGTGAATTCTCATACAGCATGTCGAAATCATACGGAGTTTCCATCTTCCTCTTCCTGTTTGCCGCGACAACAACTTGCAAAATATGAACAATAGGGCTGCCCAAGCTTTTCTTGTACCTGTACCTTTTCGTCCCCGATAAGAATATCAATACGGCTATGAACATCGAGACAGAACATATCCCATATGCCCAACTTCTTCCAACTTCATCTTGTATATATACAAGCAATGTGACTGCCAATAGAGTTCCCATGCTTATGAAGAAGAAGAACCTGTTGAAGAAATACGCCTTCTGCGTCTTCTCCTTCTCGTCTTGGTCATCGAACTGATCTGTTCCGAATCCTGATACGCTCGATTTCAGCCCCCCTGTACCCAGTGCAATTACGTATAGAGATAGATATAGGATTCCCGTTTGGAATCCATTGGCCCGTTCGCAGTTGGTTGTGGTTTGGCCGTGACATGGAGGGGGACGTAGCTGCGGTAGCTTTGTTGTAATTGCCAATGATCCAGTGCCCTGAATTATAATCCATCATCAATCTGTAGAAACTTTATATCCATCTCAAAACCAATTGGCAATGAGTGGAGAGGTCCCAGATGTTATTAAGTGATCACCCATTCCACTCCCAAGCAATGTGAGATTCATTTCCTTAACATCCCCCTCACGTGTAGCCGCGTTTGAGGTCTGTCACGTGTGGCCACTTTTTGGGTCCTATCATCGTGCAGCCTTTTCGCTGATCTGTCATCGCGGGGTGTGGATTGTGAATTTTATAAAATGTGGGGTGGAACGGGCCCCGCTCTGATACCATGTAGAAACTTTATGTCCATCTCAAAACCAATTGGCAATGAATGGAGAAGTCCCAGATGTTATTAAGTGATCACCCATTCCACTCCCAAGCAATGAAATCATCAAAAGAACTGATTAGAGAATAGTCCAAAATGTACTCTACTGTGTTACTGTTAGGATGCTATCCAGGGAACAACTGGATTTTCTGAATTCGGTAACATGGACTCTTCAAAATGAATCAATTACGCGTGGCTGACACTTGACACTAGCCACTAGGACAAGGGTTGGGGTCCTTGGGGATATGCGTCTTATACTTTCCATCTTCAAAATAAATCAATTACACGCGTCTGACACTCGACACTAGCCACTGGGACAATAGTTAGGGATATGTGTCTTATACTTACCATCAAGCGCTCGTTGAGTAAATGTATTCAGCATTGGCATTATAAGGAAACATATTCATAGCACTCTTAACTATTTCAATAAAATGAGTGAAGGGCTTAGTTTAGACTCAGCATTATATAAACACCTTTATTCCCCAGAAAGATTACATATAAAATGTATAATCGATCCTTTTTTCACGAGTCTGTGTACCTTCCAAGGTTTGACGAATGTGACCCCTAGATACTCTTCCGCACCTAGATACCCATATCCAAGTCCATATAACTTACTTGGTGATCGAGCATTTGAATGTCAATTCAAACTCAACATACGTATAAACACGGATTGCTATTTAATAGAATACAGCCTGAGTTTGGAAATTTTTGCGTTCTTTTGCGTGTATTATGTTATATTGATTTGTTAATTGTTGATTCTGTCATAAAAAGAACACTTACAAGGGTTTGGATTAGGGAAAAAATTGCAATAGTCTTGTATCTGCCCAGGAAAGAGTCTGCTAGAAAGCCTCCTAGCAAACACAGGAGGAAAGAAGTGCCCATGAAATCAGTTACTATATTTGCTGAAGCAGCACTGGGCAGATGCATTGTTCCAGTCAAATATGTCACCAGGTTTACTGCTATGCCCATTGTTGAAAGCCTCTCACAGAGTTCAATCCCTGCCATGATATTCCTGATTAATTAGTTTACTGAAATTCCAAAGCAACAATGTTGTTGTTGTTTTTGTTATAATAACAAGGTGTCCGGGCCAGCTTACGCGCCCCTCGACTAACCCTGGGGGACCATAAACCCACCGTCCACTAGCGGGACTCCACTTGAAGCCGGAGCAAATGCTCCGTATGGACTGGCCCCAAAGGAGTTGATAGCACCTGATAGATTTCAAATATGAGACCTTAAGAGGGGGAGCAAACTCGTAAGTCCCCAACCTTGACCCCTAGGTCAACCACTTGGGATTAAAGCAACAATCTTGTTGATGAAGTAAGGTTTTAACTCTTATCAGTTCCTCAATTTTCAGTTTAGTATTCCTGCTTATATCTGTTGGTATTTCAGATGGATTTGCTTTTGATTTTGAGCTCCTCTGATGGGTATAATTGCTACAGCAAGACTACGCCCACCGCTCAATATCTCACCGTCTGTTTCGGCAATCAATGGTCCAGATTTAAAAAAAAAAAAACATTTCCAGGGAAGAGATTTTTAAAATCTGAACCGTCCAAAATACCTTTGAATGGTGAGATTGAAAGCGGTGAGGGGAGTGGTAAGTGACTGTTGAGCGGTGCGTGACTGTTGAGCAGTGCGAGTAGATTTTCTTGTATTTGGCAAGAAAGTTGCTTCTTTTAAAAAATTGGGTTATGTAACATGTGGAACATGGAAATAGTTTGATAATGTATCCTATCTAAGAGAGCCGTGACTTATTCACGGCTCAGCACAATCTCAATCTTCCAAAAGTGTTTTAGACGATCTGGATTATCTATTATCGTTAATAGATTGTTTTAATTTTTTAAAACAATCTATTAACGGTAATAGATAATCCAGATCGTCTAAAACACTTTTGAATGGCCGAGATTGAGCGCCGTAAACCTTATTCACGGCTCCTCCGTGAATAAGATTTTCTCATCCTATTTTATTTGTCCACTTTTTGATGTCCCAAATTATTTGTCCGTCTTAAAAAATCAAATTCCTTCTTTGTCTATAGTTGAGAAGTGCAAGTATCATCTAAATTCGAGTGCATTTCTAAAATCTCTAGTATCATAATTTAGAATATACACTGTAATGATTGTGCTGCCCTAATGAGTTAGAGATTGAAGAATGGACAGACAAATGGGAACAAGTGAGTTGTGTTTTTCATGGCTCAAATGGGTGGCCCAGAAAGTACTATATTTGGATTTTCCCAATGAACTGTCGAATGGTGAATGGCTGAACATTATCAAGATTAGGAGCACAAGGACCCCACTTTGGTGGTCCCACTCCTCAATCATTAACGAAACAAACACACAAGAGCTTGAATTGACAAGATTATTGAGAAGACATATAATTTTTAAAAACACTTAACATGATATGGGTTTTTAAATTTCTAAACACTAGATTAAAAAACTCGTCGAGCTCTCTAATTTGGTATCAAGCCATTTAAAAACCTTTTGTTTGAAAAAAGAGGGCCAAGTGCTTGGTGCTGAATCTATTACTACTACATAGGAATCCTGAAACCGATTCCCACCTGCATCAAGTGCCTATTTGTTTATCATGTCCAGCTCCAGCATAAAGTTCCTTTTTTTTTTCCTACTTGAAAAAGGGGGGCTGGAGCGACCGGTATAAAACCAGCCCGCTCTGAAATATCCGGATTTGAGTCACAGGTGACCCGATTGGAAAGGAAATGTTTGTCCATCACCACGTCGCGAGTGGACATCATGAGTCTCCTACAACCCAACTATCTGGTCCTAAGACAACTCGAACTCAAGACCGATGGGAGGGGGAGGATTTCAACCCGGCTGCCTCAGCCACACGAACTACCGCCCCTGCTTTTTACAAGAAAGAACCAATCTTTTTGAGCATTTCAGAGTTTCTGCCATTCCAAGCTGAAGCTTGCAATGTTGTATGGCTTATAATGGATGGTGACAACTTAGTTTCTTGTTTACGTGTTAAATGCTATTTCTGGATAAACATAGGTTACTTATGATTGGCAATGATAGCAGAGGAAAATGGAACAGAGACAAACCTAGGATCAGTGCCGCCGGAACCCACCCGCCGGTTGTAGTCCTATCTGCTGGGAACCCTTTGAAATCCACAGCATCCGCGACTGTCCGGCTCGGCTTACCCTCCTGATAAATAGACAGAAAACACAATATTGACGTCTGACATTCGCTTATTTTCGCCGATCTATGTTTGTTTACTTTGCGTCTTGATTCAGGCGCAAAATAAGCAAACTAGATAAGCAAAATGCTATAAATAGGAAGCTCAATACTTGCCATTTTGTCCAGAGTCTTTGTGAGGAATATATCGATCCTCCTCTCTTTAATGTTTCAGCTCTTGACACTCATAAGTGCTCTAGTGAGCTTGAAGCCCTTTTATAGGCAAACAGCTGAGACCTCGTCCAGATAAAATGTGTCCCTACAGTACAAGTAATTATTCAACGTTCCCGGATTAACCAGGTTGCCTGGCAACTCCCAATCATCTATGTAGCAACAAATAGGGCTGCAAATGAACCGAGCAGCTCGTGAGCTCGAGCTCGAGTTTTCGACTCATTTAGTAAACGAGCTGAGTGGAGCTCGGCTAGTTCGACAAAAACTCGACTCGATTAAAGAGGCTCGTTTAATAAATGACTAAGCTCGGCTCGTTAAAACTCAAGCCGAGCTTGAGCTCATGTTTTTTGGCTCGTTTAGTAAACGAGCTGATCGAGCTCGACAAAGCTCGAGCTCGTTTACAGCCATGGCAACAAATTATGCGATAATTACCCAAAAAAAAACAAATTATACGATTGGAACATTATCATTCCTTTTTGTTAGGTGGTTGGAGACAAAGGAGTACTGACCCACATCATGGGTGACGATCTTTTATTTATAAGAAGTGTCACATGGTACCGGGCCCATAGGGACAAGATTTTGATAACAGTATGGAATACCCGGCCCCTAAACAGTACTGAACCCAAACTTCTAGCGAGATTAATAGTTAAAGGTGGTCGATGATGATTTGTTGACTTGGATAGAAGGTACAAAATGAAAGAAATTGAATCTGACTTCTGAGACCAACGTTGGATTGCAGAGAGCTAGCCATTCGTGCTAGCTGTTCAAAAGTGTTTCAATAGTCCGGTTTAAAAATAAAATAAAATAAAAACCCTTCTTGATCGAGAAGGAAATTGTTGTTGAAATTAATTACTGCTCAATCGTAGATGCATGATTTTTAGGAATCTAAGTGAGCGTCGCATTCCATTTTGATACATGGTTGAGATAACGCATTGAGAAACTTTTAATTTTCACGTTTTAATTGTTTTTGATTTGGTAAGAGGACCTAGATATTGTGTTTTAATTGTGTTGAGTATTTTACTTAAGGCTCTGTTTGGAACCTAGGGAAAGGAAAAGAAAGGAAAATAAAATAAAAGGGAAGGAAAATGAGAGGGAAATAAGAGGGAAAATGTACTATTCACTACACTTGAAATCTTTATTTTTTTCTCTCTTTCTCTTCTAACCAAACAATAGTAGAGAAAATTCTTTAATTTTCCTTTCTTTTCCCTAAGTTCCAAACAGAGCCTAAATGTTTTTCGACTCTTGAACATTGAACTTTTAAAATCTTGTTGCTCATGCTGTGGCCCCATTGTGTATGAAATTTTAGTTTCGTCCCTGTTTTTATAGGCAAAGAGTTGAGACCTTGTCCACATAAAATTTATCCCTACACTAAGAGTAATTATTCAGCAACAAATTATTACTTATCCCAACCATCTATGCAGCAACAAATTATGCGGTTGGAACATTATCACTTATTACTTTTGTTAGGTGATTGGGAGACAAATGAGTGACCCACATTGTGTAGTAACAATCTTTTAATTTATTTGTGAGGAGTACCACATGACAATATTATATGGTCGGAAGTATTCAATATTGTATGTACAGTACGGAGTACCCCTAAACTGTACTGAACCGAAGTTTCTAGGCCTAATTTTGAGTTATTGCTGCTCATTTATTAGAATTTTTTTTTCATGTATAGTGAGAATAAAAGTTCAAGGTGATGTTGATTTGTTGACTTGGATAAAAGGTGGAGTAAAATGAAAGAAATGGAATCTGGGATAGAACCTGTCTTCTCTTCTCAGCCGACTAACGTTTGGATTGCAGAGAGACGTTTATAAGATCCTAGTTGTTCAAAAGTGTTTTAATAGTCCAGTTTTTTTAAAAAAAAAAAAACCTTCCCGAGAAGAGTTTTCCAAAATTTTGGAGCATTAAATGCAAAGATGAACAGTTGAGATGTAATTGCATATGTAGGCCTCTCGGTTGTTGGACTACAGAGGAGCCGCGTCCTTCAGAATAGGATTGACAATACCATCCTCAATCTAACCTCTTTTTTTTATGGTAGGATGGTTTTCTGGACCTGTCTTCTCAGCCGACTAACGTTGGATTGCAAAGAGCCGTTCATGAGATTCTAGCTGTTCAAAAGTGTTTTAATAGTTCAGTTTTTTTTTTAAAAAAAAAAACTTTCCAAGAAGAGTTTTTTAAAATTTTGGAGCATTAAACGCAAAGATGGACAGTTGAGATGTAATTGCATATGTAGGCCTCTCGACTGTTGGACTACAGAGGAGCCACGTCCTTCAGAATAGGATTGACAATACCATCCTCAATCTAACCTCTTTTTTTTATGGTAGGACGGTTTTTTGGACCTATCTTCTCAGCCGACTAATGTTGGATTGCAGAGAGCCGTTCATGAGATCCTAGCTGTTCTAAAGTGTTTAAATTGTCCGGTTTTTTAAAATAATATTAAAAAAAACCTTCCCGAGAAGAGTTTTTAAAAATTTTGGAGCATTAAACGCAAAGATGAACAATTGAGATGTAACTGCATATATAGGCCTCTTGGCTGTTGGACTACAGAGGAGCCACGTCCTTCATAATAGGATTGACAATACCATCCTCAATCTAACCTCTCTTTTTATGGAAGGATGGTTTTTTGGACCTATCTTCTCAGCCGACTAATGTTGGATTGCAGAGAACCGTTCATGAGATCCTAGCTGTTCTAAAGTGTTTTAATTGTCCGGTTTTTTTAAATAAAAAAAAACCTTCCCGAGAAGAGTTTTTTAAAATTTTGGAGCATTAAACGCAAAGATGAACAGTTGAGATGTAACTGCATATATAGGCCTCTTGGCTGTTGGACTACAGAGGAGCCACGTCCTTCAAAATAGGATTGACAATACCATCCTCAATCTAACCTCTTTTTTTATGGAAGGATGGTTTTTTGGACCTATCTTCTCAGCCGACTAATGTTGGATTGCAGAGAGCCGTTCGTGAGATCCTAGTTGTTCAAAAGTGTCTTAATAGTCCGGGTTTTTTTATATAAAAAATAAACCTTCCCGAGAAGTGTTCTTAAAAATTTTGAACTGTTAAACGCCAAGATGAACAATTGAAATGTAACTGCGTATATAGGCCTCTCAGCTGTTGGACTGCAGAGGAGCCATGTCCTTCACAATAGGATAGACAATAATATCATCCTCAATATCTAACCTCTTCTTTTGTGGTTAGGATGGTTTTCTGGGTTTTTGGAGGATGTGGTTTGTGACCCACCCCGAGCTATCGAGTGGTTTTGCTACCCCACAAATGCTTTCCACTTTATTTTGCTTGGTTTTCCCTGCACATACTGTCTGTGTACGGGGCAGATCCGATCAAAACCAGAAGTAAAGGAGGGGATTTTTTTGATGTGACTTCAAATAGAGGGGGGGCCCTATTTTGTGATGAAAACCATGTTATTCCATCACTAAAATAGAAATTTCACTATTTCTCAGCAGTTCACATTCCATTATAAACTGTTGTCATGGTATGTTACGTAGACGGATACTGGGTGCGGTTCGGATTCGTCCAATTTTCATTTTAAGGACATACCGGAATATTTCGTTTTGTACGTAGTTTTTATTTTTCTAGTTTAAAATGGAGTTGAATAGTTATTTTATGTCCTTTCGTGCATATCGTGAGAGTCCTATGCATAGCTACTGAGGAATAGTACTCCCTCCGTTCATTTTTAAATGTCCTGTTTCGTAACTCCAATTTATTAGAAAGACATCATTATTATACCTTTCACATCAACTTTTTCCTCCACTTTTCCTACTTACCCATCATCATTACACTTTTACTCACTAACTTTTCAAAATAGAATCTACATTTAGGGACAAAATAGACAATTCACCAACTTTTACCCACTAATTTTACAAAATGAACACTTATTAAGGGACAGCCCAAAATGGAATACTGGACTGTAATAAAGAGACGGAGGGAGTACTATACTTGCTAAGTGGTCAATTAAGGCCCCGTTCTGCTCGAGTCCTTATTTCTTAAGTATTTATTTCTCGTTTTACGAAATAGGTCACTCTTTCACAATATATCACCTCTGATTTGAAAAATAAGTACTTGGTATTTTTCGTTTGTAGAAATTTGTCCAACGCGGATCTCATACTTATATCTACATGTCAAGTAGTATCTTATATGAGTATTTTATAGATTTTGAAGGATCCATGTAATATAACTTGGAATTTGGCTTGTTCGCAGTCCAAGAGGTGCGGTCCAAGCGATCGCAACTGTCGGATAATGTTTTTAAGGGTTCAGATTTGTTTTTAATCTTTTACCGTTAATAAAAGACTTTTACCGGTAATAGATTCAACAAATTTGAACCATTAATTTTCAAGATGAACGGTTCAGATTGAACTGCACAACCTTTTCTGCAATTGATTGCAGAGAAGCCGGGTTCTATTAACTTGCCCGGATTTATTGGACAACCGATTCGGTGGATACAGCCTGCAGGGATCAGAATGTGGTAGGAATAATACATGGAGCCAGCGCTATTCAAACCCAAATTTGACATGAGCCAGGTGAGTACCACGTGGTGCCCGTTCGGCACATCCGAGCCGTCCATTGCGTATTTGGACGGCTTGAATTTGGAGAGAAAAAGTGTAGGGGTGAGCGGAGAGAGAAGGTTTCAATCCGAGCAGTCCAAAAATGTATTGGACGGCCCGAATGTGCCGAGCAGATACCACTTGGGATATACCCACCCGACACCGAAAAATTTCTCGTTTCTTTGTGACTTGGGAGACAAATAGTTTACAAGTAAAAATGGGTCTTCATTTAGTAGTTTGGGTCTTGTAACAATCAAGTTAACACATAAGTTAAAGAGTCAAATGAAGGTGCTCTAAGTTAGACAATTGATGAGTCTCCAGACTCATAAATTGTGAATCCCCCTGCTAAAACGATAATCTGGCAATCAAAACGTGCCCAAATTAGTTGTTTAGGGGCTAACCCCTGCATGAAGTGGCGGAGACAAGATTTTGAATAGGGGTGAATCTGTTCGATGGATTAATCTCATGATTAGTATTGCTGCATGCTTAGTCACGCAATCATTTAGTCAGATCCTTTGATCCTGCCTTACTCGCGAGCGTGCGTATTATGCGACTTAGGTTGCATGTTGTTCGTAAAAACACGAAGAGAAACGTTAAGTGTAAAGTCATATTTGATCACCGACTGTCTTGTGTACAAAAGAATAAAAGCTTGGCGCAACTATCTCGCGGTGTTTAAATGAGTCATTGAACCATTATTTTTACGATCCGAACCGTTCAATTAAAAAATCAAGATGATCGGATGCTGATAAGCACCCAATCGGCTTCCATTAGTGAAAAACAAAAACAAACTAAAACTGGAGATGGCACTTGCTACTCTCTCTCTTTCTTTCTTTTTTTTGGCAATTGCTACTTGTTAGGATCAAGCACTTATCATCTTATCAAAATTCGCAGGTAGTGATAAAGGCGCGACTTTATTTCCTTATATTAAAGCGTAGCAAGCTCCAAACGCCACGGTTCGACCCTCGTGGACAGGATGCTGGCTCGCAACCAACAATGAACAATCGCTTCCTACCCCCTCCCAGTACCTCCCCTGCGTACATAAGTACATAGGGAAGGTGTTCTTAGCACTAAAGCAACATAAAAGCATGAACAAGTGTCCCTCTGGCAACCAGGAACGTAGTAGTTTGCAAAAGGGGAAAAACCACAGCCTGTCAAACCCTCAGTGGCTATCTCTCTCTCTCTCTCTCTCTCTCTCTCTCTCTCTCTCTCCCATGTATCTTCTTCCACTAACCATTGTTTACCATTAATTTGATTCAATCCCTTTACCTTGTTTTCTCAGAGTAGGTGGGAGACAGAACTCATGACTCATCCTGGGTAGCCTTTCTGGTGTGTTATTGGGCCTCTTTCCTCCACTTATGTGTTGTCCTCTGTTGATCAAATTTTTTTAAAGAAAAAACAGATTTTGTCAGAAGGGATCTCCGAAAAAACAGATTTTTTTAAAGCTTGTGTTTTTTGACAGCTTTTACGGCTCTTGTGGTGTTGGGGAGTGATATTTTTAGGTGTTTGCTTCGGTTGTTTTCTTGACATCTTTTGGTGTTGGTTCTTGGGTGGCATTTTTGCCGGTATATTCGAGATCCGTTTAATCTTTGTATCCTCATTAAAGATTAATAAATTTTTTTGCTTTTTCAAAAAAAAAAGAAAAGGGATTGACCCAAAAGTAATGTTTTTAGTAAAGCTTGTGTTACAAACTTGTAAGGATAAGTTTTACTCCGGTTGTTGCCGTAATGGGTGATTGTGGCAACTATACTTTATGGTGAAAGGTGATGGAAAAAAAGTAAGAGTCTTGAAAAAGGATTAAGAAGGCATGGAAAACTCGACGCTCCCATTTTTACAACCAAACTTACAATCGATTTTGTCGCATTAGCATATGAGCTCCCATAATTTTAGTTATCGGAAACGTTCACGTTATAAAAATGTCAAGAGTAATAACAACGCCAACATTTATGCTAAAGTGAACGTTTCCGATAACTAAAATGATGGGAGCCATATGCTAATGTGACAAAATCGGTTGTAAGTTTGGTCGTAAAAGTCAGAGTGTTAGTCGAGTTTTCCTAGAGTGCAAAAGTATCAGCACGACCTTTGAGGAGAAATAGAAACTAAAGCCGTAAACACAATGAACACCGATTTAATTGGTTCCCAAAATTGATGTGAGATGACCATCAAGACTAGGACTTTGCTCTCTTTTAAGATATTATATTTAACTTTTTTCAGGTGCTATCAATTCATAGAGGGTCAATCAGTACATGCGGAACTCTGTCCCGACTTTAACTGGATCCCTGTTAGTGGACAATTCGCGTAAGATGCCTAGACACCATGAGAGTAAATAAAATAAGTTGATGTGAGAGAAGTAAGATTGGGAAATCTTGTAGTGCAAGGCACCCTGTAGGGCGCACATTGGCCATCGATCTTGACAATGAATAGTTGAGATATGATTTTTAATTATGACCGGTAAGAATCATTTATTACCGGTCATAATTGATTTTTAATATGGACCGTTGATTGATGAGGTTCAAGTGTCTAATCTCCTTCAAACCAACGTTCTTAAAGTGGTCGACAAAAACATAAGTGTAATGACAAGGCTGCACCTGCCCCAGTAGTATGCCCGTGAATAATTATACTCCAATCTTGTTTATAATTTCGTTGATTGTGTTTATGATCTTGTTTGAAAACTCTATTCTTCTGGAACTTACCTTTCGACAATCACATCCGACTCAGTTTACACATACCTCGACTAATTCTGAGGTTTTGAAGTTAACGATTCGACAAACCCTCCAATGATTCTAAGGTTGAAAATATTTGGCTTCGCAGGATTGGAACGTGCGATTTCATAGAGGAGTACTTCTTTATTTTCTCATACTCATTTCGCCAAAACCCCTTGGGATTTTCTTTAGGACGTTACTCTATACTAGAAAAGGTGAGAGTGAAACCCAATTAATGAACTGAGTGGAGTACAACATCCGCGCTCGCAGATTAGTTGGTTGGGCCGAACGCCCCCGCGGTACGGTACAGAATTATTAGGGTTGAAATGGAAGTAGCGCATATATATACTCTCTATTGTAAAACCCTATGTACTGTGATCATCAATAAAACAGCTCCGCTCCCGTGGACGTACCCGGTTTGGGGAACCACGTATATCTCTGTGTCAATCCTTTACTATTTATACTCGAATATCGTGTGCGTGTGTGTTTAGATCCTAACAGATTTTGCCACTTCCCTTTTCTCTAACGGCACCCCCCCTTCTCTCTCAAAACAAATCACCTAATCGAGACACAAAGGAAAGTGTCGTCAGAGAAAGAGAGAGTGGCATAATCACTCAAAAAAATTAACATAATTTGACCCATGATATGGATTTTGATGAAAATTAAGGATTCCGTTTCCATTTTTTCTAGAGATTTTTTTTTTGTTATTCGTCAATCCTAATCTACACTATTCTAGGAGACTTGGAAAATGGAGAAGTTGCTTACGGGAATCGAACTCTACCTATATGCATAAAATTACGCAAGGGAAGCCAACAGCACTCCACTCCACTTACCATTTTTTCTAAAGAGTTAGGAACTTAATAGGAGTATCAAACATTTCTTGTTAAGGATCAAAAAAAAAAAAAAAACATTTCTTGTTGGAGATAGTATATGGCCGACAGGCCTGAGACCATCCGACTATGAAATTACCCGATGGATATTTTTTTTTGATATTCACCCGATGGATATCACTAGTGCAATTTATCGATATCACAAGTGTTCATGGAGCACCATCAGCGCCTTTCACCACCGCACATTTAAGCGGAGCCTATGATAATACTCCTACCATCTGTTTTTCTTAAATTCTTGTTCTGATATTTTTGTTCGTCTTTTTTGAATTCTCGCTAAATTCACGTTATATTTTTTGGATTAATTATTCGTCTCGATAAGAAGAGTATAAAAAGTTTTTAAAAAATTATGACAGAAAACAAAATCAATAAAGAAGACCAAAATGCCAAACAATTGGTATTTTTGTTTTTAGTGTCGTCTTATATAAATATTTTTCAACTTCAATCGCATTTTTATACTCCCTTCGTCCCTAAATAAGTGTCCGGTGCGCAAACCTAGGCCTTACAAAAGATGTATATTTTTCGTTAAAAAAATTAAATTTTTTTCACAATATAATAGAACTCATTGTTATCTATTCATTTGTAAAAAAAAATTAATTTTTTTAACAAAACAAATGCATCTTTTTAAAGGCCTAGGTTTGCGTGCCGGACACTTATTTAAGAACGAAAGGAGTACTTTTCTAAATTTTTTCATTGAGTTGAGATAACTGATTAATTCCAAAAATGGATTAGAACAAAAAGTTTTAAAAATTACAAAAAAAAAAACTGAAAAAAAAATACCAGACCAAAAATTTAAAGAGAATTGAGTCTAAGGGGTGATTTGGCATTTTAATTAAGCCAAAAAGCTTTTTTGTCCTTATTCACACACAAAAAAAAAAATCGTATTTGTTAGTTTTTTGTTGATTTTTTAAAGATTATTGCTTATTTATGATGAGACGAATCTAAAAAGTAAAAAATTATTATTAAAACCCATTTTTTTTAATAAGGATAAATTACATTAAACCCCCCTAAACTATATCCCTTTAGCACTTTACTTCCTTAAACTATAAAACTCAACATTTAACCCTCTTGAACTATGTAACTCCCAAATGCTTTCAACGTTGCTAACGGAAAATCATTGAATTCCCATATTGCCCTCAAACAATGGGACACCATTGTCCAAGGCCATCAAAAATTTCTTTTTTCCTGTAGCAAAACCTCCACATGGCTTAAAGAAACAATCGGCCACCATACTTTCCAGAACCAAACAAACCTAAACCACCTTCCATCTCATGATTCTCACCACCACCACCGTTTCGCCTCCTATTTTCCAAATATATTTCAGCCTAATAGGAAATCTTTTGTTCACTACTCTGATTTGAGGTGATTTCGTGCCGAGGGACTCAAAAAATTAGGTTCATGACTGCCAGAATCCGACGAACCCTGCAAAATGTAGATAATGTTATTTTTTGGGAGACTGGGTTCGGTCCTGTGAACCTCAACAAACCCAAAAGACACTCGGAATCTGACGCCAGCGCTGGAGCGATAACGACGTTAGCCGAATGACAAATTCTCACTGCGTTCCTTGAAGCGATCCTCTAGTCCGACCGAGACCCACCAAAAACCGACGGTGTAGGATCTGATGGACGAATCTGAGATGGAGGCAACCAAGAAGAGGGAGTTGAATGGGTGCTCCTGTTGCCGGATAAAGGTAGGGTAGATCAGAATTCCAGTACCGATGCGACGATTTGTTTTAAGAGAGAGAAGAATCAGATTGAGTAATTACAGAGAGAGGGAGAGAGAACAGAAGGGGGTGTTCTAGCGTGATGTGGTCGATGGTCGTGGAAAGGAGGTGAGGTTGGGTGAAGGTGAAATTGTACTGTTAGGGGAGCTTAACAAATAACAAACAAGGTAGAGTTTGGAGAGAGAATAAGGTTAGAATAGACAAGGCTTGGTTTGGTGTTGAAGGTGGGTTTTGGTGTGATAAAAAGGTTGGCCCACGTTTGGTTTGACTTTAGGAAGGAGACAATAAGAGGAGGGTATTTTAGACATAATATTTCATTTAGCTGCCCACATGGCCTACTTGCTGTCTAATAAGATAACAGATTGCTAACAAAAGGGGATAAGTGTCAAGAGTTGATAATGAAAGGGATTGGCCCGTCGGGTTTTAAACTTTGAGGGGGCAAAGTGCTAGCAAGTTATAGTTTAGGGGGGTTTAATGTAATTTACCCTTTTAATAAAGACAAAAATAAGCTAATAAGTAATTTTTTAGTCTACATTAAAAAAAAATAGATTTTAATCATAATTTTTTAGTTTTTAGATTCCTCTTATCATGAAGGAACAATAATTCTTAAAAAGTCGACGAAAAATTAACAAATACGAATTTTTTTTGAATAATTAAAAAAAAAACTTTCTGACTTAATTAAAATGCCAAACAACTAGGGTTGTCCACGGTCCAGATCGGATCGGATTTGTATGAATCCAATCATAATCCGTATCTCACGGTTTTTAGAAAATGCAATCCAATCCTAATCCAAAGGTCTCACAGTTCGGTTCGGATTCCGAACCGTGAGTCACGGTTCTCACGGTTCGGTCCCGGTTTTATCCACGGATTTTCTTCGAAAAAAATAAAATGATGCTACTACCATGATCATATTCCAAATAAAAATACAAACACTAATTTCCATAAACATTGTCCAAATTGTAAAGGCAATAAAGACATTAAGGCAATAAACATGGTAAAGGCAGAAAGACAGCAACCAAATAAAACTAAGTATCGTCCAAAATACACAAATTCTGATTAAACATGATCTACTTATTACATCCTATAAAAATCAAACAAAAAATAGCAAATTAGTTTCTCAAAACAAACAAGCAAATTAATAAATTATAAAATTTCAACCGGGGTGCGTAGTGCCGTAGACATAAGCACCCCTCCAACCGTTGGATCGCAAATTCAATAGGTTACTATCGTTGGATTGAAAAACCTATACGATCAGTGTATTTTTCTCCACCGTGTTTCCTGTCTTCCTCCAAAGTTACTCTCCCGCTCTCTCCCTCCCTCCCTCCCTCTCCCCTTCCTCTCTCTCTCTCCCACTCCTCTCTCCTGTTCGCTCCTGTTGCCACACCACCACCCAACCCAGCGACCACCCTCCAGCCGTTGTCAACGCCATTTCCACACCATTTCGAAACAGGTAAACCACTCATTTTTTCCCTAATAATCTTCCCTATTTTTTGATGTTACTCTGATAAAAATCTGCTTGCACTAATTTCCGAAAACCCCAGCGACCACAAGGACGCTGCCCACGATTGAAACAGGTAAACCATTCATTCTCGTCCTAATAATCTTCCTTATTTTTTGACGTTACTTTGATCCTAATAAAAATCTGTTTACCCTCTTTACTGCATTTAATAAAAATCTGTATACCCTCTTTGCTTTCCAACTGTAATTGGAAAATTTGGCTTAAAAAACATAATGCTTCAGTGGCATCCACGTGTTCGATGGAATGCTTCAATTAGGTTCTTATTCTTCCCTCAATTGCTTTCCAAGTATTTGATAAAATCTCCAAGTGTAATTGGAAAATTTGGCTTAAAAAACATAATGCTTCAGTGGCTTCCACGTGTTCGATGGAATGCTTCAATTAGGATCTCAGTATAGTTTAACAGAAGGGATTGAGTTTAACATAATTGGCCGTACCTGTATAAGACTGTAATTGTCTGGAATGCCACGAAGATAAATATAGTTAACGATTTTCCTCACTAGATAAGATGTTGTCATTACTTTCTACAAAACTGACCATTAGATTGTGAGAGACACTCGATTGCCCCTGGCAGATGGGAAAAGTGTAAAATCCCTTTGTTAATTTTGGTTCTAGCTTGAGAGAGAGAAATGAAGAAACCACAAATGATGAAACTTAATTCTGACCTCCCCTTTTTTTTTTTTTTAATCTTCATACAATAGCAGAAAGTACCATAAAAATAAAGCACCAGCTACCATAAAATCATATTACTCCATTTTATTTTTTCCCTGGCTAAAGCATTAAAGGGGGAAATGCCTTACCAAAATCATAATTTCGAAATTGTGTTAGGGTTTCATTGAACCTCAACGGTCATCCCTACGGACTCCCTTGATTCTCATCAACCGACTTTCCAAACCCTCCGCAGAATTCCACACGACATGAACACCAACTGTTCGACAAAATAACTCACCCAAACTTTCTCCCCTTCCACCATTCTATGCTCACATTTTTACACAACAATAGCCATGTTAAATCTCTTTGTGGTTCTAGGGTTTCGTTGATCTCAACTTGGGTCGTCTTGGGTTCTCATGATTACCCGTCAACTGACTTCCAAAACCCTCCACAGAATAGCCGCACAACGGTCAAAGGAATTCAAAAGCTTCCACTCATCTAGAAATGACCACCAACTGTTCGACAAAGTTACTCAGCCAGAGTTTCTCCCCTTCCACCATTCAATGCTTGTGTATTCACGCCACAACAACCATCGTGAAGTCCTTGGGATATTCAAGAAACAGCTTCAGTGTGATTTCATTGGCACCATCAATGCAGTTACGATTGCCGTGGCTCTCAAGGCTTGCCGGGGCTACCCAAGACTCGGGCTTAATATCCACGGGTTTTCCATTGCGTCTGGGTTAGTTTCGAACCTCAGTGTGTCAAATGCTTTGATGAGCATGTATTGTAAGTCTGGACAGTTTGATCAGGCTTTATCTATTTTTGAGAAATTGAAGAACCCTGATATTGTTTCTTGCAACACGGTCCTTTCGGGGTTTGAAAATGTTGATGACGCTTTAAAGTTTGCTTGTCAGATGAATTTAACCGGAATGGCTTTTGATGCTGTGACTTACAGTACTATCCTTGCCCGTTGTGCTGATGACGAGGAGTTTTTGTTTGGGATTCAGTTGCACTCTCTTGAACTGAAGTGTGGTTTGGGTTGTGAAGTTTTCATTGGGAATGCCTTGATAACAATGTATTGCAAATGGGGCCATATAGTGGAAGCTGAAAGAGTGTTTGATGAGATGCCCAAAAAGGATTTGGTTTCATGGAATGCAATGCTCTCGGGGTATGCTCAGGAGGGAAATTTTGGACAAAAAGCTATTTGGGCTTGTCTGGAAATGGTGAGACGAGTTATGAAGCTCGATCATGTCTCTCTTACTAGCATAGTTTCAGTTTGTGGACACGAAAGAAACGTGGAGCTTGGGAGACAGATACATAGTTTGGCCATTAAAACAGGATATGCGGCTAGAAGGGATTATGTGAATCACGTTTCAGTCTGTAATGTTTTGATCTCCTTGTATTCCAAGTGCGAGGCTGCCAATGACGCAGCATTGGTGTTTGAGAGCATGACTGATCGTAATGTGATCTCGTGGACTACAATGATTTCTATAGATGAAGAAAATGCTATATCCCTATTCAATGAGATGAGGTCAGATGGAGTATATCCCAATGAAGTTACATTCATTGCATTGATTCATGCCATAACAATCAATAATTCGGTGGAAGAAGGTCGACCGGTTCATGGGCTTTGCTTAAAATCTAACTTTTTGTCCAAACTGGATGTTGCTAATAGTTTTATTACCATGTATGCTGAATTCAAGTCAATGGAAGACTCGGAGAAGATTTTCGAGGAGCTCAAGTACAGAGGCATTGTGTCATGGAATGCTTTGATTTCAGGGTATGCCCAAAATGGCATGGGCCAAGAAGCTCTACAGACTTTCTTGTTGGCAATATTAGAGTCTCTTCCCAATGAATTCACAATTGGCAGTGTCTTGAGTGCAGTTGGAGCAACTGAGCCCATATCTCTAAAACACGGCCAAAGGTGCCACTCTTATTTAATAAAACTTGGATTGAACGACCCAATTGTTTTGGGTGCTCTCCTTGACATGTACGCAAAGCGTGGGAGCATATCCGAATCTCTTAGAGTATTTCATGAAATGCCTGAAAGAAGCCAAGTTGCGTGGACTGCCATAATCTCTGCTTATTCAAGGCATGGAGACTATGAATCGGTAATGAGCCTTTTTGAGGAGATGGAGAAGAGAGGTGCAAGGCCTGATTCAATCACGTTCCTCTCTGTGCTAACTGCTTGTGGTAGAAAGGGGATGGTTGATATGGGCAGACAAATATTTGACTCAATGGTTAAAAACCATTTGATTGAACCATCTGGCTTGCATTATTCGTGTATGGTGGACATGTTGGGCCGGGCCGGGAGGCTAAAGGAGGCCGAAGAGTTTGTGGGCCAGATTCCAGGTGGGCCGGGATTCTCTGTGCTGCAGAGCTTACTTGGTGCTTGTACGATTTATGGAAATGTGGAGATGGGTAAGAGGGCAGCTGATGCTTTGATGGAGCTGAAACCGGAGCAGTCAGGTTCATATGTATTGATCTCAAATTTGTATGCTGAGAGAGGGGATTGGGAAAAGGTAGCAAAAATACGGAGAGGGATGAGAGATAGAGGGGTGAGAAAAGAAGTAGGATTTAGTTGGGTTGATGTGGGTGAGGCTAATGGTTCATTGTCTCTCCACGGGTTTTCATCAGACGATAAGTCGCATCCAAAGACCGAGGAGATATATACGATGGCAGAATATGTAGGGTCAGAAATGAAGATTTTGCAGAGAGAGAGGGAGAGAAGTGGAGAGGAGAGAGTTTGTAACTTATAAAATCAAGCCCTCAACAAGGTTTCGTTTGTTTCTTGTTGGACCAAATTGGTTCTTGTTTCTGTTTGTTTCTTCGTTGCCGTAGATTATATAAAGATTTTGAGTTGTCTGATAATCATAGCTTACGACGTCAGTCCCCTTACGAAACTTTCGTTATTGGATTAGCATACGTTTCTGTATTGTGATTGATATGGAGCTTCTCTTTGGTGGCTCATCTTCCGATATGGGACTTGTTCTCCTCATGGTACACCAACAAGGAGGAGATCACCATTGGACTACAGGTCAAGTGCTGGTACGAGAATTTTTCCATGTTTATGGCAGATTTCCTGGGGTTTGTCATCTAGTTAATTTTAGTCAAAGTGGTAGGAGATTTTATTGATACGATTAGAGAGCAACTACATCAAAAAAGACGGTTATCTCTTCCTAACGGAGACAATAACCAATCAGGAGGTCTACATTCTCACGTTTTAACTCCAGAACCTCACATAGCAAAACCCGCAAGCTTATGAGCTACCCATTTGCTGCACGTCGAACAAACACAAATTTACAACTCCCCATCTGTTGCGCTATTCTCTGGATATCTTCAACGATGACCTCTACATTGGATGGACACGACATTTTATTACCCAGAATCTGGACCAGCTGATAGGAGTCTCTTTCAGCTAGGATCGCATCAAGTTCTAGTGTCCGAGCAAACTCCAATGCAGCTCTCCATGCCAAAGCTTCCGCGCACAAAGCTGATTCTGCTCCTCCCAAATGAATAGACCGAGCAGCCACGAATCTTCCAGATGAGTTCCGAGCCACCACACCTGCACCTGCCAAATTCCCTTCACTTCTTCCATTTACCCATGCCCCATCCACATTTATTTTCACCCGCCCATTCACTGGAGGTAACCAGCTTGCTGTTGCTCCTCCACGATCAGTCCCAACAGATCTTCCCCCCGGTCTTCTGCAACAGACCTTCAATGAACTCTGTGGCTTCCCTCACGGCCATGTAAACAGCTTGTTGAGGGTCAATTGAATCCTCATTAAACACTCTCGCATTACGGCACTTCCAAATCCTCCACAAAATGATTGTCATTAGCGTGACCATTTTGCTCCCCTCGTCAGAATTCACTCACCTTTCTAGCAGTCACTAGCGTGGCCATCTAGAATTGACTAAGCGAGTTTATGCGCATAAATGACATCCACTATTACACGGACAACTCCAATAAAACCACACAAATAGATTGTATCTGAAAAAAGACAATAGGAAAATGGAACACAACTACAAAGGACAAGAGTATAACAGATAATATGACAGCCACACATATCTAAAATAAAATTTGAAGGGAAAAGAAGCAAAGAAGTCCAGGAAGCAAAGAAGGCCAAAATAAGCACATAGAGCAAACTACTGGCTAACCATGCAGGGCTCCGTAAATGCGGTTCTGGTGACTACCGGTAGCTAGCACTTCTGCTGATTTTCGTAGGGAGATTGGTAAACAGTCATACGCTGCGTCAAAGTCCAGGAAGTACAACCCAATGAAGGTGGAGAAATTGGCCTTGAATGACGCGAGAGAGAGGGTTCGTGAGAGATGCTACAATCGAAGCTTTGATACAGTGTGGGCAGCATTAATGGTATTCTTAACATGCCTTGCTTTGGAGATGGATTCAATGTCGCGCATTTTTTAAATTGATCTCTAAAATCTTGCTCTATCTTAAAGCTGTGCAAAGTTCCCCTTCTCTAATCTAACTTTGTGTGATTTGGTGATTCCTGTTGAAGCATACACTAGAGTATGTTTTCCTTGTGGACCTTGTCCATTATAAAATCGCAATCCTACATGCAAACCTCCAATGGCACTTGCCCCTAAAGAGTAACCACGAAATCCCAACCTCCTAAAAGCCTCTCCCTCACAGAAACCAAACATTTATGGGTGACTCTGTCTTCCAAACCACATAAAAAAGGGAATTGAAGTTGATGATTGGTTTGGGTTCACTTGTTAGATAGTGGAGGTTAAACAAATCACTAAAAGAGCAACATTCGACACACGAATCAAATTTTAAGCTTAATATTGTGAAGATACAACTACAAAAAGAGGAGAACAGGCAAATTTGCGTACTTACTAGAATGGGGTTGATATTACCTTACCTTCTCACACACTGGACATATGACAAGTAGTTATCACTTATCAATTTCTAACTTAAACTTTTACTCTGTGACAAGAAACATCACAAAAAAAATACAAGATTCGGCATTAGAAAACGCTAACATCAAGTTTAAAACAGCCAATTGCAACAAGAATTTCTAAACACATAGGCATTGCAAATTGGGGGGAAACAATGCGTGCTAGGGTTTACATATTGGGACAGGGAGAGCATAGAATACAAATTCAGATGGTTTTGGAGGGAGAGCAGTGAAATGAGTACCTTTGAGCTGAACAAACTAGAGATAATTATCCTCCTGACGTAAATGGACAACAACCTATCTTGCACATTCTCATGTATACCAGTTGGTATACTACCAATCATAGTTGTCAAAATCGTGCCATTTGTGAGTAGAATTGTATGATGCGGTTCAATTTAGGGCAAAACCGATTAGGATCGACAAGATAAATCGCATATAGGGTTGAACCGTAGTCAGAATCGCATAATCCATACATGAATCATATGAATCGTACAATTCAGCACATGTATGAAACATGGGTTTCCAGATGGGTTGGCTCTGTTTTTTGGACCCAAAACTCAAAAATCGTAGAAAAAAGTCATTAGTTAAACTAAACCATTAGGACAGCAGCATTAGAACAATTACAAAACCAGGATGGAACACAACACACCTCACAGCACAAATAGCAAGGCTACGGTAAGACCGTAAGACATCTATTTATCAGTTCACATTATCGAAAACGGGTAAACCTTTAATCTTTCCTTAGCACAAGATAAACAACCAGTACCTTATTTTCACCTTGAAAAGTATGCATCCAAAGGAGATAATATCTGGAAATTGCCTGCTACAACCTTGTTACAACCACCGAAAAGGAAAACAAAACAGTTAACAAAACCTAAACACACTAAACTATGTAACCCTTCATCACTTTAGATGCCACACTGCTACCAACCCAAAAGCCTCCCAATCTTGCTCAATAGGACATTAAGACCTGGGTGCCCTAGCAAACTGCCCAAGCATCCCCAACAAGAGGAAAGCCAAGATGGGGCTAACATCCAATGAATTAAACAACGGAGGGATAATGCCCCTGAAAAGACTCAGGTAAGGATCGCACAAGTCCCTAATCGCCGAAAGCGGCTGTTTCTCCCACGGCATGTTTGGGAACCAACTGAGCAAAACCCTAATCAGCAAAACGCAACTGTATATCTCAAGCCACCTCGCCAGCCCCGCCGCGATAACCGCGATGGGCTCGCCCGCGGACTTGGGGCCGACCCCCTGGCCTATGGCCGCGAAGAACAGCGGCCCCGTCGCAGTGGGAGGAGTGTTGAAGAGACCACCGACGAGATTGAGAGCGAGGAGTTTGGAGATGGAGAGGGCGATGGAGAAGATGGTTGTGATTGTCCGGGTTGACCCGGTGAGTGGGGAGTGGTGGGTATGGTTTTGGGTGGGAATTGGTGGTGGAGGAGGTGAGGAAGAGGCGGCGGCGGAGAGGAGGTTGGATTTGGGGCGGAGAAGGGAGAGAGTGAGGGTTGGGGGTTTGGAGAGGGGGGTAGTGCGGCGGCGGAGGGAGAGAGAGGTGGGAGTGGGAGGAGAGAGAGGGATGCGGCTAAGGATTGTGAGGATTCGGGTTGGAGAGGCCATGAGAAGAGGAGAAGAGAAAGAAACAGCCATCGTCGGTTCTTCTTCTTTCTGGTAATGAGCCTTTCTTTTTTTGTGGAGATGGAGAAGAGAGGTGTAATGTAAATAGGCCTGATTCAATCACGTTCCTCTCTGTGCTAACTGCTTGTGGGTCGTAAACGAGTCGAGCCGAGTTTTGTCGAGCTCGACCGCTGGTTTCCTAAATGATTTAAAAACTTGAGCTCGAACTCAGCTCGACCCTTAACGAGCCGAGCTAAGTCATTTATTAAATGAACCTCTTTAATCTAGCCGAGGCTCCCTTAATGAGCCAAGTTTCACTCGGCTCGTTTACTAAACGAGCCAAAAACTTGAACTCGAACTCAGCTCGTTTACTAAACGAGTGGAGCAAAACCGAACCGAGCCGAGCTCGCGAGTTACTCGGTTCGTCGTAGGTGAGTTGTGGTAGAGACTAGAGAGGGGATGGTTTGGTTGATATGGGCAGGCAAATACTCCATTTGACTCTACTTGGTGCTTGTAGGATTCATGAAAATGTGGAGATGGGTGAGAGGAGGGCAGCTGATGCTTTAATGGAGCTGAAACCGGAGCAGTCAGGTAACGTTTATAACTTCGTATGTGTTGATCTCAAATTTGTATGCTGTGAGAGGGGGACCGAGATCCCCTGTCCGACCCCAATCCGGACAGGGGCCTGTCCGACCTCTTCTCGGCCGTTGATCTCGCAAATCAACGGTTGAGATGTGCCGAGCCCTTTTTGCTCCAAAATGACGTCGTTTTGACTCGGCATATCTCAACCATTGATTTGCGAGATCAACAGCTGAGAGGGGTGGGACAGGCCCCTGTCCGGATTGGGGTCGAACAAGGGATCCGGCTACATGAGAGGGGGATTTTGGGAAAAAAGGTAGAGTAGCAAAAATATGGAGAGGGATGAGAGATAGACAGGTGAAAAGAAGCGTAGGATTTAGAGGGGTGAGAAAAGAAATAGGATCGAGCATCTATACATATTGGATTGAGTTGATTACTTGCAAGCCCACTAACGGTTCGAATTTATCGTGCGGGATCCAGAGTGGGCCCCGCATGTCTGTCGGTGGAGAATCGGTAAGGCCATGGACGGTGACTGTAGGAGGACTCAAATTTTTTCAAGGAGAAGACCACCATTGGACCACAGGGCTAAGCACTGGTACGAGAATTTTCATTTCCTGGGGATTTGCCACATGGTAGTGCACGATATGAATTAAAACTTGTCCCTTCAGTGTTTTCGTAGGGATGGTAAATTTTTTCCAGTCCAACAAAAGACCGTCAACACAAGGCAAAAGTGCCCTAAATGCACCATCCCTCTTGAAAACACATCCAGCAAAGCTACAACTGAGGCAAGTTTCGAAACATTCGAGCTTTCCTGATATGATAAACTTACACCATATATAGTAAAAAGCGCAATACTATTGAATAACTACGGCAATGAAACATATGGAGATTAGGTTTTAGAACACAATGTCGATGTCTTACATAAAAATATGACTCACGAACCGTTACTTCTCACATTGGTCGATAAACATCACAAGAAAACTAGAAATTAAAAGCAAAAGGAAAAGGTCTTTCCATCGTAACACAACAACTTCCATCAGTCAAAGCCTCCAAAGGAGCAACTCCCATGTTCAAGAGGCCCATCACACCGAAACTGCTTCTTTACCCTTCCTTTTAGATCAAAAGCTTCTCAATGGCATCCTGCATTAAACGAGAAAGTTAAGAATGCGCAATCATAATCCACATACAAAGACACACACCGAGAGAGAGTAATATAAATTGTGAAAAAAAAAAAGAGAGATCAAGATGCGAAGGCACCTTAAGTTGTTGAATTTGGGATTTCAATTGGCTTCCCTCATTGCTTGTCACAGAACATGCAATAACTGGTCTTGTGACTCCACATGCTCGGCCAAGGGCTTGCTTTGAAGGGACAAAGACATAGGGCACATTCTGCAAAATTTAAAAGTAAACTTCTGTATGAAAGGTAATCGTTGTGAATCAAACCACAACTCATTATTCTGCAATAGCATCTCTACCAGGTGGGAGAAAAAGCAATGTAGATACAAAATCCAACAAAACAAAAATCTTCAAATTAAGCACAAAATAGGCCTATAGCGACAAAATGGTCATTCAAGAATTAACATAGTTAAAGGGGAAAAGTAGGCTCATCCATGCCCAATCCCAATGAACAAAACTTAAAGTTGTCACCTCCTTATTTCTATTTCTATTATAGTTCACTACTCAAAGACAAACAACATCTAACATTCAACTAGTGCAGACACCAATACACAAAATAAGAGGCTACGTCACATGGATTCTTCTGAATTTGTGCAAGTACCAATCTGTCACAAGACAAATCAGGCAGTGGTACAAGATATGTTCCAACGAGTATGTGAACATACTTGAGTTTGGCATTAACAACGCATGCAACTGTCGCACATAGCACTATTTTACCTTGTCAAATAAAACAAGGATATTAAGAAATGTATCAGTTTGCGCGTAATAGTAGGAATTGGATAACTCACCGCTTACCCCAAACCTATATCCAAGTCCACGTAACATAGCTAAGAAGACATCAAAAAAAAAAAAGCATTCAAACGCATCATCAACAGTTTCCCCCAAACCCATTCATAAACTGACATGCAATCTTAATACATCATCACCAGTTTCCCCCAAACCCAATCATAGCCAAACACGTTGACAAGTGTTATACCAAACTCAGAATAATCACCACTTTCAGCAGAGATCTAGAATCTAGATATATAATTCTACAAGTATCTACTTGCATAAAAGTCAAAATATTACCTTGTCTTCAGCAAGTAAGGGAAGATGGAGGAGGATCTCAAGAGGTTCAGTGTCTGCTGCCATTACAACAAACTCAGAAATACCCCTGTTCAATGTCTTTGTTGCTGAAAGTCAGAAGCAAAAAAAAAAAAAAAGAAGATAAACATTTAGCCAGAATAGTAACACAAAAGAATACTATCCGAAAGCAGCAGTCCAACATAAGAGGTTGTAATCATATTTTTGTTCCAGCATAATTTAAGTGTATCCATTAGTATTATAAAGAGAACACCCTTACAGAGCGAACATTTTGAGGCGTGCCCAGTCGTCTAGTACTATGTTACCAGGGAACGCTACAAACCTAGCAAATTGCATACAAACATTTCGAAAGCGATCCCCAAATTTTTCCCAAAAAATATAACTTATTAATGTAGAATTCTAGAGAGAATGGAAAATTTTGGTCATTTTGTTCCTAGAAATGTATTTTGCCCGAATAATTCGGAAAATGATAATTAATTTTACTAGATGTTTATCCCTTGGAAGGGTGAGTTTCGATTTTGATATCTACAGAAGCCTACCCTATTGTTCCACAATTTAGACATGCAGCATACCACTTCCCCGTTCCTCGTACGGGTACGGTCCGCGTTTCAGGTAACATAGGTGTGGTACATACATATATGGATACCTACATAAGTGCATATACATAAGTGTGTGTGCGTGTGCGCGTGTGTGTGGATTTATAGCCAGCGGTGACCTTCGTTAGCGCCTTTTTTGAGCTGCTTGTAATTAGAGGCTTGTTGAACAAGATCCATAATGGTTATGGTGAGCTGCGCATCGGCTAGCGGGTACGCTTTGGGGTTTACTGCTTCCCCAGTCTGCAAATACATATACGCAAGTACAAATCAAACACGGCGAAATTATACATACATATGAATGAGTAAATATGAAACAGATGAGTAAGAATATGAAGATGAGAGAGAGAGAGAGGAGAGAGAGTACCATTGTTTTCTGGTTGTTGGTTGAGCAGCGGAGAGAGAGAGAGAGAGAGAGAGAGAGAGGGGCTAGGGTTTTTGCAGGAAGACGAAAGGAAGTTTTAAGAGCGATAGGACTGCAAGAGTTGATTAGGGTTTGACTAGACACACACACTGCTAATCTCATCATAAACGACGTCGTTGGAATGTTCCTGATAACTTTTTGTGAATTTTTGAAGGGACAAAATGAAAAATTAAACTTCAACAAAAAAAAAAAGATTAAGTTCGATAAAAAGTGTTGAAGAAGAATATGAGAAAAACAATTTCCTTCGAAAAAATTATCTAATATTCCAAAAAAAAACTCAATTTGTTTGTACCTCGTTCTATTTTACCATAATATATATTTTTTTAAGATATTTCAATTGATAATACGTTTTATATACAATATAGATCTTGTAATAATCTCAATTATAAACAAACAAAAATTACTTCAAATCTTGTACATAAAAAAAATTAGTAATTTAAAAATAATAGAAATCTTGAAAATTTGATAAAAATTGAGCCGAATAGAAAGAAAAAAAAAAGAACACTAGATGCCCTAGTAATGTGAGCAACCAATAGAAATATAAATTCTAAAAATAATAATAAGACACTATGAATTATAGCCGCCTTTTTGGATAGTTGTGTTCATTTAACTATTCGTTTGAAAAAAAAAAAAAAAAAGAAGAAGCAAGATGTAGAATAAATTAAGAAAATAATTTTCACATTCTTCTTGTATATGTATTCTAAACTTTGTCGTTAAGTATTTCCAATTTTGCACAACACCATTTCTGTAATCACTAGAAGACAACTTTTGGAACTCATTTTAAAAGAACGTGGAATGCGAAAATTATTTCTCAATAAGTTAATCTCTTCTTACAACTCATTTGTTGATTAGTTTACTTGCTTGCAAATAAAACATTTAATGGAAACAATTCAGGTACACATATAGGTCATGTTTGGTAGCCATTCTATTTTCTGTTTTCTGTTTTCATTTTCAGAATTTTCAAAAGTTAACTTTGAAAGTTTGTTTGGTGCACTACTTCCACTTTCAAATTCTGGAAATCACTTTCACTATTTTCATAATTTGAGGAAGTAACAAAACTCAACTTTCACTATTTTCAGAAACAAAAAACAGGCTACTCCGCTACAATTCTTTGGAGGTCATTTTTCATTTCCTCTTCCTCTCTCTCTCAAACCCAGGCCATTGAAGATACTCTCTCTCTCGCTCCCTCCCTCCCTCCCTCCCTCTTATAGTCAATAAAAGATACTTATCGAAGGAGAAAAACCTTATAGTCAATAAAGGACCGACTTTGGAATTAGAAAATTTCACATGTATTTCACCTATATATATATATACTCTCTTAACTTAGAGATGAGAGGAGGCTGGAAGGGATACATTGGGTTTATGAAGCCATCATTTTATGAAAGTTGATACTATAACTTCGGCCTAGGAAAGAAGAATCCAATCACCTGGACTCAGTGCCGGCTCAAAGATATTTGGGCCCGAAGCGAAAGTTGCGCGCAATAGGGGGGCCATTTATCTCCTCATCTTTGAACAAAATTTTGCGAAATGTTGAGGAAAACTAAGGGGTGGAGATTCGAACCCAGTTTTTAAAGTATTCAAAGAGCCTAAGCTGCCACATGACCATAAAGATGTTATTCAAAGCAAGGCAATTGAAACTTCTTATTATTTAAACTATATTTTTTGGAGCCCTCTTAGGGCTAAAAAATCGGGGGCCAAAAGCAACGATTTCTTCGGCTTCCTTTCTAAGCCGGCTATGCCTGGTCTATTCACCCGGCCCTTTCTTTCAGAATATCAAGTATGAAATTTGTTTCTAACATGATTGCAAAGGCTTGGATGATTCTCTCTCTCTCCTGTATAGTTTGAGAACTAGTGGAGAAATTGCAAGAAATACCATTTTAGAAAAAGTAAAAACTAGTTTCAGAAATTGATTTTTTTAAAAAAAAAACAGGTTAACACAAACATGTTTTCTGTTTTCACTTTTTTTTTAGGAAAAGTAAAAACTGATTTCAGCAAATAGAAAACAGGAAACAGAAAAGTGGTAGTGTTACCAAACATAGCTATAGTATTTTCAATTAATTACTCCCCCTCCGTCTTTCTATTTTCACTATCCACACATTTTATAAAATTGTCTATGCTTTTTAAGTTATAAAGTTTTTCACATGCAATATGGGGTTATCTTATAAATCTCACTTAATTTTACTGAACATAATTTTTTAAATAATAAAAACACTATTATAAATTAAGAAATAAAAATAAATCTTGAAAAGTATAGATAAGGAAAATGGACAATCTTTGTGAGACAGATGAAGTACAATTTGAGCAATATTATATTCACATAAGTTGCTAATTGGAACACATACGTGTTTAGAGTCTTCAATGCACTTGGGCTTTTCAAATTAATAAAGAGTCCACTTGCATCGAATGACCCAAACGGCTTTGTTTTATAATCTTCACATAAATCTGTTCACAAATCTTTCAAGTAGTATTTTAACTGATATTACGCTTAAACTCACTACACCGTGATTCATAGCCAGAAATGTAGCACCCCCATTCTTCCACAATCGCACACATATACACAAATATTAATACACGCTTAAGTTCAAGGTGGTGCAATGCATGTGGGTTACACATGAATGTGGGGGGTTTTGTGTAAAATTGTGTGCTTGAGAGCATGAAATTCTTTTTCCTTTCCGGATGATAGATTTTTTTGGTAGAATCCCACCCTATTTCATTGCACATTGGCCCGACATTAATAAATAATGGGAAAATGATGGCCCATGATGTGTTTTGATAATTAATATCCGCTTGTCATTGGCGGGTATTAATTATCAAAACACGTCATTGGCCGTCATTTTCCCATAAATAATCATCTCCCAAACATTCGTGTGAGATGTAAAACTGTGCGAGGCCCAACATGAAATGTGGTTCTGTAACTCATGGGCCTAACAGCACTAGATGACTTCTTCTTACGTTGGGCCATCAGCCTAGGGCCTTGTTCGTTTTGAGATCTCAAACATCAAAATCCATGGACACGATCTCCAAAAAAATTTCTCCCTCTCTCTCCACTCATTACTCTAAAAACCTTACTCAAAATCCAAACTGAACAGAAGAGTTGGCTTGGGTAATGGCGCATAGCAAAGTGCCAAATAATTTCCCTCGAGTACTCTACCTACTTCCACTTAAAGACTTATTGTATGAACAAACTAAGGTCCCGTTTCAGAACCTAAATTAAGTACTTATTTTTTAAGAAGATAATTTCAAACTCAAAAATAATGTGTTTATGCAAATAATTTTCCTAGTAATACAGATCTTGTTTGATAGATCTCATTGAGATCTTTTGAATTGTGCAAAAAAAATCAAAAAATTATTTTTTAGTTTAAAATGTGAAATAAATATTTACTGTATTTTTTAATAAGGTATTGTGGAACGTGGCCCCCGTTCAGCTAAGTCTTATTATAAAATAAATATTTGTGTTTAATTTTTAAGCTTAAAAATATTTTTTGTGCAATATGAATTTTGTTTGGTAGATTTCAGTGAATTATTTTAAACGATGTAAAAATTATTTTCATAAATGCATTATCTTTAGGTTTAAAAATTACAAATAAATATTTATTTATAAAAAAACTTAGAGGAATGACCGATTCAAATAAGTACTCCCTCCGTCCCCTTTTTTAGAGTCTAGTATTCCATTTTGAACTGTCCCTTATTAAGTGTTTATTTTGTAAAGTTAATGGGTAAAAGTTGGTGCATTTTCTATTTTGCCCCTAAAAGTGGATTCCATTTTTAAAAGTTTGTGAGTAAAAGTGTAATGATGATGTCTTCATAGAGGGTAAATAGGAAAAGTTGAGGTAAAAGTTGATGTGAAAATGTGTAATGATGATATATTTTTTATAAGTTGGAGCTACGAAACAGAATACTTAAAAAAGGACGGAGGGGTAATTTTTTTTATAAATTAAAAACCTATATATTGCAAAACAAAAAAGAGTAGTGCTATATGTACAGAAAAGGGGGAGAGAAAACGTACCGACGGCCGTCGGCGGGCCATCTCCGGCCATCGGACAGCCGATCCGAGCCGTCAAAAAATTCTAAAAAAAAAAAACCGAGGGGGCCTATGAGAGAACCAACGGCATCCGAGATGTGTAGGGTGCTTGATCGGAGCACCCATTTTTCGTGTATATGCACACATATATATACACGAAAAATGGGGTGCTCCGATCAAGCACCCTACACACCTCGGATGCCGTTGATTCTTACATTGGCCCCCTCGATTGTTTTTTAAAGAATTTTTGGACAGCTCGGATCGGCCGTCCGGTGGCCGGAGACGGCCAGCCGGCGGCCGTCGGTACGTTTTCTCTCCCCCTTTTCGGTACTCATATCATTTTCGAACAAAAAATAAGAACTTGGGCTTGGAATGAATCCCAATAAAAGGCCCAATTGACTTCACTCGCTTTGCGTTACAGTTACTTAAAACAGCGCGAGTACGAGGTGTTCTTTCGCTTTTCGGACAAGGAGAGAGAGAGAGAGAGAGAGAGATGGGGTGGATCGGAGATGCCGTCGATTCCGTCAAATCGCTTCAGATTCGTCAAGTCGTCTCGCAAGTCGTCAGTCTCGGTTAGTATAACCACCATTTATTAACGTACATGTGCGTGTCTTTTGAACTCAATCAAATCATCCGTTGTACCTTTGTTATTTGCTCTGCATTTGTTCCCGAACGAAATCGTTTTGTTTTGATTGAGAAACTGATTTTTTATTGTTTTAGTTCATTTGGAAGATGGGTTTATCTTGCCGTGGTGTTCAATTTAGGGCATCAACTAGCAAGACTTTGATTCATTTGGACCAGCCCCCAAAAGACCTTAATCAGTGGAATCATCTCTCATCAAGCAGTAAAAATCTCCTTTTTTTTAATTACTCATATGTCCGGGCTAGCTTACGCGTAAGGGCCCAATCCCACCGCCAACTTGCGGGGTGCCCAATTAAAGTCGGAGCAAAGCTCCGTATGGACGGGCTCCAAAGGAGTTGATAGCACGTAAGAGGTTTTGAACTTGAGACCTTAGGAGGGAGCAAATCCCCGAGTCTCAGGCTTTGATCATTTTTTATTTTGTTGATCGTGGAACATTAACACCGATATACGAATTGTGACATGAAAGTAGATCAGGAATCGTTGTTATGATTTTGTTCACCCATTTGAAAAGGTGGATGAACCTGCCTTTATTAGAACCATGGCGTGCACTGCTTTAAAACCTTCACTATTATTTTGAATTACACCTACAAAGATTGTTTTTCTCCCTTTTTCGGTAGGAGGATATGTAAATGTTCAAAGCAAGACAACCAGAAACTATGTGAACATCCGGGGATGATCCCTGAGGTTGCCAACACCAATAGTGTCTTTAAAGAGATTCCTCGCATGTGGCGAAATATGTTAAACAAAACATGTGGCGACCTCGAATTACAACGATTAATCATTGGGGTATTAAGTCATGCCAACTGCCAAGTTTCTTCAGTAGGAAAGGAAATCCTACGCTGACCAATGCGCCTGGGGTTGGTAAGGTGAAAATGAGCCACATCGAAATGCAAGAAGCTGGAAAAATTCAGAAAGAGAGTGGCACCTAGTGAAGCAGAAAGAAAGGAGGATCTGACTTGTGTTCCTGTATCTTGTGTCGGTCATTCATAACTGATCCACTAGTGCTGGTTAAAAATGGACCTTTAGGGCTCACATGCCGAGAGAGGGTTAGACTAGAAGGACACCATCGCAATATGGTAAGTGTGTAGGTTTGCAGCACCACGATTTCTCGTTACTCATCTTATGATTCTCAAAGAAGTATGACATAGCTTTAGCTGCAAGTCACGTTATAGTAACTGCTGCTTGTACTTATTGTTGTAGTTAGTTGGGCTTTTATGCTGGAAGGAATTTGCTACTAATTACATTGTTAGTACCCTTTCTTTCACCTCCGAAGTATGGAGGGGGTATACAGGGAAAGAAGCATCGAATGGGTCATTCCCCTTTAGCAGTCTGCTAACTAGCAGTCCTTGATCTTGATCTCACTATTTAACTTCTTTGAAGGATCTTCAAGTGGTCATTAGAAGTCATTATTGTAAAAACTAAAGAATAAGCTCTTCGTTTTTGTTATCTGAATTTGTGGTCTTCCTTTTTGAGCTTAAGTGATAATGCATCACGTATTTTCTCAAGTTTATAGTATGATATGGAAATAAAGTAAAATTTTCGTTTGAAATTTTTTGGTACTGCTATGAGTTGAATGACATGGCTCATCTTTTAGCTTTGTGGAAAAAATTAACAATGGGAATCTCTAACTGCATTTGCTTAAGCATGCTGAAAATATCATAAAGTGTCGATATTTTATGGACTAGTACTGTACGCATGTGCAAATGTTCTGTAAAAGACAGATGGATAACTGGTGATTGTCTCGTAGCATTGTTGATATCATGCCAGTTTAGATAAAGGCTTCAGGTTTCTTTTTTATATGAATTGCATGAAACATGCATCTGTGTTCACCTTGCTAAAAACTTTTATCTATTTTTTAACATGCAACATTCCTCTGAACATTTGGTGTTCTTATTCAAATTTTTTTAGGTATGATCGTCACTTCAGCCCTGATAATATGGAAGGGACTAATGTGTATAACTGGTAGCGAATCACCTGTTGTTGTGGTGCTTTCCGGGAGCATGGAACCCGGCTTCAAGAGGGTGAGTCCTTGGCAGAATAGTCGTTTGATTGTTTCTTCTTGTCATGCAACATGATCTAAGGTAGTCATGCAATATGTTTTCGGAATGTTTTGGTTGGTAATATCTGAAGAAGTTAGCTCTTTGTAGTAATGTATTCCTGTGACCATTCACCATTACTTGTAATTTCATCGGTTTCTTATAATTTCTCTGTGTGAATTTGTGCCACCTCAGAGCTGCTGTATCCTTCCATCACCAACCTTCTTTGATTTAGGTTTGATGTACTTGCACTTTATTAATGACTCCAGACTTCGAGTCCCTGCAAGTTTATGTACCTCATGTCCAAATTGGAATGTATGATGATTGATTACCCATTCGGTTATTATGGGCACCGCAGTGTCAGTTTTTGTTCTTATAAGCCTTTGAAAGCCCCCTTTTCAGTTCCAATTTTTTTAAGTTTCTATGTGGTTTTAGGGGATATCTCATTCTTGCTGCTAGCTAATTTCTGTTAAGTTAGTTCATGCTAGCATCATATGAGGGAACTTCATTCTGATTTTTCTTCAGTATGAATGGGTAACATTTTAATTTTCTTTGCAGGGTGACATTTTGTTCTTGCATATGGGAAAGGATCCTATTCGTGCAGGAGAAATTGTTGTGTTTAATGTCGATGTAGGTTCCTACACCCAAGCTGCTATGCTGTTAAGTGTTAATTTTTTGAGTTCCTTCTTTTTGGAAGTTATACATTTTTTTTCTGCTTGTATGCATAATCTGTTTCTTCAAATGTAATATCATTCGATAGATTTAAATACGTGAAATTCAGTTTCTTATTTATTTGATTTTGAAGCATTGTCTTGCTGTTACACAGAAAGGACATGCCAGGGTAAACATGCAACTATTATGAAATTTCGTAGTCTCCATCTTCTGCAGTGTGCCGGCTGATTCCTTGTATGATGGGTTTTTTTTAGATGACTTTAGCAGTAATTTTTTGGCTTCTATAGCACAGTCTTTTCTTTGTTTGCAAAGTCCAAGGCGAGAAGAATAAGCACTCTAGTTTAGAATTTAGATACTGACTCTGTCAGTATAGCATGTTTTTGGCTCATCTGACAGCATTACACAACTCTGGCACGTCACGGCCGCTTTGAACTTCCTCTTTGTATTTTCTTAGAAATGAAATGTTGAAGAAAGAAAAGCAGAGTATTTGTTAAATTTAGGATGTCTTGCTTTAGTGAAGAAATTCAGCTAAATGACATAAGTGATGTCAATCACCTTAGGCATATAACTCTTCCAGAATTTTAACAGTCGAGTATTGGTCTATGGCTTATTCCCCATAATGTGATTTATGAATTGGTATTGTTTATTGATGTGATTATCTCCCTTCATGACTAGACTAGCCACATTTGCCGTTTGGACTCTTGCAATATGTCTTGCTAATCTAACTTTTCCTTATTCTTGTGTTCTTGCGTAGGGACGTGAAATCCCCATTGTTCATCGTGTAATTAAGGTAAGAATATTGTAAATCCTTTTGCGTTGAACTTTTCGCATCGAATGTTAGCTATCAAATTCTTTTTCCTTTTTTTTTTTTTTCAATATGGTGCTGACATTTGAGAAGTTTCTAGATAAGTTTTTTGGTCATAAATTAGTGCAGTCCATGAACCAAAATATTTTAACAGCATCAGAATATCTGATGGGGAGGTATTAAAAGCATTTATCATATAGGAAAAGGTAAACAATGACAAACATCATAATATCGAAGTCACCATAATATGCATGACTGATGGTGGGGTGCGTGTGAGCGTGTCTGGTACTGGTGGTGGGGACCTTGGGAAGATCTTAAAAGCGTCTGTATTTTCATAAAGGAAACTATTTTCATAAAGGAAACGATGGCAACCATCATTGTTGCAATAATCTGCATGATATGTCTAGTGACTAGTCCTTAAAGCATATCACTCATTTCATTACTCTCTCTCTCTCTCTCTCTCTCTCTCTCTCTCTCCATGTTTGTGTGTGTGGCATGTGGCAATCATAATAATTGGATAGTGAAAGGATGTCCAAAACTCATCAACTTAGCTCCTGCAGTCTACCCCGAAGCAAAATTCTGGAGTTAAAACTACATTAACAGGATTTGGGAGAGAATTCTAGATAAACACCTCATAGACAAAATGAACCTTCTCAATTTCGACAATTTTCTCTATCACTCTGTCCATAGAGTACAGGGACTTTGCCCCGAACATAGATTTATCTGGAAAGTGGATTGTTCCCGTACGAGGATTGGGAAGAAATTGCGGTTCGCCACATACCCTATATTATGGTAAGATAGGGGTAAGTTTCTGAAGTGTACAGCATCAAACTTTACTTGTTTCAAGTGATAAAGCCACAATGGAATATAATATGTTTTTTAGAATCTTCATTTAAGACACTTATCTAGGTGCACTAGGACTACTTTTCTTGATTGGTACTTCAAAAGGTACTACTCCATTCGATTTTTTGTCAAACGCAATTAAACTCTTTTTATCCTAAGGTACAAGTTAAAGAAATTAAAACTTAGGAAATGCTTTGGAACGCTAAATTCACCATTTTTTAAGCGGAGATAAATAGGAAATGCTAAGTTAAAGAAATAAATAGGAAAAGTTTGTGAAATGCTTAGAATGCTAAACTCACTATTTAGAAACGGAGATGGAGAGGCAAATGCTTTGCTAGGTTTTTTGTGTCTCTTGATATTAACCCTAGAAAATCAACAGCCGATTTGGAAAATAGCCCAGGTACCTAGAAGAGAAAACATTAGTGCCTCCAAAAGCTACCTAATAGCTTACAAAATGGCGATGCGACTTCAGGAATGGAGGGAGGGAGGGAGAGTATCCAATCATTCTAGATAACTAAGCTTCCAAGTAAGGCATGCAGTTTTGAAACACTCTCAAGAAGTCTGTCAATGTTGCAGATATGAAGGGTTGAGTTTGTTGCCCAGTCATGGAATCTCAATATCAATTTCTGTTGTATGATTGTGGCCAAGTTGATTCCTTGCTCCAGCTTTTCCATTTTCCTTTAAACTGGATAGCCTTGTGTCTTTAAACCTTTACCTCTGAATTGTAGGTTCACGAGCGTCAAGATACAGGAGAAGTCGATGTCCTCACGAAAGGTATCACTCTGCCCAATCTCCAAGTTAGAAGTTAGTCTCAGCTGAAGAATGTTTCAGCTGACAAGAAGCTGATAAATTTTATCCTAGTAAGAATTCCTGTGAACATTGATTTGGACCTTTAGGTTGTGTTTGGATGTGGGATTGTGGAGATTTTTTTGAAGGCTAAAGAAAAGGTAAGGGATTCTTCTTGGAGAAAATGTAGTAGCCTCCTTATCCGTATTTTCCCTTCAAAAATGCCTCCACGAATCCAAGATCCAAAAACAGCCTTAAAGAAGTCAAAAAACAAGGGGATCCTATAGGCCACAACAAAATCTCAACAGTATTCTCACGCAGATAGCATCACGATCCTAGAGATTGGAGTAATTATATTTGCCTAAGGCTTTGTTTTTTCCAGAACATTGGGTTCTCTATTTTAGTTGTTAAACAATGCTCATTCATTTGATGCACTAGTTTTCATCGTGGTGTTGGTTGACTTTATCAGGAGATAATAATTATGGGGACGATAGGCTTCTGTATGCGCAAGGCCAACAATGGTTGCAAAGACACCATATCATGGGGAGAGCTGTTGGGTAATAAACCTTTGAGCTTTTAGCGATCAATTTCTTTTTCTGGCAGTCAGAATAGCGTTTGTTAGTTTTGTGCCAAACTTTTGTGACTTATTGATTCTTCTTGACAAGACGAATCAGAAAAGTAATGGTGTGTTTGGATGAGTTTTTGAGAAATTTTTGATGAGAGTAATGATTGGAAGTAGGGGTAATGAGTAGAGAGAGATAGAGAGAGAAATGAGAATAATGATTGGAAATAGGGATAATGAGTAGAGAGTAATTGGAAGTAGGGGTAATGATTAATGAGTATTTTTTGAGTTGGAATTTTTTTTTCAAAAAGGGAAACAAACAAGGCATAATTTTTTTTACTTTTACCCAAATAGTTTGGGAAATAACCACTTTTAAGTAAAAAAAAAAAAAAGTCGACTTTTTTGTGTGTGCTAAAAAGTGGTTATTTCCCAAAATATTTGGTTTAAAAGTAAATTTTGTTTTTCACTTTTCTAATTCGTCTTGACGAGACGAATCGGAAAACCAAAAAAGTGAGGCGCAAAACTCACAAACGCGAAAAAAATTCAAATAAGGACAACTAAAAGTTATAGAAAAAGTTAAGTGGAATGGGGTAATTCTTCTATGTTTTTGTTGCTTTGGATTATTGGTTTGTTAATGTCTGGGAAGAATGCATCTCCTGAGCTGGTGCATGACTTCATTGTATTATTGTTAGTTTTTATATTTTCTCCCACGTCTTCTGCAGGTTCTTACCATATGTTGGTTGGGTGACTATTATCATGACCGAGAAACCTATCATCAAGGTTGATTTCTTATTTAACTTAAATTTTTTCCTGTTGATTTTCGAGAAACACGTTACAACAAAATGCTGCATGCTCAAACTCATCTCACGCGTTTCTAAGTCAATATGATACGTTTAGGGAGGTTAAATTACTTCTAGAACTGGTAAAGGATTGTATTATTAGCAGAATTCTTACCGTGGTGTTCTTTTTGCAGTATTTACTTATAGGGGCGCTGGGACTGCTGGTCATAACTTCAAAGGAGTAGGAACTCAAGTTTTCCCCATGATCTAAAACAGAAACCCTTCAAATCTAAGCAGAATTTTTCTTTGTTTGTAAACTGGTTGTTAGCATTGAGATGCTATTTATCGATGGACAAAATTTTGTGCTCTCTCTCTCTCTCTCTCCTGGGTTTGCATATGAGCAATTGCTTTAATTTTGTGGGCCGTGGCGAACATGCTTGTGTGAAAAACTCTCTTGGGTAGTTAACTGATCGCCCAAAACAAGCCTAGGATCACCCATAAGCAGAACTGCAGTGTTTGTTAACTGGGAAATAGCTGAATGCATACTTGTTAGAGTTGGTTCCGGATTCATGCAGCTCGTTGCTACGCTATCTGTCAAGTTATGCTTAGAGCTGGACCGAAGATTGTTCTGGTTTGATTTTAAAACTTAAAACGATATTCAATCGAGTCAATCACAAAAGTGATCTAAAGTAACTTGACCAAGGTTAAGGTGGCGGTTGTGTTGTATAAGTAGAACAAGTCGAGTAATAGCTTGTTTGAACTTTTGATTTTAAAGCGATATGGCACGAAGGAAGAAAGAAAATAGAAGTTGGACATAAAGAAAGAAAAGTAATGAGAATTGATGAGTCCTTGAAAAACGAATTTCATGCATACATTGTTCTCAATATTTATCTAAATTTCTCGTTCCTTTCTCTTAATTTTTAAGTTTATATATATACTTAGTAACAAAGCAAATACATGACCAATTTGTTTGTCTTTTCTTTTTCTAAAAAAATGTTTGTTCGACCGATCTGCCATGGGCGAAGATCGGTTTGCTTTCGCACCTTGAGGCTTTAAAACCGGATGGAACTCGGACATCACATGAACTGTCGATCTGAACCCATGGTAGGCTTGGCTTTTAGGGAGGAGTTTTTCAGTGCGGAGTGGGTATTGTCGACGTGATACCTGTTCAGCACATCTGAGCCGTCTAATACATTTTTGGACGGATCAAATTGAAACCCCCTCCCTCCTCTCTCTGAGCCGTTCAAACACGCAATGGACGGCTCGGATGCGCGAGCGGGCACCACGTGGTACCGCTTGGCACTGAAATTTTTTCCGCTTTGAGGTGTTTGATTTGCTTGGTTGTGACGCACGTAATTTGTCACCTTCATTATCAATGAAAATTAGGAACCTGTCCGACTCCAATCCGGACAGGGGCCGGTCCCATCTCTCTCGGCTGTTGATCTTGCAAATCAACGGTTAAGATGTGCCGAGCCAAAAACGACGACTGAAATGTGCTGAACACTTTCGTTTTGGCTCGACACATCTCAGCCGTTGATTTACGAGATCAACGGTCAAGAGGGGTGGGACAAACTCCTGTCCGGATTGGGATCGGACAAGAGATCTCGGTCAGGCTTTTCTATTAAATAAAGTAAAAATTCTAGGCAAGAAGACAAAACACAAACAGCAAGAGAGAGAGAGAGAGAGAGAGAGAGAGACGACTTTCTCCGAAATTTCTCTTCTTCTGCGCAGACTTTGAGTTGATTCTTCAATTTGCAGCATTTGCTCTCGGGGTCTCAAACCCTAATCCGTTCCTCAGACAATTCTCACCCACCCTTTTCACCAATTTACAAACCCAGTTTCACCCCTCTGTCTATATATCTATGTATTGATTTTGCAATTTCTTTCGAGGGTTTGTTCGTTTGTTGCAAATCTGGGGTTTTGGTTATGGACGGAAACAAGGACGAGGCACTGAAATGCCTGAACATCGCCCGCGGCGCGATCGGATCCGGGGACCGAACCCGCGCCCGGAAATTCATCGCCAAAGCCCAGCGACTCGACCCCTCCCTCTCCGCCTCCGATCTCCTCTCTAATCTCGACGCCCAGCCAGGACCCACCACCGAATCGCCACCGCCGCCACCTTCGGCTCGGCCTAGGGTCAGGGTTTCGGCATCCGGGTCTAAACCGGAATCATCGGATTCGGCCACCTCTGTCGCGTACACCGAGGAACAGATCTCGATTGTGAGGGAGATTAAGAGGAAGAAGAATTACTATGAGATTCTGGGTGTTGAGGAGAGTTGTAGCGTCGAGGAGATCCGGAAAGCGTATCGAAAGCTTTCGCTGAAGGTTCATCCGGATAAGAACAAGGCTCCGGGGGCGGAGGAGGCGTTTAAGGCCGTATCGAAGGCGTTTCAGTGCTTGAGCAATGAGGAGAGTAGGAAGAGGTATAAGCTTGTGGGATCGGATGAAGAAGTTTTTGAAAGACGGGCTGCTGCGCCAAGGCGTGGTGGGGGGCAAGGGTTTTTTGATGGGGATGTTGATGCTGAGGAGATATTCAGGAACTTCTTTTATGGAGGTATGAATCCAGCTGGTAGAAATACACAGTTTGGTAGCTTTAGCTTTGGACCTGGTATGGGTGTGAGAATGGGGAATAATAATAGAAACAATAATAATAATAATGGGAATAATGGGTCTGTTGGACTTGCTAAGGCTTTGATTCAATTGCTGCCTGTGCTTCTGATTCTGGTGTTTAGCTTTATGCCGTCGAACGATCCGGTTTATTCGATTTCGCGTCAGTATCCTTATCAGTATAGGTTTACGACGCAAAAGGATGTTAATTATTATGTGAAGTCAGGGGGGTTTGAGCAGCGTTACCCACCTAATAGCCCTGAGAGGGTGAGGCTTGAAGAGCAAGTGGAAAGAGATTATGTTTCGATTCTTGCCCACAATTGCAGGCTTGAGTTGCAGCGTTTCCAGTGGGGATACATACGAGAAACACCGCATTGCGACTCATTGAAGCAGTTTGAGGCCGTGGCAGGATGACTTGATTCGAGGTCTGAATTGGCTTCTTATGCTTTGCTTGTTAGTTTGACATGGCTTTCTGACGGTTTTAAGGTGCTGCTTTGATTTGTACTGTGGTTCACTGGATTGTTTGTTGAATAGTTGCATAGGTTCATAATTGTTTCCTCTTTGGATAAAACTGGAATCTTGCAGATGGAGCTTATAGGTTTTGTTCGAAATTAATTGGACTTACGGTCTATATATGTGTATGTATTCATGCTAGTAACGAATAAATATGTGCCATGGAGTTCTTCATCAAATTGTTGATCTTACTACAAGCAGTTAGGCTTATGTTTATGTTATTTCAGTCTTTCTAAGCATTTGGGTGCACTATAGGTTCTTAATCACTCAATCACACCAAGCACTACATCCTTAAATGACTTATGTTTTGTGCATTTAGAAGATTGAGGGTGAGTTGTTTCTTGTTCGTCAGCGGCGAGGAAGGAGAGAGACGCATGGTGTTCATTGGGATAGAGCATGTGAGGTGGGCAGGTGCCGGGTAAGTGGGTAACTGTCCTGGCACTAATCAAAAGAAGATGGTATTTTCCTTAGTATCAGGGAGCTCCTAAAATGGTGCCCCTCCCACCTTAGGAGCATGCTTTTTCGCTCCCAACTTAGGAGCTTGACGGGAGCCTGCTCCCATGTCAATGGGAGCATGTTGCTTACGAAGATGGGAGCTTTTGTTCGATCCTTATATAGAAAAAGAGGGATTTGTCATTTATCACTTGGCTTTATAAATTGGTCTTCGATTTAACTCATATATGAAATTATGAAGCTCAAGTCATGATATCTTGAAAAGAAAACGATATATTGTAATGCTATCTCATTTCTTACACTTATGGTAGACTTGGCCCATGTTTTTAATCCCTAAAACGATTGTACTTTTAAAGTCATATGACTCATCTTCCATGTTACATAATTTTCGTAACATATGTAACTGTTCACGTTCCCTCCCTTGGGAGCTTCTATATTCGCCCGCTCCGGCACGCGCACCCACTCCTGCTTTGTGCAACTAAGGTCTTTTCAAATATGGAAACAGATAGCTGGCCTAGGTGGGGTTGTAGTGGACCGGAGGAGATCACATGGTGTATCCAAATTTTTTTTTCGATGTAAGGAATTATTGGAGGTGTAATTCATTCTGTTTAGGCCGACAGCCAAAGGCTCCAAATGAAGTAGGATGGCCTGGATTGGGACTGGAGCATAGTGTGTAAAGTCCCTATCGTAATTACGTACACAAGAAGAATAGTGTATATTACCAGCAATACAGCATAAAGGAATTTCTGAGACTGCTTTTTTTAAGTCACATGGTAGTTTACAATAGTGTATATCTCCTCTCTTTGAAAATGGAAGGATATTTAATTTCATTCAGTATGTGATATAACACCTTTGCTATGTGCTGTCTTGTTTGCTCCCTGTTTTATGTCATTTTCCAATTACGTACCGACCGGTGAAGTGCATGCGATCGTTCTTAGTCATTTAGAAACTGTTTCTGTAAGAATCAATTTGTGAATGGCAATTGTGAGCATGATGTCAGTATGTGCCATGGGTTGCTAAAATTCCACCTTATTTTTTGGGTTGCGGCAGTATCTTCAAATTTCTTACTTATCACACCATTGCCATATATGTGCTTTCAAGACCAATGTTGGGGACCTATGCAGTCCAAATTTCAAGCTACTTAACTATATTTTGTTTCATATGGTACCTATTCCTATCGTTGCTATTATTGAGATTCTGGTTATCAGGCTGCGTATTCAGTGGCTCCCTTTACCAAAATATATCCATGTGTAGATGGTCAAATTAAGAGCCTCTTGTTCAAGGTTTATATCTTGGCTCGGTTTCATAATACTAGCATTACGCCAATCACGCCCGCACAGAAAGACAGTTTTCTGTTTTCCTATTTCTTCCTTTCCCTTTCCTTTTCTATTTTGGGAGAAGCACTTAGGATGGTTTGAAAACTGTCAGGTTTTAGATGGCATCGTCCTAAATGTTTTAAACTTCCGTATAAAGTGGAAACATGTGAAAAATGAGCATCCTACATTTTATTGCGACATGATGTTTAGTATTGTGGAGTACACCGAGCCACATGGCTGCAGAAAGCTTGTTGCTATATGGATGTTAGTCTAGGGCAACGTAACTTTTATTTTTTCTTCATCATAGTGAAACAAACCCAGTCACTGGGGATGGTGGCCATAACCTTAGTTGACTGAACCCCTTAAATTATGTGCTTCTTGTGTGATTGTTCTGTTTTGTTTGCATTTGTATTTGTATTCTCATAGATTCTTGTCAGGGTTCCGCATATTCAGCATGGGTGATCCTTCCTAAAAATTCGTAAAGTTGTATAACTACTAAGAAAAGGTGGGTACTATTTGATCATAGGTTTCTCAGTAGTGATAAGAGTCAACCCAATTATGACATAGGCAGTGGCGGAGCCAGGATTTTTTGTCGGAACGTATACTTATTATATCATAAGGTTTTACTTTCCAATACATTACATTTGTACATTGAAATGATTCTAGCCTAATGCAGTTAAAATATACCAATTATTTTGTTTTTTTCTTCAGGCTACTTCAATTATCACGTGCTTATTATTTTTTATTTATGAAAGAAATTGGGAAATGAGAATATAAAATAACCGTTTTTTATTAAATCAAACCAAAATTATTAAGATTATAAGTAGCTGTACACGAATAATTATCAATAATATTCAAAATCAAGTATATACAAAATAAAATTTTTAAAACTCAGACTCTCGGGGAGCCCGGGCCGGGGCCCCCTTGGGCTCCAACATAGCTCCGCCCCTGGACATAGGGAAAAGAACAGAAATGATAAAATCGAGGAGCGAATTCCGTATGCATTGCATACGCTTTTTTTTTGAACTATTGAAGCAAAAGAATGATGGGTAAAGATGTGTGAGTTACAGCCATAAGCGAGGAAGATTCTTGTGATTTTCTCCTCTAGACCTAATATGGATGTTAGGACTTTGGTTCAGTTTCTGCTTCCAGTGATTCTGATTCTGCACTTTCTTGGCTAAAGGGATTCTCGATCATACCCTTGCGAATTTAGGGTTACTACACAAAATTGTTTCAGTTTGTATGAGTGGTCATCAAAGGGGTTTGAACTTTGAACAGGGTTACCCGGTTAATAGCCCTGAGCAGGTGAACGTCGAAGAATAGGTGGGGAGAGATTATGTTTCGATGCTTGCCTATAATTGTCGGATTTAGTTTGTATGTGTGGTCCAGATCCTTTTGTAATGGTGTTTTTTTGAAACAGTTTCAAAGTACATTTTGTTTTTGTTTTTGTTTTGTTCAACAATAAACCTATGTTAGTATTGCATATGTACCCCATCGGCCATCATGGATGGAGAATTGTTCTAATCCAAATTTTTATGATCTGGATGTCAGTAAGTCAAATTGGTTCTCGGTCTATTGGTATCACAAACTGTTGATCTTACTACAGTCGTAACTATAGGATGCATTTGGCCTACTTATGTGTGTTTTGAGTCATTTCTAACCATGTTGTGAAACATCGGCGCGCCGTTAATGATTCAAGCGCTTAGTCTGCTTGAACCTGAGAACTGCATCGGCTATTATTCATTCGATGGCGTGCATTTTGCAGGATTTGAAGAAGAATGATAACCCTGGACGGAGTAACCAGAGTATCAACCGGAACAAATTGCAGTTGAAATTCTTGACCGAGTTCGTTGTTGTCGTCGTGATCACTGATGATGGTTACCCAATACATTCAATAGCATTGTGATTAGAACATATTTTCAATTTGTGCACAATCGCGGGAACAAAATGTACTAGAGAGAGGATTGATAACGACCGGACTTTGTGATCCAGCTATTTCTCATGCTTAATCCATTGGTTGCTCAAGTATCAGTGTAAAGAGGGAACCCTCTTTTACTTGTTTCTTGAATTGTATAATGAGAAGGATCTTGATTTCGTCGAACAGAGATCATTTAAGAAAGCTAGTATGACCAACAGCAACATACTAATGTACACACAAAACAATCAATGCTTTCGATGGTTCCTCAACAGTTGCCGCAACGGTAAGGAAGCTTGATTGAATTGACCGTAAGCTAACTGACTGGGACTGATAAAGAAGCTAAGCTACTCACAGACACACAGAGAGAGAGAGAGAGAGAGAGAGAGAGAGAGAGAGAGAGAGAGTAACAACACGTAGGAGAGAGAGGAAGGAAAACGTTTGGGTACAAGCTTTAGTGTTATGAAATGGGTTTGGTGGTGACCCCAGTTTTCATCTTGGGAGGCAAAGGGCATGTGGCTATTTAGCTGTCAAAGTTTTTGTGCAAGGCGTGAGGCGGTGGGACGCGTCTCCTAGTAATTCATGCATGAATAGCTATATAAGCTACTATGTTGGTCCTTATCTTAGAATTGAGTCGTATAGCTTCTCATTTATTATGACTTCGACCTTTTATGGCAGATATTGGTATACAAACTCTCTTCTCAACTATTTGTTTGGTCATCAACTATTTCCGTCAATGATGAGATGAATGGGGTAGACATAAGGTGGTATCAGAACACCTTATACCTTCCCCACTCATCTCTTCCTTAATGAAAATTATAATTTACCATCTCCACAAAAAAAATCCACATTAATTCACTTATTTGTTTCTATTCGCTCCATATTCAATTTATTTGTTAAATGGCAAATATGTAGTGTGTGCCGGAGTTTTTGACATTTAAATATATAGAATCATTGCTCTGATACGGTGATACCACCTCTGTTACGTCCCAAACCTGTGTAGGCTACGTGACCGGCCGAATCGAAGTACATGCTATCCAAGTCAAAAAGGTCCCCCTACCCTCTTTTTCACTTCTCTTCTCTAAACAACAATTTAAATAAATCATTTTGGAAAATGAGTTCTGAAAATATCTTTCTTTACGGAGGTTTTCGTGAAAATGGGTTTACGGAGGTGAATCTCACTCATCCAAAGTGTTTTGGACTTTCCGGATTTTAAAAAAAAATTCCAGGAAAAAGTTAAAATCCGGACCGTCCAAAACACTTTCGGACGATCACGATTGGTTGCTGCCGTAAAGAACTTGTTCACGGCCCCGCCATGAATAAGTTTCTCTCAAAGATAACATATATAATTGGACGAATCTTCATGCTCATGGCAATTCGCACATAATCCTTTTATAGGTTACAATCCAAAGGAGTCTTTCATAAGCCAGCCTTGTCAGAGAAGGCAGATGCAGGTATTGTTAGAGATCAGATCCTGCAGAAGACAGAAGCAAACGTAACTCAAATTTATCTGTGTCGAGCAGTGAGCCTGGGCTGAACTAATTCAAAGCCGAAATGTCATGCGCGTGCGCGTGCAAAAGCGTTCATCTAAAATTGAATTTGCTAGAAAAAGAGGAGGAGGACTAGCTTACTGGGAATATTCAACATTGATCTTGGCATTGGGATCCCTGGAGATGGCATCGAAGGCCTTGTTCGACAGAGTCAGCGTCGCCTGACAAGGATTTGTTCGGCACACATCCACGACTTGGATTACAATAGATCCGTCCTTGCACGGTTTCCTTTGGCCGCTGATGCACTTCAACCGGTACCTTCGTCCACATGCCGCCCCATTGTCCCACACCCCATCGCTTGCTGCCGCGAATAAGCCCCCTTCCGGGAATTGCTCTTGGTCGTACCCCCCGCACCTTGTCGCTGCCTCAAGAAAACGAAAACGAATTAAAACATTTCAAGACCAATTTCAAGACCATCAATAGTACTAAAAATCTGAACTCATTTCAACGTTCCAACGTACGTAGATATGGCGGATTGTATGCTATCGCCGTGCCAATGTCTCCAGAAACCGAAACGATGTCAAAACACAACAATCCTGCCACTGCAACTGCTAAAATGAACCTCATTTTGCTCATGAATTCAATTGCCATATTTGAACTGAAGTTCGATAAATAGTGGAATTTCACTACTTATCCAAGGACCTCCACATTTCAATCATATTTATACTCATTAAGTACCTAGTAAAGCAGGTGTGAAACGTGTTTAATCGAGAGGATTAGGCGGCGGCTTTCTTTGCGTTAGTGCACTAATCTCTTGGGTTAAACTAATCACACATTTTTGTTGGCTACTGGTATATATTTTCCATGGCCACACAAACTGATGGATATCTGTCACAGTATTGTTTATGTGCTTTAGTGGTTGCTTGATTTTTAAGTTGGAATCCAACGTCATTCCAAAATCAATCTCCTTCACTAGTAGAGGGCTTTAATGCATGCTTTTGGCATTCTTGAAAAGATTGTTCATATAGATTGTACCAACGGCTGATAAACGAATGAAAGTACTCGAGTTAAAAGCATTAATGAAAAGAGGAAAACTATTTCACGGAGCTTTTCGTGAATAGTGGTTTACGGAGGTGAATTGCGCCTGAAAAACTCTTCTCCGGAAAAGTTTCATTAGGATCCGGACCCGTCCAATACCGAAACAAACGGTTGAGATCAAGCAGCTCCGTAAATTAACTCTTTACAACGGCTCCGTGAATAAGTCATACTCTAATGAAAATATATATATGTTAAGAGGTTAATTGTAAGGAAGATGTATACTCATGAATCTGAGTTTGGTTTATAATTGATACCAAGACTTACTATATTTTAAAACCAATGCAAGGTAGCCTCATCCAAAATATTATCTAACTCTCGAAAGGAAGAGAATTCATATGGTTTCAATACATTTGAAGCAAGTTGGAACAATTTATCGAATTTTTATGGGGTCAAAACAGGAAAATCTGACTGCGAATTATCAATTATCCGTGCGAGAAATCAAGTGAGGGGTCATTTGAGATCAGTTTATAGAACCTAAGCAAACCAAGCTCGCACGTTTTTTGAAGTTGATTAAGCTTAATTTCAAACAAAACTTGAACAAGCTAATACTCGGCTCGTTTTATTTATGATGTCTATGAAATTCCAACTACTCATATTCAGCTCCATAGACGGGTGTAGGAGTTGGCTATTGGAGTCCTAGACCACCCCAATTTAAAAAATCCCTAATTACCTAAGTTATTTTTGTTGTTTACATATCGAAAATAACTTGTCGGCTTCCCCATAACTTTTTTTTTTTTTACATATAATTTAATTTTACTATGGTATTATCGGCACTGAATTATTCATATGTAGTCAAAATAATTGAAAGTTCATTTAAATTTGTGAGTAAGTTGACAATATAGCTAAACAATCTAAAATAAACTAGGCCCAATAAAATTTCAATATCTTTATTTTATAAAGAACTTGGTATATACTTAACCCCCAAAAAAAACTTGGTATAAAAAAAATTTCATTGCGTTTTTGTCACCGCTGAATTAAAATCTTAGAACTGCCCCTGTGCTCGAAAATATTTTGTTCCAAAACTTTGGTCCTATACGGACCTGGGCCGCGATAGAAACTCCACACGCTTGGCCTTGGCTGTGAGATTACATTCGATGCAAGTAGGTGTGAATTGTGATAAAAGAAGTAGAACGAGCCAAAAAGATGGTTGATCAAGCTTGATTTGAAAACTTAACGAGCTCTAAACTCTAAAGCATGTTCAAGGCTTAGCTTGTTTATGAGACAAGCTGATCCCAAACAAGTTTTAATCAAGCAAACATGAGCTGATTTCTAGTAACTCGAATTTTGATACATCAAAAGTCAAAACGAGCCAAGTAATAACTTGTTCAAGCTTGACTTGACTCCTTCACGAGCTTTAAAAAATTTGTTCAAGTTTACTTCACAAACAGATCTTAAATGAGTTTTTAACAAACAAACACGAGCTCAAACTAAAGTAGCTTGGTTCGTTTAGCAGTCCTAAATACAAGACACCTCACAATCTGTCTTGGAATATTACTTTGGGATAAACATTTGATTTTCACAATCGCACGCCTTCTAATGATTCCGTAATGCAATCAATAACTGCAATGCGCTTAGTGGAAACCATGGTCACAACTCCACACTCAGAGTTCAATTTTGTTCACCCTCGTTGGTGGGAGCGAGCGACAGTTTTTCCACGGATGAGAGTGAACGTTTCAGTATAATTTTGTTCACCTTCACTGAGAGACGGTAAACAACACTCTCACACTCGTTGGTGGGAGCGAACAGTTTTTCCATGGATGAGAGTGAGAGTTCTAGTATATTTTTGCTCACCTTCACTAAGAGACGTTAAACAATACTCTAACGCTCGTTGGTGGGAGCGACAGTTTTTCTGCGGATGAGAGTGAGAGTTCCGGTATAACTTTGTTCACCTTCGCTATGAGACGGTAAACAATACTCTCACGCTCGTTGGTGGGAAAAACACTTTTTCCACCGGACGAGAGTGAAGGTATTGAACAAAATCCTTCTCTTTGGATAATACTATAGGTTAGGTCAAGCCATTCAGTTGACTTGAGTGGGAAAGTCGCAGAAATCTGCTTCATGATGACGACCACTGAAATGAAAATGGAATTCCTCTGTACCTTTGTGAACTGCTGAGCCATGATTTGTTTTTTTTTTTACACATAGGAGATATCCCCACACTTAAACGGGACGAGACTAATCCACCTAAGACCAGCTGCACGCGGAAAGACTAATCTACCTAAGACCGGCTGCAGGCTACTAACACGCGGAAAGCAATTAGAAGTAGCTAGTCGGGTGCTAAGATATGATTGACACATCAAGATCAGTCCGTGTTTACGTTTTCTTGAGAAATAGTAAGAGAGACTCCATTCAACTAATTATAAATCCAGTGATGTGGATCCAGTCTAAATGTAGGGATGTGGAATTGCATGAATCAGATACAGCAAAAGCGAAGGCCATTTTAGAAAACTAGCGGCATCTCAGAATTTTTTGTGTGTGTTGGGGGGGGGGTTTGGAGGGGGGTGTGTGTGTTAATTAATTACTATAATCTTACCAGATAAGTTACATTCCAATTCTTGCGGAGATAGTATATACTTCCACCTATGGAGCACGGATACCGGTATGCGGTCCGGGTATGAAAAACAGCAAAATTCCAAAAAAGTAAGGTACGAGTACGGCGGGAGTACGACGAATATATATATATATATATATATAATTTTTTTTACTATTTTTATGCTTTTTATATCATTAAATGTCAAAAAAATATTTTATAATACTTAAATTGCAAAACGTTTAAAAGAAAATCCTGTTGTAGTCCAATAAACAATTAATAGGCCTATAGCCTAATTTAATGAAGGAGCCCAAACAACTATCACTTCTTTTATGGAATAGAAAAGCCCACAAACCCCTAACTAAATGAAAGCCTAATAAGTAGACAAGCCCAACAACTAGTCAAACCCTACAGGTCTGCTTCTTCCTTTTCTTCTTGCGTCTATTGCAGTCCAGATTGAACACAAGCTGCTACATCAAGATTTCTCTCTCTCCCTCTCTCTCTCCACCTCTTCTTTTTCTTTTCGGTGAGATCAAATCTGCAAAGTACCTAAGGCGTACCGATGGAGTACCCTTGCCATACCCAAAGATACCAAAAGTACCCGGTACGATTTTGCCGTACCCACACGTGGAGTTTGTCAATTATTCTTGTTTTGACGAAATTTGTAGTACTCCTCCCGACGATTACAAATGACATATATGGTTCGACATCAATGCAAGACATGAATATTTCGGAGTGATATCCAGGGGCGTTTTTCGTTTCTTTCGGTTTCATTTTAGAATGAAGTGATTTCTCAACTATGATTGAATTCGAACATAGTTTGTCGTCAAACGACAATATATCCCTCACCCATATGCGTAATACCAGCAAATGCGAACATAACTTCAACTTCTTTTGCGATTAAACATATTCTTATTCCCCCTTTGTTCTTCATTTGTTTTGTGGGTTTTTTTTGTGTGGAGAGAGAGTAATGCACTCTATGAATGCCATTTCCAAAGTCAAATTTGTCTTCCATCTCTATTTTCAGCAGCCAATAAAACTAAAAATGAGCATTAATACTTTAGTCTGCTTGAACCTGAGAACTGCATCGGCTATTAATCATTCAATGGCGTGCATTTTGCTGTCAAGTTTTTGTGCAAGGCGTGAGGTGGTGGGACGCGTCTCCAATAGTTCATGCATGAGTAGCTTTATAAGCTACTATATATTGTTGGTCCTTATCTTGGAATTGAGTTGTATAACTTCTCATTTATTATGACTTGGACCTTTTATGACGGATATTGGGATACAAAACTCCCTTCTCAACTATTTGTTTGGTCATCAACTATTTCCGTCAATGATGAGATGAATGGGATAGGCATAAGGTGGTATCAGAGCACCTTATACCTTCCCCACTCATCTCTTCATTAACGGAAATTATCTGTTTCTATTCGCTCCATATTCAATTTATTTGTTAAATGTCAAATATGTAGCGTGTGCCGGAGTTTTTGACATTACATATATAGAACCATATGTTGCTTTGATACCACCTCTATTACGTCCTAAACCTGTGTGGGCTACGTGACGGGCCGAATCGAAGTACATAGTACATACTATCCAAATCAAGGTGGTTCTTTATATTTTTTTGCATCCATCGTGCGCTTTGTGCTATCCAAATCGAAGTACTTAGATGTTATAGGTTACAATCCAAAGGAGTCTTTCATAAGCCAGCCTTGCCAGAGAGGGCTGATACAGGTATTGTTAAGAGATCAGATCCTGCACAAGACACAAGCGAAGGTAATTAGCAAAAGTCCATGTTGTATGAATTGTTGTGCAGAAGCGTTAAACAAATCACTAACGACAAGATCTCTGTGTTGATATGTATTCAGAAGAATGGATTAAACCGAACAAGTAGAGCAGAGAGTGCGAAAATCGAGAACGCAAGCTAGCGACAAGGATTTATGTGGTTCGACTTATGCTTGGCGTAAGCCTACATCGATCCACATGCAGTCGCACGTACAATCATAGACTGATTCATAGTGTTTCAACATCTCAAAGAGGAGGACTAGCTTACTGAGAATATTCAACATTGATCTTGGCATTGGGATTCCTGGAGACGGCATCGAAGGCCTTGTTCGACAGAGTCAGCGTCGCCTGACAAGGATTTGTTCGGCACACATCCACGACTTGGATTACGATAGATCCGTTCTTGCACGGTTTCCTTCGGCCGCTGATGCACTTCAACCGGTATCTTCGGCCACATGCCGCCCCATTGTCCCACACTCCATCGCTTGCTGCCGCGAATAAGCCCCCTTCCGGGAATTGCTCTTGGTCGTACTGTTATGGATTTTACGCAATCCTACAACGCCCCTACGGATCTTGGAACAATGGATCACAGAATAAAGTAAACAAATACGTGCGTAACGAAAAACTGGAAAGAAAACGAGACACAAGATATACGTGGAAAAACCTCAACGTGAGGAAAAAACCACGGGAGCCACACCAGTCCACTATGAAATCAATCCAAGAGTACAAGTCTTCTCACAATCTCTCTGAGATGTGTTTTCTCTCGCCTCTCTCTTTTTCACGCTCAGAAAAAGTGATTACAATAAACCCCAATACGCACAGCCGCGCACAAAACCCTAAATACAATTTAAGGCCCGAAGGCTCTCGGTAGCGCTATAGCAAAATTGCTATAGCGCTAGACCACGCGGTAGCGCTACACCATTTCTTGTGTAGCGCTAGGAAACTCTCTGTACAAAAGGCTGAAGGTTGTCTTTACCCAACAATCTCCCACTTGAAGATAACCTGAAGCATCCGCAAACAAACAACAGCAAACCCAAATAATCTCAATCAATCATGGACGTAGTCATCTGACCCCTCTTGGTGTGGCTCCAGGCCCATCATCTCTTCAAGCATGAAGGCCAACTGAAGTCGAACACAACTTCAGTTTCTGAACAGTAACAGACTTGGTCAACATATCTGCCGGATTTCGTTCCCCCAAAATCTTCTCTAGCAACAAATCCCCATCTTCCAAAAGCGAGCGAATAAAATGATACCTCAAATCAATGTGCTTCGTCCTGGCATGGAACACTGGATTTTTGGCAAGGTGTATAGCACTCTGGCTGTCACTGAAAAGAACGCAGTTCTCTTGCTTCAAACCCAGCTCCTCCAAGAAGCCTTTTATCCAAACCATCTCCTTTGCAGCCTCAGTCACGGCCACATACTCAGCTTCTGTAGTAGATAATGTCACTAATTTCTGCAGACGTGAGACCCAGCTCACCGCTGTTGAACCCATAGTATAGATATATCCTGTGGTACTTCGTCGCGTATCATGATCACCGGCAAAGTCAGCATCCACATATCCCTGCACTGTCAATTTCCCTCTCCCAAAACAAAGTGGCAAATCAGTGGTACCTTTCAAGTATCGCATAATCCACTTTACTGCTTCCCAATGCTGTTTCCCCGGATTGCTAGCAAACCTGCTCACAACTCCCACTGCATGGGCAATGTCTGGTCTCGTGTTCACCATCGCATACATCAGGCTACCCACGGCTGAGGTATACGGAACCTTGGCCATGTACTCTCTCTCTGCATCTGTCTTGGGTGATTGCCCCTGAGAAAGTTTGAAATGACTTCCCAAGGGTGTGCCAACTGCCTTGGCACCCTGCATATTGAACCTCTCCAGAACACGCTCAATATACTCAGCTTGACTCAACCGTAAGGTTCCCTGAGCCTTATCTCTGCTGATTCTCATCCCAAGTATCTGCTTAGCTGCACCCAGATCTTTCATAGCAAACTCTGTTGCCAACTGCTGCTTCAATTTGTTGATCTCCCTAACACAGGAACCTGCTACAAGCATATCATCTACGTAGAGCAATAAAATGATGTAGCTAGACTCAAACCTCTTGAAGTAACAACAGTGATCCCCATTGCACCTTGTATAGCCACTGCGCTGCATGAAACCGTCAAACTTTCTGTACCACTGTCTGGGAGCCTGTTTCAAACCATACAGACTCTTCCTGAGCCTGCACACCATCTCTTCCTTGTCTTTCACAATGAAGCCAACAGGCTGCTTCATGTAGATTTCTTCATCCAAGTCTCCGTGAAGAAAAGCAGTTTTAACATCTAACTGCTCAAGGTGGAGATTTTCAGCAGCAACCATACTCAGCACCACTCTGATAGTGGCCATCTTCACAACGGGTGAAAATATCTCTGTATAATCAATCCCCTCCTTCTGTTGGAAGCCTTTTACAACCAATCTTGCCTTGTACCTTTTCTTGCCATCACTCTCCTGCTTAAGCCGAAAAACCCATTTGTTCTGCAAGGCTTTCTTTCCTGCGGGAAGCTGAGCTAACTGCCAAGTACCGTTGGAATAAAGAGAATCCATCTCTTCCTGCATCGCAGTCTTCCACTTTGCTGACTCAGAAACCTGCATAGCCTCATCATAGCACTCTGGTTCTCCACTGTCCGTCAAAAGCAAGTAATCAAGCGAAGAAATATATTTCGGATTCGGCTTGTGTACTCTAGTTGTCCTCCTCAACTCTCTGACCGCTGAACTAGTCCCTGTCTCTGGAGCTGCCTCATCTGAAACTGTCCCCTCTGAAACTGTCTCATCTAAAACTCTCTCCTCTGCCTGACCAGACCCCTGTTCAACCCCCCTGTCACCTGGAAGATCCTGCAACCCAAAGTACTCGGATGTATCTCCATCCGAAGTGGTACTCCCACTGCTCAGTTTGCTGTCCCTGTCTTTGTACATCACCTTTTCATCAAACACAACATCTCTGCTTCTGATTATCTTCCGGTTCTTGTTATCCCAAAAACGATAACCAAACTCATCTCCGCCGTATCCAATAAAGGTGCACTTCTGTGACTTAGCATCAAGTTTATCCCTGTCCTTGTCGCTAATATGCACATAGGAAACACAACCGAAAACACGTAAGTGTGAGAGACTTACCTCTTTACCACTCCAAACCTCCTCTGGTATGCCAAAATTCAACGGAACTGATGGCCCAAGATTGATCAAATGTGCTGCTGTGCTGACTGCATCTGCCCAAAACATCTTGGGCAACCCTGCGTGTAACCGCATGCTCCTAGCACGCTCAGTCAAAGTCCTGTTCATCCTTTCTGCAATGCCATTGTGTTGCGGAGTCCCTGGAGGTGTCCTCTCTAAACGAATCCCGGATAGAGCGCAGGCTTTCTTGAACTCCCCCAACTCATATTCTCCGCCGTTGTCGGACCTCAACCTTTTCACCTTCAAATCTGTTTCATTCTCAACCATGGCCTTCCACTTCTTGAAGACTTCAAAGACCTCTGACTTGTGCTTCATGAAGTATACCCATACCTTCCTCGAGTGATCGTCGACAAAGGTAACATAGTAATAAGAACCGCCAAGAGAAGACACTGTAGCTGGACCCCACACATCTGTATGGACAAGCTCTAGCTTCTGAGCCCTGGGAGGCCTGCCGCCTTTCTGAAAGCTAACCCGTTTCTGTTTCCCGAAGATACAATCTTCACACATGTCAATATCCACTGACCCTAAACCCGGTAGCTTCCCTTTTGACTGCATAACCTTCATTCCCTTCTCACTCATATGCCCCAATCTATAGTGCCACAGATTTGAACTCTCCTTGCTGTCTATAACTGCAAGTATGTCGCTACCATGTGAAGTCAAGTAAAGTGTACCAACTTTCTTGCCTTTAGCCGTCACCATGGTACCATTGGAGACTTTCCACATGTCCCCTGTGAATGTCGATGTATAACCTGCTGCTGCAAGCTGTCCAACCGATATAAGATTCCTCTTCAACTTCGGAACGTGCCTGACATCTTTCAGACACCATTTGAACCCATGCGTTGCAATCTGAACATCCCCTTTTCCTACAATACTGCAAGGCTCGTCGTCCCCCAAGTATACTTTCCCAAAGTCCCCTGCTACATAGTTCTGCAGAACCTCCCTGTTAGCAGTGGCGTGGAATGAGGCACCCGAATCAATCACCCAAGATTCAGTGTCGCTGTTCATGGAAAGAATAAGTGCATCGTGCACAACGTGAGCCTCCTGCCCACCGTTATTCTTTTTCGGTGCTTTGCAAGTTTGTGACATATGGCCTGTCTGACCACAATTCCAACATTCACCTTTAATGGGCCGAACCTGAGATCTATCTCTATTCCCCTTGCTCTTGCCCTTCGATTTCGATCTGTTCCTGTTCTGATTCTGACCACCCTTGGTCTGGCTTCTGCCCCTCTGCTCAAAACTTAGAGCTGAACCTGAACTACCTGAACCATCGATCGAACCCCTTCTGACCTCCTCAGTCAGAATCAAACTAACAACCTCACTCAGTTTCAACTTTTCTTTCCCTGCCGAATTACTGACTGCAGTAACAGTACCCTGCCAGCTCTCTGGCAACTGAGACAGTATTAACAAGGCTTGAACCTCATCATCAAACTTGATTTCGACAGACATAAGTTGATCAACTATCGTATTGAACTCACTGAGATGTGACATAAAGGAAACCCCTTCAGCCATAGACAGATTGAAAAGTTTTTTCATGAGATGTACCTTATTCGCAGCAGACGGTTGCTCGTACATCTTTTTCAGTGCTTCCACAAGACCCTCCGTCGTTTTCTCCTTCAAGATGTTGTGGGTGACTGACTTTGAAAGGGACAGGCGAACAACCCCTAACGCCTTCCTGTCCAAGACGTCCCAATCCTCGTTGCTCTCATCTTTCTTCTTCCCCTTTTCTTTACCCAGCAGCGGCCGGTAAAGATCCTTCTGATACAGATAGTCCTCTATCTGCGTTTTCCAGAACGCGAAGTCTGACCCGTCAAACTTCTCCATCCTCTGCTTGCCCTCTTCAGAACCCATAGCTCCCACTGAACTCTGGCCTGCCCGAACGAGATTAAACCCTAACCTGTCGAACAAAACCTACCGCAACCGCGGCTCTGATACCAGTTGTTATGGATTTTACGCAATCCTACAACGCCCCTACGGATCTTGGAACAATGGATCACAGAATAAAGTAAACAAATACGTGCGTAACGAAAAACTGGAAAGAAAACGAGACACAAGATATACGTGGAAAAACCTCAACGTGAGGAAAAAACCACGGGAGCCACACCAGTCCACTATGAAATCAATCCAAGAGTACAAGTCTTCTCACAATCTCTCTGAGATGTGTTTTCTCTCGCCTCTCTCTTTTTCACGCTCAGAAAAAGTGATTACAATAAACCCCAATACGCACAGCCGCGCACAAAACCCTAAATACAATTTAAGGCCCGAAGGCTCTCGGTAGCGCTATAGCAAAATTGCTATAGCGCTAGACCACGCGGTAGCGCTACACCATTTCTTGTGTAGCGCTAGGAAACTCTCTGTACAAAAGGCTGAAGGTTGTCTTTACCCAACACGTACCCCCCGCACCTTGTCGCTGCATCAAGAAAACCAAAACGAATTAAAACATTTCAAGACCAATTTCAAGACCATCAATAGTACTAAAAATCTGAACTCATTTCAACGTTCCAACGTACGTAGATATGGCGGATCGTATGCTATAGCCGTGCCAATGTCTCCAGAAACCGAAACGATGTCAAAACACAACAATCCTGCCACTGCAACTGCTAAAATGAACCTCATTTTGCTCATGAATTCAATTGCCAGATTTGAACTGAAGTTCGATAAACAGTCAAATTTCACTAGTTATCAAGGACCTCCACATTTCAATCATATTTATACTCATTAAGTACCTAGTAAAGCATGTTTAATCAAGAGGATTAGGCGGCGGCTTTCTTCACGTTAGTGCACTAATCTCTTGGGTTAAACTAATCACACATTTTTGTTGGCTACTGGTATTTTCCATGGCTACACAAACTGATGGATATCTGTCACAGTATTGTTTATGTGCTTTAGTGGGTTGCTTGATTTTTAAGTTGGAATCCAACGTCATTCCAAAATCAATCTCCTTCACTAGTAGAGGGCTTTAATGCATGCTTTTGAAATTGAGGCATTCTTGAAAAGATTGTTCATAGGTTGTACCACGGGCTGATAAACGAATGAATTAAAGTACTCGAGTTTGAGCTCGTGTTTGATTAGTTATTAAGTAGCCGGGGCGGAGCCAGAAATTTCGGTTGGTGAGTTCAAAATATTTTTTCCCTTTTTACTAAGGTGTGATATATGAGCAATGCTATGGTGATCGACCATGTCTAAATATCATATTTTGGGTATCATGTGAGGTGTCACTATTACATTGGTAGAATACTAGAACGTGCACATTCTAATAGTGGTGACACAACACATGGTAACCAAATTGTGATACTCATACATGGTTACTAAAGCATTAATGAAAATATATCTTTGTTAGAGTTTAATTGTAAGGTTAAGAGGTTAATTGTAAGGTAGATATACACTCGAGAATCTATGTTTGGCTTATAATTGGTACCAAGACTTGTTATATTTTAAAACCAATGTATGATAGCTAGCCTCATTCAAAATATTATCAACTCTCGAAAAAAGAGAATTCTTTTAGTTTCTATACATTTGAAGCAAGTTGAAACAATTTACTGAATTTTTGTAGGGTCAAAATAGGAAAATTTGACAGCAAATCATCAATTATCCATGTGAGAAATCGAAGTTTGGGGTCAAGTGACCACACTTGTATCTACAAGCTCCGCTTGTTCACGAGATGAGCTGATCTCAAATGAGTTTTAATTGAGCCAATAATGAGCCGATTTCTAGTAACTTGAATTTTGATACATCAAAAGTCAAACGAGCCAAGTAATAATTTGTTCAAGCTTGACTTGACTCCTTCACGAGCTTTAAAAAATTTGTTCAAGTTTACTTCACAAACAGATCTTAAATGAGTTTTTAACAAACGAACATGAGCTCGAACACGAATAGCTTGGTTCGTCTAGCAACCCTAAATACAAAGACACCTCACAACACGTCTGCTATTCCTGCACATGGTATATACTTTCTCAAAAGATCTGAACTGATTCATCAGCCGTCAATGCTTTTTGACATTTTATTTTGAGTAGCCACAGAAAAGTATAAACTGTTAGTAAGTGATCACAATCTGTCTTAGAATATTACTTAGGGATAACATTTGATTTTCAAAAGTACAATCTCGCACGCCTTCTAATGATTCCGTAATGCAATCAATAACTGCAATGCGCTTAGTGGAAACCATGGTCACAACTCCACACTCAGAGTTCAATTTTGTTCACCCTCGTTGGTGGGAGCGAGCGACAGTTTTTCCACGGATGAGAGTGAATGTTTCAGTATAATTTTGTTCACCTTCACTGAGAGACGGTAAAGTGTAAACAGTACTCTAACGCTCGTTGGTGGGAGCGACAGTTTTTCTGCGGATGAGAGCGAGAGTTCCGGTATAACTTTGTTCACCTTCGCTAAGAGACGGTAAACAATACTCTCACGCTCGTTGGTGGGAAAAACACTTTTTCCACCGGACGGGAGTGAAGGTATTGAACAAAATCCTTCTCTTTGGATAATACTATAGGTTAGGTCAAGCCATTCAGTTGACTTGAGTGGGAAAGTCGCAGAAATCTGCTTTAGGATGACCACTGAAATGAAAATGGAATTCCTCTGTACCTTTGTGAACTGCTAAGCCATGATTTGTTTTTTTTTGACACATAGGAGATATTTCCACACTTAAACGGGACGAGACTAATCCACCTAAGACCAGCTGCACGCGGAAAGACTAATCTACCTAAGACCGGCTACAGGCTACTAACAAAAGCAGTTAGAAGTAGCTAGCTAGTTGGGTGCTAAGATATGATTGGCACATCAAGATCAGTACGCGTTGACGTTTTCTTGAGAAATAGTAAGGGAGACTCCATTCAACTAATTATAAATCCAGTGATGTGGATCCAGTCTAAATCTAGTGATGTGGAATTGCATGAATCATATACAACAAAAGCCAAGGCCATTTTAGAAAAGCTAGCGGCATCTCAGAATTTTTTCCTTTTTTGGGTGGGGGGGTAAATTACTTTAATCTTACCAGATAAGTTACATTCCAATTCTTGCTGAGATAATAACACACTTTCACTTATTCTTGCCCGCGCTTTGCACGTCGAGTTTGCCAATTATTCTTGTTTTGGCGAAATTTGTAGTACCCCTCCCGACGTTTACAAGTGACATATATGGTTCGGCGCCATTGCAAGACACGAATATTTCGGATTGATATCTAGGGGCGTTTTTCGTTTCTTTCGGTTTCATTTTGGAATGAAGTGATTTCTCAACTATGATTGAATTCGAACATAGTTTGTCGTCAAACGACCATATATTCCTCACCCATATGCGTAATACCAGCAAATGAACATAACTTCAACTTCTTTAGCGATTAAACATAACTTCTTATTCTCTCTTTGTTCTTCATTTGTTTTGTGGGTTTATTTTTGTGGAGAGAGAGAGTAATGCACTCTATGAATGCCAGTTCCAAAGTCAAATTTGTCTTCCATCTCTCTTTTCAGCAGCCAATAAAACTAAAAATGAGCATGAATACTCTATTCTCTCGCCACTGATTTTGCTCTGCCTACCTCTTCATATCTCTAACAATCCCACTACACAAATACCTCCAAATTAACATGCACCTCCTTTATATCTCCTCCTTATCCAGCTTCTCTTTTATCCTCGTGCATTTTTTTCCCATTGGTGCTACCCCTATCGCTCTGTTTCACAGCTCCCCCCACTGCAACGCTCAATCTCACCGTCCGTCTCGTTGAGATTGAGAGCGGTAGAGGGAGCGGTAAAATAGAGTAGTGGGGGTAGACTTTTTGTTTTTTTCCTCAGCAAGACCACGTTGACCACTCAATATCTCACCGTCCATCTCAAAAATCAATGGTTCGAATTTTAAAAAAACTTTTTCTGAGAAGAGTTAAACTCTTCCTGGAAAAGTTTTTTAAAATCCGAACTGTCCAAAACACTTCTGGATTGTGAGATTGAGAGCGGTGAATGTTGAGAGTTGGGCATAGATTTTTTGTTTTTTTCCCTTGTCTAGTACATATCCATGTCCATCTAATAAGATAGAGATGCACAAAATTGACACACAACCATTGATATCTTCAAGTAGTTAGTTAACCCATTGTGATGATATAACCGATCAGAAAGAAATAAAATGTAAGAACAAAAATACTTATAAAACCTCTTTAAAATGGTCTGGTCAGTCATATATATACACCAATTCTTGCTGAGATATTTACTTTGAGGGTGTCAAAGATCTCTCACAAAATGAATAATCTTTGGCAGAGTAAACATAAATACAACACACAAATAAATTTCTCATCTAATACAACAAAATACAACGGAAGCTGATTTTGCCGCTCCCTTCTTGTTAACGCCACTCCCCTTCTTGTTTTTATTAGGTGAATTTACTAAAACATCCTTGCACTTTATTTGGTATCATAAAGTGCAAGGGTGTTTTAGTAAATTCACCTGATATAAACAAGAAGGGTAGTGATGTTAACAAATAGGGGAGTGGCAAAATCAATTGCCACTATGATTACACAAACATAAAAATCTCATGGTATATACATAAACTATCAAGTAGAAGCAGAGCTCATAAAAATCTCATTGGCTTTTTCGGAAATTTTACGTTAATTTTTCCCTTAACGTAGGAGCTGCATTGATAAATCAGCCGTCGACAATGGTTTTGAAATTGGAGTTCTTGCCGTAGCCACAGACTCACAGTAGCGATCGCTACCTTGGAATATTACTTCGCGACATATAACCTGTCCTTGTTACAAGTGAAATTGCACGCGTTCTAACGATTCCATAATGCAAGTAATAATTACAATGCGCCTAGCGAAAATAATGGTCAAAACTCAATACGGAGTCTGATTATGCTCACCTGCACTATGAGACGGTGAACAATACTCTCACTCGTTGGCTGAAAGAAATTAGAAATAGGACCTGTGAGATCATTTTTTATCAGTACACATTCTTTATATTGATGAAACTACTTTTTGGTGGACCGATACTTTTTTCACCAATCAGAGTGAGGATATTGAAAAAAAAACAAAAAAAAAACACCATTCTCTCTATAGCGCGTATCGGTTAGTTCATGCCTTTCAGTTGCTTTGAGTGGGAATGTCACAGAAATCAGTTTCAATCAAGAAAATGATGACTGGTGAGGTGATACCGGAATTCCTCTATTGTTTTGCAAACTGCCAAGATATGATAGACAAATCAAGTTCGGTTTAATTCGCTGACATTTTCTTGAGAAATAAGAGGTGCTCCATTCAACTACTAGTAAGTCCGGTAATGTGGATTCAATCTAAATCCAGTGATGTAGAATTGCCTGAATCAGATCCAGCAAATGCCAAAGCCATTCTAGAAAAGCCGCGTCTGGGATATTTTTTTTCGTTTTTTTGATGCCATTCTTGTCTTGAGGGCATCAAGTAAAATCTTATCTGATAAGTTACATTCCAATTCTTGCCGAGGCTATGTACTTATCCATCCCTTTCGGAAATTTTGCATTTTTTTTTTTTGGGAGTGAAGAAAAGAAAATTATTGGCAGAGATCATATCAGAAATCAGTAAAACAGAAGAAAGAACATAAAGGGAGGAGAAATGTATCAAGACAAATGATGAAAGAACTTGTTAAAGGCTTTCGCCCCTTTGTTCGAAAGCACCATTCACATAACGGCCGGACCCTGCATCTGCAGGACAGTGATCTTTTGTTGTAGGATTGGCAGTGAGATCACATTCAATACAAGACACCTCCCAACGCGTCTGCTGTTCATGTACATGGTGTAGTTTCTCAAAAGATCTGAACTGATACATCGGGCGTCAATGGTTTTGACATTTCAGTTCCAGTAGCCACATAAAAGTATATACTGTTAGCAGTGATCACTATCTATCTTGGAATATTTCTTCGGGATAACCTATCATTATCGAAAGTACAAATGCACGCGTTCTAATGGTTCTGTAATCCAATCTGTAGTCGCAAACGCGCTTAGTGGAACCAATTGGTCAAAACTCAATACTGGAGTTTGACACCTTAACTATGAGACGATAAACAATACTTTCACTCTCATTGGCTGGAAAATATCAGATCGATGAGACAAATGCACGCATATTTTATCTTGACCAAATTATTTTTTGGTGAGACCGACATTTTTTTCCACCACAGACAGTGAGGGGATTAAACAAAGTCATTCCCTCTATAGGGGGTATAGGTTAGTTCATGCCTGTCAGTTGCTTTGAGTGGGAAATTCATACGTATCTGTTTCAATTACTAGAACGGATGACCAAATTTATCGAGCCGTCCGTGACGAGATGAACGGCTGGATGGGCCGCTCAGCACTGCTGCCAAGCGAAGGTTGGGCTGCTCTGCACCGCTGCCAAGCGGAAGCACCTCTGCTTGGCAGCATCTCCCAATCCATTTCTTCTTCAATACTTCTGCCAACCGCTATAGATAAGATTGGTCCATCAAATTCGATTTATGTTTTCTTGAGAATTAAGAGGTACTCCATTCAGTTTTCGGTTTTTGGTATGTTAACCATTTCATTGAAGCAAAACAGCCAAGAACGACAGGAATATCCCAAATCGGAAGTACAAGCAAACAAAGCCTAGCTAACTAGGAATTTACGAAAGAAGAAAAAAGGCCTAGCTAACTAGGAAAGTAAACAAGAAGAAACAACCAGCAGAACTACAAGGAACCAAAAATCCTTGGACTCAGGTTCCAGTTCCTAGCCAGAGAAGCCTGTTATCATCAATGACTTCAGGTTCCTCCCAAGACCACAAACAAGCCGTTGTTTGGATCCGGGCGACCTAAACCTTATGGAGGGTTCTCTTGCAAGTTTTGTTGGTGTGAAGTTTCCACCCGGCGACGTTGTTTGGCAATGGTGGGTGGACGGCGGGGTGGGGTGGAGTGATGATTGGGGCTGTTTTAGGCGGGCATTTAGATGTTAGTCACTTCCAAGTGGTTTGTGCAGATTGTATCGCTTTGTGGTTGGCTCTTAGGGTAGTTAGCAGCATATATAGGATTAGCGGGCGGATTGGTGTCGATAGGGATGCGTTTTGTTCATTATGATGCCTAGTCTTCCTATCAATTTAACTCTATAATGTTACTCCTTTTAATTTTACTGTGATTAATAAAAACTTTCTTTCGCCATTCAAAAAAAAAAAAAAAGACCACAAACATGCCCGGACATCATTCACCGCCAGAGTCACCAATGCATACGCTCGGAGAGAGTATACAAACAACACTCACAGATCTTAATTATAATCTTGAACCAAAAAGTACAAACACATTCTCACTCTCTCTCTCACACACAAACTCATCCTCTCTCTGTCTCTCTCTCTCTCTCTCTCTCTCTCTCTCTCACACACACACACACACACCCCACGAATTCACACACCATGGTTTCAATCGTATGGGCTACTGGTTGATGACTACAAGCCTTAGTTTCAATGTTCCTAGGACAAAAATACGGAAAATTATTGAGGGAATTTTGCGTAGAATCGGGCAAAATTGGATCAATTTCGGGTTTCCTATTTTTTTTATTTCGAACGTTTTCGAAACGATCTAACATTTTTTTCAATTTTTCGAAAGAAACGGGTATCAAATTTGGTTTATTTTACATTGCTTCGTATTTAAATCTCCTAGTTTCTTCATTATTTGTAACAGTTCTTTACTTGGGGGGATCTTTTTCTTTTAGTCTTTTATTTGTGACTTTTTTCCCTTTCTTTCTACGAGTTGTCCATTTAATCCATTTCATCCATTTTGGTCTTTTCTTTGTGACTTTTTGTCTTTTAACCGGATGATTATGTCATGATTTTAACGTCAAAGTAATTGCCACACGATTCCAAATTAAGATGCCAGTTATTTTTATTTGGTATACACAAATTTTGGAATCTTTTAGAATAATAATAGAATATTTTCTAATAATACTATACTAATAGAGAGTATGGTAGAAAAAACGATTCATATATTTCTTTCTACCATACAGGGAGAACAACAATACCAGGAATATACAAGTAAATATAGACTTTGACAACAGAAAACAGAAAGACAGGTAAAAAGACATATAGGAATTGGCCAAGCGAAACAATAGAGTACTGTCTCCCCCTTCGGTAGCTGTACCGGGCTGAGTGGAAGCAGGAGGGCTTATAGATGAAATCGTATTTCAACTAATCGCTTTAAATCAAACGTTTGAAAGGGCTAATAGGTGATTAGCTATCAAATAAATAACTTCACTAAAAAAATACATTATCTGCCAAAATACCTGATCAACTGATTAGAACATTACCTTTGTTCTAACTTCTAGTAAGTCTGAAATTAGATGCACGTATTCTCTCCAGTTCCTTTTTCCTTTCATCCATGGCTCTTAGTTTTGTTTTCAGGTGCAGTATCTCATCACGAAGTACTTCAATCTCTTCATCTTGTTTAATGATCGAAAGTTGATTTTCAGCAACTCTTGATCCTTCCGCTTCGCGTTCATCTACACTTGCAAGACTTTCCAGTGCTGGTCCCTTCTGCTTATCAGCATACTTTTGACTCTCAAGTTTAAAAGGCAAAGACCACTCTTCCACTAGTGCATGCATTTCCTACGGAACAACAGAAAACTTATTCCATGACATTACTAAAATCAAATATTATGAGAAAAAAGAACAAAAGTGCATATAATTAAACCTACGAAAGCTCTAATTCTACTAAGCTATCATTTCATTTTCTTCAATTTTTTGATCCTATGTCTCTCTTTTTTTCCCGTGTCTGTTAAGAAGTAAAAGTAAAGCTTTGTATACCTCGGAGGTTGCGATGGCGCAGTGAACATGAGAGACAAAGTGGCATTCCTCGCAGTAGTAAGTAGGGTCAAGTAGATATCTATGTTCCTCGCAGATATCACAGTAGAACTCTGCATTTTCGTCTTCTTCTGGAAAGTCTCTGACAGGAGAATAAGTGAGAGAGAGAATATGTCTGTGACAACGGTGTTTGACAATCTGCGGCAGTATTGAAATGCAACTGACATGGATGTTGAAATTACACTCCTCACATCGAAAGAAAGGGGTATGTAAGGATCGACGGCAACTTTCACACTTGAGCTTATTCGATTTGATGTTGAAGTAAGCAAGAGGGTGCTCGTGAGGTTTAGACTTCTCCAAAGTGCAGGTAATGCAAAAGTAGTCTGAACACTCGCTACATGCGTAGGCGAAGCCCGTAGTTAAAATGGAGCATTCAGGGCATTTTGAGTGGACATTTCTCTTATGTGGTTGTGTAGGACCAATTGCCTGTCGGGCAATATCGCCATTGAAATTTGGGTGTAAGGGGTGCATTTCCGGCGCATAGACGAATTGCTTACGAGGTAAATCATCCAGGAGGGTTAGAGTGTGTTGCTGACCAAGCAAAGAGTGCTTCTGATGTACATTCCGAGGTAAGTTAGAACATGATCTGTGCAGAAAAATATGGCATTCCAAACAGACATAGAATGAATCCTTGATGCGTATCTGGCACGCATAGCATTTAGAATTGAAATTCTCTGTCTTCTCATGAAGGTTCAAACGATGGGGGTGGCCTAATTGTAGATGCTTAATTTGTGGAGGCATCAAGGCCAAATTCACACTCAGAGCAATAGTAAATAAGGCCTTGTAGCTCCTTCCCACAAGCGTTGCACCGGCTGGAATCAGGATGGTGTTTAGCAAGCAGGGTAAGTGGGTGGTTTTGGTGAAAAGGGTGGTCAATTTGCTGAGCCCAACTGGCACATGATTTGTCCAGGAAGCAGTGGCAATGCAGACAAACATAGAAAGAACCTTCGCAAGATTGCTTGCAACCGTGGCAGATAACTTCGACATCCCGTATTTTTTCGCAGATGATCAGTGGGTGAGGGTGGTTTAACGGCAGAGTCTGGAGTTCCATACCTTCTCTAGAACTTTGTATAGGCATAAGGAAAGAGCAATATAGGTCGAGGCTAAATTTACACTCAGGACAGTGGAAGACAAGTCCATCTAGCATGCTCCCACAAGCGTCGCATCGATATTGACTGGCACTGGTGCTTCGCCGGACACATAGGTTGAGTGGGTGTTGCGAGTGAAAAGGGTGTTCTATACGTGAAGGCCTGTCTGCACAAAGGTCGTCCAACAAACAATGGCAATCCAAGCAAACACAGACATCCCAATGGACGAAGGGTTTGTTGCAGCCAGAACAGCGAAGATTAGACCCAAAGTAGCTGATCCGAAAAGGCATCAACTGGTGTGGGTGGTTTAAATGTACGATTCCATAGCTATCACTTCTATCGAATGTAGTAGAACAATGAGGGTCCAAGTGAAATTTACACATCTCACAACTAAAGTAAAAGCCCCAAGTTATTAACCTCCCACAGGCATCGCACAACATAGTCCCCGAATCACATGAGGTTATGGTGCAGAGTGTGAGTGTGTGTCGCGGGTGAAAGGGGTGATCTATCATCTCTGATGGCAATTTAGCACACGAGTCGTGGATGCCTATCTTTGGAATGTTGTCACGACGTCTACCGATACACTTGCGCACCGGATAAGGGTTGTCGTACCAGCATACGAAGCAGGGCGCTTCGGGGTCAACCTCGCCTCTCGGTCCCCTTTTATAGTACTCACAGTAAGTCTGGTATGCAAGTCCATAACCCATACCTTCCGTACCTCTTTATGCTTTAAAGGTGCAGCAGTACAGCAGCGGGAGATTGATCGGAGCAGCAGAAATAGTAGATATCCCAACCGTAGCAGCAGCAGCAGCAGATATATAGAAGAAAATGATGGGATCTTTTTTGCATCTGCAACCACTGCCTCAACTTGTTCCAACATCGTCCTCCATTTCGTTGCTGCCGGTAGAGTATGATTCCACTCCTTCACGTTATGCCACCAGCTGGATGCTAACTTCTCGAAATTAGCACCGGGCGTTTTTCATTTCTTTCGGTTTCATTTTGGAATGAAGTGATTTCTCAACTACGATTGAATCGGAACATATATAGTTTGTTCTTCATTTGTTAATAAATTTCATCTTTTGTCGATCAAAAAAAAAACTCCAACCAGTGCCGTAACCGTCCACATCTACTGAATTCACCCGAACGGGTACATGGACTAGCACCAATACTGTGGATTATCCAATCACGATCGATGACAGCGATCGAATTATCTTAACCGGCGCACCAATCTGTATGACTTCCCCGTTATACGTACACCCCGTGGTTTCTTTGTCAGTGACACATCACTGCCAAGTCATTGGATTATTAGATGAATCATAATCATAATCACAATGCCAAAATTGTCTTCTTCGACAATTCTCCCACGAAAAGAGCCGAAAGATCCATAGGTCCCATCTCAATCTCGATTCAAATAATGTAAAACTTATAGCCATGGATTTAAAACCAATGAAAACAGTAAGTGAAAGCCACAAAATAGAGTAATGGATTCAAGTGGGACCTCTAATGGAGTAATGCATAATCAAAAGACCACCGAACTGGAATAACCCCAATTAAAGTATTCGAATCTGACCATATTGAGAAGTGGCGGGTTCAAAACAAGGAGTATTTCCATGTTTACAAATTATTAACTATAAGATCACACTTGCATATGAAAGTAAATACAGTGACGTATCAAATACCCAACCAAAAAATAGTATTCACCTTTCAAACATCATTGGCATATCAAAAGATAAATTAGAACGTACCTTCCGTGAGAATAAATAGTATTATGAGAGACAACTTCACATCTATCTTGTCTTCGTCTTAAGGACCCGTAACGCAATCAATCCACTTTCATCTTCGGAGAATATCGTCTTAAGATTGATGGTGCAAAATTCATCGAAGTTGATGAAAGATGATAAACAGAGATGCTTCAAGTCACGTTACTATGTCGCTGTCCTTGAGACGATATTCGCCCCCACCAATTCGAGAGAATTCGGTGTGCACCGGGTTACAGCGAAGCCGCCTCCAAGATAAAATGAAGCCCAGTCTCAAGCTGTTGTCTAACTGCGTTATGCACAAACGAAGAAAGACCCAAATACCTTCGGATTTTGCAAGCCCGCCAAGAATAAATGTAGGAGATAATTCTGGAGTGAAATAACAATTAGAGTTGATCTAATTTCCGTCCCTCCAATTGGTAGAACCCCTTGCCTTATATAGGCACGAATCATGACTGTTAGCCAAAGATCGCATCTCTTGATTTAATCTCAATAGTCATGTCTATTCATAATAGCCATGTCTATTCATGCGATCCTAATAGTCATACCTTTTGATTAGATCATATCTATTCATTTAACCTGAATAGATACATCTTTTGCCTTTAAATCCAATAATCATGTCCATTCATATATCAAGAATAGACACACCTTTTGGATTAAAACCGTTCACCAATATTCATATTTAATATCCATTAAATATTTTGGAAATGTTCCAACATGCTACGCCTAAATGCTGATAGGATCTTCCAAATGGAGTTCTGCTAGTTGGAAAGTGGAGTTTTGCTTTTCCTTGGCCCCGCTCTGCTAAGGTGTTTATTTTTTAAATACTTATTTTTCGTTTTACGAGGCATGTCATTCTCTCACAATACGTCACATTTCATTCAAAAATCAAGTACTTATTTAGGTTAGTGGAACGGGGCCTTTGTCCGTGACACATGCTTGATCATTTATTGTATTCGCATTTTGTAAGAATTTCAAATAAGCAATATCAAGATCAACTAATCTGATTGACTTGAAACTTCGTTTACACAGACATGAATATAAATAGGATAGAGAAGTGAAAACATATAACTATGTCAATAATTAGGCAAAAGGTTTTAAATACCGGTATTGGGACACGTAATAGTAATAATATCTGGAGTATTGAACCTACATAACTGGAATTGGTTATCGCGATCATAATTTCTTGAAAAATAAAATTTAAGTGTCGAAATCAAATGTAATGTCGAGTATTGGCCATGAATCGGAAACGGACAGATACATAACCGGAACCTGCCGATACACAGGCGATTTTTCCTACCACCAGTATGTCAAGGTGTAACGATATCGGAAGGCCAAAAAACCGTTACGTATCCGCCGTTATGATATTGTTTATGCCCATTTTTGGCACATAATCTCGAACCAGCGCTGGAGGGCTATTTAATTAACTTTTAATTAAATCGGGCCGATTTTTATGAGTTTCTCGGGCTTAAAATTAATGGGCCACATTAATTTTGTGATTTGAAGTAGAGCCCGATAAATTAAAGCCCAAGTGAAGCGAGATACGCTGAATAATATTCTGTGGAAGTTATTATTCGGAGCTTTGGGTAAAAATATTGGCACATGCTTGTTGCTACAGAAGATGTGCGGCCCACAAGAAAAGGAGAGCAGTTATTTTCTTCCACTCAAGAGTGATTAGACTTAGTCAAATGGACACATGGCAACACATTAGGAAATGGGGTAAATGGGCAAGCAATAACTGCTGCCCATGATCTCAAACTGCTACGAACTGCCATGCAAGGCAAACGTGGGACACTTGGCTAATTACAGAGGAGGGGTTGATTTCCGTGGCTTAATTTGCAGACTGGGACCTCGCCTATAAATAGAAGAATCGAAGAAGAAAAAGAGGTCCAACACCAATCAAGTTCAACGCTTAAACAAAAAGCCTTCCCAGCGAAGCAAACACTTTACTACTTTCAGCAAAGTAGATTATCGAGTACTACGTGCTCAAATCTCATTCAAACACACTTCTTTAAGTTGTTTGGATCTTTTACTTTCCTGTACCAACTTTATTATCCCGGTGTAATAGAGTTTACGTTTTCACGTTTCTACGTCCATTTCCTATACGACTAGGAAATATTAAGTCCACAACCGTGTGGCAAACCACGAACCGCTATGTGATCTTTAACCTTTGGGTCACACACGATCGCTCATACGATAAAAGTCAAGATTCACGGGAATCTTCACAAGAAGTTAGGCGCTACAAGTCTTGGCACGCCCGCGCTCATCGCATCCACACCTTGTGTCAAAAACGAGAGTTTTCATTGGCACGCCCGGTGGGACCCTAGTCGTTTCAAGGGTTATTACGCTGATTCATTCGCATGTCGATTCGATACGTTGAATTGGATGTTGAGATTCGGCGATATCAAGAAGAAATTCGTTGGCGCGATGATAAGGTCGACGAACTTGAAGACGAAATCTACCGCCTTGATTGTGAGAGGCGTCGACTCAATCCTACGGAGGATTGGTTTCTTGAAGCACAAAATCGCTACAACGATAAAATTCAAGGGCTTGAAGACGAAGTTGACAGGCTTGAAGAGGAGGATCGCCAATTACGCTGTGAGGTAAACCGTCTCTTTAGTGCCAAGTCACATGGCAATTCACATATCATGTATTCAGCCCTGCCCGAACAACTTGAATTTCAAAATGGTGGGCTTGATGATCCTTCTACTCAAACCTTTGAGGGCCAAGTTGAAGAAAATATGGGCATTCAGTCCTGTACTATTGCATCCAATGAAGGACTCTCACAGGAATTCATTGATCTTTGGGATGAATGTAGGCGTACAGTTGAAGAATGTCTAATCAAATCCAAAAAGGTCATTGAAGACATGAAGTCAACTCCATATCTTACTCCACCATCGAGGTCACCATTTAGCACTTTAGGCCAAGCTTCAGGCCTGCTTGTGTCTAAGCAAGCTTCCAGCAAGTACACCAAGCCTCCAGGCTTCTCTCAACCCTTAGCTTCCAACAACCCTACACTCGGAGGGCAAAGAAGCCAAGGAATTGGACTCGGGGGGCAAGAGTCTCAACGAGCTTCCAGCAAGCACACCAAGCCTCCAGGCTTCTCTCAACCATTAGCTTCCAACAACCCTGCACTTGGGGGGCAAGGAGGCCAAGGACTTCGACTCGGGGGGCAAACGTCCCAGTTCAGGCCTTTGAGGATTCCTGAACAGCAGCAAGGCCTGGATGATACAGATCGAAGCAACAATTTCAGGCCTGATCGCAGCAACCAACATTCAGGAGTGTTTCAGAAACTTTTGGATGGTAAGCTATTTCCATGCCCAGAGGAGCGAAAAGATAGGTCTGTTTCAACGCAAAGGGAGCAAGATTTCAGACCTGAAATAAGCCAAAACATAGAAAGTCCTATCATGAGGCAAGATCAACTCGTTCTCTCCTCGGAAAAGTCATCTCAAGCATCTGTAGAGCCACCACATTCAGATTCAGTCCTGAGCAGTGAGCAGATAACAGATACAAGTCAGGAAGGATTCAGACCTGCCATCAATCCTATGGCCAGGTCTGAATTGCAAGCCGCATCTGTTCTAGAACAGGAGGAACTGAATGAGGATGAGGAAATTGACAACACTCCAGGGCTTGATCATGATTCATTTGTGATCGGAGATCCCCCTCTTCCCCCGGTTAATGAAGGCCTTTTTGGCATTGTCCAAACTGCTAAAAGGCATTACAAGCATAGGCCAACTGTAGGCTTGAAAGTTGTGGAACTACGCCCGCATTGGATTTGCGGGGCACATCAAAAGCGGATCTTATTCACTTGGCTTACGCAAAAACATCGTGGTTGCAAAAATGGCTAAGTAGTCGATGAAAAGTCCTTTTTCATAGGCCGAACAAGCATCTCTAAAATGTTCAGCCAAGGCCTATCAGTCATTGAATAGGCCCTATCAGAGTTTTACTAGGCCTTTTCCGCAGAGGCAGAGGCCTTTTCATTTCATCGAGTAGGCCTGAAAGTTCAAAAGCAGATATTCAGGCCTTCAATCTATTTTCAGTCCTTCCCAGGCCTTTTCAAGGTTCAATTGTTTCTCTACAACCAGGCCTGGACATAGGACTCTCTTGGCGTAAGTAGGCCTTTTCTGCATAGACGAAGGCCCTTTGAGCCATTTTGTTAAGGCCTAAACCACATTTATAAACATTCCAAGAAGAAGTTCAGGCCTTCTAACGTATTTCTAGGCCTTTTTGACGGGTCTTTCATGGTTCAGGCTTGAAGACAGATCTCATATTGTCAAAGGCCTGAATGGAGCATAACAATGCCTAATGCATACTATCCATAGGCAAGGCAAACAAAAGAAGTCATGCTACAACAAGAGTCAAAGCCTGTTTGGATGCCAAAAATGGCTTTACTTTCTATTCACGCCTTGATCCTAAAAGTAAAGAATCAAGGCGTGGGGGGGCAATGTTTATGCCCATTTTTGGCACATAATCTCGAACCAGCGCTGGAGGGCCATTTAATTTTTTTTTTCCTGCATCTATTGCCATTTTCGATCGGTTTGGTGTTGCTTTTGCTGAGCTGTTTGAGTAGTAGTCCGCTGGGTTCTTTTGATTACCCGTGAGTCGACATTTTCTGAACGTACAAGAGGATTTTTGGACTTCATCTATAACTTGCAATATAGTCTGAAGGGTTTGTGCCTCTATGTATTCGGGGTTTGCAGTTTATTGTTAGGGCAGTTTCGTAGTCCCTGTTTGGGAGCTGTTTGGATTGTATTTGCCACTGTTGGGTACCGTTCTGCACTATACGTACGGGATTGTTTCGAGCTATTTGACAATTGACGGTATGTCGGAGGATCACAAGAATATTCCTGTTGGTACTTTTTCTCAGGGGGAGTTACAAACTCTTAGGTGCCTACTGGCTAAGCTTGATACTCTGTCTTCCATAGCTCATATTTCCACTACCTCATTTGCTCACACAGGTATCCAACCTAGTGCATCTACCGCCACTTCTTCTCTTCCTTGGATAATAGATTCCGGTGCTACGGACCATATGACAGGTTGCTCTTCCTTTTTTGATTCCTACTCCACTTGCTCTGGTAAGGACAAAGTTCGAGTAGCTGATGGATCCCTATCTGCTATTTCAGGGAAAGGTTCCATTCGTTACTCATCTACCTTACCCCTTTCTTCTGTTCTCCATGTTCCAAATTTTACTACTAATCTTATATCTGTTAGTAGTCTCACACAATCTTTGAATTGTTCAGTAACATTTTTTTCCACTCATTGTGTCTTTCAGGAACTGGGTACGGGAAAGACGATTGGTACTGGTAGAGCTCAGGATGGCCTGTATTTCTTGGAGTCTGTGCCTTGTTCATCTCTTACACCCTCCTCCATGGGTCATGCTTTTGAGACGGATATGGGTTCCGCTCTTCCTTTATTGCATCAGTGGCACCGTAGACTTGGCCATCCTTCTTTTGGTATCTTAGAGAAACTTTATCCTACTTTGACTAAACGATGTTCTAGAAGTAGGTTCTTTTGTGAAGCTTGTGAACTTGCAAAACATAGACGTTCCTTTTATGCTCCTGTTCATCAGAGGAGTGCTTCTCCTTTTATGGTTGTCCACACAGATGTCTGGGGTCCTTCCCCCATTACCTCTATTTCTGGTTATCGCTATTTTGTTACCTTTATAGATTGTCATTCTCGTATAACTTGGGTGTATCTACTCCGAGCAAAAAATGAAGTTTTCTCATGCTTTCAGTCCTTTCATAAGATGGTGCACACACAATTTGATACCAACATCAAGATACTTCGTTGTGACAATGGGACTGAATATATGAACGGTCCCTTCAAGTCATATCTTGATGGCAATGGCATTCTTTTCCAAACTACTTGTGTGGGTACACCGCAACAAAATGGAGTTGCGGAAAGGAAGAACCGGCATCTTGCTGAGGTGGCTCGTTCTCTTATGTTTACTATGAATGTTCCTAAACATTTTTGGGGCGAGGCCATCCTTACAGCTTCTTATCTTATTAATCGAATGCCCTCCAGTGTTCTTCAATTCCGGACTCCCTTGGACTTCCTTCCTGGTAACTTTCGGGTCTCTACTCTTCCTCCTAAGGTTTTTGGTTGTGTTTGTTATGTGCATGCTCCTCACCACCCCGGTGGAAAGTTAGATCCTAAAGCTCGTAAATGCATTTTCCTTGGCTACTCTCCCACTCAAAAAGGGTATCATTGCTATGACCCTCTTTCTCGAAAGAAATTTGTTTCAATGGATGTCACCTTTTGGGAACACCAACCCTTCTACCCTCTCTCGTCCCCATCTCTTCAGGGGGAGAGTTCTAGAGGGGAAGAGATGTTGACACCTTGTGATTTTGATTTGTGGTACTCTCCCCCCCCAACTGTTGGTGAGAGGGAGAATGTTGTTACAGGGGAGAACATTGGTGAGAGGGAGAATGTTGTTACAGGGGAGAATATTGGTGAGGGGGAGGAGGCATCTCCCAGCCTTAGTAATCCTGAAGGGGAGAGAGAGGAACTTGAATCTGGAGAAAAAGTAATGCCGGATGCAAGAGAAAGATTGGACAGACCTGAGTTAAAAACTTTCACTTGCAAGAAAAAGGGCCAACCTGGTGCATTACCACAGTACCAATCATCATCACCAGTTCTAGTTCCTGACGCTTCAGCTGAGTCTTCTGGTAAATCTCCTTCCTCTATATCCCTTCCTTTTGATGATCTTGATGTGCTTATTGCTCATAGAAATCCAATTCGTACACATAAAGTGTCGGCTCGATTATGTACCCAACATTCCATTTCGCAATTTGTTTCATATTCTCGTCTGTCTCCTTCGTACTCTACCTTTCTTTCTTCTCTTTCTTCTATACCTATTCCACAGGGTTGGAAGGAAGCAATTGCAATTCCTAAGTGGAATGAAGCTATGGTAGAGGAGATGAAGGCCTTGAAGAAAAATGGCACCTGGGAGTTAGTGTCTCTTCCTCGGGGAAAGAATGCAGTGGGATGTAAATGGGTGTTCACGGTTAAGCATAAAGCTGATGGCACTGTTGAGAGGTACAAGGCAAGATTGGTTGCCAAAGGCTATACTCAAACATATGGCATTGACTATGAAGAAACCTTTGCTCCAGTGGCCAAGATGAACTCTATTCGCACCTTGTTGTCCTGTGCTGCTACTCTAAACTGGCCACTTCAACAGTTTGATGTCAAGAATGCTTTTCTTCATGGTGATTTGGAAGAAGAGGTGTATATGGATATACCACCTGATTTTTCTTCCTCTACCACTGAGGGCAAGGTGTGTAGGTTGAAGAAGGCTCTCTATGGCTTGAAACAATCACCAAGAGCGTGGTTTGACAGATTTCTCAAGGCCATGTTGAAACTTGGATACACGCAGAGTCATGCTGATCATACTATGTTCACCAAAAGGAGTGATGGTAAGATTGCCATCATTATAGTTTATGTGGATGACATAATTATGATAGGTGATGATGTGAATGAGCTTCAGATGCTTAAAGTTCTTCTTGCTAAGGAATTTGAAATTAAGGAGTTGGGGGCGATGCAATACTTTCTTGGCATGGAGGTGGCTAGATCTGAGAAAGGGATCTTCATTTCCCAAAGGAAATATATTCTTGACCTCTTGGAGGAGACAGGGATGCTGGGGTGCAAGCCCGCTGATACTCCTATTGAGGTCAATCATCATCTTGGCAGCGTGGGAGAGCATGCGGATAAGGAAAGATATCAGAGACTTGTGGGTCGTCTGATATACTTATCTCACACACGTCCAGATATTTCTTATGCGGTGGGAGTTGTCAGTCAATTTATGCATGACCCTCGTTCTTCTCACCTTGATGCTGTTTATCGTATCTTGAGGTACCTAAAATCCTCTCCAGGCAAAGGTATTTTGTTTTCAAACCATGGTCATTTGAGGTTGGAATCCTTCACTGATGCAGACTGGGCAGGATCTATTGATGATAGACGTTCTATCTCTGGCTATTGCACTTTCCTTGGTGGGAATTTAGTTACGTGGAGAAGCAAAAAGCAATCTGTGGTAGCGAGGTCAAGTGCAGAAGCTGAGTACAGAGCCATGGCACATGGTGTTTGTGAGCTTTTATGGCTTCAAATTTTTTTGCATGATTTGGGAATTGCTGATCACAGTTCTATGAAGCTGTACTGTGATAACAAGGCTGCTATCAATATCGCTCATAATCCCGTTCAGCATGATCGGACAAAGCATATAGAGATTGATAGACACTTTATCAAAGAGAAGCTGAGCAGTGGTGTAATATGCATGCCTTATGTGAAATCCGATGACCAATTGGCTGATGTGTTTACTAAAGGTCTTAGTAGTAAGGTGTTTCATCGTATCCTCTCCAAGTTGGGCATGATTAATATCTATGCACCAACTTGAGGGGGAGTGTTAGATTGTATTAGCCTCTTGTAATGAGACATGTCTCATGTGGTTAGGATGTAGTAGCTAGGGTGCTATTTATTAAATTCTTTGTACATAAGGGCACTTTAGTCATTTGTATTGTAGGACTGTATATATTCCCTTTTCTCTGTTAATGGAAGATAGAAGAGGAATTCTCACGCTCAATTCTCTCTCTCTCTAAATTCGTTCACTAATTGACCTCATGTAAACAAAGATGAATATAAAGAGGATAGAGAAGTGAAAGCATAACTAAGTAATTAGGATATCCAGAGTGGCATAAAAACGATAAAAGAAAACAGGGCTTTAACAAGTCCAGCAGACTCGAGTCCAGTAAAAGATGTTTTTTCATTTTCTTTTTCCAAGAAAATAGTACCAAAGAATGATTTTAGAGACAATCAGCAAAACTCCACACAAGATGTGGAAGGAGAATACCCAAGTCCATCGGACTGGTGGTTGTGGGGTGTTGCAGAGTTAATATTCAGCGCTCCCGAAGTACCACGTTGTTGACTTGTGGCTCCCCTTCTCCTGTTCAAGCACACCAAAGTTGCCAATTGGTGTGGACAGCCAACCACCCAATCCTCTTCAGCCAGCCAAGAAGTAAATGGGTTGTCTGGCACGATGAAGGAATAGGGCTCAATGAGTGAGGTTATGTTAGCAATGAGAGACCTGAGAGGGAAAAAACCCCAGTGAGTGAGGTTTTGTTAGCAATGTAAATCCGTGCGTGATGTGAGAGTGTTAGGAGTGCGCCTCCATGTAAAGCTCGTCCATATACAAGTGTGTTTGCTCCCCTTAGGGCATAACACACGTGGCATTGCTTACGTGGTACTCCCAACCATTTGCGTAGTGACGAATTAGCCGGCAGGGATATTATCATTTACTTTTGCTGGGCGGTTGGGAGACAATGAGTGACCCACATTGTGTGGTGATCGATCTTTTATTTGCAGGTAGTATCGCACGACAATTCCACAGGCTACTCTGGGGGTACCAATAATTGGCCGGTGTCGCATCGAAAGAAGAAAGCAATGAGAAAAGCATAATGCAGGGCCTTCTCCTTGGAGTCTATCTCATTGGAGGGAGAATGCCATCTCACATGTTAGCTTGTTAAGTAGAATAGACTGGATATAACACTAGGCTCAATGTTTAAACCTTTTTGGAATGAAATTCGGATGCATAACATTGTATGCATCTACAATGATTAAAAACTAAATTTTGGGTTTGCAGAAGTTGAAAAAATATTCTACAAAGATATATGTATCTAAGAAATAATGCAGACAACTTTCAAGCACCTATTTGGCTCTTTATCATATAAATAAATACACAGATCCATTGTTGAAAAATCGGCTGCTTCAAATTCTGACTGCTCCGCCGGTATGGTGCACCATAGGGCTGCACCACACTGGATTATTAGTTATTCACATTAGGAATGTTTCCTAATATATACCACTCCAACATCTCTCAATTAACCAATGTGGGACAAAGCTCACAAAGAGGAAAAACAAGCATTCTAAGGAAACAAAGAAATTTTACAAAACCAAAACGACGACTCTTTTATTTTGAAAATCTCTAACATCCATGACAACCCACCACAAAATTGAGAGTTTCCCCCACTTTCGTAATGCGGTGGAAAAAGTGCGGTGGTCCTACCACGTTAGTTAAAACAAGAAGGAAACATCCGATTGCACTTGGAAGTGTGGAGCCTAGACCATAATGCAATATCAAATGAACTGCCCATGACATTCCCAAAACCAGACGAGCAAAATAGAACCTACAAACAAACAAGAATGATAGTGTGTCGCCCGTTCATAGATGATGCTTCTTCTTTTTGCTCTTGTTCTGTGTCTTCGATGGGTGAACCCTACACACAAATAAGAAATCTGTCAGTTTAGCAAGCTTTTTATATCCACCTCATTTTAACAGAATTATTTTGCTTCATTGGAATTCGAGACTTGCATCAAAAAGAATTCCACAAGAAAACGATACGGTAAACACATACATAGAGAACACCTCCCACCGTTCACATTCGATCCCATGCCAAGTTTCAAAAACAGACAATGAAAATAGAGAATAAAAAGACACAATATCTTTAGGCCAAACAAACTCATACCCATGCTTTCAGAACCTGACCACTCAGTCTCAAATCCACTGCTCATTCGCACTAGAAGAACTTTCAGAGGCAGAGCATCGAGTCTGTTCCGAGATTTGTTTTGACATCATACCCTGGAAGGAAAAAAAAAACATGCATATTCAAGTGTAAAACATCAATTTGTTTGCACAACTCCATAAAGCCGAAGCCCAAACCAACAGTTTATGCAAAAAGAAGGGAATATGTGATGCTATTGTAGATCTTAAAAATAAGGCAGATTGTAAGAATACCCTCTCATTACTGTACATACTGTAAGTAATTGATCACAATCTGTCTAAAAATATTACTTTGGCATAATGTATCATTATCGAAAGCACGATTGCACGCGCTCTAATGACTCTGTAATCCAATTGAAAATTAGTTAATTACAATGCTTAGTCGAAACAAATGGTGAAAACTCAACACTGGAGTCTGACACCTTTACTAAGAGATGATAAACAATACTTTCACTCTCATTTGTTGAAAAAAATATTGGATCCATGAGATCAATGCACACATATGTTATCTTGACTAGAAACACACTCTCACTCTCACACACACAAACTCATCCCATTGATAATTAGTATTGTTTATCGTTCTAATCCGTAATCCAATCTGTAGTCGCAAACGCGCTTAGTGGAACCAATTGGTCAAAACTCAATACTGGAGTCTGACGCCTTAACTATGAGACGATAAACAATACTTTCACTCTCATTGGCTGGAAAATATCAGATCGATGAGACCAACGCACGCATATTTTATCTTGACCAAATTATTTTTTGGTGAGACCGGCATTTTTTTCCACCAAGGAGAGTGAGGGGATTAAACGAAGTCATTCCCTCCATGCGGGGTATAGGTTAGTTCATGCCTGTCAGTTGCTTTGAGTGGGAAAATCATACATATCTGTTTCAACTAGAACTGATGACCGTTATTGAACTAGAATTCATCAATACTACTGACAACCGATAAAGATAAGATTTGTCCATCAATTTCGATTTTAAGTATTCTTGAGAATTAAGAGGTACTCCATTCATTTTTCGAGTTAACCATTTCATTGAAGCAAAACAGCCAAGAACGACAGGAATATCCCAAACCAAAAGTACAAGCAAACAAAGCCTAGCTAACTAGGAATTTACCCCTAAAAAAAAAAAAAGTAAAAAAAAAAAAAAAGCCTAGCTAACTAGGAAAGTAAGCAACAAGAAACAACCAGCAGAACTACAAGGAACCAAAAATCCTTGGACTCATGTTCCAGTTCCTAGCCAGAGAAGTCTGTTGTCATCAGATGACTTCAGGTTCCTCCCAAGACCACAAACAAGCCCTGACATCATTCACTACTATAGTCACCAATGTAGACTCTCTGAGAGATTATACAAACAACACTCACAGATCTTAATTTTAATCTTGAACCAAAAAAATACAAACTCTCTCTCTCTCTCCGAATCCACACACTTTCACTCATCTCACAAGAACTCAATTTGTACGCAAATCAAACTTTATTTTCAATCATATGGGTACTGGTTGATGACTACAAGACTTAGTTTCAATCGTCCTAGGACTTCACTAAAAATGTACATTATCTGCCAAAATACCTGATCGACTGGTTAGAACATTACCTTTGTTCTAGTAAGTCCAAAATTCAATGCACGTCTTCTCTTCAGTTCCTCTTTCCTTATATGCATGGCACTTAGTTTTGTTTCTTGGCACAGTATCTCTTCGAGAAGTACAGTAATCTCTTCATCTTGTTTAATGATCGAAAGACGATTTTCAGCAACTCTTGATCCTTCCGCTTCGCGTTCCTCCACCGAAACACCTGTGGCTTCATCTACACTTGCAAGACTTCCCAATGCAGGTCCCTTTTGCTTATCAGCATTCTTGATCTCCTCAAGTTTAAAAGGCATAGGCCACTCTTCCACTAGTACGTCAATTTCCTAAGGAACAACAGAAAACTTATCCCATGAGATTAGTAACATCAAATATTATGAGAAAGAAGAACATAAGTGCATATAATTAAACCTACGAAAGTAAAACTTTGTATACCTCGGAGGTTGCGATGGCGCAGTGAACATGAGAGACAAAGTGGCATTCCTCACAGTAGTAAGTAGGGTCAAATAGATATCTATGTTCCTCGCAGATATCACAGTAGAACTCTGCATTTTCGTCTTCGTCTGGAAAGTCTTTGACAGGAGAATATGTGAGAGACAGAATATGTCTGTGACAACGGTGTTTGACAATTTGTGGCAGTATTGAGACGCAACTAACATGGATGTTGAAATTACACTCCTCACATCGAAAGAAAGGGGTAAGAAAGGATTGACGGCAACTTTCACACTTGAGCTTATTCGATTTGATGTTGAAGTAAGCAAGAGGGTGCTCGTGAGGTCTAGACTTCTTCAAAGTGCAGCTAATGCCAAAGTAGTCTGAACACTCGATACATGCATAGGTGAAGCCCATAGTTAATGTGGAACATTCAGGGCATTTTGAGTGGTCATCAAGATCATGTACGTTATGTGGTTGTGTAGGACCAACTGCCTGTCGGACAATATCACCATTGTATTTCGGGTGTAAGGGGTGCATTTCCGGCACATAGACAAATTGCTTACGAGGTAAATGATCCAGGAGGGTTAGAGTGTGATGCTGACAATGAGAAGTGTGGTTCTGATGAGGCAGTCTGTGTACATTCCGAGGTAAGTTAGCACATGATCTGTGCAGAAAAATATGGCATTCCAAACAGAGATAGAACGAATCGTTGATGCGTAACTGGCACGCATAGCATATAAAATTGGAATTCTCTGTGTTCTCATGAAGGTTCAAACGATGGGGGTGGCCTAATTGTAGATGCTTAATTTGTGGTGGCATCAAGGCAGCGCAAACCAAGTCCAGGCCAAATTCACACTTAGAGCAATAGAAAATAAGGCCTTGTAGCTCCTTCCCACAAGCGTTGCACTGGCTGGAATCAGGATGGTGTTTAACAAGCAGGGTAAGTGGGTGGTTTGGGTGAAAAGGGTGGTCAATTTGCTGAGGCCATTTGGCACATGATTTGTCCAGGATGCAATGGCAGTGGAGACAAACATAGAAAGAACCTTTGATAGATTGCTTGCAACCGAGGCAGATAACTTCGACATTCCTTATTTTCGCGCAGATGATCAGCGGGTGAGGGTGGTTTAACGGCAGAGTCTGCAGTTCCATACCTTCTCTATAACTTCGTACAGGCTTAAGCAAAGAGCAACTTAGGTCGAGGCTAAATTCACACTCAGAACAGTGGAAGAAAAGTCCTTCTAGCACGCCCCCACAAGCGTTGCACCAATATTGACTGCCACTGGTGCTTCGTTGGAACCATAGGGTGAGTTGGTGTTGTGAGTGAAAAGGGTGTCTTATATGTAAAGGCCTGTCTGCACAACGGTTTTCCAACAAAAAATGGCAATCCAAGCAAACATAGACATCTAATCGTAAGGGTTCCTTGCAGCCAGAACAGCGAAGATTAGACGCATTGTCCCAGCTCCAGCAATGCATCAACTGGTGTGGGTGTTTTAGATAGTTGACGATTAATCTACTATCCATAGAACATCTTCGGAGTGAAGTAGCACAATGGGGGTCCAAGTAAAATGTACACATCTCACAACAAAAGTAAAAGCCCCAAGATATTAACCTCCCACAAGCATCGCACAACGTAGTCCCCGAATCGCATGAGGTTTTAGTGCGGAGTGTGAGTGTGTGTTGCGGGTGAAAGGGGTGATCTTTCATCTCTGATGGCAATTTAGCACACGAGTCGTGGATGCCTATCTTTGGAATATTGTCACGACGTCTACCGATACACTTGCGCACCGGAGTAGAGATGTCGTACCAGCATACGAAGCAGGGCATTTCGGGGTCAACCTCGCCTCTCGGTCCCCTTTTATAGTACTCACAGTAAGTCTGGTATGTGTTAGGACCGTGAGGGACACCACGCACACAAACCCACGCAGTGATTTCAGAGAAAAACTCCCTTTGATTATATATTCACACAATATACAATAAAGATGAAAAAACTCTCCGGGAACCACACGCCGGTTCCTCTCTGGGAGGCCACAACCCGGCCCCCCACGCTCGCCTCACCCTCTCCCTCACATTATGTCACACACTAACCCTAATAGGGTTTACAACTATATATAAGGGACTCCAAGAATAAATACGCTCAACACCCAACATTAAGGGTGTTACACAAAATAACCCCACCACTATGGGTGGACCCCAACAATCACCCCCTCCACCCAGAGTGGGTAATCGTTGCATCCGTCCAGCCTCTCTAGCAAAGCGCCTGTGTCACTCCAAGTCTAGCTGCCAGCACCCCCTCACCGAAGTACTCTTGCCTGACTGAATGTCTCCTTGCAAGACTAGATCTTCCGAGGCTAAACCCGCAGCACTGTCCAGCTGCAATACCGACATCTCGGTCGATATTAAGCACCCCCTCAATAGAGTGCTCGCACCCCTTGACCGGAGTGCTCGCATCCTCACAGGACACGATCCGTGACTCCATCTCTCCTTCTTATGCGGCCGCACATCCTGAAGAGAATCCAGTCACAATATCCACAAAGGAAGAGATCCCAGCGATGCATCGTCTGGTCTCCATCTCCATTCCTCTGTCCGGAGCTTCCGTGAACATCTCTCAACAACCAGTTGCTCGCCGTCTGCAGACTATTCCACACACAATCCGATTCGGTACCCGACACTCCTGTACATCTCAGGTCATGACTCCTCGTACTCCAGTGTCCTTCATGTGTGTCACTACAACTGTTGCTTCTCTTGTTCACCATCACAGAAAACCCATACTGCTTTTCTCGTACCAAACATCTGCTCCATATGTCGGTACTCTCCACAAGCATGTCTCGGTTGCCCATCATCATCCTCATGCAGCCCAAATCACAACTGCAACTCCCGATGATAGGTCTTCATCACATCTGCCACTCTCTGTCATCTCATCCCAGGTATTCTCTTGCCACTCAATCAATCCTTATTTCATTCCCAGCTTTTCCCAGCGTCCCCTGACCTCCTCAAGATCACTGCGAATTGTCGCCCTAAACAAGCGCCTGTTATCACTTCCAAATCAGCGTCCCCTGACCCAATCGAGTGTCTCCCTGCTTGCTAGGTCTCCTGCGACTGATCGCCTTGCTAGGAACAAGCATCCTCACAACCCGAATGGCCTCCAAACATCCAATTCTTGCTCCACTAAGCAATAACACCAACCTAGGAGCCTCCAAACTGAAAACGGAGCTCACAATTGCGTCCGGAACAAAAAAATGGTCAAAATCGACTACTCATACGCGAAAAACGGAGTCCGAACGGCTCCGAAAACGCGAAAAACAAATCTGACTGCGCGGTCTTGACCCTGCTGACGTGGCATGATGACGTGGCACACTCCAAGGGAACCCGCAGCACCGAATCATTTCCCTTGGACAGCCTTTCCAATCCACGTGCTGCCTTCCCCTTTCTTTTTCTTTTTTTTTTTTCTTTTTCCTATTCTCCTTCACGCACAGGCTGCCTACTCCGAGAAAAAGGAAAAACTCCTAGCTCGTGCACCACACTCTCGCGGTCAACGCCAAACTTTGACCGGCGCGTGCGGATCACTCCGGCCTCATCCGGTGATTTTCCGACCACTTCCGAGCTCGTCTCAACGAGACGAACACAACACCGTGCTCCAATCTCGCATCCGACGACTCCTGGTACGAACCACCCTTGAACCGCCCCTCCGCCGCGCGCCTCCGCCATTCGAAAGGCCATTGCCGCCACCTCCGAGCTCCTCCGGCGACGTGCTACCCCAATCCGTGATCGTCTCCTCGAGGTGAACACAACCCAGTGTTCAAAACTCGTCTTCGATCATCCATGACCTCGGGCTTTTCAAAAAAGCCTCTCCGCCCGTCGCCACCTCAGTCCACTGCGATCGAACGGCCCGTGCAACCTCCTCGGTGACAAAACATGAGGTTCGTGAGCACCTTTTTTTTTTCAGAAATCGAAGAGGTGGTTTTTCCGGTGACCCTCTTCTTCAACCCCGCTCTGATACCAATTGTTAGGACCGTGAGGGACACCACGCACACAAACCCACGCAGTGATTTCAGAGAAAAACTCCCTTTGATTATATATTCACACAATATACAATAAAGATGAAAAAACTCTCCGGGAACCACACGCCGGTTCCTCTCTGGGAGGCCACAACCCGGCCCCCCACGCTCGCCTCACCCTCTCCCTCACATTATGTCACACACTAACCCTAATAGGGTTTACAACTATATATAAGGGACTCCAAGAATAAATACGCTCAACACCCAACATTAAGGGTGTTACACAAAATAACCCCACCACTATGGGTGGACCGGGATCACAACAGTATGCATGTCCATAACCCATAGCTTCCGTACCTCTTTATGCTTTAAAGGTGCAGCAGCAGCAGCAGCATCAGATAGAAGAAAATGATGGGATCTATGCATCTGCAACCACTGCCTCAACTTGTTCCAACATCGTCCTCCATTTCGTCGCCGCCGGTAGAGTATGATTCCACTCTTCACGTTATGCCACCAGCTGGATGCTAACTTCTCAAAATTAGCACCTCGATCAATGTATAGAAACCAAAGGCTGCTATGCCTAAATGCTGATAGGAGATTCTCCAGAAAAAAAAATGGATTTTTGCTAGTTGGAAAGTGGAGGATGAGTGCATATAGCACCCCACGGGATCATCTGCTTTTCTTTGTCCCCACAAGATATATAGGAAAGGTGAATACCCAAGTCCACAGAATATAGGTGCAAAAGTCGTCGTAGCTGATGAAAGTGGATAAACAGAGATGCTTCAAGTCACGTTACTATATCGCTGTCCTTAAGACGATATTCACCCCCACCAATTCGAGAGAATTCGGTGTGCACCGGGTTACAACAAAGCCGCCTCCAAAATAAATTGAAGCCCAGTCTCCAACTGTTGTCTAACTGCATTATGCACAAATGAAAAGAGACCCGAATACCTTTGGATTTTGCGAGCCCCTCAAGTATAATCGTAGGAGATAATTCTAGAGAGAAACAACAATTAGAGTTGATCTAATTTTCCGTCCCTCCAATTGGTAGAACCCCTTGCCCTTATATAGGCACGAATCATGACGGTTAGCCAAAGATTGCATCTCTTGGATTAATCCCAATAGCCATGTCTATTTATAATAGTCATGTCTATTCATGCGATCCTAATAGTCATACCTTTTGATTAGATCATGTCTATTTATTTAACCTGAAAAGACACATCTTTTGCCTTTAAATCCAATAATCATGTCCATTCATATATCAAGAATAGACACACCTTTTGAATTAAAGCCGTTCACTAATATTCATATTTAATATTCATTAAATATTTTAGAAATGTTCCAACACAGAATTGGTGGTTGTGGCATGTGGGAAAAGCATAAATGCAGGGCCCTCCTCCTTCAAATCACTTTCATTGGAGAGAGAGAGAGTGAATAATGGAGTCTCTTGCATAATTCCAAAACTGTTTTTTTGTAGTTCCAAAACACAATACATAAGATATTTGTATCTTGCATGTGGTATAAGTTTTTTATGCATAAAAATTTTGGCATTAACATTTCCCATGTTTTATTCTGTCACAATACTCTCTCACTCCCCCTCCATTGTCATTTCAGTGGGTTCTAAATTAATAAGCAAAGGTCCATTAATTTATGATGGAGGCGAACATTTTATTCCAAGTGCAAATGGAAACCATAGTTGTCAAATCGAGAATCAAAAAGGTCCATTTGCGAATCGTGAATCGTATCGAATCGTGAATCGTTCCGATTCAATCAAATTCTTAAAAATGCATAAAAAATGTATATTTCAAGTTTGAATAATGATCTTGTGATCTAAATATGCACTACACTAGTTAAAAAGAAGTTTATTAGACTATTTTTTGCTTCTTTTTTTTTTGGTAAAGGACTTTTATATACTCTGTTGTCTGGACTCTCTATATAACACATCTCCCATTGACTAATATATATATATCCCACTACTAGAATATAGTACTATATTATATACACCCACTAACTAGAATATACACCCCACTAACTAGGAATATATATATATAATACTAGTGTAATGCAAGTGCGTTGCACATTTCCGCGTGCTCATTTGTTGATTTGTTGTTTGGAAATTTTGTTTGGCTATGGTAGTGTCTGAAGATGTGAAGTTATTAGAGCATGATATTGGTAGTTTTGTATGGCTGGTGTAATTTGGTGTGATTGAGAGAGCTAAGTGCAAGCTCTTCCTTCATGCTAAATGAACTGATTCCAAAGGGTTAATACAATCTGCTGTCCTAAAACCAACAATATTCAAAGCTGGCCAGAGTTAGTTTCGCAAAATTCCACGAAATCAGCAAGTAAAGTACCGATCTCAACCGGACAACCGACCATGCCTCTATCACCTCTCTCACGATCGAGCGTTACCAAACCTACCCATTCACAGAAACCTGCACGACGAAACACAAAGCAAAACCTCAGAGGGCATTAATGTAAAATCAGACAGTGTAAGGGCCTTACCAACCCAGGATCTTTTATTACAAGTGTATTGATACACCCACTAACTAGTGAACATATAAAAGACAAATAAAAAACTCAGTAAACTCACCGACAAGAACGAGATGTAGTTCAGGCATCAATGGCGACGTCGAAGGTTTCGATGGAGCTCGAAGCTTCACTACGAGGGCTCAGGTCTTTGTTTTCTTCGATCGTTTGGGTTCTCTATAGGTTAGGAAACATATTACGACCCCTCGCCTCCCACAAAGGTAATGTATATTCCGATTTATGTCCAGAAACCCGACCGAATCCGCCAGAATACCCACTCATTCGAAAACAAACTGAATCGTACGATTCTCACGATTCACCGATTCAAAGCACGATTCTGCGATTCTCACTTCGATTCTTACCTATTCACGATTCATATAATCGATCCGAATCGTTTCATACCTGAATCGAACCGAATCGTACGATTTTCGATAACTATGATGGAAACACAAGTATATGTAAAAAAGATAATTACAGTATATATTAAAATTAATAGTTAATAATTTGGGGAAAAAAACAAGCCGAGTCCCGTGTTTCATAAGGTTACCTACTTTAAAACAAATTTGCCGCTTCACCACAGGTGCTTCTTGAGGATTTAGTCGACTAACGGTTGAACCATGATAGTCACATGCACCGTGGTTGAAAAACCAATCCATGTTTACCAGCAAAAAAAACTGATGAGAAAATTGGTGGGAATATCAATTCGGACAATTGATAGGAATTAGGAAACCAAACCATGTGATGTGGTTGCTGTAATAGACCAGCGTCTCATAAAATTGTGTCTGGGCTTACAAAGCCCAAGGCCGAGCAAACCCAATCCCATCAAGCAAATCCCAATCAAACTAAACAACAGGTTCATTCATTAATTACTTGGAGATTTTGGCCCAAAGCCCAAATCAAAACATAACTAGCCCACACCAAACCACAGACCTTTGACCACAGGGCAGGCCCACGAATCCTGAGTCTCGGCCTCGTTTAGGTGCTCAGTGACGGCGAGCGTGCCCCCGTCCTCCTTTAAATAAACTTGCAATTCCTATAATGAGACAATTCTCATTCATCTTCTATAAAATAAATGTTTTGTTCACGTCTAGACTCGCCAAAATGTCCGAACAATTCTTCCATTTTTCCCAACACACTTTACAACGTCCACAGATTCTCATGGTATTCTTCTATTCTGTATATAAAACAGATCTAGGACTAATAAATAAGACCATATCAAATTGGAAACATGATTGTGACTTGTTTGTTACTGTTGGCTATACTCCAACAGGACCAACACGTGCAAGACAGCAGAAAGATCTTACCTTCGACGACTCCGAGGGGTTGGCAAAGTGGTCTTGGCTTGAAACTTAGGTGTTTGCTCCATCGTAAGGTCTTAGGTTCAATTCTTCTTGTCAACAACTGTTGGGGCCACCTCACCCTCACACGTAAGCATGTGAAACGGCTATGGAATGGACAGTAGGGATTAGTTTGAGGTGCGCGTAATTTGGCCCGGAACACCCTGCATTACAAAACCCAAAATAATAATAATAATAATAATCTTACCCTTGTCATGTTTACCATCGTGGTTTCAGCAATCATTACTAGGGAGTTGGGGGAGCTGCTGTCCTTTTAAGGGACAGCAACCTGCTATCTCGGTCAAAGGGATCGTGCTCCGATCTCGCTCCAATAATCGGAAACGTTCATTTCGTAGAGCTCATCGAGTTGAACTAAAATGTAAAAAATCAGCTCGATCGGATATCATTAAGTCACTCATCGAAACCTTTTTGTCTTGAAAAGAATGGATCCAAAACACTGGATCAAATCTAATAGAACCCATTATTGGCAAGTTATATGTGTTCCGATCAGGCACTTAATGATATCCGATCAAACTGATTTTTTGCATACTTGTTCAACTCGACAAGCTCTACGAAGTGAACGTTTTCGATCATTAGAGTAAGATCGGAGCGGGGCCCCCTCGGCCAGGACAGCACGCTGCTGTCCCTTGAAGGGATAGCAGCTCCCCTCCCCTCAGTCCCATTACTAGGGGTCTCTTTGCAATTATGCAAAACCAAAATTGAATCACACAAAACCCTTTTAGGGGGCTCTTTGCAATTATGAGGAACCAAAATTGAATCACACAAAACCCCTTAAATTTCAGAAACATAATGGATAAAGCAGCCTCATTGATATGCTAGTCACTTCACACGTTCGTCTGTGGCTGTGTGACATGAAAGTCCCCATGTAATCACCAAATTTTTGTCTCATTATTTGTGTGGCATGATTTATAGGACAAAAAATCTAGATTTTTAGGGAAAATATCAAATTTATCCAACTTCTGTGGCAATGAACTTTTGCTGAAGTTGCACTCCTCTGAGGCTACATGAGAAAATCATTTTGAATTGCAAAAGGTATTTTCTGAAAATTGCGAAAAAGTCTAGGAATGGAGCCAAGTGTCAATTTTAGGGTAATTGAGATTAATAATTTACCAAGAAGTGTAAAAGGTGAATATTTTTAGCAAAGAGAGTATAGGTATATGTATATCTTTACATTTCCTATTCTCCCAACTCCAATAGATCATCCTTTCGGTACATTTTGGTATTTTTTGTGCGGATTATTTGGAGAATAGCAAAAATTAATTTTTTCCAAAATTATGAAAATTTTAGTTTTTACCCAACTCTAATAGATCATCCTTTTGGTAATTGTCGGCAAGGTATATTTTCGTATTTTTTTGCACGGATTATTTGAGAATAGCAAAAATTAATTTGTACAAAGTCATGAAAAGGGTATTTTTCACAGCATTACTTTTCTTGCCACAACCCCCATTCACGCTAGTGATTAACTTCTTCTTTTTTTGGTAAATCGCTAGTGATTAACTTATACACCACAACTTTTGGATTTTGTCCTTATTCAAAAAAAAATTGCGTTTATTAGTTTTACGCTAAACTTTTATGTGATATGAGTTTGTCTCAACGAGAGAAACCGGAAAAGTAAAAAATTGACTTTTACACAAGTATTTTGGAAAATATCCAAGAAAAAAAAACCAAAAACTAACTTTTTGAGCTTTTCTTTTGATATTTCACAAAATATTTGTGTAAAAGTCAAAAAGTTTTACTTTTTCTATGCCTCTCGTCAAGACAAACATATATCACATACAGTAAAAGTTTGCTGTAAAACTTACAAACACAAAATCAAAAAATTATATTGCATAAGTTAATCACTACCGTAAGTACATCGCAGCAATTTGTTCATGGTGTTAAAGAATCTAACTCCAAATCAATAAACTCCGACACTCCCCCTTACGTGCGACCCCCGACTCGCACGTGGAGAGGTAAAGAAACGATCCATAATACTTAGATTACAACAAACAACAGTGCACTTATGGCACAAATAAAGAGGGAACAAATTCTTCGAAACCCTAGCCCATGTTAAAGTATCCAACTCCAAACCAATTGGTAAGGAGTAGAGAAGTCGCCTAGACTCATATACTAGTTTAGGGGAGATAATTAACCAATGTAGGACAAATTTCAACACTCCCCCGCACGTGCAACCCCCGACTCGTACGTGAAGAGGTAAACAAACTCCAAACACGTGGTGTACCAAGATTTGCACTGGAGGGTGCCCAATAAGTTTTTGCATTAGGTGATATATTATAAAGCTAGTAAATATCATAGTATTACGTTAATTTTCACACCCCTTTTTAAATATCCATACTTTTTTTTTTTGTCTTTTAACCAAAAAATATATATACATTTTCAATACTGAAATCCAAAAAATGAAGTGTGAATATTTAAAAAAAGAGAGTATGAAAATCAATTTATTACTTTATGCGTAGACGAAATCCTACAAAACTTAGGCCCCGTTAACCCTAAAGTTTTGATTCAGTGTTGTTTATTTGATATTTTTTATTTTTCGTAATTTTTTATTTAAATTTTCTCCGTAATTCTTGGTATAAATGAATTCCAAATAATTTTTTTCTCTGGTCTTGAATTCCAAAAGGAAGTGATTTTGTCACTCCATTTTTCTCTAACAGCACTTTCATTCTCTAACAAAATAAATAAATCACTTAATAGAGACACAAAGACGAGTGTCGTTTGAGAAAAAGGGAGCGGCAAAATCACTCCCTATTCCAAAAAAAAAAAACCCACCAACAACATAAAAGCCACCTAATTCCAAAACACCTCAAAAAAGGAAAAAAAATAAAATCCGAAATCACTTACCTAATACCCCACCTATAATTTAATCACAAGAAACCCTATCAAGTCCAACACATACATACTTGTGGCTTCTCTCACCAACAAAGGGTCAGGAGCAAATCAAAGCGGAAACCGTTCTGGTTGGTGTTTGGGGGTAGAGAGAGAAAGGAAAGCAAAGCAAAGCAAAGCAAGAACTCCCCAACCTTTTTCTGGTTTCCCTTACCTACCCACACCTGGTAATCTCCGCCCACCTTCGTTTATTCCTCTTTAACCAATTAGATTAGATTCCTATACCCATTATTCCCAATTCACATTATTTGCAGGTTTGCATCTTTCCAAAATCGCCTAAGATTCGATTTCTAGCCCCATCAATTAACCCCCAATTGCTATAGCATCGATTTTTGCCTACCCATTAGCCTAAAAATCAGATCTTTACAGCTTACAACCTCAAATCACACCATCTATAATCAAAGTTTTTTTGTGGGTTAAGTACAAAACTGCTTTACCATCGATTTTTGCCTACCCATTAGGCTGAAAATCAGATCTTCACAGCTTAAAACCTCAAATCGTACCATCTATAAACACAGTTTTTTTGTGGGTTCATCACAAAACTTAGAGGTATAAAGTTAGATTTTGAGTTTGGTATTAGATGGGTAGAAGAAGATTGCAAGGGAGTGAAGATAATGGAGGTGTGTTGTTCTCAAATTCTGGAATTGGGTTTCTATGGAGCCCTCAAGATGAAGGGTATCACCCAGGGGGCTTATTTGCAAGTGTTGGGCAGATGGGAATGGGATTTGGGGTAACCCCAAATTCTTCTAATACAAGTGAGACTACCCTAAAGCTTCCTTATTTGGGTTTGTACTCTAAGTATATGTTGCCTCAGCCTGGTTTTCAGCTTATTGGGACGCCAGAAGTGGTGGGAGGTGAGGTAAAGGAGATAGAGGACGAGGGGCTTTTGAAGAAGAAGAAGAAAAAGGGTGGCCTTAGATTGAAAATCAAGATTGGGAATCCATCCCTGAGGAGGTTGATCAGTGGGGCAATCGCGGGTGCAGTATCGAGGACATCGGTTGCTCCGTTGGAGACGATAAGGACGCATTTGATGGTTGGGAGTTGTGGACACTCGTCGACGGAAGTGTTTCAGGATATCATGAAGAATGAAGGATGGACGGGGTTGTTTAGGGGTAATTTGGTGAATGTCATCCGTGTTGCGCCGAGCAAGGCAATAGAGGTATGGGACATGGATACATCGTTTTTAAATGGATCTATGATGTGTGCAATTTATCTCTTTGTGCCTTGGTAAATTTTAGTGTAGGTCGCAGAGGAAAAAAATTTATAATTTAGTGTTGGTAGCTGTTTCCTTAGGTGTTTGGTTGATTGTTTAACTCACGTATGACTTTTCTGGTCCAGTTGACACTTGATCGCTTTTTGTGTGTGGGATACATTCGGTGTTCTAAAAAAAGGAATTAATCGCTGGCAAAGCCTATACGACTAGATCCAACTAATTGTTATGCGGCCATTAATCGCCGATTACTAATTGATGTGGGCCGATTAATTGCCGATTACTAGGCCTTGAAGCTTGAAGGTGGCCAACTGTCGACTAGCGCCTAGCGACTTTTAGTACATTGGATACATTGGGTTTCGTTTCATGATTATAGTAAAGGGGCAACAATAGACTCTTGCCTGAATGTTTATCTCAAGCTTATTGCTTTCTAAGTGTTTCCTGCCCTTTGTATCTGTTTACTTTCCCTTTCACACATGGCTAAGAACTTGATCTTGAAGGATACATGACGTGATTGTTGTTTGTGTAATGTTCCTTTTCTCTAATGGAAGTCACATCCAACCTTCGTAGTTTGTTGTCCACCAAATTCAACTTCTTGTGGCCATCTTGGCTAGTTTGGAACGGAATTATGTTTTTTGTTTGTATTAGTACGTCACTTTTATTGACCCCAAACCAAAAGAACAACACTCCAAGGAAATGGCCCTGGTAGTGGTTAGACATCAGGACTACAGAATGCGCGTGCCAATTTTAATGTTTAGAGAATAGCTGTTTGCTTTTAAAAACTCTGTTCATTATCAGAGCCCCGACAGAATCGATATATAATTTGCTACCGTACATCTCTCTGAAGTGTGAATTAAAGGTTTCTGTCCCCTGATATGCTTTTATTTGGTTGCTTTCTGCTAAAATTGAGTTAATTATGTTTGTTAACTTGTTGTCTCTTTCTCTTGTGCTGAATATATAGCAGTACTTATCCATTGACTACTTGTGTGTGATCAACAGACGGATTGAGCAATTTTACAATGCATTTTCTTGGTCCTTGTTGATTGGGCACTACACCTATCAAGATTTTCTGGAACAAATTCACAAAACCATGTACTAGTATTAGAGGATGGTAAAACAACCATTATGTGTTTTCAATTAAGTTGAAACACCATCACAAACTTCTTGTTTTCCCTGTCATTATACGGTTCTCTCTCTCACACACACACACACACACGCATACACACATGATGCCTTGTCTCTGAACCAATTGTAGCTACTGACTTATACAGTCAGTTGTAGTTAGCATGGGAGACTTATAAGTGAACCCTCTCCAAGCCTGCCCCAACTTTCGTGTGGTCTTGATTAGTCTCTCTTGCCATTGCATCTGTTACTCTGCATGTATTTGTGCTTACCATTTCTCCTTTGGCTGCCATTTGATGCATTTTAAGCTTCATTAGCCTTTGCGACTTAAACTTCATATCATGCCATTTTCACCTTTCTTGTTTGCCAGCAAATCAACTGGCTAGTAACAGTTTTGTGCAAGATTAAGATAAGTGGTGGCGTCAAGTGAATTATTTGAGTGTTCTAAAAGTCGCTAGGTTCTAGTCAGGCAGAAGAGGGACACCTAGAGGCTGACAAGTCAGGGCCTAGTCCAATTTTTATCTAGGCGTTGGACCCCCCACCTAGACCGATTGTTAAAACAGAATTTATTTATGTTTCAGAATTAATTCTTACCTGTCTTTTATCTGGAATTGGATATAGTTAGCTGCTAAACAGGGTGAAGGATGTTGTCTTGTTTTTTCGTAGGATCAGCAGCTGTAAAGTGCTTCTTCTTCTATTCACGGTGTTATACTGACAAGGATGGGGCTCGTTTTTCCTGAGAATTTGAACAAGAACCTTGCTTTCTCTCTATTTGACTCTCTTCTCTGTTTGCAACCACTTTGCAGTTATTTGCGTATGACACAGTTAAGAAGCAGTTGACGCCTAAACCTGGAGAGCAGCCGAAACTACCAATACCTGCATCTCCAATAGCCGGTGCTATCGCTGGGATCAGCTCTACCTTATGCATGTACCCTCTGGAGTTGCTCAAGACTCGACTAACCGTCCAGGTTCTTAACATTTATCTTCTTTTAATTTTAGAACAAGTGTCTCCCATTAATGAGGATCTCGGCTCAATAACCTTGATGTTGTCACTTCAAACCTGTGGGCAGACGCTCATTGCAAGTAATATCAAAACTTAGGTAAACGCCCAGACCTCCGTGTACTTCTATAGGGACCACTGGTTCAGTGCTTAAAACTTTGTCTACTACAGTTGGTCACCATTTTTGGTACAAAACTTTTTGCATTTGCCCCAAAAGGCTAGGTTTGTACCCAACTTACCCTCCTGGACCCCATTAATGGGAACAATGCTAGACGTTCTCTCTTACTTTCTTACAAAGCTGTTCTATTATCATCACTTACCAGTATCACCAAAATCTGCAGAGAGGCGCATACAAAAACCTCCTCGATGCTTTCGTGAAAATCGTCCAAGAGGAAGGGCCCGCAGAGCTATACAGAGGCCTCACCCCAAGTCTTATCGGAGTCATCCCGTATGCTGCCACCAACTACTTTGCTTACGACACGTTACGGAAAGCTTACAGGAAAGTTTTCAAGAAGGACGACATCGGAAACATTGCGACTCTCTTAATAGGATCGGCAGCTGGGGCAATTTCGAGCACTGCAACTTTCCCGCTCGAGGTGGCACGGAAGCACATGCAAGCTGGGGCCCTCAACGGTCGACAATACAAGAACATGCTGCATGCCCTCGTGAGCATTCTTGAACATGAGGGGCTTCCTGGTTTGTACAGAGGGTTGGGACCTAGCTGCATCAAAATTATTCCTGCTGCTGGCATTTCTTTCATGTGCTACGAGGCGTGCAAGAAGATACTTGTTGAGGATGAAGATGATGTATGAAACCCATTTCAAAAGGGTGGATATGGGAGTTTTTATTTGTACTCATCGCTTCTTCTTCCTTCGGTTATTTAGGGCCGTTTCATTTTGTGAGCGAGTTTTGGAACTCAGAAGTAGCGTTTGGAACTTGAGATGTTGTCGGCATTCCTTGTTTTCTTGGTTTAAAAGATAAACCAGTTGGTTGATCTATTTTGATTTATTATTGTAGCTGCTTAGGAATGTGAGAACGAATTTGGGAGTTTGGCAGACTATGAATTTAAATCTGCTATGTTCTTCATATTTAGCACCTTGCATTGCTCCAAGAAGGGTGGAATCAGTTAGGTTGGAAATTTGGAATAAAATCCCTCTATCCTCTCAGTTTCTTGGTGTTTGAAATGCAGTCAAGAACCACCAGCTAGCACTAGTTGTAGGTTCTTGTCCCCCTCCGTGGAAGGTTCTTGTCCCCCTCCGTGGAGGCCAGTGTTCGAGCCCCATGAGACGGGATTTGGGGATAGCCTCCGAGCCCCCATTGACTAACATCCTACTAACTCCCGCTAACTCTATAAAATTGAGAAAAAAAATGCAGTTTATTTTCTTTCCGGTGATTGTGATCATCTAAGGTCAACCCCCAGTTGCATATTCGCAGTAATAAATGACATAATAGCACATAAACTGATAGAGACACCTGAGTATAAAAAAATAAAAATAAATAAACACAATAAACTGCTGTTTCCCATGTTTACGGTCAAAACTCCTGTGGTTTTACCAGGTTTTCACCTCGCAGCAGCAAAATACTTGGTCGACACAATCGTTGTGTGGTTTGAAGTTCTCTGGATATGTATTGAGTTCCTGACGGAGAAGTGCACTAGTTCTCGTTATTTCAACCCAACAAGCGGCAAACGGTCTAGTCAAATTCACTTAATAACGCGTATTTTGGACCTACGATCAGTAAGCTTAGCAATTTGGTAAAAAAAAAAAAATCAAATAACCAATTTGAATACAAGTAGAAGATGGTGCTTGTTTCTACATTCCAAGGAAGTAGTACTTGATAGCTACCAAAACTCATTCTGAACAAAAGACCATAGACAATTATCATTGTAGGAATCAACTGGTTTAAGTGCTTTTGCCCACACGACTGACTCGCTAAAACGAAGCGCAGAAGATAAACCATTGGAGGAGCCTCTCATTCAACTCTGCTCTTCACCTTCTCCGAGTTCCCTCTCCTCCTTAGCAGCTGCCATCAATTCATCAAACTTCTCGGTCTTCCCCAATAATATCTCAATCTGTGATTGAATGAAATAAAATTAAAATTGAAGGTTAGTAGCCACTATAAAATTAGCTTAAAGAACAAGAACAATGCCAAAAAATGGGCAAATGGAGTATAAAATTAAAAATCCGGAGAGACCAAAGGTATAAATGCATAAAGATTACTGTCTCATTTTTCATGTAAACCATGCTGCATATATGAGCATAATCATAAAAATCCATTTCAATCCCAACTCACCTTAGCTTTCTGAACAGGCCGTCCTCGTAATTCATCCTTCATATCAACAGTAGATGTCATAATCTCTGCAGGGTGTCAACCATTCAGTTTTGCAAGAACCAAGAGTTTGACAATTTGCTAAATATCATACATTCATTTCCTATAAACAACAATATTAAGATTCTTACTCTTCTCAACAGCCAATCCATTATTTTTAAGAATTTCTGCAATGGAGACCACTGTGGAGATAGCTGCACAGATAAATGTTAAAATTGTCTGTTATTGGCAATGATATACAAAATTGGTTGATTACCATAAAGCATCAACTTAGAGTACAGAGTACAAGGAAATAACAAAACCCACTAATCCAATCGCACCAGCTATAACATGAATATCGTTCAATCGGCAGACTTTGGAAAACTTTACCACAGAAAAGTAGTTTAGTGCATTATTTATATCAGAAGCATAGCATGGCATAGCGGCGACGGCACATATCCAGAAGGGATTATGGATGTACTTATGCAGTAAAAATAATAAGTGCAATTCAACCAGTAATCATGGAAGAAAAGCAGCAAGCAGCAACATTACCAAGGGAAATACTAAGGAGGATTATACTTTAAAAGTTAACTATTTTAGCACACAGCACTGACACAAATATTCTTCCATTTACCATGACCAAAATACATTTCGTAAACGTGACCACCGCTACGTTGTTTCTAAATTCCCCGCATCACTATATCTCTCTAAGACTCTAACAGGCAAGCTTAGAAACTTCTTTGGTTTCTGACTACTAGGCACGACAGGTACCAAATAACAAGTACCTATAAGGCTAGTTTCTTTGGCGTACATCACGTACATTCAGAAATCACAACAAACACCACTGTCATGTGCACAGAAGATCAGAGGGAAATTTCGAAATAAATATCTAGTATTTGATACTATACACCCCTTATAAATACAATATACTTGGTTTAAAAGTTAATAAAGAAAAACCTAAAGCAAACGAGCACAATAATATAAAAAATGAAAAAGATCACCTTGACTACCAGTGCCCAATAGCTCTACGTCCACTCCGAGGACACATGCAGCATCTGATTTCTCGACATAAAGTTGTAAAATTAACTAGTCAAGAATTCAAATGTTTCCAAGTGTCCTCGTCATTCTTTCTTCTTTCGTTATTTTCTTGGAAAGCACAAATTCCTAATACTCCAATAAATGGCTCCTCCACGGAACATTAAAGCAGTTAAGGGGAAAGGTGGACTAGCAAATGTACAAGAGCTCATCCATTGACCTAGATACTAAAATCAATCTGCCCAAATTCTATTAAAAATTTAAAATCTCTGACCACAGGAAACACGTACAAAAACAAGTGACATCATCAAAGAGAAATCTATTCAGAGCATGCTACAGAGCTCCAAAATCATTCACGTAGGTGCTGATTCCTATCAAGTACAACTAATGTAGTGCCGACCAAAAGATGCCAACCATCTCAACGCAAGCATCTTAACACAGTCCTGACTCCTAAGCACCATATTCCATCACGAGTTCACGTCAAACTCCTCACCACCACCACAAATCAAAAGAATAATTAATGTAGCATGCTAAAATCAATAATCAAGCGGTCTCTTTGTAATGAAAACATCCAATGTCCACATGGTTGCAACTTGCAACTACACCTTAAGGACGGACGGGCCATAGAATTTTTTCAAACGGCGAGTAAGTACACGGATACAATTACCACACATATACCAAGATGTCTCTTCAACTTTTTAAAGTGTTCTTAGAGAAATGAGCAGCCATGCCTTGAACCTTTTTTTTCCTTTTGAGTATGCTTTTCTGGCAAACATCACAAAGGTACCAAACCAGTATAGAACAGCCGTGGGCTTTGTCCAATTAAACCCGCCTGATGATTAAACCCACTTGTAACCTCGTTAATGGACAAATAGCCCAATTGATTATTATCATCAGGTAGTTTTTTACACAATCCATTATGCAGGTCTTTCCCTAATATATGTGGTCTTCGAGTGTCTAGCATTCTAGGGTTTGATGATGCTGAGTCACCCGAATATTGCAGCTCATATTAACTAGCGTTTGGACACAATCGATGCGTGTGAAAGTGATCAGAGACACACAAAAAAAATAAATAGAAAATGAGATCTTAGTGGTGGAATATATACATGTATCTATATATAGGCGTCAATTTAGAAAAAGAGGGAGTGGCGATTAGATCATATCTGATTGGAAACTGGAAAAGGGAAAAATGGCAAGTTTCATGAGGGACAGCCTAATATGTATTAAGCATAAATAGAGGTTTATGGGGAACGTGGGTCAAGCAGTTGGGGTGTGAGCGAATTTTACACTTTTATTCCAACAGTTATATTGATCTATTGTCTAAGAAATAGTAAAAACAAATTTTATTTACGACGACAATGGAAATCGCTTTTGTGACATAGCTTCACAAAAGTGCAGACACCAAAGTGGGTAGTCCCTTTCTATATTAGAATAGATATTCCTCTGCTGTTCCTCGCCCGTGGTCATAAGGTTTAAGCCAACCTCGTAAATCCTTTGCTCTCGTTCTCCGTTTCACCATAAGAGAACATATAAAGAATACCTCATCGTTCTAGTCTACACACAACGTTACACACACAACTGCAGAGCAGAGATGACAGGACATACCCATGCCCAGCGCAGAAAGTTCCACATCGTTGTGCTGCTGCATATACCTCTGTACAAGCAAATTACACAAAGCTATTAGAACACAAAAATACACTGGTTACGAAAAAAGACAAGTGCTTGAATTTAACACACACGTACAAATCTATTTACTGAAAAAATTCTAGATCCATGAAAGCAAGAAGGGCAGATCAATAAATACATACACAGATAGATACAGAGGGAGATTGGGGAATACCTTGGCGAGATTAACGTAGAAGAACAAGGGTTTTTTGGAGTTGGAGACTTGAATACGGTTCTTCTTTTGCAAGCCGTTGATATTCATGTTGTTCACTCCTTCCGTGATGGCTTCCATTGCTGAGGAATTAGCGACCGATTTGGAACAGAAACCCTAACCCTAATTCTCTCTCTCTGTCTCTCTAAAAGAAATACACGTATGTAGGAAAAATCAGGAGAGATACAGTATGTATACACATGCAACTGATGTTATCTATGTGTAAATTGCATTTTATTGCCACTGAGGTTTCTAATTATTGCAGATTGAACTCACATTCTTAAAATTATTTTAAATTTAATGAATGACTCGAATCATTTGTGTGGACTCCACACATTGATTGGTGAACGATTTATGTTGGAAAAATTTGTGTCAGTCATGGGCGGACTTACACTTGGGCAAGGGGGGTCCACTGACCCCACTCAATGGAAAATTTATGTGGGAAGTAATGTAGTTTTGGGGCTATTTCTGTAAATTTGCCTGTCTTCCAAACATTTTGGCCTTATACCCCAACCAAATTACAAGTGTTGCCCTTTTCCCGTCACTTTTTCCCCCCTCCCCCCGAAAAAAGTTGCAGAATAAAGAACTCACAACTTGAAGGAAATTTTTTTTGAAACCCCCATCTTGAACACCACCACCGACGAGCTGGAGCTTTTTTCCAGAGTCATCCGACCCGTTTATAGGCGAGTAGCTTAGTCTTAGATCCCAATTTTCTTTTGTACAGAGTGGATTTGAACCACAAATACTCAATCTCTCTAAGTACTTTTTCTCTCTACATGGATAATGGATATGGGGATGAAAATCAGTGTTTGTGGCTGTTTTTTTGGAACTCACTGTTTATGGTTATGGAACAAAAACGTGGGCGAGGCCCAAAGGAAAGAAAAGCATTTTATATGTTTGACAGCTTAACCCCAGTACGATCAAATCCTGGTTCCGCCACTGCTCCTAGTATTTACGATGGTTAAAAAGTAGGGCTCCAAACGAATCGAGTTGTTCGTAAGAATGGCTAGACTTTTGGCTCGTTAAGGATTTGGCTCAGTTTGTTTATGAATGAGCCGAGCTCAAACAAAATTTTCGACTCACTTAGTAAACGAGTCGAGATCAAATTAGCCTAAGTTTGGCTCGTACTAATGGCCTTGCTTAGACTCGTTTAATACCCGAACCGAGCTGGAATTCTAAAATACTAATCCAGCTTGAGCTCCAGCTCAAATATTTGGGCTTTTATTTTCAACGTTAATGACATGAGCCAACCTCGTTTTGTTTGCACCCCCGGTTAAAAGCACACAGATTGGGGCTAGCAGCAAAGTTTGTATTTTTTCTAGCCAAAGACTCACCTCCTTTTTCTTCTCCAACAATTTTGACTGCTGTTTCAATATTCGTGTTTTTGCGTCTTTAGTAAATTTTTAACAAATTATTTATCTATTTTTACTTTTTTGACATATATAATATACCTCTATTCAAAAGAGAGAAAAAAAAAAATTTGTTAAAATGTTGAAAAACTTGACTAAAGTCGGAAAAATATACAAACTTATACAGTTTTTTTTTTTTATATTTAAATCTCAAAATTGACAACAAATCAAGGTGACTTCTGTTTCCAACATTTGGATGGTTAAAAAATGCACCTCAAAAAGTTCTCTTTGCATGTAAACAACTTTTGGCTGGGATTGAGATTTATCAGAACACTAATTTAAATGCCATTTTCAAAGTGAAAGTACTTGGTGATTCAGTTAAATCACCCATTCATATGCTATAAGATGATGAAACAAGAAGTTTCAGAATGCACACATCAAGCTTCCCATCGACTGAGCCAAATTGATAAGAGAAGCTTCCAACCAATTTCATGCTCATTCTGCTAAAAACAGCTTGGGCAACATCTTCATCAAACTGGTATGATAAAGAGGAAAAAACCATGTAACATTAGGAAGCCCGGAAGAGAGGACAGTGTAACCTTGGTAGATGCCAAGTAATACCAATCCGCAGTCACTCTCTTGTGTCTACAAATTAGACACATCTCCGAAAATACCTGCTCAAAAGTATTCCACAACCTAGAATGCTTTTGACAAACATGATTTTCAAAGAATACCGTTACGCTAGAGACTTCGTAAGACGAGTACCAATGAGACAGGCATCTTGCAGCACATAATACAGGTTAAAAAAGTCCTGCGACAATATTGGCATCCATATTCCAGATTGCTGGAAATAAGGCAAAATACGTAAAGATAACATACAAGATGAAGCTGAGACAAAATAGGCATGTGTATTAGCAAGCTTAGCTTAAAGTACGCGAGCAAATATCCTCATTACAAACGACAACATCCCATCAAGATGAACAATCTTCCCAGAAGAATCTACCGGCAAAAACTATCAATGTCATTCCACCAAGTCAAAAGGGTAAGCTAAATATGGATTGCCTGCTCAACAAAAACATGCTACCACCTTAACTATTTGTTTGTGAACTTAACTTCTTGTTAACTGTTTGGATCCTATTTGTCATCTCTGTTTCCATACTGTCATTAACCTTTTACGATCTCTACTATAGATTACCTACTATATACCAATACCAGACTAAACAAAAAGGACCATGCACTCAGTCCCAACCACTAGCTACGATACCTTCCTGATCAAAGTTGTAACCATGTGAACCAACAGCATTAGAATCAATACCACCACCAGCATAATAGGCACTGTTGGGAGTAGCATCATAAGGAAAAGCACTAGAAGTGGCTGCAGCATAGGAATCAGAAACTGCATAGGAATCAGCATATTGGGTATAATTGTAATCATCCCCACTGTTGTACTTAGAACTGTTTCTGTAATCGCGGCCGCCAAACTTGCCGCCGCCATATCGACGGCCTCGACCGCTGCTGCCATAGGCGGATGATGACTCAGCATATTGAGTGAGCCATGGTGGCACTTCCTGTTTTGCTTCTACCATGAGTTCAACAAGGGATTTTGCTAAGGGCATATTCTTGTCACTGAAAAATGCTGTTGCCAGACCAGATTTACCGGCACGGCCAGTCCTTCCGATTCTGTGAACATAGTCGTCTATGTCTTTCGGCAAGTCGAAGTTGACGACATGGGCAACATTTGGGATGTCCAATCCTCTTGCAGCAACATCCGTTGCCACCAAAAGTGGGGTGACTCCAGTTTTGAAAGACTTCAAAGCTCGTTCTCTCTCCTACATTTTCGTTTTGGAAAATCGTTAGGCATGCATATGTAGTGTAGATGCCCATGAGATAAAAACACACCCACAAATAAAATTTCTTCATGAACATAGAAAGGATTTATTTTGTGCCAATTAAATTTGATTTCACATATGTAAAGCAAACCAAGAGTTAATTCGCTGAAAAGTGCAAGCCAAGTTTCTTACTCAAATGAGTACAAATAAAAACTTCCAAATGCTCATGTGTGTCACCATTAGTATCTTAATTCTTAACTCGTGTTATATGGACTTTCGGGAAAAAATTAGGCCAGTGATGAGGTGCGAAATGTGTATCCAATACTTCCAATCGAACACATGTCATTGCTGTATTTATTTATTCAACATTGCGCCAAAGTGCATATTTTGATGCATTATTACTATAACTGAGTAAAGCAACTTTTTTTAAAAACGTTTTATCCCAGGAAAAAAATTAAAACCTTACCCATATAATCCTTTTTTACAATTAGAAGTTCGGGGGTTATGCCACCTAGAAGAAATAACTCCACACCTATACTCAAGTTAATGTAACATGTATATCTTAGCAACTCAAGATTTATTGCGACAAATCCCATTTGCAATTCAAGCTGCTAAAACCAATGATCTACATGTTTAACAAAAGGCTTCTAGGGAACTCCAACATTTCATGTCAAGTGCAGAACAATCCCAACCTACTTGGGCTTTAGGATGTAATGACCAACTAGAAATTGTGGCCAATGGCTATTTTTGCAATCTGATACATAACATAATAATAATAAGAATGAAATTCTACATCGGGAAATCAAAATGCCCTCTAGAGCACACGTATAGCTTTACCAGAGGTGGAGATAAAACATCAAACCAAAAGAATTCGGTCATCTACTTCAGCAGGAAGGAAAAACATCAAAAGCACAACCTATCAAAATGAAACTAAGATGGGTTAACTAACCATTTGCACTTTGTCACCATGTATTGCTGCGGCAGGAAAACCATTCATGCACAACCAGTGCTCCAAAGCATCTGCTCCTCTCTTCGTCTCTACAAAAACCAGTGTCAGAGCATGCTGCATCACAAACAACAGAGCCGTGTTAGTGGAAAGGATAAGAAGATTGATCTTCAATTATCTGTAAGACAATGGTGAAACTGCAGTCAAACAATTTACTTTTCCATAGGCTCCATTAGCGCTCTGGGCATGAAGAAGACTCATCAAATAATTTCTTTTGTCCATCTCTTGAACATATTCAACTTTTTGAGCAATTAGATCAGTGCTGGATCCAACTCTTCCAACGGCAAGAAATATGTAGTTTGAGAGAAAATCAGAAGCAAGTTTCTGCGAGAAATATACTACGGGTTATGATCTGTTCAAAATGTTGAGAAAGTGGGGTTTGATAGACAAATGCAGAAAAAGCAGCCATTCAAAAGATAACTGAAGTGGTAGACCTGAGTCACCTGACAAGTAACTGGATAAGCCACAGGCCCCATCCGATGAACATCCAATACAAATTCCGCTAAAGAATTGTCTATTTATGTGAATCATAAAGTTCTACTTGCCATTGATAACTACTATAAATGATGATGTGATATACATAATAAGTGAGAAGAACAAAATTTTGGCATAAAATTTTGCATAAATGTAATGCAACTGGAACAGAGTTTGAAAAAAATGAGTTATATCAAGGAGCTAAGTGAACCAAGTAACCAACTTGTATCTCAGTTGGAAAAGTTGCACTGAAAAGCATGGTCTGCCTTGGACCTGGTCGAGGCATCCCCATCTGCTCAACAATCCTCCGAATCTGGGGCTCAAATCCCATATCCAACATTCTATCAGCCTCATCTAAAGCCAAATACTTGATCATTCGAAGAGAAACTCTTTCCCTCTCTATCATATCTACTAAGCGCCCTGGTGTGGCAACTAATATGTCCACACCCTTTTCCAGATTACGGAGCTGAAGAAGCACAGGAGAAAAAGACATCAGCATGAATGTTGCAAGGTAAAAATTAGACAAATTAGAAATCATATGATGGATACTCATGTGCCTAACACCAAATGGATGTAAACAGGGAGAAAGCAATTAAACATTACGAATGACATCAATGAAATAGCAAATTAGCTACAGAAATACTTGACTTGTATAGTTATGTTGGATCAGGAAATAATGAAGTATACAAGGTCAATCTCCTAGGGGAGGGAATACAATGTAACATTACAACCGAATTAAAAAAACAATGCCCCAATATGATATCCAATTAGATAAAATCTCATTAAGCCATATCTATCAGCGAGAAAGGACCAAGTCCGGCAACAAGAACGTCTAAGTTCTAGTTTATGTTCCTCACGGAGAAAATAAAATCATTGAGGCCCTTTCAACTGTGTAAAACTCTGTAATATAGACGATAAACATTAATCGTAAACAAATCAACAAAACAAAATATAATAGCAATAAACTTTGCAGGGGTTGACTCATAAAACGTAAACAACCATTCTACAAAACGGAAATGCGAAACGATGCAACAAAGAACAAGTTCTACAGACCTGCTGGGAGATGGGTGCTCCTCCATAGGCAACCACAATCTTGACACCAGTTTGATAGGAGAACTTCTTCGCCTCCTCATGTATCTACAAACAAACCAATAAAACCCACTATATGTCATTCACTTTTAACCTTGAAAAAAAGACCCACAAACTATAAGTCAGCATTTGTTTTTTCTGGAATGAGGTTGGAATAAAAAGAAATTCATTCCATTGTTCCCCTACATGGTTCATTAAAAAATAGTCACAGATAGCACATCACAAATAGAATCTCGTCATTCCATTCCTTTCGAAAACAATTCCAACAAACCAAACACTACATAACACACTTGACTAGTAGGATCAAAAACCCTATATAGTTAGTCCACCACAACAAAAGACCCAAAAACTACAGTCAGTGTTTGTTTCTTTGAATGAAGTTGGAATAGAATGATTACTCCATCATTGCCACAAGTGGCTCATTAAAATATAGTCACAAATTGCAGATCACAAATAGAATCATTCTCCTTCCATTCCTGTGAAAATCATCCCAAACAGAACCAAACACTACATAAGAACAACTATCCAGTGAGATCAATTCACCTGGCAAGACAATTCCCTAGTTAGTGACAAAATAGAGTGATTATTCCATCGTTCACAGATTGCACATCTCAAATGGAATCATTCTCCTTCCATTACTGTCAAAAATCATTCCAAAGAAGACAAACACAACATAAGAACCAATAACTAGTGCGACCAACAAAATTTACCCGGCAAGACAATTCCCTAGTTGGGGTCAAAATAATAGCAAGTGGATAATCAAATAGAATGAAAGAATGCAAACATAACCAATAGAATCATTCTATGCACATAACAAATAACAAGTGGATAATAAGTCAAGGTGCGCGTAAGCTGCCTAACATCTTGAATTACCAAAAAAAAAAACAAATAGAATCGTTCTCGTCCCATTCAATTAAAAAAAAAACATTCAAAACAACACAAACACTACATAACAACAAATAACTAGCGCGACCAGCAAAATTCACCTGGCAAGACAACTCCCGAGTCGGTGACAAAATAAGAGCAAGTGGGTAAGCAACACCACCACCACCCCGACCACCCCACACCGGCACCGACATCGACTTGGGGTTCCTCATAATCCCGCTAATGATGGGAAAACAGAACGCCGCCGTCTTCCCCGACCCGGTCTGGGCACAGGCCATCAAGTCCCTCCCGGCCAGCGCTATCGGTATCGCGTGCCGCTGCACGGGCGTCGGCCTCACGTACTTGCACCTCCTTATGTTCTCATTCAAAGCCTTGCCCAAATCTATCTCAGCAAAAGTTTTCACAGCAGGAGGAATATCCGAACCGCTCGTCTCCACGGGTATGTCCTCGTAAGCATCGAAATTAATCCCTTGCCCTACGTTACCATCCTCAACCACCTCAAGTTCATCAAATTTTTCGATGAGGTCAAATGGGTTGGCATTTGTTGACCTGTCGTGGAACTGACGGTTTTGACCCCAACGGCCGCGGCCGTGGCCACGACCCCGGTTTGGAGCGGTGAACCGGGGACCCGATGAGAAGTCCGTTTGGGATCCAAATGGGGTGGTGTTGTTGCTGGTGGTGGTTCTGAGGTAGGGAGGGATGTAGGTGGAGCGAGTTGGGCGACGGGTTGGCTCGGTGACTGAGTCGTTCCAAGACATTGTTGGTGAAAGCTATGGACGGAAAACCCTAATGCAAAATGAAAGTAAACCCAGAACCCAGAATGAAAAAACCCTAATGACAACTGGAAGAGCTGGTGAGGGAAATGTGGGTGTGGGTCTGAATGCAAATGTAGAGAGAGAGAGAGATGTGTGTGTGTATAGGGGTGTGTCTACGGACTAGTGGTGGAGGGAAGGGGTAGGTAGAAGGTTCAGAGAGAGAGAGAGAGAGAGAGATCAGAGGGATTCAGGAGATATTTGTTGATTTTGAAAGGATTGAGGTAATAATGCGGAGGGAGGCGGAGGTTGATGATGATGAGGTACAATTATCTGTGACCATGGCGTGGTAAAGCTGCGAGATCACGAGGGGGAGGCCATTTTCCGAGGAGAGAGAAAAAGTGAGGTTGAGAGAGAGAGAGAGAGAGGGGGGAAGGTGGAAAGGGGTGAGGGGAGGGAGAATTCCGATGGTTTTGGAGGAAGAGGAATGGGTAGACGGGGTTATTATATATACTGAGGAGGGATGGGTCCACTGGTGGTGTGTGTGACTCCCACGTTCTAGGTAGGAAGGTAGAGCATCTTTAAAATCACGGAAATTCTCATCGCAATAAAGATTTGCAAGGAATCATGTAAAGAAAAATACGTTTTTGTCCATTTTGAATCCCACAAAAATTTAGAAAAATATCCATAAATTTTTGAATATTATTTTATAGGGTCTTGTAAACAATCAAATCCAACGAGTATTGGTAAATATTACTTTTGGATTCGTAGAACGAAACTGCTCAGTTCGTCCCTATGAATCCAAAATTAATACTTACCGATGTTCGTTGGAGCTGATTTTTTACAAGGCCCATAAAATAATTTTCAAAATTTTTTTAGATATTTTTCTAGATTTTTGTGGGACCCGAAATGAACCAAAATTTATTTTTCCTTACGTAGTTCCTTGCAAATCTTCTTTGCGAACAGCAGGACCCTTAAAATCAAGCAAATTCTAGCCAAAATACTTAGAAGAAGTGCAAATTTTTACTTTTACAAGTCATCAAAACACAACTAAAAGCATCCACATCTCTATCAACAAATTAACTTTTGGAAAAGTAAGAGCTAAACCCATCAAAAGCCCCTCGTCGGCCTCTCATTTGCTTGCCTTCAAAGTAACATTGCTTCTTTTTTTTTTTTTTAATCCGCATTCAAAGTAACATTGCTACAGTGCTCTTTTTCTTTCACGAGGAACTATTCACGGGTTAAACATTTATTTTAATGTTTTCATTTTAAACTTTGTTCAAAAATTGAGCTGCCACGCCTCCAAAGATAGGGCCGGCTTGGTACCGGCAAGAAAAGCTTGAATTTTTTTATTGTTGTTGGGCCCATTACGGGTCCTACAAAGATGATTCGAACCACAAATCATTCTTAAAATATTTTTCTATGGATTCCTAAAAAAAATTTAGCTTAAACCGATATTGGTAAGGATTGTTTCAGCATTCGTAGGGCACCCTACGAATTATGAAGTAGCATTTACCGTTATGGGATTGAACTATTTTTTTTTCTAGAACCAATAAAATAGCATTTTAAGAATGACTTGCAGTTTAAATAATCTTTGTTGGACCCATAATGGGTCCCGCAAAAATCATCAATTTGTTGCTCATTTGCTGTGCCCCAAACAAGGCTCTTGGCAAAAAAAAAAAATTTGAGAAAAGAGTGAGAGTAAACAATATTTTTAATGAAAGAGTTTTAATATAGAGAGCCTGGTACAGTAGACATTTTAAAAATGAGTAGCTAAAATAATAAAGTAGGTTTTTAAGGTGTAATTTGGTCCAAAATTTGAAGAGCTTGATGCGGATGCTCTAATAGGTTTAGTAACTACTACTAGTTTTTTATGTGTGTGGATTAAGACTTAGCAAACTAAATTGATTTTTTTTTTTGTCATAATGCTTGTATTAGTTTATGTGCTAGAGTGTGGTAAATCTTATAGTGTACTAGTATGTAATATGTATGTCAAGTTTGTTAAAAAAGCTAGCAAATAATAAGTAGGTCCCATTATGTTGAATTTTTTGAAAAAATGCATTTTAAGGAATTATCAATATCAATTGCTAAATTACGTTGATTTGGTATTTATTGGACGTCATTTGCAAGTTGTTGCTTTTACTTTTAATATCTAAATTCTAGATTTTGTCATAACGCGGTATTTTATGAAGCGCGATATGCGGACATTTATTGGACGTCATTTATTTTTGGTCATTTACGTCATTTATTAGCTTTTAGTTTTGGTCTCTAAGTTTTAGATTTTGTCATAACGCGCTATTTAAATTAAAGGTCGTAAATACTGTTAAAAAAATGGAACGTCATATATGGAAAGTCATTCTTCCAAAGTTGGCTCTGAGCTAAAACTTGTGTTGGGCCCGAAGTGTCCCCATGGATTTGGTTACACAATGTCACTCCCTGTGACCACTCTAAAAACAGACTTGTGGTGCGATATCGAATACTATAAAAGACTTAATTGAAACCATTCCTACTACCAATTGGTTTTAGGAGATATGGTGAAAAGTGGTCCAACAAATGGTATCAGAGCCAAGGTCGCGGGTTCGACTCCCCTGGATGCCATGCTGCTTGTGGGCAGGTGTTGGGGCCCTAGGGGGGGTTGTTGGTCTCGAGCCAGCATCCTGCTCACGCGAGTCGAACTGTGGCGCTTGGGGCCTACTATGCTTTAGTATAAGGAAATAGAGTTGCGTCTTTACCACTACCTGCGGGTTTTGGCGCTTGGGGCCTACTACGCTTTAGTATAAGGAAATAGAGTTGCGCATTTACCACTACCTATGGGTTTTGGTAAGATGGTAAGCGCTTGATTCTAACAAGTGGTATCAGAACCAGAAAGTCATGAGTTCGAGTCGCGGAAGCGTTATCGTGGGGGAGGGATTGTTGGCTCCGGAGTGCCCCTATAGATTTGGTTAAACAATGTCACTCCCTATGACCACTCTAAAAATGACTTGCGAGTAGGATGTTAAATGTTATAAAAGATTTAATTGAAACATTTCCTAATACCAGAGATGGTGGAAAGCGGTCCGACAACTTGTGTTGCGGCCGCTTCAAGTTTTCAAAATTTTTTGAATTTTAAGGGCCCTTTTCTACATTTTTACCCCTTTTAATGGTCTAACAAAAGTGCCTCATTTTTTACTTAGAAAAAGTGCAAATTTTTACTTTTACTAGTCATCAAACAAATAGAGTACACAACTACAAGCAACCATAATAGGTTTAGTAACTAGTATTTTACTACTTGCGTGTATTAAGACTTAACAAACTAAATTGAATTTTTTGTGTCACAATACTTGTATTAGTTTGTGTGTTAGAGTGTGGTAAATCTCGTAATGTACTAGCATGTGTGTCAAATTTGGCAAAGAAGCTAGCAAATGATAAGTAGGTCCCATTATGTTGAATTTTTTAATAACGTATTTTAAGGAATTATCAATATCAAAAACTAAATTATGTTGAATTGGTATTTATTGGATGTCATTTGCAAGTTGTTGCTTTTACTTTTGATATCTAAATTCTAGATTTTGTCATAATGCGGTATTTCATGAAGCATGATATGTGGACATTTATTGGACGTCGTTTATTTTTGGTCATTTACGTCATTTATTAGCTTTTAGTTTTGGTCTCTAAATTTTAGATTTTGTCATAACGCGCTATTTAAATTAAAGGTTGTAAATACCATTAAAAAAAATGGAATGTCATATATGGAAAGTCATTCTTCCAAAGCTGGCTCTGAGCTAAAACTTGTGTTAGACCTGAAGTGTCCTCATGAATTTGGTTACACAATGCCACTCTCTGCGACCACTCTAAAAACAGACTTGTGGGACTTGTGGGTGCGATGTCGAATGTCATAAATGACTTAATTGAAACACTTCCTACTACTAATTGGTTTTAGGAGAGATGGTGAAAAATGGCCCGATAAGTGGTAGGGTTCGACTCTCCTGGATGGCATGCTGCTGTTTGGCTGGAATTTTTGGCTACTTCAGAATTATAATTGTGTGCGAGTATGCCAGAAAAGGCTTGTAATTATCATTTTCAGATTTAACTTTATAAAAGCCAAACTTAATCAGGCGATATGTCGATTCAATTACCTCAACGAAGAGAATTTTTCCTTTGAAGTATTCAAACAGCACAACGATTCACTAAAAATTCAACAATCAGAGAGAAACAAGATACCTTGATAAATTCAAAACAACTTGTTTTTCAAATGATTCTCCAACTTCGAAATAACACGAATGGATTACAATGTAACTACTACAAACTACTCCTAACTACTTCGAAACTAAGTCTAAGTTCTTAATTTACTGCCTAATGGACAAGCCAAGCATAGCATAGCTGTTTGTTTGATGATTTGTCTGGAGGTTCTTCCTTCTTTCATTTATTCTATTTATAAGCAAGCTTTTGGGTCCTCTCAACGGCTTCCAATCTCCCGCCTAGCTGTCTTCGAAGTCACTCTTGTATTTGAATTCAAACTCACTCTTGTATTTGAATTCAAACTTTCCCTCCAGGGTTCTTGCTTGCAACCGTTCCATCGTGGTTCAGTTATTCCATTATCTCCACTTCTTTTGACTGCATTGTGCCTGAAGTGGGTGGTTTTATGTCCAAATCACAACTTCCTTGATCGTGCTCAATGAACACAACCACTCTTGTTTGAATGACATCGTTTGTGTCTTTGGGCTTCGAACTGCATGCCTCTTCTTATTTATTTCCTGAGCGACACCTGGCAATGATTGTTTTTACCCATAAAACGACATTGAATTAGTCAGAACGTCATCGTTCTTTTAAGAGTGTGATTCTATGCATTTCAACCTATACGTGTTCTGCTTTGTTCAATATAAATGGCCACTTGTCATCTTTTGATTGAGCCAATGAATTTCTCATGCAAACAGCTGCATGTGGGCAGTTGTTGGGGGGGATTGTTGGTCACGGGCCAGCATCCTTCCCATGCGGGTCGAACCGTGGCGCTTGGGGCCTACTACGCTTTAGTATAAGGAAATAGAGTTGCGCCTTTACCACTACCTGCGAGTTTTGGTAAGATTGTAAGCGTTTGATCCTAACAAGTGGTATTAGAGCCATGAAGTCATGGGTTTGAGTCGCAGGAGTGTCATCGTGAGGGAGGAATTGTTGGCCCCGGAGTGCCCCCATGGATTTGGTTACACAATGTCACTCCATGCAACCAATTTAAAAATAGACTTGCGGGTACGATGTCGAATGTCATAGAAAACTTAATTGAAACCATTTCTACTACAAATTGATTTTAGGAGAAATGATGAAAAGCGGTCCGACAACTTGTGTTGAGGCCGCTTCAGACTTTCAGAATTTTTTGAATTTCAAGGGGCCTTTCTACATATTTAACCCTTCTATTGGTCTAACAAAAGTGTCTCATTTTTAATTTTCGATTTAAACTCCTAAAAATCAAGACTGGCTCTGCATTTCAATAACACTCTCATGGACCTCGTGATTTGTTTGTGAAAATGTGTTTGTGGTTGAGGAATGCTCTCCCAGTAGCTTTATAACTTTGCACACATAAAAAAAAACTCAAAAATAATAGTTACGTAATAATCCAAACACAACATCTCACATACATGTGGGCCCTACACATATTACACTATTGTGTGTGGGTCCCACATATATGTGAGAAATTATGTTTGATGTTGTGTTTGAATTATTATTATTATTTTTGAACACTGTGTTTGAATTGTTGTGTGTAGTATTGTTGAAAAAATCTCGAGTGCTGTGGGCCAACCTTTAAACGTGGCCGAAAATGGAGTAGTTTTTCACTGCAGGCGCGTGGAGTTGTACAAGGGTAAAATGGGGATTTTGTGACGTCACTAACGTGGCTCGGATCGCCTGATGCGGCGAATTGAAGTCGACTTAGATATTTATGGATATTTTATTTAGTACTAAAATTTTGAGTTATGATTATTTATTACTCCTATCAATAAAGGGAAAAAGATACCTGCCACCACGACTTTTGTGCAGCTAACCCAAGAGAGCTAATTGAACATAAATTTTTTTTGTGTACAAAAATCACAGTGTGGTGTTCATTGCGGGTCTTCCACAAATGATTCAAGCCGTTTAATAAATATAAAATATTTTTTTAAGAGTTCAAAAAAATAGTTCAATCCGATGTGTATAGGTGCTCAATTCAATAAAAAGTTAGATGATTGGATCGAATAACTACATGTATTGGATTGAGTTGATTTTTCGCATAAACCCTTGAAAAAATGTTTTGCATTTAATGAACGACTTAGATCATTTGTGAGAGAACTATAATGGGCCCCACACCGTGATCTGTGCAGTTAGACTTTCTGTTAACCTAAGGAGACCATGTTTAATCCGTCGTGCACATATTACGATGTGGGCCTACTACGTATGGTCTCACACTCAAATAATCTGAGTCGTTAAATTTAAAATACTTTTTTGAGTGCCTCCACGAAAAATAAGCTTAATCGGATAACTGTAAGTGTTCGATCCAATCTTTTAACTTTTCACTCAGATTTTAAGGGTTATTGGATTGAGCTGATTTTTAGCAAGAATACTTTAAAAAAATATTTTAAATTTAATGAACGACAATTCAAATTATTTTTGTGGGGCACGTAGTGAGCCTCATATTGAGATCTGTTCACAACCTGTTAAAATTTTTTGTGTGGACGGGCTTTTCGCATCTAAATCATACTAGTATGCAAAACGAATGACACATTATTGTTTTCTTTCTTTTTTTTTTTGGTTCTTCTCGTTTAATTTTTTTTCAATTTTGGTGAAAAGACCAATATAATTTTATTTGGTTCAAAGACATGAATTAAAAGACAACGTATTTAACCAAAATCCAATAAAAGTTTACAAAAGAACAAAAATAAATTGACAAAATGGTTTTTGTGCTATTTATCTTTTTGAACTGTTTTTAAAATTAAGTCAATGTTTTCTTTTTAATTCTTGAAGAATCGAATTATAAAAGTCCTTTGATCAAAAGTTGCAAAACGTTCTCTAAAAACAAAGAAGTCGTTATGCAAAAATTTATTGAAATTCATCGAGAGTAAATTCTTCAAAAAAGTGCATTAAAATATAGTATCAAAATACACAAAGTAGTATATGAAGATGCGTGAAATAAGTATGCGTAAGCGTGTCAATTTTGAATATTGGACTGAAAAACAACCATCTCCTTCTCCTTCCTATTTCTAGTCCTTTGTTTGTTTGACCGAACTAATATATCGGTCATACGGAATATCACATAACAAGAAAAGAGTAAACTTTACCATAAATAATGACACAGAGAGCCAATTGTATCAAATTTGAATGGACTTTGATCCATGAATCTTGTTTCTACTTACCATTTTAATTTCTTTGACCAAACTAATGACCAGGGCTTAAATCGTTAGAATATGACATCTCACGAGACATTCCCCCCGTAACTTAGGTGTGCGAAACGAAGGGTAATATACTTACTTTTTTAGCGTAATATTATTAACTTTTCAACAATATATTGTATTAATTTGCTGAACTTTTAAATCAATGTTAATTATATTTTCATCGCTCTTAGTTGAGTCAAACATGCTGCATAGTAGGAGTAGTAGTATTGGAAGATGAGCTTTCATTTTCTCTCACCACAAAAAAGGAAAGGGCACGACGACGTCTCATGAAATCAGATACACACCTGCAGTAGAACTTTTGCCATATTAGGGTCTGACTCTCTGCATTACAGCGCCAGTCAATAGTCATCGCTTTGGAAAGATTTTGCACATATATATCTACTGCTCCATTATTTTGGGGTTTTTTTTTTTTATAACTCGGGTGTCCAGGCTTCGCATATTCATCTCGACTAATTTTGGAGGTTCAATCTCACTGTCCACTTGCGAAGAACCCGATCATACAAATGAGTTGATTGTACCCGATTGGTTTCAAATATGTAATATTATTTGGATTGGCCTCAAATGAATTGATAGAGGAATTTCGGATGTCTACGAGTATTGTTTTGTGTTGGCATCTCTTATGCAATTTGCCAACATAGATCATCCCATAGTGGTCTCATTCCTTCTAACAGCAGTTTTATTTTTTCAATAAGTTTATATCCCATTCCATTAATACTTTTTCAACTTTTAGGACCTTTTTTTGATTGTCCTTATTCAAAAAAAATTCGAGTTTGTTAGTTTTACGCCTCATTTTTTTACTTTTCCGATTCGTGTAAAAAAAAATGAGACGTAAAACTAATAAATGTGAAAAAAATTTAAATAAGAACAAAATCAAAAAAAGTCCTAAAAGTTCCTATTGAAACAAGGTATAAATAGTACCACACACAAACACTTTTACACATACACACCTAATAGAAGTGGGCCCCACTTTCAGTGTGTTTGGGACCCACCCCTATTGTGAGTATATGTGTGCAAGTGTTTGTGTGTGGTCCTAACATTGTTGGGATGGTTTTCAAAGCTTACTTGACTGTTTGGAGGACAACAGAAACAGCAACATAACCCATGTAGTCCCCAATAATTTGGGGTATGAGCGGAGGAGGATTGAAGACAGACCTAACCTTTGGCAATATGCACAAAGATATTGCCAAAGTGGCTGCTCTCAAAATACCACTGAAATAGTGGCCCCCTATACTTGTTTTGCTGCGGAACCATGCTCTCAAATCAAAGCAAAATAGATAGTCAGTCAACATGAGGTTAAAAGGGAACTGGGGGGAGGTGTTGCGTAGCCCCGTGCTGTGCAGCGTACTATGCACGGCAAAATGCCGCCACTTCAGTCTCGATCCGACGATTGGAAACATTCACTTCGTATAGCTCGTCGAGTATAACACGTGTACCAAAAAATTAGCTTGATTGAATATCTGTAAGTGCCTCATCCAAACATTATTATTTTGAAACGAATGGATCCGAAACACTAGATAAAATCCACTATTGATGAGTTTTTGAGAAATTTTTGATGAGAGTAATGATTAGAAGTATAGGTAATGAGTGGAGAGAGATAAAGAGAGAAATGAGAATAATGATTGGAGATATGAGTAATAAGTGGAGAGTAATGATTGAAAGAAGGGGTAATGAGTGTTTTTTGAGTTGGAATTTTTTTTCCAAATCTTGAACCAAACAAGGCATTAATAATTTCAAGATAATAATATTTGGATAAGGCACTTAATGATATCCGATTGAGCTGATTTTTGGAATAGCTGTTCTACTCGATGAGCTCTACGAAGTGAACGTTTTCGATCGTCGGAGCGAGGCCAGGGCGGTGACGTTTTGTAGTGCACAGTATTTTGCGCAGCACCTTTCCCCAGTTCGATAAATTTGTAAAAAATCAGATTGATCGGATATCGATAAGCTTCATTAAAGACAATTGGTTAAGGTGTAGAATTTTAACGATCCATTTTTCTCAAGGAAAACGTAAAATTTTGAAATTGCTACCTATGTTTGATCAACTTAATTCTTAGCACGAATAATGTTCCTGTCGAGATCTACAAAATGAACGGTTTGAGTTATCAACATATGTTGCGGAATTCACTATATTTAGGTGGTGTGTTTGAAAGGTGTGTAATAATTTCCCGCATCAACCAACTTTAACCATAAGTCCAATTTCATATGCAATGAATCTGCCATGGTTCATTGGAATTTATGAATCGGTAGAGCTTCGAGACACAAGTATAAATTGGGAACCTCATCAGCCATCACCAATTTTCCATACAAAAAACAATGAAAAGAAAGCAAAAAAATTACTGCATGTACATTGTACATAATGAACAAGAAAACAATTTCTTGAGAAATCAAAATGTAATTTATTTTTCTTTTCAAAAACCACTTTTGTGGGAAATTAAAAGATTTGCGCTTTTTGCTGGAAGTATAATGAGCAGTTAGCACTTACATACAAATGTGAAGTGTATAGGAGATCATATATTTCTTGCACTTAATTCCGTTTGACCAAATTTTATTTTTTTTCTTGCACTGTCCATCATTCTCTTGCTAATCGAACAGACCCTATGGTTACACAATGTGAACAACTTACATTCCGTAGTTGGAAGCCACGAAAACGATAACTTGGTTACAAATAATACACAGGCAGAGAGATGAATTTGAAATTCTAATTTCCAAAAACCACTTTCGCGGGAAATTGAAAGACTTGCGTTTTTTGCTGGAAGTATAATGAGCAGTTAGAACTTACATACGAATGTGAAGTGTATAGGAGATTATATATTTTTTGCACTGTCCATCATTCTCTTGCTAATCAAACGGACCCTAAACGCAACGTGAACAACTTACAATTTATGAGCAGTTTCAGCAAACCCTGTTATCCAGCCAGTAAACGTTTCTCCTCCTCTTCAAGTCTTTGCAACCACTTGAATCCTAGATCGCATCCTGCTCCTGCAGCAATTTCAAATTGTTCTCTCGCCATCTCCACTGGATTTTGAGAAGCGTTTGCTGCATTCTTCCCTGATTTTCGGGTGGAGGAACTTCTCTTTGCACCAAGTTTAGTCAGGGCTTCTGGAACCTGAACACCTGAGAGAAAATGTAGCACAATGGAAAATAAGGGGAAAACCCAGATACATGATAGTCTTGTTCATCTGAAAGATCCCCAGAAGTAGAATTTGGCAACAAAAACATTAGATCCTGTGCACTCTAATGCTTGAGGTATGTACCCACCCAAAAAGCCATATCACCCAGGGCAGTCTAGAGAAGTGCTAAAACTTGGATTCCCTTTGGTATAATTTTAGCTTTGCCTTATTCAAGCTGATTACACACAAAACATTCTTTCTTTTCTTCTTTCCCTCACAAAAACTGGAAGTTGTCATATGTAACCTAAATAGTCCCCCCGGTGGAATCCTATTGGGAGCGGTGAGTTCCATGTTCATGTCATACGTAATCTGGAACCCACGGCAAGCAAGGCTTTAACCATTCCTCATAATCATAACTGAGAACCTAGAAAAGTTCCAAACTAAGGAAGGATTAACCTTGTAGAAGAAGGGACCCATATGCTACAGCTGCACCAGCATGTCCCTGCAAGTGTGAAGAGAATAAAATCAGACCTGTTAAAAAACAAGACAACTCAATTTGTCACATCCTACGACCTGCAGAAATGATGATGGGTGGCAGATTTCAACTTGTGCACATGATTGGAAAGTTTTAACTCCTTGCATCTAGACTGTAGTAGAAAACTTAAGTACGTGTATGTGTTGCAAGTTTAATCTTCTCGGACTAGGTACGTATATACAGTACGCTGCACATGTGATGCAGCACTGGGGGGAAAGAATGAGAAAATAGATAGAAGACAATGACAACAGGAGGAAACACAATGGGCATAAATATATACAAAATAGGGGTGTTATTCGGTCGGTTCGGTTCGGTTCGGGTGTGCTATTCCCGGGACCGATCCCGACCGGTACTAATTTCGGTTCGGTTCGGTTCGGGGTGAATTCGGTCCGGTCGGGGAATTCGGTCTGACCGTAATCTGAAGCCCCAAACTGAAAAAAACCCCAAATCAGAAGCCCCAAACTGAAAAAACCCACCAATTCTCACAAATCGAAAACCTAGCAATTCTTTTTCCGTTTGACAAGAAAAGAAAACCCAGCAATTCTCAGCAGTCAGCACCACTGAAAATCATCTTCGTCGTCGTCGTTCAAACTTCAAACCCATGTTTTTGGCAAAAATCACAAAACCATTCACTCAAACCCTGTATTTACAGCAGTCAATTAGTTTCCCTCATAGCTACACAGATTTGAAAAAATCTAATTACGAAAATCAAAACATCACAAACCCAACGGCTACAAGTATGGATGGCGGCAATGCAGGGGCAACGAGGTGGAAGACACCAGTGGCGCCGTGGACGGCGGCAAGTATGGAGTCGAAGTCGAGAGAGAAGCTGAGAGCAGAGAGAAGGAGAAGATGAGAGTAAGAGAGAAATTGTGGCAGCGAAGTGCAAATGTAAGGAGATGATGAGAGTAAGAGAAGTTCTGAAGAAGGGTTTGTGTAATGGACGGTGTAGATAAACACAGAATTTAATTGACGGTCCAGATTAAATCAATTTATATAAATATATTTATATATACATAATAAATTAAGTCGGTTCGGTTCGGGGTGTTCGGGGTTTTCGGTTCGGTCGGCCTAACATGCAACAAAACCGAGACCGAACCGAATTTGGTTCGGTCGGTTCGGGGTGGACCGAACTGGGAAAATCCCGCCACCACCCCGACCGAAGACCGAACCGATCGGTCGGTTTTTTCGGTCCGGTCGGGTTCGTAACAGCCCTAATACAAAAGCATTCGCCAGGAATGGAATTTCTTCATAGTCACATATATGTTCTAGGTGTATTTACATTAGTCTTCCTGAAAAATTCCAATTAAGTAAATACAAAATATTATGACGGAGTGAGTAATCTTACACCATGTCTGAAATCAACAGGAGAAGAAGGAAACCTTGTAAAAGTTAGCACATACTCGAAATTAGTCACACACCCGCACTCTCTATTGCTTCTGGATCTGATAGTGCTTGTGTATCTTACATGCGGCAATAGAATGTGTAAGCATAACTGCTGCGAAACCAAAAAATGTAGGGTAGTGGAATAGATGAAATTGTGGCCCAGTTTACGTAAATATCCTCAACGAGTCAACAAATTTGCAACAGCTGTAATATATGGGTAGTTGTAATCTGTGGGTACTTTTGAGAATAAAAACGCATGAGCCACCCGCAGAAAAAAGCCCATGCCAAATGCAGTGGTGGCTTTAGCCTTTAACAACTACAAACGTAGTTATTGATCACTGACACAGTAACTAAATCGCAAGTGCCTTAACAGAGGTATGTTAGAATTCAATAGTTTTTATAACTTTTTCAAGTGGAGAATAGTGGACTTGTCTGTAAGTGAACAGACTACTGTTCAATACAAGGGGACAGATTTTACGGAGATACCCATCCTACACTGTAGTTGTCAGCTGTCAGCTGAAGGTGTCTGTAGCCAAACGTTCCCTATCAAGGAGTCTACAAGTACAAAAAACTGAAAGGCCTTTGAATCCCAAAAAATTCAATGTCAAGCGACCAATGACAATTCAATAAACAAACAGAAACAGTTTTTTAACCTTCTCTGATGCTCTGTGAAAACACCATAATGCTGATGCAACATCTTTCTTTACACAGTCACCCGTCAAATATACAGCACCTAAAAGGAAAAGAGCACCTGGATGCAACTGGAACAAAGAAATCTCCAATGACACTCAGAGATATATCTGGAAAGCATTCACAATTCACGTGAGTGTTTGGGAAACATACCTGATCAACAGCATTCTCCAAATAATAAAAAGCTTGCTGATCTGATTGAACATAGTCATTCTATCCAAACATCACGATAAGGGATCAAAGCTTACCCATAATTGATAATGAGAAGCAATAGATTTGCACTATGAGATAGGAACTGAAACAAAATAAGTTGAAACATCACGCATGAGGGTATCTCCAATGGCATAATCAAAATAGGATAGTCAAAACTTGCCGCCTCATTTTTGGTTATCCGTTTAAGCGGTTGCTAAAATTAACGATGTGAAGTCCCACAATGGTCGTTTTGAGTCCATAATGAAAAATCCATTTTTAATAGGAGATAGAGATAGTTGGGAATAAATACAAAAGGGTGGGTACGTTGATAGTGATGGCCTGATGGGAGGAGAGAGAAAGGAAAGAGAGAGAGCGTGTGGTCCCCATTAAATTTGGTTATCCAAAGAGAAAAGGTTGGTAGTTTTGCTTATCCAAAGACCAGAATTTGGTTATTGGTTAAGGGGTTGCTACATGTGGTTATAGCATCGTGAGCCATATTTTGGACCAACATTGCGAATTTTAGAAATCTTTTAGTTTTGGTTATGCCATTGGAGACACTCTAATAAGTAATAAGCCTACCTCAACTCGCAGCCTGCAACCAAGTTCATATTGCGCTTCCGGATCACCCATATCTGCAGCTTCCACTAACAAAGCAGCCCCTCTAGTGTGCAACAGAAGGCAGAGTGTGAATCATTAGCATGTCGATGAACATTAACAGGCTACAGAGATACGCAAAGTACAACTGATAGAGATGATAACTCTATTTTGTTCATCCACGTTCTGCAATTTATTCTGTTTTTTGCAGGGAACAAAAACCATCATACAAAACCGAAAAGTTCCTTACATGGCTTTGCTTGCCCCTGGGACATGGTATTTCATATGCAACCGGGACAACCAATATCTAGCATGGGTGTTTGTGTTATCTGCCTCCAAAGCCAACTCAAAGTTCTCCTTTGCCGCCTGCAATATTAGCAGCACAAGAAGTACCAAATATGTCCTGGTCAAAATTCTGCAATAAAACTGTACAGCGAAATAGCATTGAACAAATTACCAACAAGAGTCTAACAACTGAGCAGCAATTGATAAAAGTAAAATAAAATTAGATGTGAAACCAAGCATAAACAACCTGAAAATACCTCCACAGATCTCCACTTTAAAATGTATATCACGAGAATTAAGTTGGTATTTACAGATTAATAACCTGATCAAATCCTTCAAAATGTTTACTGATAAGCTAAATCTCATCGTACTCTAACTAAATCCCTAACCTACTGATAAGACCAGAGAAATTTACGAATGGAATTAACTTAAAAATTACTTATAGTTGTTTTACCATGATGAGCTGCAACATAGTAGACTTCATCCTTCACTAAAATTTATTTGGATGTATCATGTTTTGCAACGCAACAAAATTCACTTTGCCTCGTTATTATAAGTTGATTAGGAAAATTTTCTTCAACCTCCAACTATCAATGAACTATTGAAACCTGCGCCAGGTATAAACCGCAAAACAAAAAGAAAAAACTTCCCATCGTTTGCATAGGTTGGTGTGTGCATGTGCAGAAATCTACATCTCCCATGCGCCAAATAACTTAATAAATAACTTAACATGAGTCTTAGGATAATCATATACAAACAGAAATATGCCAAAACAAATGCATGACAGAAATTATATTGAGTTGCCACCAGAAACGTTATTATTCTTCTTTCATATCCATTTTACCCTTAGTAGAGGGATGAGGCGTTTATCCTTGAGTTCTGCATAATCAATGACTCTGTCAACTTCTTTCAAAGCACTCCAACCTTTGGCTATGAGCTCCATTGCCTTCTTATTTCTACTATGCATTTCCCTCTTCTGAAAAACAAAAATATAAACAACAATAGATCAAAATGAAAGCAAAAATTAAAAAAAAGGAGGGTTGGCAAAACAACAAATTCGAATGACTGACCCATGGATTGAATCGTGGGTGATGATGACTAGTCTGTTTCAGAGCACCCTTCAGAAGGAATGACCTCAACATCATTTTTCGTTAGCAGAACCAAGTACAGTATTCATGCCTAGAACAGCAGAACCAACAATCAGATAACCATCACAGCTGAGTAGCTGCTTTGTATTAACCCTGATTCAGTTGTTAGGCAGCTTAATTACACAGACGAACAATATATCGCGACGAGCTATTATGGAGTACCAGGATAGTAGATTTATGCAAGAAGTAAATTTTTGTTTGTTGCTAGGTTCATAGAAGGTTCGATGTATGCACCCTTTTTCCTACATTTCAAGAAGCTGTTTCTGAGTTGCAAATCCCGTACCAAGGTTGCATTGGAGCAACCCAACCGTTATAGGAAGATTCAACACTATAATCCACTTACAGTTTGACAATAATGTTTACTCTTGTGGCAAAAGCTTGCAGTTGCAGCATTAGTTCAGATAAGAGCACCAAAAGAATCAGCGATTCAGAATAGACCCAACACATCCATGACCATGAAATTTCACGGTCCTAAATATTAGTCACCAATATTTCGTTCTCATTGTGAAGTTTCCGTATATATTCTAGTCAAAACTTACTCTCTTCCCTTTTATAACCATCAACATCTGTTTCTCTTGTCTTGTAAGCCGTAATAATTACAAGGTGATCTCAACAACTTCTACGTCACCCCCACAACAACTCCCCACACCAATTTCAGCTGACTATCTTCCCCTAACTATGGGTTGTGCACTTGTGCTTATTTCAAGGGTTAACATAAAACATCTCCTGAGAAACGTTTTTCACAAACATGTGGCGTGCACTTCAAAGAACATGCAAAAGATTAAGGCAGCGAGAACCCAAATTTGAGCATGATTTGAACTCCCCAAATCAATTTCAGCTGACTATGGTTTGTGCACGTGTGCTTATTCGCGTGTTCACACAAAACTTCTCTAATAAGCATTTCCACAAACATATGGCGTGCACTATAAAAGGACCCATAAAAGATTAAGTTAACCTGAACCCAATTTGAGTTAATTCTGCTAAACAAAGCGTAGGCATCACATTTGGAGTTTAAAGGCAAGAAATCAAGTCACCCAACACAACGAATGGAAAGACCATTCACTTTGTGAGAGTTTGAAATCAAATAGGACACACGTACGATATTTAACGAGAGGAAAGTTCATTCCTTTTCAGTAGTACCTTGCTTAGTCTCTTCCTTCCTCTCTCCCTCAATTAACCAGTCTTCACTTACGCTCTGTTCTTCTTTGGGAGGCACCGAGATGCATTCGATTTTAACGTTGGGTAATTTGGTGAGGTTATTGATATTCTTTTTCCTTTTTCTTTTATTTATGTGTCGGTATCATTAGTAGAATTACGAGAATAACCTTGAGGTCTTTTTTTTTTTTGTTGGGTAAATTAATAACCTTGACCTTGAAACTTGCAAAAAGAAAGCGTAATTTTTATGGGGCCAAACTTCCCCGTTCCACTAACAACTTATTTCATTTTTTTTTCACTTTTGTCCTTATTTGAATTTTTTTCTCATTTGTTAATTTTGTATCAAATTTTTAACTTATTGATTCAGAAAAGTAAATTTTTTTTCCTTCTACCCAAATATTTTGAATAAAGATCACTTTTAAGTAAATAAAAAGTCAGTTTTTTTTTTGGGAGACTTAAATATTCATCCTCAAACTCTATCCGACTTAAGTTTTCATCCCGGTTATTTTAAACAGTTATGTTTTCATCCTCATTTTTTTTTAATCCCATTAATGCCCTTATATATAATACATGGATCACTATGAGACCTTCAGTCCCAACGAAATTCTCGTGGATCAATCCCCTAAATTTCGCCACCCAATCCCAAATATCTCGGCAACAAATTTGATCAAAATTAATCCACCCCAACATAGTAACCTCATTTGGTTTCCATTTCTGAAACTAATCAAAATCCCTAAAACTTCCATTTTTGAAACTGTTCAAAATCCCGTTATGGTTTCCAACCCGTTCTAGCGAGAGGTGGCGGCGAGCGACGGGGAGAACCATAATGGAATTTCGAGAGGGTTAAGCGGCTAGGTAAGGTGTTTGAAGGGGTGTCGGGGGTCGAAACAGCCACTAGGTACCAGATGTAGTGAAATCGACATGGTAATTTAACCATGAAACGCCGATCATGATAATACCTATTTTGATGGTAATTTAACCATGTTTCATGGAATAAAATCATTGAAAAATTTGACCTTATTGGATAATACGTGAGCAATTTAGGATGATCAATACATGTAAAAATATGGTCAACTTATCATGTTATATTCACCAATGACTATTTTGATGCAAAATAATCCATGTTGCATGAAATAAGTTTGCGAACCATTTATTGTCAAGTGATGCAAATTGATGGTCAATTGATAATTTTATATTGGCCAAGATCAATTTATTTGAAAATTGGCCAATATTTAATGGGAAATATTTTATAAAAAATATGATCACTTTATCATGTTTGGTTGGCTAACTTGATCAATTATTGCAAAATATTTGTCAACTGATCTTGAAAAATTGGGCAATAACAGTTTTGATGCAAAATAATTCATGTTGCATGAAATAAGTTTGGCCAATACCAATTTTGATGATAAATTATCCATGTTTCATAAATTATCAACAAGCAATCATGAATCATCAAACGGAACGCATCAAATTTATGTTTGAATCGATCAAGCAAAGAACAAAGCCAAACTAGATCAGAAATAGCAAACGAAATTGGAAAGCAAAATACGAACTCGAGCCATTTAATAATCATCTTCCTCTCCACCATTTTCTATTTGCACCATCTTCTTCTCCATGTCAGATTCATCGGCCTCCTTCTTCACTGGTCGATGCAGACCCACAATTGCCAATGAGATGGACGACAGGATGAAGAGTAGAGGTTGCCAAGGGGATGGTTCTGGTTCTTGCCGTCGCTCGTCGCCGCTAACTCGCCTCTCTCCAAAAGTTGCATAATGGGTATTCCGGGGGGTGGGGTGTTTGTTGTTTAATTTCTCCAAAAGCTGCATAATGGGGGGGGGGGGGGGGGTGGTTGTTTTTTAATTGGTTGCCGAAATTATAGGAATCTTCAACTAGGGGTTTAAAATGTTGCCGAAATCCTAGGGATTTGACTGGGTGATCATCCTAAAATTAGGGTAGAGGATCTTCAAAATTATTTTTTAGTCCCAAAAATCTTTGCCTATATATATATATATATATATATAATAAAGGGTAATAATGGTAATTTACATAATGCAAGGATGAAAACATAAGCATGAAAAAAGGGGGGATGAATTCTTACATAGTATGAATAAAGAGGATGGATATTTAAATATTCCTTTTTTTTTTTTACTTTTTTTATTTAAAAGTGATCATTGTTCAAAATATTTGGGTAAAAGTAATTTTTTTTTACTTTTCCCCTCAAAAAGTCAAAAAAATTTGGCATAAAATGAGCAAATGCGAAAAAAATTCAAATAAGGACAGAATCACACTTTTTCTAAAAGTGTTAGTAGAGCTCAACCGTCTAGTAGGATTGGTTTCACAAAATTTATTCGGGGTGTGTATATGCTAGCCCTGTACACACAAATTTATTGAAAATTAGTTTTTCTAAATAATAGTTTTTATAATGTCAAAAGTTTGAGTTTCAAAGCACTTTTTACAAATATCAATGCGCTTTTATAGATAATTATGTGTATATTTTAATATTGATATATTTTGCACGTTAACTACTACCCCAATGTAATGAAATTAGCATTTGAGTTTTTATATTTGGTTGTCAATAAGCTTAGAAAAAATAAAAAAACACATACTTCAATGCATTTGTTATAACCTAAGTTATCTGTTCCGCTAAGTTTTTTTTATATTTTTAAGTACTTATTTTTCCTCTTTACGAGACATTATTTTCACACGCAGTTTTTAGCATTTTACTTGGACATTATTTTCACACGCTGTTTTTAGCATTTTACTTTTAGTAAGCTATGGCCTATGGGTACACCAGATTGGTACATATTTTGTGCACAGATTTTTCGTGGGGCCCACTACGGGTCCCACACAAATTATCCGAGCAATCATTAAATGTAAAACATTTTTTTAAGGGCTCCCACAAAAATTCAGCTCAATCCGATACTTATAGGTGTTCAATCCAATCATCTAATTTTTCATTTAGATTTCAGGATATGAAAAAGTTAGATGATTGGATCGAACATCTATAAGTATCGGATTTAGTTGAGTTTTAGCGAGGGCCCTTGAAAAAATATTTTACATTTAGTGAGCGGCTCGGATCATTTTTGTAGGACCCGCAGTGGTCCCCACGGAAAATCTGTGCACAAAATCTGTACCAATCTGCTGTACTCATAGACTTAGGCTCCGTTCCGGAAACCTTCTTAAAAAATAAGTACTTATTTCCTTCACTTCTCATTCAAAAATAATCCACCCTTCTTATTTTTTCCAAACAAAAAGTTTCTTTCACATTTTCAAACTCAAAAATAATGTAAATGAAAAAAAAAAAATTAATTTTTTTTTCACCGTATTAAAGATCTCAATGAGATCTATCAAACAAGATCCATTGTGATAGGAAAATTATTTGCGTAAACACATGATTTTTGAGCTTGAAGTTGCCTTTACAAAAAGAAGACTGTTTTTACCAATATGAGGCCCGGCGGAGGGAAATCGGTCCGGCGGCCGCGCCGGGCCGTCTCCGGCCACCGGACGGCCGATCCGAGCCGTCCAAAAATTCTAAAAAAAAAAACCAAGGGGGCTAACGCGGGAATCAACGGCATCCGAGGTGTGTAGGGTGCTTGATCCGAGCACCCCTTTTCCGTGTACATATGAAACACCCCTTTTCCGTGTACATATGAAACTTCATATGTACACGGAAAAGGGGTGCTCGGATCAAGCACCCTACACACCTCGGATGCCGTTGATTACCACGTTAGCCCCCTTGGTTTTTTTTTATAGAATTTTTGGACGGCTCGGATCGGCCGTCCGGTGGCCGGAGACGGCCCGGCGCGGCCGCCGGACCGATTTCCCTCCGCCGGCCTCATGGAACCTATATAAATTCTTCCAAGCCTTCTTATTTTTCAGGAACTCCCCTTCTTATTGGACAAAAAAGAAGAGCTTATTCCGTTTCTGGAACGGAGCCTTACTGTTTTACTTTATCCTTTCTCTCTTCAACAGGGACACATTTGTCATTTCAATAATCGTCTAGCACATAATTGTCAACAGTGATTAACCAAGAAACTCCCGGCAACCATGGGAATTCCCCCAAAAAAATCTTCGAAATCTCAGCGTTTGAATTCATATATATATATATAGAGAGAGAGAGAGAGAGAGAGAGAGAGGAGTGAGAGAGAATGGGAGCCACGAAGATCTGGAACGCCATGGAAACAGCAGAGGAAGCTCGAGAGAACAGCAGCAGCACCACCTCAGAGATCATCTACTCGTCTTCTCTCACTGTCGACCACACTCTCTCTCTTCCCCAAATGACTCCTCGCATCATGTTCGTTTCACCTCTATCTCCACACACACACACACACAAATATCTCTACCTTATATGCATTTATACATGTATATATATATGTGCGTGATCTCAATTGCAACTGTTAAACTTGATTTGTGAGCGAGTATTTGAGGCCTTCTGTATCAACTTAAAAGAACGAATTGAGATCCTTAATTCAATACGATGTAAAGAAATTCAGAAAATTATGCGCAAACTTCAATTTCCTTGTATGAAAAATATACGAATTTTCGGAGGCAACAAGTAGTATGGGACGTATCTATTGTCTATTCGTTTCTGGGTAATGCAGGTGTCCCGGGCCAGCTTGCGCGCACCTCGGTCTAATCCCTATAGCCCTCTCATAGTCTTTTCAAACGCTTGCGCTTGGAGGTGAGAGTGACCCCAAGAGGTGCTGGCAAGGGTAGTCGAACCTAAGACCTTAGAAGGAAGCAAACTCCTAAGTCCCAAGACTAGACCACCAGGCCAACCCTTGGGATATCTATTGTCTATTACCATTCTAAAAAAAAGCTTTTGGCATGAACGTAGAAGCTGCCTTACACCTTATTTTATTTTATTTCTCCCTCAAACTACCCCTTTAACTATCTACTTTCAAATCCCCCCCAAAAAAGAACTTCAAATTTCTTCTCCCCTCTTCCGTACTTTTGCATCCCAGATTTCATTACTGAATATTATCAATTCAAGCCTCTTCCCATCATTTGTATAACACGATTTATACACGCATTGCTTGTGCCCGCTCGTCTGGTATTTAGTTGCAGATAATTTACAGTAATAGAAAGGAAGTGAAAATGCTTTAAGGGTCTTGCATCAATGTTGCTTTGTTGTTTGCAAAATGGGAAATTGAGATTTGCCTTACAGTCTTGGAGGAAATTGAACTTAGTTCAAGCAAAATTATGCTATTAGTATTTGTTTAGTTTTCTCTTTTTCGATATCTCTTGATCTTGGGGAGGCTATTGGTCTTAAATGTTATTTTTTCTGAATCATCCTTTCTGTTTTGCTCCGGTTTTTCGGCGGCAAAAGCAAGTAGAAAGATGCTATAAAGACACTGGCTTATACCACGGCCAACTTGAATACTCATGTTGGAAGTAATTCATACAAAATAATGGTAGAGAATAATAGGTTGTCATTTGTCAAGTATTCCTGTTATATAATATGGTGAGATAATAAAATCGTGACATATAACGTTCCCAAGTATGTGGTCCCTGTTTGATGTTATATTCTTGACGTTTTACTTCCCTTTCGTCTTTATATTTTGGTTGGTCCTAGTCCCCTCACTAAGATTGTAGTTGAATTTTGATATACAGAGAGCTCTGTAAGGATCTGTTTAAGAACTGGTCGGAATTGGACAATACACACTTCTCCGTCGGGACTGTTTCTGGCGGCATAACCAATCTATGTGCGCATCTTCTTTATTGTATATCAGTTTTGTTAGTCTTTGAGTTTCTCCTCTTTTCTTGACTTCTTTCTGTTATGAATGAAACTCGGTAAAAAAAATGCTTAACCTGGTAGAAATATTGTCTTAATCGCTATTTTTAGTGAACCATAGTCTTCTTCAAGAATAGTGTAAGGAAAAGCTTTTATGCATTGTTGCAGTACTGAAGGTCTCAATAAGGGAAGAAAATGGAAACATTGTAAATTTGACCGTTAGATTGTACGGGCCCAATACTGAATATGTCATCAATCGGGAACGGGAATTGCAGGTGAGTTTCTAAAGATTCTTGTTGATAGAAAATTTGCTTAATTTGCAGATAAGAGGATTAAATACAATATATTTCAATTTGCATGACTTGCCCCCGTACCCATCCTTACCCAAGTTTTAGATTTCTAATTTATGGAGGCCCAACGCTTGAACAATTACCAAACTGGTTACCTGTGCTTAAGTGAAGATAACCGTGCAATAAATTAATGCACAACTACTACTATTACAAAGGAAAAATAGGTTATACGCAGAATAGAGGCCGCCAAGTAATAATTTGGAGGATGTAAGCGTAACTGGGCTAGAAAATTTGCGTAGATGCTGAAAGTCTTATTAGTTTCTGTTGGAGGGTCACTCCCTGTTTCACTGGACTATAAGATTATCTGATATTATCAGGGAAAGAGCTGCATATTTGACGTCAGTGCGCTAGGTTCTAGGGTCTGATTTATTTTCTGTTAAAGTGGAAAGCCTTCCGAATGTATTTTACCCAACCCTTCCTCCCTAATTGGTTGCTCCACTACGTAATTGTGTGCCTCATTTTATTTAGGCCATTCGGTACCTCTCAGCTGCAGGATTTGGTGCCAAGTTGCTTGCAGTTTTTGGAAATGGCATGGTGCAATCATTTATAACTGCTCGTACGTTAACTCCATTAGGTAAGTTCTTCTGAAAATCTTCTTTATTGACTGAGGTTCATGATGGAATTTTGTCTATAATGAATATGACATTATTATGTGGTAATGCACTGAATTTCTTGACCATTCGATGGAAAATGATCACTTGTCACACTAATAGGCGGGTGAAGATCCTCAAATTCCCTCCAAATTGGAGAGCAGCATTATATGTCAAATACTCGTTTGGGATATTAAGACCTAGGAGGTGTCGATGTAGAAGATAAGAGACTTGATATCCCGAACGATTTTTTGCAGATGGCTCCGGATAGATCTGGGGTTTTTTCTATTCATACGGGATTTACATATGCCACACTGAACATTTATGCATTTGGGAAATTGAAATCCGAACTGGAGCATAGGACCAATCTCAATCTCAAAAGCTGTACTATAACGGTGGAAACTGATGGAGCTATGCTATGAGGACATTGGTGAATTGTCGCCAGATATAATCTCCAGTTTCAAAGGATACAGCTTCACAATTAGCACAAAAAATGTTTGGGTTCGATTAGAGGGGCTGTTCTGTTTGGCTATCGTGAGGGACTTAGAATCTAATCAATCCACCTTGGGACTGGATCAGCAGAGGAATATTAGAATGGGTTATGATTTGGCGCATAACCATCTTACTTTCCTTTCCCTTTCTCTTTTAAGAAGCTATATAGGTGATACACGGATGGCTGCTGCGTGACTTTTGTAAAGAATAGGTATACACAGATATAAGTATATAACTTGACATGGTTTCCTGTGTACCCTCGCACTTGATACGAACTATACATGATTTCAAGAAATATAGGTTTTTTTCTTGATATTTCTATTACCATTTGGGTTGTTAATTTCATTTCTTTCAGTTTCTCCTTTTTTTGTGGGGGTGTGATGAAGTTTCTTTAATTTTGATTTATGATGCTGCTCTCCAATTTTGAGGGAATTTGAGCATCCTAAATCCCGTTTATTAGTGTGACACGTGATCATTTTGCATCCAATGGTCAAGATTTCAAAATACATGACTTTTATAAACTTGGGTGAATGATGTAGGAAAAACAAATCCTCTATATCACTTGAGAGTCTACTGAGGTCATAGTTTGGTAACTTCGAAACCTGTTGATTAATTTGCTGGAGTTTTATTGGATCAGGCTAAGTTTTGCTAAAGCCTTTTTGGGATTTTTATTGTCCTTATTTGAATTTTTTTCATGTTTGTTAGTTTTGCGACAAAAAATTGTGGATTATTGATTTGTCTCGAGGAGAGGGATCAGAAAAGATTTTTTTTTTTTACTTTTACCCAAATTTTTTTGGAAATATCCAAGATAAAGCCCAAAAAGCCGACGAATCAATAATCCACAAAAGTTTGTCGCAAAAAAAAAATTGAATAAGCACAAAACAAAAAAAGGCCCAAAAATCCCAAAAAGCCCTTAGTGGAACTTAGCCAGATCTTCAAGGGTTACCCAATAGTATGGTTGTTGAAAAGTGAAAACTGATGTCTAATATTATCTGCTTGTTATGTGTTCCATCATTTTGTGTTTCATTGTTGTTTTTGATGGGTAATCAAGGAGATTTCAGTCTCTTTGTTGAGGAAATGCGACCTAAGTACACCATGTTATGTTGATTTCTTAAGTTTCTTAGTTTACTGCTTGTGTGAATCTGGCATTTGAGGTTTTAAAATAGTGAAATTTGTATGCGTTATATACTTCTCATCTGTCATTCTATTTTTGTGCATAATTGTTCGATTAGCGACCAAATAGTTACATGTTCGTATGTTCTGAAACGTTGTTCTCTTGATATTCCATCTATTAAAACATTATTGTTCATGGAGAAATTTCCTTGAAGGAATATGGTGTATTGCACCCGGTGTTGAGTCAGTGACTCAACAGGGTTTTCTATGGAAATGACAGACTTCTGAGAGTTTTGTTGACAAATGATATTGAGTTGATCGATATTACTTTTTTGGCAGACATGAGAAGGCCAAAGCTGGCTGCTGAAATTGCAAAGCAGCTTAGCATATTCCATCAGGTGGAAATACCTGGCTCAAAGGAACCTCAGCTGTGGAATGACATTTTCAAGTTCTTTCAGAAAGGTCAGTTCCAAGAATAATGACCAAGTTCCTCTACTTAGTGATTGGTACTCAAAGTACGCATATGGTGCTTGACTAATTAAAATTTAGGCTATGCATGTCAAAGTTAAATAATAAGCTTTTACATTAACGCACTCATGCATTTCATGTCAATTCTCTCATGTTAAAGTCAATGTCAATTCCTGAGTTGCAGCATCCGCTCTTGCATTTGATGATGGTGAGAAACAAAGGAAGTATGAGACAATTTCATTTGAAGAAGTTAATACTGAAGTTATTGAGCTCAAGGTAGTCCCTCTACTCATGACTTGCTTGTAGACTATAGTTGGTCCAATTCTATTGCTTGTCTTTCCTCTTTTGAGGATAGGAAATGGGGAATATTACAAGCTTTTCCAATCCAGGTGAAGTGTCTGAGTTTGGAATATTTTTATTTATCTTTCTGGTTACATCACAGACAGTTCCTCCAACTTTCTACTTCTCCTTTTTACCTGTTGGAAGGATTTGGTTTACTCTCTGACTAAGGTAGTGCTATTTTATATGAGTTTCCTCAAGATATTTCTCTTCTGTAGTGGCGTTTCTGTCATCAACATTCACTTGTCTCATGAACTCTTGCATGTTAGGCAACATGGAAAAGTATGGTGGATGAATACAAGTATCTTTGTTTTTATTTGGGATACTCAGGAGTTCTTTTCAGTTTGGGACTGTCATCTATTGATTTCATGTTGAGTGCTTTTCGAGTGAGGAGCTATAGATTGACCTCTGGGGAAATATATTTTGTATATGGACAGGAATTGACTGGCCGCCTTGATGCTCCCGTGGTATTTGCTCACAACGACTTACTTTCTGGAAATCTGATGCTCAATGATGAGGAGGGTATGTACGATCATAGCTTAGAATGCCTTAGATATGCGAGTTATCTAGGGACAGCCCAATAAGCCGCAATATACTCGATAGATATTTTTTCATCCAAGCTAAATAGTGGTATCTGATATGACAAACTTGTACGGATCATAAAACTGAGATATTAGTGCCGGAAATAGTATCCAGTACTCATTGTGAAGAGTGGCTGAAGAATTGTTATATCCTTTTGTTTTCTGATGATTTGCTACTATCACCTCTTCCATTCTCAGTGACCCCTACCTTTGTGAATGATGTCCAGAGAAGCTCTACCTCATTGATTTCGAGTATGGGTCATACAATTACAGAGGGTTTGACATTGGAAATCACTTCAATGAATATGCTGGCTATGATTGTGATTACAGCTTGTACGACATCGTCCTTTCTCCTCCTGCTCTTTCTTCTATGATAAAAAAATGTGTAAATATGCATTATTCATTCTTAAACTTTGTGTTCCTGTAGATATCCGACTAAAGATGAGCAGTATCATTTCTTGAGGCACTATTTAGAACCCGAAAATCCAGAAGAGGTACATGAGATTTCAAACTTGTCCAACTGCCTCTGATTCTGCATTAATTGTGCATCTTTCATGGGGTTTTTCAAATTATTGAAAGTAGCTTTTCTTTGAGTGCGAGATTTTCTTCAGCTGTGTTTGACGTGCATTTGACTAATCAAAATTTGAAATTCTCATTTACATATATACAACTCTCTTTAGGTACTTTTAGCAATAATTACAAAAAGGCCCTCCTCCTTGTTTTCTTGTTGAGTTTCCATTGGCTGTTGTCAATTTGTCAATTAGATTATGACTTTTATGCTATATTTGGTAGATAGGAAAAGAAGGAATGGGGAGGAAAAGTTTAAGGCTTGATAGAGAAGGAAGAAAAGAGAAAAGAAAGTGAGTTATTTTCTTCTGTTCGCATGATTAAAGTGGAGAGAAATCGAGGGAATAACTTGATGATTTTTTGAACGTTAAGCAATAGATGTCGTGCTCGAATTCATTATCTTTGTACCCGAAGCATTTACACTTGTACCTGAAATGAATATCTAAACTTTCCATCGAAAATTTCTTGTGCATAAGGGAGATTGTTTTCAGAGTAAAAGCTTTTTTGTTCTAAATTCTTTCCTTTCGTCTCTTACCTAGTCAACGAAATAGGAGAAAATTTTCTTTCAGAAAAATCCCCTTCTCTTCCTTTCAGTTCACTTGACATTCAGAGCCATGGGTCCCACTCGTGGACCTCCACATGGTTAGTGCCAGAGTTATGTATTCCTTCCACAGTAATTATGTTTATACTGTATTCAGGTTTTGTGGTTGTTAGTTGATACTTTAAAATTTGACCGGCGGTGTCCAAGTATTCTATCGACTTTTCCAACTGGCTATCTTACGTGAAAATGTCATAAATCCAATGCGGTCTTTCCTTTATTTCATCTAGTTTACCTAATTAGATTTCCTATTTTGAACATATGGTTTGTTCACTGGTTCAGAAAGTTGCTAATGCTGGTCTTGAAGTTTTCTTTTGTGTTCATTCTGGTTTTGGAGACATCACTTGCCAGTAGGCAGCCATTAGGCTCATTTAATAAACTTTGTCATGTTAAGTTCTCTTTACCTCTCTGCCAGAGTAGACACGAGAGAGAGACACGTAATGTAACTTATTATTTGAATTAGACTCTACTCCAACAGCTTGTCATCATGACTAACCGTTCGTGGCTAACAGATCATCAAAACTTTCCAAGATTATCAGTCACGCATTAAAATTTATACTGCCCAAACAATAGAGCTTCCATTTTGTTATTTATGTTGGAAATAACGTAAAATTGCATGGAAAATAAGGTTATTTTGATGCTTAAGGTTGATGATCGAACCCTATTACATTTGCTACTGTTTACTTCTTTGACTATCTAATCTGCATTGGGCTTTAACACCTTAATTCAGTATAAAGCCTGCACATTGCCATGACATGCATGTTTGTAATCTAAAGAGCCGTTTGAATGATACTTATCAATTTGCTGTTCTTACAAACAGGTATCTGAAGAAGATCTAGAAGCTCTCTATATCGAGACAAACACTTACATGTTAGCTTCACACTTATATTGGGCTCTGTGGGCTCTAATCCAGGTACTATGTTCTTCAAGATTTGTATTCCAGCCCCATTAGCACAGTGAAAAAAAGTTTAATCCAAATTTTTTTTGCTCACTGTTCACAGGCAAAGATGTCTCCAATCGATTTCGACTATCTCAGTTACTTCTTTCTCCGTTACAATGAATACAAGAAACAGAAGGAGAACTGCTTCTCGCTTGCACAATCTTATCTCTCCAAATCTAGAACTGGGTGAAATACGTCTTTCTTTGAGTCCACTTGTAGAATAATCTCTTGCAGCCATTTAGGAGAGAAAGAAGGTGGAAACAATTTCGGAAAATAATCGTCGCTCTTGGTAGAGATATTGCATTCTGTTGTAGTTTTGGTTGTATTCGGTTATTTGGTTTACAGTAAATTTGTAACTTGGTTTCCGTTGTTGGATGATGTTCCGTTCCATTGTGGGAGTAAGATCGTATACCTAAAGGGGATTTTTGGAATAAGGAAATTTGTTTGTTGTAATTCAGAAACTTTGCATTTGGTCAATGGTAACTTTGTTTTCCTTTGTAGCTTAATTTAAATTTGTCTACTATTCTTCACATTTCACCACATAATGCCAAACTGTACTCCAATTTCCAAGAGATTGGTCGAGTGGGAGTGTACCAGTTTTGGCCCTCACGGACGGCCAACTAAAAAAATTCAAAGGTCACTGGAAGTTTGGCCAACCGTTAACTTCGGGACCTCGGAATTAGCCGAGGACACGCATGCAATTATAGGGTTAGTTCTAGTGTTGGCGTGCGTCTCCATTTGAAATTGGCTGATGTTGGAAGAGCTTTACTTGGGCTGTATCTTTGAGAGAGTTTACTTCTGGGCATCTTGTAAAATTGTAGGGGAGAGAGAGAGATCTCCACACTGTTTGGTTCACCAATATAATCCATCAGACAGAAAATAAAAGGAACGTGGAAAGAATCTTGAACCATTTTCAAAATTTTCCATAGATTTTCTTTTTCTTATACTAAGATACACCATTTGTCAAGAAAAAAATTAAGTAAATAGAAGAAAAATATAGTGAACTAAATGTTGTAAGTTTGCATGTTCTGATGAGATCCGGTGCATTAGTACTAGTATGATCGCAACCGTAAGTTTGTAGGTTAGAAACTTGTTTCATTAAACTAAATATAAATTCATTTTCTTCCCGATTGCCCGGACTTCGACCACATTGGTTCCAATTCCGCAACGACGGCAACGCAGGGCCCACTCCGCGTCCCGCACGAAAAATCCGAGCCGTTCAATTTTTTTTAATAAAAAACTAAGTGGGCGCTTTTGAAAAATCAGCTCAATCCGAAATGTGGAGGTGCTCGATCACATGGGTTCCAATTCTGCAACGACGGCAACGCGGGGCCCACTTCGCGTCCCGCACGAAAAATCCGAGCCGTTCAATAATTTAAAAAAAAAACTAAGTGGCCTTGTGAAAATTCAGCTCAATCCGAAATGTGGAGGTGCTCGATCCAATTTTCATACTACTTTCCATTCAGATTTCAGGATCTTGCAATCTGACGGTTTTGGCAAATGGCATCACATTGAGCCATGTCACATACTAATGTAAGAACGTTTGAAATACATTTCAATTTAAAACCTCAAGTAACATCAGATCAACTTTATTTCTATTAATAGAAAGTGAATGATTCTGAACATCTTTGCGTGCTCAAGAAGAGCCTGCAATAGTGCCCATACTTAGGGTTAGGGACAACAGGAAAGCCAACTCCGGTAAATAATACTTGTCCGACAATACAAATCTTGTATTTCTACATATATAGATAGGGTAAGCAAATTAATTTACTGATTCAAGAAAAGAAAAATTCATTAATAAATATAAATAATTTCCACATAAAATTTATGTAACGATAAATTCGAGACGATATCGAAAAATTCAACGATATTCGGAACATAGTACCGTATGATCACTACTGAAAACGGGACGCTGACCTGTACCAGTTTTGATAACTTTGCCTAACTATACTCATAACCACAACAAAACGTACGTGAAAGCACACAAGTCGATCCGGAAGTCCCTCTCTTCTCTCTCCCATGCAATGCCAGTACTCTTTTTCTATCCCCATAACCCACCACAGCCCCACTAACAACGAGCTAAGTTTGTTAATAATAGAAAAAAGCATATGGCAGCCTCTATTCCTTGTTCATCCTTGAACAAAATGATCAACAAAGAAGAGAGGGATCATGAAAGCATAAAAAAGGTTGAGAGAAGCTACCAGAGATATAGAGAGATAATCTCGACCCTTCCGAAGGAGAAAGGTTGGATAGCTGAGGATATGTGCCTGTACGAGGGCTTCTGGTACCAACCCATGTATGGCTTGGCAGGCGTCATGTTTGCTCAGGAACATTTCCAGGCTCGTCCTGACGATGTTTTGTTGATCACAACGCCAAAATCGGGCACCACATGGCTCAAAGCCCTAATTTTTGCCACCATGAAGAGAACATGCTACACCAATTCTACTCATCCTCTTCTTACTACCAACCCACACGATTGTGTTCCCTTCTTCGAGTTTGAGCTTTTTAAGAAACCTCCAGTTGCGGATGTTGACAACTTACCCTCTCCGCGCATATTAGGAACCCACATTCCCTACTCGTCGTTGCCTAAGTCTGTTCTGGACTCTGGTTGTAAAATAGTCTATGTTTGTCGGGATCCGAAAGACGTGTTAATATCGATGTGGTATTTTCTGGTTAAGGTGAGATCCAAGGAGCTTCCCCCCTTCCTTTGGAGGAGGCAGTTGATTTGTTTTCTAGAGGGATTTTTGGATTTGGACCATTCTGGGATCACGTGCAAGGGTATTGGAAGGCTAGCCTGGAGTGTCCCGAGAGAATTTTCTTCATAACTTATGAGGAAATGAAGAGAGACACGTTTGTGAAGGTGAAAAGAATGGCAGAGTTTTTGGGGCAACCTTTCTCGATGGAAGAGGAGACGGAGCGGGTTGTGGAGGAAATTATAGAACTTTGCAGTTTCGGTAAGTTGAAGAACTTGGAGGTGAATAAAAATGGTTCACGCAATCCAAGCTTCAAGAATGACGTGTTCTTTAGAAAAGGTGAAGTTGGTGATTGGAGGAACCATCTAACTCCTCAAATGGTCGAGAGGCTAGACCAGATTACCAATGAAAAATTACCTGGCATATTTTGACTAGTAGTACTAGTAGTATTACTAGTATATGATATGTTGCTATGGCAGGTGATAAGCGAGAATCTCTTGTTCTCGTGGTGGTTTATTGCTGTTGTTTGTGTGATATACTAAGCGAGAATCTCTCGTTCTTGTTGCTGTTTGCGTGATATCTCTCCCGATAATAAGCGAGGAATTTCTTGTTCAATCTCGAGGTCGTTGTTAGCGATACCTCTCCCTACGGTAAGTGAGAATGTCTTGTTCTCGTGGTGGAATTGTTAGGGATATCTCTCTCCCCATAATAAGTGGGAATCTGTTGGTCTTGGGGTGGTTGTTTGTATTATTCCTAGCATATTGTGAATGTAATTGATTTGCCAGATGAAATTTACGATTAATGTTTTGTACTTCGAGTTTGCCAGGCAGAATTTGTAATGAGAAATTTTCTTTTGTTTAATCAAAACTGAATTTCTAATCTTGGCATGTGATTGAAAAGATCGTTTAATTTTGATCCGCACAACTCACTCGATGAAGTTGGCATGGTGATGGAATAAGTGCTCTTCTCTCTTGATTTTTGATACTCTTAACAACTGATTTTTTGTTTTTTGATAACTCAGTTATCCGGGGCAGCTTACTCATGTAATGTGCAAGTCATTCAAACTTTGCACATAGCCGAGGTAGCACTTTTTCCTAATTCAATATTCCAAATCTCAAGGAGCTAGAGCTAATTAAATTTGTTAATACCATTGCCTGTGGCAGCTTCTCTTCCTTCCCAATGTTCATCCGTGAACAAAATCAACAAAGATAAGAGTGATGAAAGCATAGAGAAACTGGAGAGTAGCTACCAAAGATGTAGAGTGATAACCCTTTCAAAGTAAAAAGTATGGACAGCTGATGAGGTACCATATGCATCCCTTGGAAGGTTTCATGTGTGCTAAGGAGCATTTCCAGGCTCGTCTTGATGATGTTTTGTTGATCCTAGCACCTAAACCGGCCGGCACCACATGGCTCAAAGCCCTTATTTCTGCCATCATGAAGAGAACTTGCTACACCAATTCTACTCATCCTTTTCTTACCACTAACCCGTGCGATTGTGTTCCATTCCTCGAGTTTAAGATTTTTATGGAACCCCCAGTTAAGGATGTTGATAACTTACCATCTCCTCGCCTCTTTGCAACCCACATTCCTTACACGTCCTTACTTGAGTCTATTCTGCGTTCTGGTTGTAAATAGTCTATGTTAGTCGGGATCCTAAAGACATGTTTATATCGATGTGGAATTTTCTGGCCAAGAGTAGATCATCCAAGAAGCTTACAACTCAAATGCCTCTTTCATTTGAGTTGCAAGGAATGTGGTGTTGCGAAGAGGCGAGGAGATGGTAAGTTGTCAACATCCCCAATTGGGGGTTCCACAAAAATCTTAGGCTCGAGGAAAGGAACACAATCGTGCAGGTTGGTGGTAAGAAGAGGATGAGTAGAATTGGTGTAGCAAGTTCTCTTCATGATGGCAAAAATTAGGGCTTTCGGCCATATGGTGTTGGATTTAGGTGTTGAGATCAACAAAACATCGTCGGGACGAGCCTGGAAATGTTCCTGAGCACACATGACACCCTTCCAAGTTAGGTATGATTCGGTACCGGAAGCCCTCGTACAGGAACATATCCTCATGAGCTATCCAACCTTTTTCCTTTGGAAGGGTCGAGATTATCTCTCTATATCTTTGGTAGCTTCTCTCAACGTTTTTTATGCTTTCATCCCTCTCTTCGTCAGGGCCGGCTTATAGTGGAGGCGAGAGAAGCAATCACTTCTGGCCCCCGAATTTCGGTCCAAAATGGAGGCCTGACTGTAATGTAATTTACATATTAATATTAGAATGTTTCGAAATAAAAACACAATTGTCTCTTACGGAGTATCTTTTTTGAAAACACTTGCAATCATATCTTTTTACATTTATATTGTCATAATTGTATCCTTTTAGTTAGATTTTTTAATTATTATTTTTGTACTTTTGTCATTTTAAAAAAAAATTCATGAATATGTAAGAGACTCAATATAGAAAATTTGCTTTGAACATCCAAAATATATGAGCCGGCCTTGCTCTTCGTTGTTGATTTTGTTCATGGATGAACATTTGGAATTAGAAGAAAGTGCTTCCTCGGCTGTGTGGCAAAATTCGAAAGACCTACATTTCATTTATACTAGAAAGTTCGATATTCGTCAATTTAGGCTTTGTTTGGGACCTGTGGAAAAGAAAAGAAAGGGAAATAAAATAAAATGGAAGGAAAATGAGAGGAAAAAGGAAGGGAAAATTTACTATTCTCAAAACTTAAAATTTTTATTTTCTTCTCTCTTTCTCTCCCAACCAAACAATAGGAGGGAAAATTTTTTAGTTTTCCTTTCTTTTCCTTTCCTTTCCTCAAGTTCCAAACAGAGCCTTAATGTTTTGTCTCCACCCTTGACCTTAATTTGGCAGAAACAATTGTTTTTTTTTTTTTTATGTAGTATTTTGCTAGTATATTAGTATTAGTATTTTGTTAGATTACTACGAAGTCCAACCTCTTGTCTATAGGAGTCGAACCCTAGGCCTCACGTTCCGAAAGAGCGCTACACCACCATTAGGCCAAACCCCAAGGCCAGCGTGAACTATTCTTACAGTATATTTTCTCCAAGAAACATTCAATTGTAATTAAGTACTCCTTCCGTCCCTAAACAAGTGTTCGGCGCGCAAATCCAGACCTTACAAAAGTTTCATGTTTTCTGTTAAAAAATCTAATTGTTTTTCACAATCTAATAAAACTCATTGCTATCTATTCATTTGTGAAAGAAAATTTAATTTTTTTAATGAAACAAATGCATCTTTTTAAAGACCTAAGTTTGCTCGTCGGACACTTATTTAGGGGCAGAAGGAGTATCTTTCTGGTAACACCGACCACAGACAGTTCTATTCAACTTGATTTCTATTGCCCCTTTTTTACCTGTTAGAAGAATTTTGTTTGATCTCTGACTTAGGTAGTGCTATACAAGTTTCTACTTTCTGCAAGATATTTCTATTCTGAAGGGGCGTTTCTGTCAACATTTACTCGTCTCATGGAGCATGTTGAAGCAACATGGAAAAGTATTGGCGGATGAAGACAATTTTAGGAGAGCTGCTACTCACACAGTAATTGTGCACAGATTTTGTGCACGGATTGCAGTGTGCGGCCCACTATGGGTTATAACCAAATGATCCAATCCGTTCATTGAATGTAAAATATTTTTTCAAGGGTCCTTGCAAAAAATCAGCTCAATCCGATACTTATAAGTGTTTGATTCAATCATTTAATTTTGCATTCAGATTTCAAGATAAGGAAAAGTTAGATGATTGAATCGAGCATTTATAGGTATCAGATTAAGCTAATTTTTCACGGTGACCCTTGAAAAAATGTTTTAAATTTAATCAACGCTCGGATTATTTTTGTGGGACCTGTAGTGGGCCCCACATTACGATCAGTGCACGATCAGTGCACTATTTTTCTGTGTTGGTAGCATTTCTGCAATTTTAGTATCTTGTTTCTATTCGGTACACTTGAGGAGTTCTTTTCTGCAAATTGGCTTATTTTTTATGCGTGTGTGTTTAGTTTTGTTGGACGATCTGGAAATATGGTGGAGAATTGTTTGGGCGCGTGAGATGGTATAGGTGTAGCACCCATAGAGAAGTTGAGGGAAAATAAGCTAAGGTGGTTTGAGCATGTCTACCGTAGATCAGGAGATGCAGTAGTTAAAAGAGCGGATAAGATAGCTTTGGGTAGCGATACTACGGAGAGGGATAGACCTAAATTGGCATTAGATGCTGTGGTGCATAACGATATGAGTATAGTAGGTTTGTGTGAATAAGTGACCCTTGACAGAGCTCAATGGAGGAAAATGATTCATGTAACCGACCCCAAGTGATTGAGGCATAAGGCTCAGTTTGATTTGGTTTGGTTTATTGTTTGGGTACGTGAGGGTGTTGGGGGGTCGGGAGTCTCTACTTGGGAGGCTTCTCCTCCAATGTGGCTAGCCAATTCTCTCATTAGGGATGACTGCTTTTTTTAGTTGTGATGTTGCTTTTATTGGTTACAACTTACAATCAATAAAGTTCCTAACATTTTGACCAAAAAAAGAGGGCTTATTTTCAGCTATATTTTAAAAATTTTGAGTTTTAATCATAGTAATTTTTTTACCTTTTCAACTCTCTTCGTCGAGACGGATCAATAATCCACAAAAATTGACACTAGATGAATGAGTTGGTCATCTGCTGCTTCTTTAGAGACCGTCATATTAGAGACCGTCATATTGCTTCTTCTCCGGGAAAGAGAACTTTGCGACCCGTGGGCCTTAGGTTTTTTCCTCCCACACACATACAAGATTCAAACACAGAACCCTTTTCTTTTCCGTGCACAAACTCAAGATCCACAGCCCAGTGGCTTTCACAATACAAAGTAAAGCAGCAATGCCGGAAGAGTTAGGCTCCATCGCCGAAATTAAGCTAGTTAATCGACACCGTTAAGCAAATAAGCAAGACCAGTGTGTGTAGCAGATCTATTGATGAGTTTAGGCCTTAAAAGTTAAGAAGATGTTATTATCAATGGCTTCAAGCACTCGAAATCGATTAGTGATTCAAATCGTAATCTCCTAAAATCAACTGGGTTCTCAGTCATTTCTCTACTTTCCATGAGGCTCGTTTCTTCTGTGGGGACTTTTCCCTTGACTGTCCCAATCAAATCCTGAGTTTTTAGGCTGAATGAAGCTCCCCATGATAATTAGTACTAATGAACAATATCAACAAAATTAAACCAAACACACCCACATTGGAATGGACTTATAATGCAGAATAGCTCTTTCAATTGTAAAATTCTACAATATCCAAAGCATGTAAGGACTGTTTCAGATATAAATCTGTAGCACTAAAACCTACAAAAACACAAAACGAACATACTCATCGGTCGTCAAAACCTACAAACAACGCGAACTTGCTGTGCGCACGGGTTGTTGATGCAGGTCGGCAAGCTTCCACCGGCCAAGCTCTTCCCATGACACACTGTCATTGAGATTACGAAGTCGGAAGAGATGACAGATGGTCATAAACTTCATCCGGGTTTGAATTCTGAAAGGTCCACTAGAGATCAGAAATTGCTGAAGAAACAACACGATCTTTTTCTTGCCCCTTCCAGACGATTAGAGATAATAACTTGAAGACTTCTCATTCGCGGGCAATCAAACTATCACACATTGCAGTTTGGATTCTGCATATCGAAATAATAACCATGCATCCATCTTTTGACCCGTCCATAATTCACAAATCTTCAAGTTTGAAGAACCTGGCAATGCACAATGTGACTTTTGGGGCGGTTCCTTCCCGCAAGATTCAACAAGAAATTTGCAACCAGAGTCCTGAACTGTCCTTTCCCTGCGATGTTTTCCCACAAATGTTCACCCGAACCACCCCTTGATTCGTCGCAATTTGAAACGTCAACAAGAGAGATACTCATATTATTCCGTATAATGCAGAGTTTTCCGTTGAGCGGGAGAAGTGCTGCTGCCTCCAAGGCCTTAGAGTTTCCCAAATGCATCTTGCTATCAATATGCTTGCTCCAAGAATCGGTCTTTTCATCGTAAACCCTAATTTTGCACCCATCTTTACACTCCACAGCATACAGCCGCCCATTTAGGGAAGCACTAGGGTTCCTCCACCCAGCAACCATCCCATTATAAACCGGGTACCAACTATCTGTCTCGGGTTGGTACACCTCACTCAAAACCTGTCTGTGGGAACCAAGCCCCTTCAAGAACCACTTTCCCTCATAAACAACCCCAATAAAGGGCACCATCGCAGTGCTCATATCAGAAATGAAAGACCATCTGTTCTTGTTCGGATCAAAAACCTCCGCCGATCTCAAGGATCGGTGTACACCCTCGTTTTCCCCGCCGGCTACATACAAACAGTTGTTTATTACACAAGACCCGAAGAAATGACGCCTTCGCAACATATCCGGAGCACGGAGCCATTTATTAGTCCGCGCGTTATAAAAAATGACGCGTCGCATGGAACCCTTGATTGGGTCTTTCCCGCCAAATAAGTAAAGGTGACAACCGCTGAGAACAGCAGATCCGAACCCTAGAGCTTGCGAATATTCACTTGGGACCGGAGGAAGAGGTTGCCAAATCTGGTAAGTGGGGTCAAAAGCATGCCACGAGATTTTCCCATCTCGGTCTCTCTTCATTATGTATATCCACTCTTCTGAAATTCCCAAGTTTTTCCGAAGCGAATAAAAGAAATTACCGGACAAGAGGCGGTACCATCTTTTGCAGACCAACCGGAGCTTATAGTGCTCAACTCGTGGGACCCGGATCAAGCAAGCGATGGCAAGATCGTCAGGGAGTCCTGGAAGTAGAGGGGATTGGCTCCGGTTTCTTTCACGCCTTGTTGGTTTTTGCCTAGTTGGATGTATGGACGGCTTGATGCTGGGCTGAAGACAAAGCTTTGTGCCGGGGACATATCTCTTTGCTCCTGCAACAGTTTTAAGGCCTGCATCTACTCTACAGAAACATGCTGTTGTATCAACCTGCAAATATACAAACATTGTAAAAAAAATTACCAAACAAGAACTTATGAGAATTTCAGGACCAGAGACAAATAATTCAAACATGTACAATTATGAGAAACTTTCTCACAAGGATCCGAATTTCAGTTCGTTTTGTTGTCTCGGTTAGCTAGGAAGAGAAATCTTTTTGGAAACATTCAGAAATGTAGTTGAAATATAATGGAAATGTCAAGAGAATCTCGGAATGCATGAAAATGTCATTGTTGAATATTTATAATAGGCGTGGAAACAACACTATTTTGGCACGTTTGGTGAAATTTCGACATGTTACCAATCTGTTGGTGGAAACATTGGAATTTTGGGATTCCATATGAAATTTCCTTTGACTACAAATAATAATACTTATACATAATGATGCCCGATAGGTGAGCTAAATTAGGGATGCATAGAGTTCGGTTTGGTCGGTTTTTAAGATAATTTTACATCAGTTTTGTAATCATATGATGAAAACCAACTGTTAATTTGTAATAACCAAACCAAACCATAGTGCATTGGAGTAGTACGGTTAGGCTTTGTGCGATCAGTTTAGGCCTCAAAGTGCATTATCGATACAATATCAAACGATGATTGATTTTACATGGTTATAAAAGAAACTCTACTAAATGTAGTTCCAACAAAAAAAGAGGCAATAATTGTAATATTTATCAGTGTTCTAAAAGTCGGCCGCCTAAGCCAACTATTCCCCACCTAGGCGCTAGTCAGCCGACTAGTCGGCACCTAGGTGCTAGACACCCCCTTTCCGCCTAACTAGCGCCTAGCGATTTTTAGTACATTGATGTTTATAAACAATCATTTAAAGGGGTCACTGTTTCAGTAGTATTCTGAGAACAGCCACTTTGTGCATATTGCCAAAGGTTAGGTTTGTTTCCAATCCTCCCCCGCCCATACCCCCAATGATTGGGGACTACATGGGTTCTGTTGTTGTTGTTGTTGTAGTTGTATTAATGGGGAAAGTAAGACAATATTTCACCTCCAACTTCTAGCTCATCATCAAGTGTATGAAGGAGAGAATCAAATATAAGGATGTACTAGTATAGATGTTATAAGAGTAATGTAAGAAATTTGGTTGGTTTAGTTTTGTTTGGTGTACGAATCCTTGAAGCTGAACCGAACGGAAAACCAATTTATTTGTTCTCTCAAAACAAAGAACACCGAAACTAGTTAATAAAACCAACCAAAATGGACGGATTTGGTTTGGTATGGGCGGTCCATTTGGTCTGGTGGTCTTTTTTACATCCCTTCCCTAAAAATGGCCAGAGAAAAGCAGAAAAACTAGCTTATTTACTTAGAAATGCAACTACTCTGACAAGCAAGAGAAACACAAAGGTCAAGCCCCATAAAAATTTAAACCATCATCTCAAAAAGAGGAAGACAAAGCCCATTCATAGAAGAGAAAGTGGGAACTCAGACTTGGTGAACAAGCTCTTGCCATGAGAAATGAAAGCAGGGAATCCAGAAGAACCACGAGGCTCATCCCAAAGAAACGACAAAGAAGGATGTCATAACTGTTATGATATAAAGTGAAGCCTCAAAGGGACTTTAAGATCCGTCAACTATTTTGAGCTGTCCTTTCCCTATTTGACATTAGTTAACGATCATCTGTTCTATTATCCAAGATAATTGATGGCAAACAGACCTTACAAAACATATGCAAACAAGAAAAAGAAACCAGAAGAAGAAATTAGATTTGGTTTCGTAAAACCAAGAGCGACACAAAAAACTAGACCAACTTATGGTACATCATCATGATTCCCGCGGATCAAAAAAAAAAATTTCATGATTCCCTGTATAGCTGGAATTATTTACAAGAATTCAGATGCATCTCCACAAGTATTTACAACATCTGCACCTCGTAAGTTGTCCTGGACTCTCAAAACACACTAGTGATATTTTCAACTACCACAGCTGTCATAGGTGATTATGCATCCAGAACAACCTAATACCAGGCCTGAATGGTGAAGTGCTAGTTACAACTTACAAGAATTAAGTTGCACCAAGATGGAATAATGAACCCATTGATGAAAGCGTACTCACTACATATCAATAAAATGTTAAATCGATGTTGCTTTGATCTGGACCAACCTTCAAAAGTAGGTTATGTTTTCCATATTCATGCATGTAAACTAATAATTACTTCCAGTAATTAGCAGTACTAGCTTGAACATGGAACTTTATTTTCCTCTTCAGTTCTGATGATTCCTCAATCCTGCATAATTCTAGTTGAACTTTTACTCTTGTAGTTGTTGTTTACTTCCCAGATCCCGCTATTACATAAACTAACTGTTCAGTATGGAAATAACAACTTCAGCATTATTAGCTAGAGGAAATTATGTTTCTCACACTTCAGGTTATTCTTAAGTGAAACAATGGTTTTGGTCACAGCAAGGAAATAACGAGATCCTCAAAGTTACCATGGTTAGATTATGGTTTCACCTACAAATCATACATAATTCAATTCTAAACTGTTCCAAATTCAATCCCAATAACATGACTCAACATTTCCAAGCATCGCTTCGAATCATTATGCATAAACCGTGTCTTCTACAGAAAGAAACTCTTATACAGACTCAGTACACACAAACCCAGACACGTTCCCATCACTCAATGGGTAAAACTGGAAGATCTCTAATCAAAGTTCCTTTGCCCTTTGACATCCTGATTCCCAAGTCTTTTGCTGTACTCTTTCCAAAACTACACCTAAAAGAATAAACTGTTGCCTATGACAAAAAAGGGGGCAAAAAGGGACAACCCCATTGCGAAGGAATGCCCATACTCCCTAAACTGTTAAACCACATCTTTTACAATAACTCCACCTCAGGATAGAAGATTCAGAGGACATGAGGGATTTCCAAGAAAAGGTTGTTAATCACAATAAAAGGAATTCCAACAAAAACCAATGAGATCAAACTACGAATCTTACGGTCTCATTTCATCTAATTGAAGATAGACATCAAGAGGGAGGTATTGAAAGAAAAGGCATATGCTCATGTAGTGTTTGTTGAAAGATGCCAATCTAGAAGATTCCAGCTTTAAGAAGAAATGTTGAATAGTGACAGAACCGGAGCTTAATTCATTCGGCATAATTGTTAAAAAAAAAAACTGTGGAATGGGACACTCAGATTAGACGATTCAAATCAACTTGATCATTGTCCAACAAACCAAACAAATTTAATAATGCGAGATTATGAACTGTACCAGGTGCAGAATCGTTTCGGCTCAAATGTCCTCAATAACACTTTTTCACAACCTCCAGAAGAAGTGAAAAAATAACATTGCTAGATAATTCAAGAATTATTGCTACCAAAAAAGCAAAAGAACCACCACCCACACATGAAATAAGCAATCCCAGCACGTAAAAGACAAACATGAGACTCTGGCATACATTTCCAAACCATAGAGAGCACTGATCAAAGAAGCAAAGAAAGAACCCCAAGGGTTTGATTAGTGGTCAAGGCCTGGGACTTAGAGGTTTGCTCCCTCCTAGGGTCTCAGGTTAGAAACTTAGGTGTTATCATCTCCTTTGGGGCCATTCCATACAAAGCTTCGCTCTGGCTTTAATTGGGACCCCTGCAAGTGGGTGGTGGGATTGGTCACCTAGGATTAGTCGGAGTGCACGGAAGCTGACCCGGGCACCTAAGTTATCAAAAAACGAAGCAAAGGAAGATGAAATGTTTACCAGAGGTGGCTGAATCCTGTCCATTTCTCAAAATACAGCTTCAAATCCCACCTCAAGAAAATCAAACGATTATCTCTCAACTACCATCCTACAAGGAAAAAACATACATCAGAAATGCACAACACTAATCCAGCAATCACTATTAACCCACATACAAAATTCAAACCTTCATGAATCAAGTTCCAATGGAATCATGCATTGAATTTGTGGAGAAGTCCAACCTAATTCTCAACTCCAAAAACTGAAAAGACTGATTGAACACCACAACACCTAAGCCTAGAATACCCTAGTAAAAAGCAAATAGAAACCCATCTCAAAAAATTATTCCCCCAGATCCAAAACCCAACAATCCGGACCAAGAAAATGAGAAACCCTAATTGAGAATCAAAACTAAGCCTACTTCAGAGACTGATCAAATTACAGACCAAACACACCCAATTACTTCAATCTTAAAAACCCATGTCCAAAATAAAAAACCCATATAGCAAATCCCCCAAAAATATCAAATTTCTAAGATTCACAGAGAAGACACAAAGTTAAAAACTTTACCCCCCCAAGAACTCAATAGCCACAAATGCGATACAGCAAGAAAATAGGCAACAAAAGGCACTGAAGAAAGAGACCCCTCCTCTCTCAGCAAAATGAGATTCTTCAGTGGAGAATTGGGCCCATAAACCCCAAACTGCGCAACCTCCAAGCGCAAGATACTGTTTGAGATGACAATAAAGAGAGAGAGAGAGAGTTGTGAAAAAGCAAACCTAAACCACTAGTGGAGGAGAGAAAGTGGTGGTGCTTGTGATGATGGCCGGTTGGTATTAAACTTGAAGAAATCAAAGAACAAGTCTAACAAAGATATTTGGAAGATAGCTCTTGTTCTAGTCTAGATAGAGAGTTTGAAAGGGAGGAAACATATGGGATGGGTCAAAATGAGCAGAGGGTTTTCAATAGTTTAAAAAGTGTAGGGACAAAGATTCAAGAACATAAGTATGTGGGTCCTACGAAGCCCAATTCCACCAAATGCTCTAAAGTAATTGAAGATTTCCTCTGTGGGTGACCCACCACACCATGCTTGACTTGCCTGCTCCACAAAGGGGTAATTTGGTCTTTTGAAACTAATTTTCGTGATTGCCCTTGTTTTTCTTTTTGAAAGAATGCAAGGGCGGATCAAAAAAGAAGAAGAAAGAATGCAAGGGCAATCAGCGTGGGCCTGGGGTGGTTTAGTGCACCTCCGCATTAAACAGTATAGTGTGACCGATCCGGTCGTTCATTTCAGTAATTAACAGCTCATTAAAATTCAAGCAATGAACGATTTAAATTTGTATGAGGTTGGATTAAATCCGAGTTGTTCGTACCAAAATGAACAACCAAATCGATCGCACTACACGATGTAGTGCGAGAGGTGCACTAGAACACCCCAAAATCCAGTCAGCGTAGCATTCTCATGAGCGTGATCAACAGGGTTTTTACCCATTACGAAATAGGAGTATTTAATTGTGATTAATTATTATTATTTATTTGGATCGTCACCAGAAAATGTTTGCGAATTAATTACTGTTTATAGTTCCACCAAGGTGCAAGTCGGACTAAGGACCCTCCATACATGATACGAGTACTAATCTATGACTTAGCGAAATACATTTATCTTGAAACCAATGGGCTTGATTCAATGCGTACAGTGCATTTGTTTCACAATAAATGTGTTATGATAAGTCATCGATCTATATCCAATGAACATTATTTCTCGCATGTCCGAAGAACCTGATGAGCTCCACAAAAATGAACAGTTCTGATTATTGTTGCGAGCCCGAAATAAGCCCGTAAAATTTGAAACTGGATGGGAGAAGACTGGAGTGGGACCTGAGTTCCTTTTTATTGCTGGGGGAGTGATTTATTTAAAAGAACACTTTGAAACAAGGAATAATCTTGTAAAGTGGTTTCCCACTGTTTTTGATGAGGTTGACCTTGGATGGATGCTTGAACCAAACCAATGGTGACTTCTCGTTTGGAACTCTTTTTCTTTTTGTTTATTATTGTTTCTCCCTTTTTCTTTTTGCCTTTTTGTGTGTGTATTTATATATATCCTTGTATTATACTCACTTGTCTTGTTATATTTGTTCAATTTTGAAATGCTATCTTCTTAAATGAACAAATTAAATTGATTATGCCAAGGATAATACCTTTTTTTCATTTTGGCACTAGATATCATTATGCATAGGATAACATGCCCATGAGTTACTAAATAAAAAGAGAAACTGTGTTTTCCCATCAATAGTGTCGCCTATAATGAAATAATGAAATAAGAATTGAGTGGAGTCTTAAAATGATCGAAGAAAGACTTGTCGAAAATTGCCGATGAAGTGGGCATCTCAGGTGTGAAGGAGCTAGCGGCAATAGCAGCAGATCACTAAATAAAATAGAAACCAATGTTTTTCCATCAATACTGTTGCCTAAAAAAAAAAAAAATGTTGGAATACTAAAACACGAGAATCAACTTCATTTTGAGTGCAGATCACACCATATCATAGATTAATGTGCAACGTGATCGATCTTTTCTACTTTTTTTAAAACTACAAGACGTCTATTTTCACTCCTGCCACAATAAATTATAGATATCCATTCTATTATTAATTAAATTTCTTTTTTGGTAAAAGTACGCAGAGAACCCCTCAACTATCACTTTTTCTCACAGAGATCCTCTCATGTTTAAAATCGCCCATGTAGACACCCTCAACTATAACCGTTAATCAATCAGCAACATTCTGTCAAAAAGACCGTTAAGATGAAGGGATCAACGTGGACTTTTTTTTTTTTTTTTATAGATGAGGGGGTCGGTATGGGTGATTTTTAAGGGATAGAATCGTCATTTTTCTTATTCCATTAACAGAGTTAGCCAATTTTTGATTTTATATAGTTGAGGGGGATCTGTATGGGTGGTTTTAAATGTTATGGGATCTCCGTGAGAAAAAAATGATAATGATGGGGCCTCCGTGTACTTTCCTTCTTCTTTTTTTTTGGGGTAAGATTCTTGTATCCTTCTCAATTACCTATATTCATTTGGAGCTTTCAGAATTCTGTGGTTTCTAACTCATTTAGATGTCCTACATATTGAAGATGGCACATGATTTATGATCGTTACACTTGACTTAACTTTAATCATTGCCCTATGAATTGTGGAGCCCTCAATGGAAAAACAGAGGTGTATCTCTGTGTTAGCTTGAGATAACTCTGAGTGGGATATGATATACCTTCTAATAATAATACCCAATGTAACTACAGGAAAACTTTCTTTACGGTTATTACCGTAAATAATATTTACGGTGCTCAATCGTGCCCCTCCAAAAATAAGTATTTTGGACGGTCTGGATTGAAAACTAATTTTCACCGCTGGTCAAAATTGAAAACACATTTCAGGCATTGATTGCGCGGAGCCGTGAATAAATTTCCACAGTGAATAAATTTCTCTCATATAACTAATCTCCAATCGACGGAGGTAAGAGCAGGAAAGGATTAAAAAGAGACCTCACATTTAGTTCTATATGCATCACGTGGATGTTCTCAAACAGTTTTACTATTGATCAATAGCGTTCTCATGTACGTTCAGAAATCGAGGAATTCAAGGAACATTATGCCGCGGAACTATTTTTCAAAATCGGAGCCGAAAGACATCAGTGATAATAGGCATATATAGAGACAGAGACCCGGTTTTTTTTTTTAAGCCCCTACTCTTTCAATACCAATGGCTAAAGACTTAAAGGTCCCACCTCTTTGCAATGTGCCTTGGAGCTTCAATGAGCCTCATAGAAGCATTACCCATGTCATAAGACTAAAAAGCACAAAAAAAAATAAGAGAGAAAAGCCCTCCCTGAAGACCTAAAAAGGAGTGAGAAAAACTTCTTTATGGAGCAATCCATAAATAAAGTTTACGGCGCTTAATTGCGCACGTCCAAAAGTGTTTTGGATGGTCTGGATTTAAACTATTAGTGCGAATAGTTTTTTTAAAATCCGGACCATCCAAAACAGAAACAAATGACTGAGATTGCGCGGAGTTGTGAATAAATTATTCACGGCGGATGTTTCTCTCAAAAGGATTAAGGTCACCATCATAGGTCAAAACCATCTAACTGGAAGCCAGTGCATGAACGAGAAAGGAAATAGTACGTAGCTTCTTAGTGCTATTCCCATTCAAAAGACTAGATTGAAAAAGCAAAAGGTTTTCCATGAGTTGAATTTAGTTGATAAAATGTGCAAAGAAATTAATGCTGTAATGAGATCATGGATGTAACAACCCGCTCATGTCCTGTACAATATTGTCCGCTTTGAACGCCAAACTACATCAGACTTTTCAGTGAGATCATCCATCCCTGGATTACTCTAAGGCAACCACGTTTAACTGTGAAGTTCCAATAGGCTTTGACGCCCTCATTGCTTTAAAAGGCCTTGTACAAGGTAGGATGACAATTTATTATTTATAGCACACGACTTACACTTCACCAAGCAATGTAAAACCACCCCTAGCTGACCCCTCTAGTCAGTGATCAGACAGCCCCCGCACAGGTCCCAACCGCCCTCTGGCCGGTCGACCACTTCCTGAAACTCCTAGGGGTGGGGCGTCACAATGGATTCGTAGAAAGATTCAAGGACAGAAATGTAAAAGCAACGAGAAAGATAACATACAAAATGAATTTGTTAAATATGTATTTGACTAGTCTTCATTTGTTGTCTGTAATCTCAAGTTGCCCCCAATTGATTCAGGGTGTTTCACTTTCTTTGAAAAAGAACTTAAAAAAAGAGAGGTAATTTCAAGCTAAAAAATTATGTGTTTACGCAAATAATTTTTCTATCAATATGGATCTTGTTTGATAGATTTCATTGAGATCTTTTAAACGGTGCAAAAAAATCAAAAAATTATTTTTCATTTTCGTTATATTTGAATTTGAAATTACCTTTTAAAAAAAAAAAAGAATGTTCAGAAAGAAAGCGAAACGGGGCACTTTGTGAAACCATTGGCAAGTCAAATAGTCAGCACTATTAAATATGTTAGTTATATATCTCCCTCAAATTGTAAAAACATTGAAAAGTCAAATAGTCAGCACTATTAAATATGTTAGTTATGGAATGAGAGATGCTATCAAACACCCCGTGCGCAAAATGTTAAGTTGCGATGACGATACAGAAAAAATTGCACAAATAGGATAGAAGTATGACTAGAGGATGTCAAATTCAACAATATTTACAAAAAATACTTGTGCGGGGTATTTTTATGCTGTTTTTTTATCGGGGTGCATTGCGATACGGTAAAGATACGGAGATAGTAAAAAAAATTAAAAATGGGACGTATGAGTAGAATTCGCTAAATTAAATAGTATATATTTTTAGTGTGACCCAATAGAGATATTCAAAAAACTGTTAAAAGGGATGATATATAGCCATTCTACGTACATTCTACGTCTTTTTCTATAAGAATTAAGTAAAATACTGAGAATCGATATTTACAACTATTGAAAACTAATCCTTACACGTGGATACTTTTGAAAGATATATCTGTAGGTATAAAGAATGGATATTTCGTATCCGATACTAATACGATGAGGTATGGACACACACGTGGGAGATCTGGTGTGATATGGTATGATATAGCTAGAATGATATGAGACAATCTGAAAAGATAGGTCAAGGCTGTGAATAGGATACGTAAAATTAAAAAGTCATAATACAATGTTTTAGCATTGACCCTGCATAATCACATAACCATTGAGAGATTGTTTTTCTTGGTATCCAATTATATATCACTTTATTTGGGTTGCTTGTTTAATGGTTAAAATCCAATTTTATGAAACACATGCATGTTTGACACAATATAGATATTTACAAAAATATGAAAAAAGATGACAAGAGTATTGTGTATAATAAGGCTCCGTTCCAGAACACCTTCTTAAAAAAAAAGTACTTATTTCACATTTTCAAACTCAAAAATAATGTAAATAAATTTTTTTAAAATTTTTTTTGCACCGTATAAAAGATTTCGATAAGATCTATCAAATAAGATACATATTGCTAGAAGAATTATTTGCGTAAACACATTATTTTTGAGTTTGAAATTGCTTTCTTAAAAAATAAGTACTTATTTTGCAGTTCTAGAATGGGGCCTAAGTTTACTTCAATTTACTTTTTTTAGTGGTCGAAATCCAACTCCACAGAACTCACGTTCGACGCAATAATAAAGGATTCAAAAGAATATTAAAAAAGATGACACTTTTTTAGCATTGACCATGCATCATCACAAATAGTGACAAACCGTTGTACTTTAATTATGCAGAACAATTTACATATAAATTTACTTGGTTACTTGTTAATTTAATGGTTGAAATCCAATTTTATTAAACACATTTGGCACAATAAAGTTATTCGAAAATCAATTACAAAATCCAATACTATCTAACATCTTAATCTTTTCCTCTCCGAATTAAGTAAATTATTAAAAACCATATTTTTAATTATTTTTAATAATATACTACATTTAGAAGTGCCACATTCTCAATTTTATAATAGTATCTGAAAGCTATTTAATGTTTCAAAAACATAGAAATTAATCTTTAAATTGTGGATACTTTTGAAAGACGTATCCTCCGCAAGTATCAAATGCATTTCAATATTGAACATCAATACGTTTTCTATCAAAAAGTTAAAAGCAATATTAGAGTCCGTTGCACTTTTTTTTAAAACCTTCTTTTTTAAAAAGAAGGTAATTTCAAGCTAAAAAATTATGTGTTTAAGTAAATAAATTTCTTACCAATATGAATTTTGTTTGATAGATCTCATTGAAATCTTTAAAACGATGCAAAAAAAATCGAAAAATTATTTTTCATTTTCGTTATATTTGAGTTTGAAATTACATTTTTTTTTGAAAAAGAAGGTTTAAAAAGAAAGCGGAACGGAATCTACTCATGGCCGAGATGTTACTGAGTTGATTGATTTGACAGGTAACAACATTATACTCCGTAAAGAACTTCAAGAATAAGGCTGTGCGTTCTTTGAACTTAACTTAAATTTGAGAATTTTATCTTTATTTGAATTTTTTTCACAATTGTTAGTTTTGTGCCAAACTTTTGTGAGTAATTGATTCGTTTTGACGAGAGGAATCAGAAAAGTAAATTTTTTTTACTTTTACCCAAATACTTTGAGAAATAACCATTTTTTAGCAAAAAAAAATGTCAGTTTTTGCGCAGCCTAAAAGCAAAAATTGGTGTTCCTGATCTCTCCAGCTCTCTATGTTCGGAAAAAAGATAACCGTTGTGTTTGGTTGAGAGTTTAGTTTAGTTTAGTTTTGGTAGTGGGTGGAGAGAGAAATAGAGTAATGATTGAAGATAGGGGTAATGATTGGAGAGAGATAGAGAGAGATGAGAAAGTAATAATTGAAAAAATAGGGTAATGATTGAAAAAAGAAATAGAGTAATGATTGAAAACAAAACTAAAACTAAAACTAAACGGGTAACCAAACAAAGCCGTTCACGTTATTCCTTCTTTTTCAGCACTTTTACATTTACCAAACAGTATGTAACATTTTACCATCCAGAAAAACTTTTTTACGGTTGTTTCCATAAAGAATAAGTTACGGAGCCCAATCGCGACTGTCGAAAGTGTTTTTGGACAGTCTGGATTGAAAATTAATTCTTACTGGTAAGAAATGAAAACGAATCTTAACCATTGATTGCACAAATCGACGGCTGTGATCGCGCCGCTCCGTGAACAACCTGTTCACGAAGCCTCCGTGAAAAAGACAATCTCTTCTGCTTGTATTTGTGGAAATAGTTGTATATGCCATCCTATCAAACAGGAATATATCACAATTTGGAACCTATCAAATTCAGGTTGACCTTTGACCACGAACACTTTTTAGTTTCTAGAATTCGTTGGAAAGATTTAATCATGCAAAAACTGATTAGGTTCGTCGAATTGAGTGATTTTTCGGTGCCGAGCAGGTATATCCTATGTGGTATCCGTTCGGCGTATTTGAGCCATCCGATACACTTTTGGATGACTCGGATTGAAACCCTCTCTCTCCTCTCACACAACACTTTCTCTCTCCAAATCTGAGCCGTTCAAACACGCAATAAACGGCTCGGATGCACTAGCGGGCACCACGTGGTACCCGCTCGGCAGCGAAAATTTTTCCCGTCGAATTACTTATTTTGAGATAAATGAGTTTTTGATATAATTATTACAAGAGAGGGAAAGCCTGGAATGGGCCTGGGGAAAAAGAAGAGAAAAAGGCCTCAAGTCCATCTAGTTTTTGTTCTGCTAAGAGGAAAAAGCAAAGCTCTTTGAATCCAGGCCCATGAGAAGCCCAACTTGGTAGACTCTTCTAACTTGAGATGGAGCCTGACCGGTGTGTGCGACATTGGGTCGTTTGCTTGGGCGCAGGGCCGGCCCTGATATTTTAGAGGCCTAAAGCGAATTTTAAAATGAGGTCTTAGTTCTTTTGACAAAAAAAAAAAAAAAATCAACTTAAGTGGCTAATATGAAGTAAAAAGATTAAACTTTATATTTTAGCTTCGTAATTTAATTAACTAAAATAATTTTTTACAAAATTTTACACCATTATAAAAATATGAATCAAACATGACGAAGTAGTGCACATACACTGCGTTTTGTCTAACGAATATTTTGAATATTTTTTTTTTATCAAAGTTTGTTGAGTGAAAATAAATTATTTTGGTTTATTTTTGTCAATAGGTTTAATTTGTGAATTTGACATTAGAAGTTAAAAGTAAAATTAAAAAAACTTATCAAAACATTTATGGTGTGACCTTGGTCTTAAGTTACATCTACAAAGCATAAGTAATTTGTAACACAAGAAGTGCAAGAGTCTTATAAAAAAATAAGGGGAAAAAATAGCTTGCCAACAAAAGAGCTCCTAGGACTTGAACCTAGGACCTTTAGGTTTTATAACTTTACACAAACCACTGAGGCCAAAAGTTACTCTATGCTAGAATATGGAAACTTTAATATATATTATATAATTATGTTTTATAGAAAATGAGGCCTCCTTTCTGCATAAAATCTGGAGGCCTAAAGCGTCGACACCTCCAGCACCACCTCAGGGCCGGCCCTGCTTGGGCGTCAAGCATTGCGTTGCCCAAAGAAAATGTCAAAAGTATATAATAATTATGCCATTATGTATACCGCATCACGCCACAAATTTCAAGCGTTTGATATCTTACACAAGTTGGGGGATGTTGTAGGGTCGGCGCTTTCTTGAAGTGCAGAACTGGACCATCCATCACGACAATCAATGGTTCAGATACGATTGTTAACATTGATTGGCATATAACACAGCTTATGAAACAACCCCATTCTGGACAAATTATTTTCAAAATGGAATGCTAAGGAATGTATTACTCCTCTCAATAAAAAATTCAAGTTAAATAAGTTTAATCATAATGAAGTCATTGTTTTTTGGTTACAAAAATGAAGGTGCATGAATGGTGTATCCGTCACATTTGTTAGGGAATATTATTTCCCCTTGACACCACGTTACAATCTGTAGGAGACTCCACCGTACCTATTTCAGGACCGAAACTAAGTTCCCACCACGTGTGATGGTGTTATGCGTATATTTAGCCTAGGGAGGTGTGGCGGATTTGAGTTAAATTGAATAAGTTATTAGGGGATTGATTCAGATATTAGTCTTTAGCCCAATAAGGTGCTATGAAGACTTAAACCTGAGTATTGTCAAACCCAATCTAAGCTTTCAACAACTGAACCAATCCCTTATTGGGGAGGGTCATCATTATTATTGAAAAATTAATCAATCACATAAGAACAAGTAAGGTACACATTTGGTTATGAAATGCTAATTGTACTTGATCACTAACTAATATGTGTGCCACTTCCGACAGCCACTAGAATGTTGTTCGAAAAGAAAGAGAATGTTATCGAATTCATCTGTATGCAAGGTGCATTTTTAAGACAGCTCAACTGTGTGTGTGAGAGAGAGATGATTTTTTTTTGGTAATTCAGGTTGTTCCGGGTCAGTTTGCGAGCACCTAGCTTGCACTAATTCTTATGGATTCTCTCATAGTTTTTCACACGCTTACACATGGGGTGAGGTAACTCCAAGAGTTGCTGATGAGGTGAATCGAATATAATTTGAGACTTTAAGAAAGAGAAAACCACTACAACGCAGGCCAATGTCATCGGGCCAACCCTTTTAGGCCTTGTTCGGCTAAATAATCCATCCTGGATTATTTTTTGTCCTTATTAATTTTTTTTTTTTTTGCATTTGTTAGTTTTTCATCAATTTTTTGAGAATTATTGCTTCGTCATGATGAAACGAATCTAAAAGGTAAAAAAATTACGATCAAAATCCAATTTTTTTGAATAAAGACGAAAGAATTGACTTATTGACTTATTTTTATCTTTATTCAAAAAAATTGAATTCGGTCATAATTTTTTACTTTTTAAATTTCTTTTGTTATGACGAAGCGATAATTCTCAAAAAAATAATCCATAATGAATTATTTAACCGAATAAAAAGCCGCCGTCAGAGATGAAATTATTGGTACATGCATGATAAAAACTGCGGGCCATGTTTCGGAAAAAAATAATCCATAATGAATTATTTAACCGAATAAAAAGCCGCCGTCCGAGATGAATTCAAAAAGAATTCAAAACTGTCTTGTTCTCTTTACAATTTAAAAAGAATTTTTCAAAAAATTTCCCCTAGATTCTTCCTACTTTCAACATTTCTCTCTCTATCTCTCTCCACTTATTATCCCTACTATTTTTCAAAAAAAATTTCAAACACCAATCCAAACATAGCAATTTTTTTGAAAAATAGTAGGGGTAATAAGTGGAGAGAGATAGAGAGAGAAATGTTGGAAGTAGGGAAAATCTAGGGAGAATTTTTTGAAAAATTCTTTTTGAATCGTAAAGAAAACAAGGCAATTTTGAATTCTTTTTGAATTAGAAAAATTATTGGTACATGCATGATAAAAACTGCGGGCCATGTTTCGGAGAAACAATAAAGATTCTTCTTGGGAACCCATAATAGACAACCACATGTCATTTTGTCACAATCCGACAATTATCTATAAATAATTCATTTCAACATCCTTGTCATTTCAACATCCTCCGAGTGCTTGTACCTCTCTCACATTTCCATCCTTCAATTCGTAGCAGTACATAGCAACCAGAACCAAAAACCACCGCCACCAAACTACCACCACCACCAACACCACCGGCGGCGGCAGCGGCAGTTATGTCACTTCCAGACCCAGTAGTAATCATAATCGGAGCCGGACCCTCCGGCCTCGCCACTGCCGCATCCCTAACCCGCCTATCCATCCCATACATAATTCTAGAGCGAGAAGACTGCTCTGCCTCCCTATGGAAGAAAAAATCTTACGATCGACTCCACCTTCACCTACCAAAACAATACTGCCAGCTACCCCACATCCCTTTCCCCACAAACTTCCCCAAATACGTACCCAAAAACCAATTCCTACAGTACCTTGACTCCTATGCCACCCACTTCCACATCACCCCTAAGTTCAATCGACTCGTCGAGTCAGCGAGATTTGACGAGTTGATTGAAAAGTGGAGGGTGGTGGCGAGGAACGTGGGGTCGGGCGAGGCGGAGGAGTATTCTGGGAGATTCTTGGTGGTGGCGACTGGAAAGAGCGAGGAGTTTGTGCCGGTGGTGGAAGGATTGGGGGGGTTTACGGGGGAGGTTATACATTCGACTGGGTATAAATCAGGAGAGAAGTATAGAGAGAGAAGGGTTTTGGTAGTTGGGTGTGGGAATTCTGGAATGGAAATTGCATTTGATTTGGCTGTCCATGGTGCCAAGACCTCCATTGTTGTCCGAAGCCCGGTAAGCTGAAGTAATCACATATTTTTAATGCTGTGTTTGGTTTGTGTTTTGAAATTTTTTTTGAAAAATAACAGGGATAATAAGTGGAGAGAGATAGAGAGAAATATTAGAAGTAGAAAAAATCTAGGGGGAATTTTTTGAAAAATACTTTTTAAAAAACAAAGAGAACAAGACATTAGAGATTACTATGTTATACACGGACCCTCCGTGCAAACATACTTGAACGGCCCACCAATGAACAATGGACACATAAGCCAAACTGGCTCTCTCTCTCCCTCTCTCAACTGTCTCTCTCACCCCCAAACCCAGTTTGCCCTTGGTCCGGTTTGGTGGACTCCTATTGATGATATTTTTTTTTTTATGATCTTGTGGGGTCCTATTTTAAAAAAATTATGCAAACAAGAAGTTATTCTTAAATAATTTTTTACGAGTTCTTAAAAAATGTTAGCTTAATCCGATTTTCGTAAAGGCTTTTTTAGCATTCGTATGGGCCGTACGAGTTATTTAATAACCCCCTACGAATTTTGAAACAATCCTTATCGATATCGGATTGAGCTAATTTTTTTTAGGAACCGTTAAAAACGAACTCACACAAACCACCAAAAAACTCAACCGGCATACACACACACAAGAATAAGCCTAAAAATCCAGAGCATCACAACCAACCTTCGAAGACGGCGAGCTGGAACCAATTGCCAAATCGGGACCCTAAATCTCCATATCACGGCCAGCCAGGCTTCGTAGCCCTAAATCTAGCCATATTTCGTTGAATCGAAGTTTTTCGCATCTAATTCGAACTGTATTCCAACGATTTGAGTACTCTCGGACACCATGTGGGCCTTTTCGAACCCTAATCGCGCATCTCAGCCTTCGATTATGCTTGTTTCGAGCTCGAATCTGTCTATTACGAAGAAGGCATGAAAGAATGATCAATTTTGGTAATAATTACTTCAACAAGTCGAGCTCTAGAACCAAAAATTACATTTACAAAGATTATTTTAAGATTTATTACTTACCTAAGAAATCAATCCAATCCAGACTCCAGAGAGCACAAGATGATGGTCATCGCCGACGGAACGGCTCTCGTCCGATGAAGGAATCACTTCGTTCTCTCTTTGTTCCTCCTTCGCTTCCATCTCCATCTAGAGAGAGAGAGAGAGAGAGAGAGAGAGAGAGAGAGAGAGAGAGAGAGAGAGAGAGAGAGAGAGAGAGAGAGAGAGACGTACAAGAGGAGGGAGAGGAGGCGAACGGACAAAGAGGAGGGAAGCCCTAGATCGGAAGAGCGCTTGTTCTTTTTGTTCTAGATAGAGGGGGTTAGAGTAATACTCCCTGTGTCCCAATTTAATTGTCCACTACGGTTTTACGTGCATTTTCAACGGCTAATATCTCTCGGCGTATATTATGTTTTATATTTTTGAAATCATTGTCTTATAGAAAAAATTGAGATCTATTAAATAAGATCCATATTGCATATTTTTAGCAATATACGTTGAGAGATATAAGTCATTGAAAATGCACGTAAAATCGTAGTAAACAATTAAATAGGGACGGAGAGAGTATTGTGTGGTGGTCTCCGCTCCAGTAATTTTTGGAATTTTACCGGGGTTTTTCACAAATGCTGGAAATCAAGTGCCGGTTAAGCCCATTTTTCTTGTAGTGATGCTTGATTGATGGGGTGTTTGTTGGTTAGGCAGATTCATATTCTGTCGAAGGAAATGAACTATTGGGGGATAGAGCTGGAGAAATATCTTCCCTTCTCTACTGTGGAATCCCTAGTTGTTCTGCTCAGCAAGCTATGGTATGGAGGCCTTGAAAAGTATGGGATTCAAAGGCCTAATGAGGGCCCTTTTACTTTGAAAAAAAAGTATGGAAAGTTCCCGCTTATTGACTCTTCAGGAACTTACAACAAGATCAAGTCCGGCGAAATCCAGGTACGCTAGCTCAAGGCTTCGAATTGCACCCGTTTCATATTGTTTTGGGTGCTACGTATCGAATGCTTTGTCCTCCAACATTTGAATGTTTTTGCACGTTTTTTTGTCGATTTCATGTCTTGTATAGTTTATTAATGTACGATTCACTTACCGTTCAAGGCCGCAACTAAATTTGATGCTATGAAAGTTTTTTCAAAAAAAATAACTCACGAGGCTCAAATATTGTTCTTGCCACTTATCGTCTTGCACTCTCGATTTATTACCAGACATGACCAAATAGCACGAACTGGACATCCGTACTGCTTGAGTTGTGAGTTATTCCTTCCTAGCTCTACTTCCTCAAAACACGTTTTTCGTCATCGTGATGTAAAGTTACAAAATTAACCCTTTACCAATCAACCTTTTTACGCAGTGTTTTCGCAACATTAAAGGGCAATTCGTTAATTTACATATACAAAGCTGGAAAATAGAGTCCCTGTTACTAATTGTAATACATGTGTGGATAAATACACACATATTTGGCGCCGCCTGCTTCCATCGATTAATTAATTCTTCGTGTATTCAAACATGTACTCAAATTACATTTTGTATAACTCATGTGTTCATATACACAGGTCTTGCCAGGAATAGCTAGGATACATGGGGATGAAGTAGAATTTGAGAATGGCAACTCACATCAATTTGACACCATCGTCTTCGCGACAGGGTTCAAGAGATCAACACATAAGTGGCTTAAGGTGAAGTAACCAAACTACGCTTATATTTTTTGAAAATGAGACCCTATAATATAGGGGTGCACTACAGGAGTGGAGCGCGCAATCCGAATAGTCTGTAAGTGTGTTTTTAATGGTCTAAAAGTAGTGTTTGTAGGGATATACAGATCGGAGCGCACTACATGTCTCCTGGTCCTAAATTTTCTGCCCATTTGTTTGAATGGATATAAAAAGGAGGATTTAGAGGGGTATGGGGGATATTTAAAATTACGTGATATAGGATGAGTTGAGACCTAATATGTTTATTGGATTAGACTATGTATCTTAAGTATCTAATATGTGGTGTTGAGTAAAACTATTTACGATCCGGTAGAAAATATTGTATATCTGCTGAGATTATACACTACTAGTGCTGTCAAACAAATGTGTCCTATTTTTATTAAGGGCACGTAGGATAGGCTCTACATATACGCGAAAGGAGATTTAATCATGACCATTCGATGAAGATGTGTAGATATCTAGTGGCACTGCCACGGGCAGAGGAGATTTTTTTTGAGGGCGGAATGACATTTCTTCCCTTAGATTGGGGCATGTACCATTCATGTGACCTTTTTTCCGTTTGAAAAGTTAATGGAAGTTAGCATGAGGACTTAATAGGTTGCAATGCAAAAGTTGGAGGACGAAGTAAACGATTTTGATAGTTTGAGGACGAAGTAGGAAAATGGTGTTATCGTTGGAGGGATATAAACGAAAAAAAGCTCTTTTGAAAATGCTTGTAAACATTTGAACTAAACACCGGAGAATTTGGGAGACAAGGACCTTGACCCTGCTAGACATTAACCCTGCTCGACCTGCCGTTCCTTTGCCTTCGATAATGGTGAGTATGTATTTTCATGCGAAAAATAGAAAAATTTTCTCATGAATTGAAAGAACTTATTGATATCTAGTAAATTGTTGAATTTTTTTTTTTGAATTTTGCTTGATAAATTTGTAGTATTATTTTTTCAAGTTTTCGTTTTGCGAAACGGACAAACATTTTGGGATGGAGGGAGTATGCATGATATATGAGAAACTTGTAATTTTTTTTTCTGTTTTTGTTACTTATATTTGTTTTATTGATTTTGGGGATTGTAGGGAGACAATTACCTGTTGGACGAAGATGGTAATCCAAAGCCTAGTTTTCCCAACCACTGGAAGGGCCAAAATGGATTATACTGTGCTGGATTAGCCTGGAGAGGACTATATGGAGCTGGAATGGATGCCCAAAACATAGCCAATGATATCAAGTCGTCTCTTTGATTGAACTCGGGAGTATAGTGCCCAACTCGAATTGTTAGGGTCCACCCTAGTGGTGGGGTGTGTTTGTGATTTTGTTAGTAAGGGCATTCTTGTCTTTTTGGTATGTGATAGGGTTTGGTTATAAATATGTGTGTTAGGGTAAGAGATAAGGGGTTGATAAGTGTGTTTAGTGTGTGCTTGTGTGGTTGTGTGTGAGGTTTGGAGGGTTTTTTGTAACTATATTGAGTGATTAATATAGTGAAATTTTCCCTAAAAATCTTGTGTGTGTTTCTTGCTCAATCCATGGCTTGAGTGTGTGTTTGTGCTTCGTTGGTGAGGTCTTGGGCGTGCCCCAACAGAATCGCGCGTCGAAAAGTGTGTTTTTTTTTATGGTCGAAAATTTGTTAAAAGTACTTTGCTAAAATCAGGACTATCGATTACATGCAGAGAGATGAATGGCAGATGTAGTGCACCCTACTAGAAATACTTAGTGACAGTTACAAAAGCAAGTTCAAACTTTAAACAGGCTGTGCACATTTAGACGTAATTAATTTTCTCTTTTGTTGGCTGGGACTTTTGCCCATTCGTTAATACACAAGGTGATCGATCTCCAACGTGCTACGCGCAAAAAACATGTTCGTTGTTATAGCAAGTTCATCTTTTCGATCGTTGTTGTATATACGTTATATATGTACGTAACAAATAGTCACCCATCAGTTGAGGATGTACTTTAGAACATATTCTCTGTACATAAAATCAAAGTCTGCATCCTCTCCATATTGAGTTGATGAGCTAGGTTGTGTGTCGTGGCAGTGACTGTAACTTTGTTCTTGGAGGAGCACCATATTCCCTTCAAAGTTTTTTTGGGCTTTCTCCCTTTTCCTTCTTAACTAGCCTTCTAACATTCCATGATAAAAATTGTTGGAAATGTGAATGTATTGGGTGACCTTTAATTTGGGTTGCCCAAACCAATAACTTTCCCATATTCATTGTGGGAGCGAGTTTTTCCCCAATTTATTGTTGGGTTTTTTGCCCATGAAAATAGGCCCAATATTTTGGCCCAAGTGTTTTGTTTTTGGAAGCCCAATATTACTAGGTTTTTATTGGGAACAAAAAGGGGTTTTTTTTTGTCGTGAGAAGAAAGAAAGTAAAAAAAGGGAACCGTGTGTGACTGTGTGTTGGTGACCTCAATGAAGAGTGAGAAGAGCTGTGTGTGTCTGCTGAGAGGCGTGAGAGTGAGCACCAGTGGGTTTTGGTTCTCCTGACAAAAGGAAAAACAAGGTTAGTGCACTGTGTTTTTCGGTGGACACTGGACAAGGAGAAAGCTTCAAGGCCAATTTGCTCCAATCTTCAGCACCCTGTACGTGAAGTTTTTTATTTTTTATTTGGGGGAGGGGGGGTGGTGTTTGTGCACCCGTTTTGGGTAAGATCTTTCCACTTTTGGTTGTAGGTTGTTGGATAGGGTGTTTGTGAGATCTTTGATCTCTTTGTAAATTAAACCTTTGGTGATAGTGAAAATTGCTTTCTTTCTCCCGTGGACGTACCCGATTTTGGGTAACCACGTAATATTGGTTGTTCTCGTTGTGCATGTCTTGTTTATTGCGTATTTAATTTTTCCGATTACGCTTCCGTTTGCGGGTGGGATTGATTAGGGGAAATTATCCTAACAAAGTGGTATCAGAGCTAAGGCTAAGGAAAAAATTAATACGCGAGTTATGGCTTGAAAAAGCACCGGGTTTACGGTTGAGCTTTTCAATGGGCAAAATGATTTTACTCTTTGGTAACAAAGGGTGAAAAATATATAGACAAGAGAGGGTTTGGTGAAAGCTCTTGATAAGCACCCAATGTTATAGATATTTGGTGCTCTAGTCCCGTAGTTTATAGTTTATTTACGTTTAAATTATCGTTTTTACTCGATATTGCATGTGAGGTATTTTGTTGAGCTTTGTAGGTGAAACGTGCAAATAAGGCATAGTTTGATGCCAAGGACAATCCTCGAGGCTCACCGAGCACCCGAGGCCATGAGGTGCTGTTTCACCAATTCCCTAAAGTCAAGTGACGATGGCCTGGAGGAAGCCCGGGAGGTGCCAAGGCAAGGAAGGCAGAGCATCAGTCTGAAACCTGCAATTTTGTAGGTTGTTATCGATAACATTCCAAAGGTTATCGATACCTTTTGCCTCCAGACCTGAGGGTATCGATAACTATTCCTCAAAGTTATCGATACCAGTCTTCTCCGAGGGAATATTTGAAGGATGTTATCAATACCTTTGCTTATGGTATCAATAACATTGGTCTCCTGCAGATATTTTTGTTACTTTTTTAGACTTTCCACTTATGAAAACTTTCTTTTAATAGGTAGCTTTATTGGGTTTTTCTGACTTTTGTAAAGAGAGAAAGCCCCTTGTGTATATATAGGGCTCTCCCTCTCATTGTGTAAGTATCTACTTTTTACCTTTAAGTCTTAGTCTTTTCATTATGTGTGAGTAGTCGATTAGGCTTGGCCATGCGGTGATTAACACCTCGTGACTTGGGTCGTTAATCTTGCCTTTCTCAGCTAAGTACTTGAGGTTTGGTATGGAAAATGTGAAGTGCTCGCTTTTTATGTGACAAAACTTGCTGATGTTAATCTCCGGTGATCATGTGCTTGCTCACATGGTTCCGAAGCGATGTCTCAGTTCGTGTTTGCCAAAAGAACGAAATAGCTCACTTGTTTTCCATACTACATTTCTAGTCTTTAATGGTTTCATAGCAAAATCTTCCGGTTGATAGCCTATGCCGTGCGATTCAACTGTGTTTTCGTTGAGAATGGTTAGATGGCTTAAGTTGCGGGTGTTAGTTACTCCAACGCCTTGCCGCTTGTTTAATCTAGTTAAAACTTATTTTCTAGTCTTTTTCATAAGAGTTTTTATCACCTTTCAAAGTAAAACCAAAAGTTGGCCGTCTAAACGTCGCAAACCCTTACTTCTACAAATCCTAGTAAGCTATAGAGATTATCTCTGTGGGAACGATTCCAGACTTTCAGATATTATGCTGACGTCGACCTAGCCCTACGCTCGGGGTTTTCAACCTATTTCAACAGTTAGGTTGTGGCGAAGCAGCTCTCAAAAAGAAATCAGAGAAGCCAGAAGGGGTGAATGATGACAAATGGGAGGAGATGAGAGAGTTTGCAAATAGTACGATTCAGTTGTATCTTGGAAATAGCACTGTCTGAGAAGTTATCAATGAAACGAATCTGGCGGAACTTTGGGTAAAGTTGGAGAGTAGGTACAAGTCTATATCTTTGACGAATAGGTTGTCGTTAAAGAAGCAATTGTATGCATTAAGTATGTCCGAGGGAGGAAATATTAATGAGCACTTGGATGAGTTCAATCGGCAAAAAATCTTTAAATTGTGGATACTTTTGAAAGACGTATCCATAAGTATCAAATGCATATCAATATTGAACATCAATAGTACGATTTCTATCTCTTCAGCTCATGGCCGAGATGTTACTGAGTTGATTGATTTCACAGGTAACAACATTATAAAGAACTTGAAGACTAATAGCAAAAATTGGTGTTCCTGATCCCTTCAGGTCTCTATGTTCTGAAAAAAGATGCTGTTATTCCTTCCAGAAAAACTTTTTTTACGGTTGTTTCCGTAAAGAATAAGTTAGGGAGTCCAATCGTGACCGTGCAAAGTGTTTTTGGACAGTCTGAATTGAAAATCAATTCTTACCGTTCTTATCGGTAAGAATTGAAAACGAATTTCAACTATTGATTGCACTAATAGACGGCTGTGATCGCGCCGCTCCGTGAACAACCTGTTCACGCAGCCTCCATGAAAAAGACAATCTCTTTACTCTTATGCTTGTATTTGTGGAAATAGTATGCCATCCCCTCAAAGGGAAAGTCTACAATATACACCCCTTAAAAAGGTGTACCACATGCACCTATTTTATGATTTATTCATAACATTTAAGTGTGTTTCGTAACTTTTGTTCTAGAATTCATAATCTTTCAGTAGTACAATTTGTAACATTTTCATTATGATTTATAACATTTGGAACCTATCAAATTCATTGACCTTTGATTACGATTTACGAACACTTTTCAGTTTCTAGAATTCGTTCGAAAGATTAATCATGCGAAAACGGATTAGGTTCGTCGAACATGCACTTACTTATTTTGAGATAAATGAGTTTTTGATTTAGTAAATTTTTTTTCCGTATTCTGAAATATTATACCTGTCATTATTACATTGATACAGTAATAATCTGTTTCAAATGAGGTGATTCTCATTTTAATTAAAATGCGGACCTCTCCTTTCTCCCCTTTTCCGATCAAAATTTTGATGATCCGAGCCGCTCAATGTGATCAGAACGTGATTTCAAGGGTGTTTGTGAGAAATCAGCCAAAAAAAATGACCGGGAAGGGTTTCATCCGAATAGTTTTTTATTGAACAGTTCAAAAAAAACTGCTCAAATCAAGCCATTTCCGGTCATTATTTGTACCGATTTCTCGCAGATATTCTTAAAATCATGTTCTGAACATATTGAGCGGCTCGGATCATCGAAATTCGATCGGAAAAGGAAAGTCTACATTTTAAGAGATTGTTATGGGAAACAGACTAGATATGGTAATTGTTACTACAAGAGAGGGAAAGCCTGGAATGGGCCTGGGGTAAAAGAAGAGAAAAGGCCTCAAAGTCCATCTAGTTTTTGCTCTGCTAAGAGGAAAAAGCAAAGCTCTTAATTTGAACCCAGGCCCATGAGAAGCCCAACTTGGTAGACTCTTCTAACTTGAGACGTCAAACTATGGATCCTGACCGTTGTGTGCGACATCGGGTTGAAGGTACATCTGCTTGGGCATCAAGCATTGCGTTGCCCATAGAAAACGTCAAGAAGTATATAATAATTATGCCATTATGTATGCCCTGCATCACGCCACAAATTTCAAGTGTTTGATATATTACACAAGTTGGGGGATGCTGTAGGCTCTTTCCTGTAGCGCAGATTTGAACCGTCCATCGCGACAATCAATGATTCAAATACGTTTGTTAACTTTGACTGGCATAGTACACGGCTTAGGAAACAACCCCAGTCAGGACAAATTATTTTCTAGAAGGAATATATGCTAAGAGGAATGTATTGGGACGAAGTACTCTAACTCCTCTCATAAAAAAATCAAGTTTAATTATAAATAAGGTCATTGTTTTTTTTTTTTTTTACAAAAATGAAAGTGCATGAATGGTGTATCCGTCACCTTTGTTAGGGAATATTATTTCCCCTTAGACACCACGTTACAATCTGTAGGAGACTCCACCGTATCTATGTCGGGACCGAAACTAAGGTCTCGTCATGCATGATGGTGTTATGCGTATATTTAGCCCAATAAGATGCTATGAAGACTTAAACCTGAGTATTGTCAAACCCAATCTAAGCTTTCAACAACTGAACCAATCCCTTATTGGGGAGGGTCATCATTATTATTGAAAAATTAATCAATCACATAAGAACAAGTAAGGTACACATTTGGTTATGAAATGCTAATTGTACTTGATCACTAACTAATACGTGTGCCACTTCCGACAGTCACTAGAATGTTGTTCGAAAAGAAAGAGAATGTTATCGAATACATCTGTATGCAAGGTGCATTTTTTAAGACAGCTCAACTGTGTGTGTGTGAGAGAGATGATTTTTTTTTTTGTGTGTGGATAATTTAGGTTGTCCCGAGTTAGTTTGCTTGCACCTAGCTCGCACTAATTCTTATAGATCCTCCCATAGTTTTTTCACACGTTTACGCATGGGGTGAGGTAACTCCGAGAGTTGCTGACGAGGGGAATCAAATATAATTTGAGACTTTAAGAAAGAGCAAACCACTACAACGCAGACCAATGTCATCGGGCCAACCCTTTTAGACCTTGTTTAGCTAAACAATCCATCGTGGATTATTTTTTGTCCTTATTCAATTTTTTTTTTTTTGCATTTGTTAGTTTTTCGTCAATTTTTTAAAGATTATTGCTTCGTCATGACGAAAAGAATCTAAAAAGTAAAAAAAATTACGACCAAAATCCAATTTTCTGAATAAAGACGAAAAAATTGGTTTATTGGTTTATTTTTGTCTTTATTCAAAAAAATTGAATTTCGGTCATAATTTTTTACTTTGTAGATTTCTTTTGTAATGACGAAGTAATAATCCTCAAAAAAAATAAGGACAAAAAAAAATCCATAATGGATTATTTAGCCGAATAAGGCTGTTAGAGATGAAATTATTGGTACATGATAAAGATTGCGGGCCATGTTTCGGAGAAAAAATAGAGGCCTTGTTCGTTTAGCATATTTACTTTGTTTTAACTTTATTTTTCAATCATTATCCTATATCTTTCTCCAATCATTATCCTATTTCTCCAATTATTAATTTCATTTATCTTTCTATCTCTCTCCACTCATCACCTCTTTCTCCAATTATTATCCTATTTCTCTCTCCACCCACTACCAAAACTAAAATACCCAAATGTGCTAAACGAACAAGGCCAGATTCTTCTTGTTGTACCATGTTCAAGGTGGCTTTGGTTGGGAACCCATAACAGACGAACCGATAATTGTGACCACAGCTGATATACCACATGGTGTGTCATTTTGTCAACAACTATTTAGAGAGAGAGAGAGAGAGGGGGCTTGGTGGCATGGGTCGGTGGTGGTGGGTCGGTGATTTCTCAAAGAGGGTGGGTCGGTGATTTCTTAGATTTGTCAGAGTTGTCAGAGTCGTCGCGGGAGTGTTGTCGGAGTTGCTAGAGTGTCGTCGTAGTAGAGGCGGTGGGTCGGTGGGAGAGAGAGGGGAGACGTAGAGGTGCGGTGGAGGTGGGTCGGTGGTGGTAGGTCGGAGGAGGAAGAGAGAGGGGTCGAGAGAGAGAGCGATAGTGAATTTGGGTAAAATTTGGATTTGATGGTTGGAGATGTGCCTACCCAAAATGGGTTTTTATTCAAAATTTGACTCAAATTTAGGGGAAAAAATGAGTCAAGGCTGGAGATGCTCTTATAGCTCTGTAATTCGATTCTCGGATCTTCTTTCAACAACAATGACAGCGATCTTCTTCTTCTTAAAAAAAAAAAAAAAACTAGCCGAGTAAAAAAAGAAAAGAAAAGAAATTATTTGAACCTCTTTTCGAATCCAAGACGAGGGATCCAGATCCTCTATGAAGATTCTCCCATGTGAGGATCGTGTGAGAATTTTCATGGAATCTGATCCATCGATCTATCTCGGTAATTAATGGTCCCGATATGTTTGTTATCTTTGACCGATCATCTCGACATTCAATAATTCGGATATATTTGTTGTCTTTGACCGGTAATGAGGATCCCGATCCCAAGATGAGACCCATGTATGGGCCACAATATGTAAGATAAGATTAGGCCGAAGACGGTCCACAAATGCATGTGTGTTACTGCATTATTTGAACATCCTTTTCATTTCAACATCCTCCGAGTGCTTGTACCTCTCTCACATTTCCATCCTTCGTAGCACTACATAGCAACCAGAACCAAAAACCACCGCCACCACCGGCGGCGGCGGCGGCGGCAGTTATGTCACTTCCAGACCCAGTAGTAATCATAATCGGAGCCGGACCCTCCGGCCTCGCCACCGCCGCATCCCTAACCCGCCTATCCATCCCATACATAATTCTAGAGCGAGAAGACTGCTCTGCCTCCCTATGGAAGAAAAAATCTTACGATCGACTCCACCTTCACCTAGCAAAACAATACTGCCAGCTCCCCCACATCCCTTTCCCCACAGACTTCCCCAAATACGTACCCAAAAGCCAATTCCTACAGTACCTCGACTCCTATGCCACCCACTTCCACATCACCCCTAAGTTCAATCGACTCGTCGAGTCAGCGAGATTCGACAAGTCAATTGAAAAGTGGAGGGTGGTCGCGAGGAATGTGGGGTCTGGCGAGGCGGAGGAGTATTCGGGGAGATTCTTGGTGGTGGCGACTGGAGAGAGCGAGGAGTTTGTGCCGGTGGTGGAAGGGTTGGGGGGTTTTACAGGGGAGGTTATACATTCGACTGGGTATAAATCAGGAGAGAAGTATAGAGAGAGAAGGGTTTTGGTAGTTGGGTGTGGGAATTCGGGTATGGAAATTGCTTTTGATTTGGCTGTCCATGGTGCCAAGACCTCCATTGTTGTCCGAAGCCCGGTAAGCTGAAGTAATCACATACGGAGTATTTTTTATGTTTCTAATTCTGTTTTCCAAGAATCAAAAGAATGTACTTTAGGAGAAATTTTTCAGTGCCGGGTGGGCACGGTGCCAGGTGGTGCCGAGCACGATCTCGGCCGTCCAAACTTGGTTTGGATGGCTCAGATTTGTTTGGGTAATTTTTAAGTGTGAAATTACGGTCTGGGCCGTCCAAAACACGTTCGGACGGCCGAGATCTGCTCGGCACCACGTGGCACCGTGCCCGCTCGGCACTGAAGTGTTTCTCGTACTTCAGATATAGAAAGTGTTGAAATTCGTGAAATATGGACCGGAAGGCCTCGTTTGATTCCGGGATTCGGCAACTGAGGGATTGGACTAAGTCTGTCTAATCCCGTATTTTCCCGAGTTTGCTTAGCTACGTACAGTTATAATCAACTAGTAAAAGTGCAAGTGGAATGCACGTGATTATTTCTTGTCATACTATCTTATAATGAAATCTTCCAAACATACGACTTTTTAGAGCAGGTTTATTCCGATACTCCACAGAGTGAGGATAGGTACTCTAACAAGGCCACAATAAGAGAGTGGAAAAAATTGTAAAAAATGAACTTTTTGAATATTAATCAAGTATATTAAAAATAGAGTTCATAATTTAGTTAAGTATGCTTAAAAAAAAGTCCTGACTATTAAACTCACAAAACATGTTTTTTTTTTTTTTGTTTGAAAAGAAATTATTTAAAGTGACTATGACTATGTTATTTCACTTTTTTTTTTTTTTTTTATGGGAGTGTTAATTGCAAATAGAGTGATAATTAAGTAGTGTATGCCTTACACTCTTTGCACCAAGTGAGGGTTCAAAACCTACCAGCCTCATCCATTTTTCCTAGATTAGTAGAGTAGTAAAATAGGATTTGCTTTTGTCAAAAAAAAAAAAAAAAACCTTCACGTCTGAAACTTAAAAAACATCACACATAAGGGTGGCCACACCCAAAGTCTTAGAGCATCTCCAACCCAATATCCTCTATAACTCTATTTGGGAGGAACACTAAATCTCCCAATAAAGTCTTATCTCTATTTTTCATCTTCATTTCAAGTTTTATCTCACTTTGAGTCCAATCATTGTGTACTTCAATGTCAACTTCAATTATTTAATTCTCTAGTTTTATATTCAAAAAGTGGTTTTTGAAGGATCTTTCATTTTCTTTCCTCATACTCTAAATATGGAGCATGAAAATCAATCCTCCAAAATGGAGACATATGGAGGATGGATTGGAGTGCATAATTTCTCTAGTGGAGGAATGGATGGAGATTTAGAGTTATGGAGTATGCATTGGAGATGCTCTTACATAGCTCTGCCTCTGATACCCTAACAACTCCTTTCTCCTCCAGTTAGGCTTAGGTGCTTCTAGATGATGTTTTGCATGTACAAACATAAAACAAAGAAAGCTTAAGAAGCCATTGAATAACGCGACCCTCTCAATCCATCTCACAAACACCCACCAGAAAAATTACGAAACAACTTGAAAATAAAGTACGCAATGACACTTTATTCTTGTTTATGTTAAGTTCCCAAGCAATACACAACCAAATAATGAACTTTCATAGAACTCTTGAAAGAAATAACAAACTTTCATGCAATTTCTGTACTGATAATGGCAAAACGCACAAAATTCATTCTGTGATGGTGTTTAGGAGAAAGGATGATTGCTGTTTTTTTTTTAATCAAATAAATCTCGAATAATCGTAATTTAGAAGTTAAAAACATGAATAGATTACCTGTTTGCGGTCTGTAGAAGATTGATGACTACCAAGTTAAGTATGAGTCGTCCATGGCTACTACCCTCCCTCTCTTCCAATTTAGAACCAATCCTGATTGTGGCAGCCATGTTACAATTCAGCAGTATTGGCTCTTGCCGAACCCACTCATTTGTTGGAAGTCGTGTTTAGTCCATTCGACGGCTTCTGTAGCTGAAGCCTCATGGTAGTGAAGACGAAGAAGGTGGCGAGGGTTTTTGGTTAGGTTTCTCTCCCGAGACGATGAGGTGGAAGATTTGCATAAGAGAGATGATGAGACCGAAGATAGAGAGAGTACGCGCAAGTTCGAGATTGAAATCACGAGCGGTTTTCCTCCCCCGGTCAAGAGCGATACAGAGAATGGGAAGAGACATTTGAGAAAAAAAATACTCCAGTCACAAATTCCAAACGGTGTTACCTTTCAAAAAAGGGCTTTCCAAAAGAGGCGTAACCATATCGCCCTTCAATATGGATGGCCTAACAATTGTAATCTACTGTAATTTCCTACTATGGGTACGTTTGGAAAGAAAAGTGTAGGAACTTATTGACGTCTTCCCACTTTTTGGTGGACAAGGGGTGAAACGTTTCTGCGGTTGTTTTTTTTTTCCGTTCAACATTGTGTTGTTTACCAAGGGCCACTGGGCAAATAAGGGAAGGGTTGTAGGATATAGGACAGAAATTCACAAAATTCTTGGGGGCATTTGTGGAAACCAAAAAGTAGAAAACATCTTCGTACTTTTAAAAGTAGTATAGATAAAAAAAAATTGGTCTTAGGTTCATTATGTGAATTTGCCCACAAGTCCACCTATTAGTTTTGTAAGGTGTCAAGTCCAATTTAAAAAGTTCATAGTAGGATACCCAAGGGTTTAGGCACTTTCATAAGATTTTAGGGTGCACTAATCTATTATAAGATAGGATAAGGTACCCTAGGGTTTAGGCACTTTCATAGAGTTTTAAGGTGCACTTTCAAGTTATATGGTTTTAGTGGTTTAGACACTTTTATAGGGTTTAGAGTTTTAGACACTTTCATAGTGTGGGGCTTGAGATCACGGTTTCGGGCTCCTCTTCGTGGCTCTGGGTGAGTGCGGGGATGGATCCTAGCTTTCTGGCCCTATTAGGATAGGGAACACACGACTAAGACCTGACCGGAGGAGCTCCAGTTAGGTCCTCCAGCGAGAGAATCAGTACAGGCAGAGAGAGCAAAGCAAAGCACTCGGGTTTCGTGTGTGGGAGAAGGTGTACCTGTTTAGGGTTGCTTTGCCTCATTTATATAGGCTAGCCTGACTTGCTCTCCAAGTTCTGACATGTGCGTGGCACGCTTCGGACGACATCACCCTGATGTCATGGATAGGAATGGACAACCGCCCTAGGGTGTGAGCTGGCACCCTCATGTGCGCCAATGATTATCTGATAGCAAGAGTGCTTAGGTGACGTCACTGTTGTCATTTAGGATAAGGCGGTTGTGTGGGCACACGCCCCAAAAATCCCGCGTTTTAGGCATAAAATTCCGGGTGCGCCCTTATCTCGCGGAAAGCGCGGCGAAGTGCTTCGCAGATCAGAGAGTCGCCACTCGGATTTTGCGGTTTGTACCCAAGAAACCGTTCTTTTGAAAACGTTTGGACCACGTTGGTTTGATTTTGAAAAAGGCTTTTGTAGACTGGACCGTCGTTACCTTCGATCTTGAGGTTCGGGAGCCAGATTACGAGAGGGGAAGGGTTTTATGGCACCCCTCTCGCCTAGTCCGGAGACCGGTCTCTACTCAGGCGTTTTATAAAACATTTGCATTTTCTCTCTTTATTTGATCATTCTTTTAACCAGTTAGGGCGGGGGAACAGTTAATAGGGATTAAAATTGTAACAGATTGCATTTATGTACAAAAGATGTGGCAAAATGTTTATGGATGTTTGATGTTTGATCTATACAAGTATAATAGATTGAGAACAAGCTTTTGTGGACATTTTAAGCAGACTAGAACACGCTGACTGTGAGATAGCGCACACAGGGACAAGCCTGCATGCACTGGCCAAGCCACTGCATGCAGTCATAACCTGCGTGCGCCACACCACACCTGGCGTGCGCCGGTAAGCCTAAGACCACAGCTTCTGTTGTCAACCCTCTGGGCTCTGGAAAGGACCAGTGCACACCCAGGACAAACCACACAGTTTATAAAGATTGCTAAGCTATTACAGACAGGTTAACAGGCTTAAAAGCCACCAAATAGACAGAAAACCCCTTAAACAGTGAGGGGAGGATGATCAAAGGCCAGGATGTAAGATCCATGCAAGGGCCAAGCCACTGGAGCACAAGATACTATCGTACGCTACTTAAGAAGAGCCGTACGCCAGTAGTTTCTTGGTCACAGTGCTTTGGCTTTGCACATCCTGGGCTCTGGAACAGGACCAGAGGGACCCAGAAGGCCAAACTAAGCAATACATACAGATGGAAGAGAAAGCAGTTCTAAATACAGAAAGCTGTAAATTGGTTTTAACATGCTTCAAGGTGATCAAAGATTGAATAATGCAAGAAAACAATGATCCATGATCCCCACGCCAGTTTTGCACATACTACCATAACTGGCGTACGGCACTCAATACTGGCGTGCGCCACTGATCACTGCAAACGGTTTTGAAACCTTGCCAGCGTTAGGGCCAGGACTGGTATAGATTACCAGCCTTGACCCTGCCAGCCCCCCTCAGGGGTCAGAACAGAAAGCAGGAGCAAAAGGGATTATACCTTTGCTAGTGAGTTTGAAAGTGAGTTGGATCTTTGAGCTTGAGAGAGGTTGATGGAGGATGAATGTAGGGATGGTTATGGACTATGGGGGGGTGTGTTCTTCACTTGCTCTTTCTATGAGGAAGAAAGGAAACAAAGAACAATGAAGGAGAAGAAGACAAAGGATGGTTTTTGTCTTTATGGAGCTAACCCCTTGCAAATGAATGCAAGGGGGGTATTTATGGAGGAGGGAGAGGGCTGATCAGCCTGCCCTTAGGGGCTGTTTGGGTGGCCAAACTTTGGAGGAAGCTCCCATGCATTTAATGCATGGGACTTGGCTTGATGGAGGGTGTAGGAGAGAGAGGGGAACAGTTTCTGGCCGAAGTACTGATCAGGGGGCTGTCAGCTGATGTCAGGCGGCAGCAAAAGACTCCCGCCCATCTGGCTGAAAAAGGTTGATTTGACTGATCATGACTGGCGTGCGCCACTGGTTGAGCGGCGTGCGCCAAAAAGTGGCGATGACTGACACGTGGCAGTGGTTCCTGCGCACGCTAGTCCACCTCCAGCGTACTCCAGTAGGGTTTTGCTGAGGCCATTTGGTTCTGGCTTGAGGGTTCGACAAGGGTTTGAAATGGGTTCGGACGAGGCTCAGGACACTCAGAGCTCAAACTCATTCACAAACTCGGTATGTTCTTGACCTTAATCATCATCGGGGAATCAAAAGACCGTAAATAAACTATTCCGGAAAGTCCAAAATAGGGTGTCTACAGTAGCCCCCCTTTGACGGCACTTAGAGCACCATTGTTTTGGCGTAAGTAACGTCAAAGGTTTTCTAGACACCCATCTAGGCCATCCAGAAGAAGTAGAAAATGCAGACATGTATTTTAAAAATACCGTCCATTGAGAGATTGAAGACGGGCGGACCATCTGAAGATCGTTGGAAGAGAGTTTGAACTCTGTTGAGAAATGGGGATGGGTGGACCATCGTTGAATGGTGAGGTGGACTCTCTTGGGGAATAGTTAGTTGCGGATAGATCAATGCCGCTAGGGATCAAACCTTCTTTGGCATAAGCAATTCCAACAAATCACGGGTAGGTCGCGTCAGGTAGGTTGAATTCCATCTGTTGGGAATCAGAGCCAATCTCCTTATCATGGACCATCTGAGACAAAGCAATAAGACTGTTGGACGATGCGCTACTTGTAGACCGATGTGGACTAGGATAGGCGAACGGTGTTGTAGACTGATTGGACGGGCAGACCGTCGTCGTGGATCGATCGGACGATATTCTGATCGCCGTTGATCGGGGTGATGATATGACTGATCATCGTTGATCGGGGTGAACGCGGGCAATATTCTGATCGCCGTTGATCGGGGTGAACGCGGGCAATATTCTGATCGCCGTTGATCGGGGTGATGATATGACTGATCATCGTTGAGAGGACGACATGGCTGATCGTCGGTGATGACATGGCTGATCATCTTTGAGAGGACGACATGGCTGATCGTCGGTGATGACATGACTGATCATCGTTGAGAGGACGACATGGCTGATCGTCGGTGATGACATGGCTGACCATCGTTGAGAGGACGACATGGCTGATCGTCGGTGATGACATGGCTGATCATCGTTGAGAGGACGACATGGTTGATCGTCGGTGATGACATGGCTGATCATCGTTGAGAGGACGACATGGTTGATCGTCGGTGATGACATGGCTGATCATCGTTGAGAGGACGACATGGTTGATCGTCGTTTGAGTTTGGACAGGACGGGTTGTTATTGCCGGGGATCAAACTATCCTCGGCATAAAGAATTCCAACAATCACGGGTAGGTCGCGTCAGGTAGGTTAAATTCCATCTGTTGGGAATCAGAGCCAATCTCCTTATCAAGGACCATCCGAGACAGAGCAATACGACTGCTGGAAGTTATCCGATTGAATTGGAAGCTGGACAGACTGCCCGTCGTTGATTTTGAATTTGGATGGGTAGAACGTCGTTGATTTGAAATAGGACGGATAGATCGTCGTTGATTCGGAATTGGACGGATAGATCGTCGTTGATTAGAAGTTGGACGGATAGATCGCCGTTGATTAGAAATAGGACGGATGGATCGTCGTTTGATTTGAAATAGGACGGATGGATCGTCGTTTGATTTGAAATTGGACGGATAGATCGTCGTTGATATGAGGTTGGACGGATAGATCGTCGTTGATTTGAAATTGGACGGATAGATCGTCGTTGATATGAGGTTGGACGGATAGATCGTCGTTGATATGAGTTGGAATTGGACGGGGTCTGCTTGGGGAAATAGCAAACCGGGATGGAAACATGGATCAGGGCAACATGGGCTACCTGTTGGGAATGGGCCTCAACGCTGATTTGATTTGATTTGCCAATACCTCAACATGCTTTGGATTGATTTGATTTGAAGCACTTTCCTGCTTTTGACATTTGATATACAATATGCAACGATAACGTATGCTAAACACATATGTATAAATTGAAAATGCAAGGGCAGACTAGGGCGGCTTCTAGAGAATGGGACGACACAAACGACGACCAGGACAATTTTGATGATTGAGAGCTACCACTGAGCCACACTTTTGCTTTACTGCTTTGATTTGAGATGCGGACCTGCGTGCCCGAGTAGATAACTTTCGAGCGGGTTAGATCACCCTGTGACTTGCTTGATTTGCTTGTGCGTTTGGGCCAATGTATCCCTCTGTACTTGACGATTTGCTGCTTGCTTGGACCATGGATGCCGTAGTGGCGCTGTAAAAGTTGCATTATTCTCGGTTCATTGGGGATAGAGTGTGAACCAATCGCTAATATCCAACTTGCATTGATGAGCGAATTGAGTTGACACACAGACATACGCACACGTATAGACTGCCTAGCTCGGAAGAATGAGGAAGAAGAGTCCTAGGATAGAATGCAGACTCTCCGACACATGGGTAATAATGAAATTTTGGGCATTAACAGGCCAAAATCCAAAATATCCCTAGATAGGTGAAACTGACACTCACACCGAGTCAAATATGTACAAAGACCTGTGTGAATAAATGAAATAGAGAAGAAAGCCTCGGAATGGGCAATAGACCGAAAAATAGAAAAACGTCGCAAAGATGGACAAAAGACGCAAATGGATGACTCATATAGGTCCGGACTGAAACCGACACCCCCGCACAGTCACATTAGGTATACATGACCTACACGGCATGGAAAACCTGGCAAGAGCCCTTAAAACCAATTTCGAGGCACCGAAACCTTGGTTTTAACTTGAAATTCCCACCGGGGGTTCAAAATCGTTGTTAGGCATGATGGCTGCCAACCGCTGTATGCTACAGGAATTAAAGAAGTGCGCACAGGTTTGAGACCAACGCGCGTCACTCTGAGCAAGCGCGCGTGAGCCTCAAACTAGCGCGCGCGACTGAAAAGCTGCCGCCGCTGCTTAAACTAGACTTTGCTGAACTTAGAATAAACTGTGAGCCAGTCGGGACCTCGTAAGCATTTCGTTCTGTTTTTGATGCTTCTCTTTTTCTTTTCTTTTCTTTTCTTTTTTTTTAAGGCTTTTGCTCAGTTTTGAAAATTGAAGTAGTAGTTCGAAATAAGATTGAAAGACGAAAGGATTCCCCCTTCTGTTCCTGATGAAGCTTGTTCTGTTCTTGACCCTTCTCGACCCTTGATGTGTGCCAAAATGTCAACCATGGATCCAATTGATAGAATATGACCGAGTCTTGAAGAGAGACTGCCTACGTATCCCACATTTGGGGAATCAGGTCAAAACGTAGTTCAAGCCAGGGTTCACTCGTGTGTTTTACCTCTCCTTTTACGCTCTAACTTTTGCCTAGTGCCGCCTTCTCAGGTTTCCAGCCTAGCAAGCTTTCGACTTTTGCCTATTTATTTTTGCCTAGACCGCCTTCACAGGTTTTCGGTCTAGCAGGCTGCTCTAACTTTTGCTTGGCACCGCCCACCCTTGTGGTTTTCGGCCCAACGAGCTTCTCTCAGGGAAAAGTAGCTTTTTGAATTGATCCAGGTTGACCAAAGTGTTAAATTTGTTGCCACTGAGGCTGTCGAGGTCAGTGATCTTTGGCTGCAGCCCCTGGTAAAATGGCTTTGATGATGCAGGGTCCTGACTGCTTTGGTTGGAAATGCCCTGCCCCAAGCCACTTTCGCGCCTCGTTAATGTGCGCTTGATGGAATGCCGCTGATGCTGTTTTGAATATAGTGCAGGGCCTGGAGCCTTCTGAGCTTCTGTTTTCCAGCTTGGCATCCGGTAACAGGAGACTTGATGCTTCGCCATCTTAGGGGCGGCGCCAGGCGTGTCTTTTGTGAGACCGTGCCAGAATGTCATTGAATTCTTTGATCCTGTCTGATTGGGCGCGATGTTCCTTTGGAGGACAGCGTTGAGCCAATTTTGAACCATCCGGGGCACAATGCTCCTTTGGGGGACAGCGTTGAGCCAATTTTGAACCATCCGGGGCACAATGCTCCTTTGGGGGATAGCGTTGAGCCAATTTTGAACCATCCGGGGCACAATGCTCCTTTGGGGGACAGCGTTGAGCCAATTTTGAACCATCCGGGGGTCTACCTCATCTTTCAAGTTTATCGAAACTACTTCTTCTTTTAATAGGCTGAGCACGCCTTTCGTCTTCCCTTTCGGCGAGGGAACACATTTCCTTGGGGATGACCCCATCGAAATCTATCCCTTCGTCGTCAGGGTCAACACAGTTTATTCAAAAGCCAGCAAAGTACTTAGAAGCAAGATAGTGCATATCATAAAGAAAGCCCCACGGGGCTGCCAAGTATAGCGAAAGACTCGAATTGAGAATAGAAGCTACGACATGGAGGGCCAAGAGGCACGAACTCCGACTCAGAGCTAGACTAAGACGACTTGACAGACACTGTGTCAGACTCAGACTCAAAAGTGTGCAATGCAAGCTAAACGCGATTTGAAAGTGCAACTTTTATTGTTACCCTTGGCTTTCTCACAGAGAGGTGGGATCTAGAGGATGTCAGGCCCAAGCAACAGCACTTCAGCCTCCTCAGCCTCTTTGACTAAACCCACTTGGGAGGACAGCAACTCCAAGTGCCCTTGAGTGAAGGACCTCAGATTGTCAGTCCGCTCCTTTGCTTGATCGATCCGGTTCTCAACCAGTGCTTTCCAGTTTTAAGCCCCATCTTCTATTCCGCACCCTGCAGCCTCGGATTCAGAAGGGATAACCACAGTTGGTTTGGGTTGAGTTTCTGGGACAATGCAGAGGGTTGGGTTGAGTATGGTGGAGCTCGGGTTGATTTGAGTGGAGATGGGGTTGATTTGGGTGGAGGTGATAGATATCTGACCAACCAGAGGGCCAGACTCGAGTTGGAGCAAGGAGCTGGAACTGTCGTCAGGCTTTGATGGGAGTGGGGGTGGAATAGTGCCATTATCGATGAGATTCTGAATGGCATGTCGGAGGCGGTAGCAAGCATCGGTGGGATGGCCAGGCGCTTGATGGAAAGCACAATAGGCATTTGGATTGTGAGACGCCGGGAGTGATCGAGGTGGAGGAGTCGGACGGAGTGGCCTGAGGATGCCAGCTTCAAGGAGCTTCTCATAAACCGAGGACAAAGGTGCAGAGAAGCACGAGAAGACCCTTGGTGGGTTTCGGCGACTGGATTGAGGGTTGGCAGAACTTTTACTCACTCTGCCGCTGTATAGCATTGTGCTGTCAAGGGAATGCACTCTTTCGGCACTGGGGATGACTTCTTTGTTGCGCATATCCTCCTTTTCGGCACTGGCTTTGAACAAGGAACCAGCGGTCTTCGGGTGAGTTCTAGCTTCATGCCACTCAACTAGGTCTTTGAACATGTCTTTTGAGCACAACTCAGTTCCGATCGCAGGAGTGTGACAGGCCTGAAGAGGTTCTTTGACTAGCCCCGGATCCGGCTTTGACATGATGGAGGTAAAAAGGTCAAACAGCCCCTGGACCATAACCATTTGCTTGTTCATTTTCTGGTTCATTTCTTGTACAGCCCTCTTCAGCTCTGCCAGCTCTGCTTGTGCTGCCATTTTGGATTGATGATCGAGGACGGTGATATGGCGGTGAAATAGCCCCGGTAGATGCTCCCAAGCAGGTTTGGCTTTTCTTTTTGGTACTTTCCTTGACAGTGTGGCGCCCAAAGCTAGACAGTAAAGCAATCAAAGGCTCAGGAAGTGTCCCTGCAATAGTTTTATTTGAAAGGATGCAATGTACATGTCGTCGTCGGTGTCCTCCTAGACTCTACAACTAGCAGACAAGCTCATCTCACGACCTTCGGACGCTGCCAAGATCCTCGGATTTCTTTTCGACAGTGTACCTTGAAGGGATCGACTAACACTAAGAGATGTCGAAACAGCCTAAGTCTTTGACTATTCCGTTCTCGAAGTTTCAATGTTGGAATGGAACAACTTGGTGTCGACGACATGATACTGCAACCAAGAGGGCGTAAGCAGCACTGTGCCGGAGCCTTGAATGGTGTAAGTGTTTAGCACTTTTAACCTGGGTGGTATGAGCATCATGTCATGTCTCCCGTTGTTCCTAGTTTTCTGTTTGAAACCTCGATTGGGTTTAGGCAAGGACTTAGAAAGTCTCGATTTTCCCAAAGTCTTGTTGACCCAAGGAATTGGAAAGTCGATAACGTGCACCATCATGATGCACGACTCGTTATCGGTCCAGGCAGCGCCCTAGCAGGCAAAAAACGGGTTTGAAAGAGAGAAAACCCTAAAAGCCGCCCTAGCATGCTCCTACGCAGAACGGTATGAATGTATGTACAGGCATGCGATATGGAAAGCAGTAATACATAGACAGTTTAAGGGGTTAGATGCAAGTAATCCTACCCTGTGGGTTCCTGTCTTAGTTTGGAAGGTTCTATTGCTTTGTACGCATGGCGAGGCTGGTTTTGGCTTAAGGGGGTTCCTCAGGCTAGAGATGTTTTATACCTCCCATTGCAATGCGTGCAGGAGAGCAATGGTCAAACGATAATACGTCTCATCATCGTCCAAGGTTGTTGGGCATTCGAGGACCCCGGGCTCCAGTAAACTGTGCCGGTTACCCAAAACACCTCAACGGGGCTGATAGAACACTGATGCAAATGAACGCGTGTCGAAAGAATGATCGAGAGAGAGAAATGCGAATGTTTGTTTTGAAAAACACCTTTTGAAGCTTGGCTCACTTCATTAATCGACACTTGGAGAAAACTACACAAGTGAACAATAGCAAAGCCCCAGTGCGGAGTGGTCGGATGTAGAATCCTGTTACGTTACCATCCCGTTCTTCAGCAGCGCGGAGCGTACTGTTTTGCCAGACTTTTGAAAGATTGTTCATTCATGTATTAATTTCCAAATGTAGATTAATGTAATGTCCCCAGCAGAGTCGCCACTGTGGGCACACGCCCCAAAAATCCCGCGTTTTAGGCATAAAATTCCGGGTGCGCCCTTATCTCGCGGAAAGCGCGGCGAAGTGCTTCGCAGATCAGAGAGTCGCCACTCGGATTTTGCGGTTTGTACCCAAGAAACAGTTCTTTTGAAAACGTTTGGACCACGTTGGTTTGATTTTGAAAAAGGCTTTTGTAGACTGGACCGTCGTTACCTTCGATCTTGAGGTTCGGGAGCCAGATTACGAGAGGGGAAGGGTTTTATGGCACCTCTCTCGCCCAGTCCGGAGACCGGTCTCTACTCAGGCGTTTTATAAAACATTTGCATTTTCTCTCTTTATTTGATCATTCTTTTAACCAGTTAGGGCGGGGGAACAGTTAATAGGGATTAAAACTGTAACAGATTGCATTTATGTACAAAAGATATGGCAAAATGTTTATGGATGTTTGATGTTTGATCTATACAAGTATAATAGATTGAGAACAAGCTTTTGTGGACATTTTAAGCAGACTAGAACACGCTGACTGTGAGATAGCGCACACAGGGACAAGCCTGCATGCACTGGCCAAGCCACTGCATGCAGTCATAACCTGCGTGCGCCACACCACACCTGGCGTGCGCCGGTAAGCCTAAGACCACAGCTTCTGTTGTCAACCCTCTGGGCTCTGGAAAGGACCAGTGCACACCCAGGACAAACCACACAGTTTATAAAGATTGCTAAGCTATTACAGACAGGTTAACAGGCTTAAAAGCCACCAAATAGACAGAAAACCCCTTAAACAGTGAGGGGAGGATGATCAAAGGCCAGGATGTAAGATCCATGCAAGGGCCAAGCCACTGGAGCACAAGATACTATCGTACGCTACTTAAGAAGAGCCGTACGCCAGTAGTTTCTTGGTCACAGTGCTTTGGCTTTGCACATCCTGGGCTCTGGAACAGGACCAGAGGGACCCAGAAGGCCAAACTAAGCAATACATACAGATGGAAGAGAAAGCAGTTCTAAATACAGAAAGCTGTAAATTGGTTTTAACATGCTTCAAGGTGATCAAAGATTGAATAATGCAAGAAAACAATGATCCATGATCCCCACGCCAGTTTTGCACATACTACCATAACTGGCGTACGGCACTCAATACTGGCGTGCGCCACTGATCACTGCAAACGGTTTTGAAACCTTGCCAGCGTTAGGGCCAGGACTGGTATAGATTACCAGCCTTGACCCTGCCAGCCCCCCTCAGGGGTCAGAACAGAAAGCAGGAGCAAAAGGGATTATACCTTTGCTAGTGAGTTTGAAAGTGAGTTGGATCTTTGAGCTTGAGAGAGGTTGATGGAGGATGAATGTAGGGATGGTTATGGACTATGGGGGGGTGTGTTCTTCACTTGCTCTTTCTATGAGGAAGAAAGGAAACAAAGAACAATGAAGGAGAAGAAGACAAAGGATGGTTTTTGTCTTTATGGAGCTAACCCCTTGCAAATGAATGCAAGGGGGGTATTTATGGAGGAGGGAGAGGGCTGATCAGCCTGCCCTTAGGGGCTGTTTGGGTGGCCAAACTTTGGAGGAAGCTCCCATGCATTTAATGCATGGGACTTGGCTTGATGGAGGGTGTAGGAGAGAGAGGGGAACAGTTTCTGGCCGAAGTACTGATCAGGGGGCTGTCAGCTGATGTCAGGCGGCAGCAAAAGACTCCCGCCCATCTGGCTGAAAAAGGTTGATTTGACTGATCATGACTGGCGTGCGCCACTGGTTGAGCGGCGTGCGCCAGAAAGTGGCGATGACTGACACGTGGCAGTGGTTCCTGCGCACGCTAGTCCACCTCCAGCGTACTCCAGTAGGGTTTTGCTGAGGCCATTTGGTTCTGGCTTGAGGGTTCGACAAGGGTTTGAAATGGGTTCGGACGAGGCTCAGGACACTCAGAGCTCAAACTCATTCACAAACTCGGTATGTTCTTGATCTTAATCATCATCGGGGAATCAAAAGACCGTAAATAAACTATTCCGGAAAGTCCAAAATAGGGTATCTACAGGTTGCTCCCACGTGGATGAGCTTTGAGCATGGCCACCGCCGGTCTCTATTGTCGGACACGGTCACACGATCTCTGTCTGTGATCTTGCTTCCTCTGTGAGCCTGCCAATCATTGCTCGGTTCCGATCCTAGAGGTGCCGGGCGTGACCGTCCGGCAGATGGACACTCAGAGTCATTCCATGAATGTCCGACCCTATTTGTGCCGGTCACCCGTGTTCGGCAGTTGACCTCTCTAGGATCAGCCCAATGTGTGATTGTCCCTTGAGGGCTCGGTGATACCGAAGGCACATATTCCGGCCTACTACACATAGGGTACCCTAGGATTTAGGTTCTTCATAGGGTACCCTAGCGTGTGGACTTATGGGCTTACAAAACTAATAGGTAGACTTATGGGCATATGAAATCTCTATAGTGAACCTATTACCAAATCTCTATAATCAATACATACATGCTTGATTGATGGGGTGTTTGTTGGTTATGCAGATTCATATTCTGTCGAAGGAAATGATGTATTGGGGGATAGAGCTGGCGAAATATCTTCCCTTCTCTACTGTGGAATCCCTAGTTGTTCTGCTTAGCAAGCTATGGTATGGAGGCCTTGAAAAGTATGGGATTCAAAGGCCTAATGAGGGCCCTTTTACATTGAAAAAAAAGTATGGAAAGTTCCCGCTTGTTGACGCTGCAGGAACTTACAACAAGATCAAGTCCGGCGAAATCCAGGTACGCTCAAGGCTTCGAATTGCACCCGGCCGTTACATATTGTTTTGGGTGCTACGTATCGAATGCTTAATTTGTCCTCCAACATTCGAATGTTTTTGCACGATTTTTGTCAGTTTCATGTCTTGTATAGTTTATTGTACGATTCACTTTCTATTCAAGGCCACAACTAAATTTGATGCTATGAAAGTTTTTTTCGAAAAAAAACAACTCACTAGCTCAATATTGTTCTTGCCACTTATTGTCTTGCACTCTCGATTTATTACCAGACATGACCAAATAGCACGAACTGGACATACGTACTGCTTGAGTTGTGAGTTATTCCTTCCACTACTTCCTCAAAACACGTTTTTTCGTCACCGTGATGTAAAGTTACAAAATTAACCTTTTATCAATCAACCTTTTTATGCAGTGTTTTCGCAACATTAAAGGGCAATTCGTCAATATACATATATAAAACTGGAAAATAGAGTCCCTGTTACTAATTGTAATACATGTGTGGATAAATACACACATATTTGGCGCCACCTGCTTCCATCGATTAATTAATTCTTCGTGTATTCAAACATGTACTCAAATTACATTTTGTATAACTCATGTGTTAATATACACAGGTCTTGCCAGGAATAGCTAGGATACATGGGGATGAAGTTAAATTTGAGAATGGCAACTCACATCAATTTGACACCATCATCTTCGCGACAGGGTTCAAGAGATCAACACATAAGTGGCTTAAGGTGAAGTAACCAAACTACACTTACATTTTTTGAAAATGAGACCCTGTAATATAGGGGCTCGATTGTGGTGGGAGTGGTGGTGGGCGGTTGCAGTTTGTGGTGGAGGTGGGGGCTCGATTGTGGTGGTGGGTTTTGGCTGGTTGCGGCAGTGCTCGTCTTGTTTGCGGCGGTGGCTGTTGATGTGCAGGGTAGAGTTAGGGTTTGGTTCTTTTGTGGGCTTGGCCCATTTTGTTTGGGCTGGGCCTTTGAGGTGTGGGCCAGACCCATGTGCTGTTTGAGGGTTATTTTTTGGGGCCTGGCCCGTTTGGGCGTGCTTGGGCTTTGTTCCGGCAGTTTTTTGCTGTTTTAGGTGTTGGGCTTGGCCCAATATTTGTTTTGGTCTTTGTCCTAATGGGTGTTGGGTTGGTTTCTTACCAACCGCTTGTGGTTTTTTTAGGATTTTTCCTCCTGGTATGGGTTCAGCTTGTTGAGCCTAAATCAGTATCCTCCACATGGTTAGGAGAAAAGGGTCATAGATGGTCAGACCGGTGTATTCATGATCCTATTAGCTCTGTACTTTGTGTTATGAGTTAATGAAACTTTCTTTTGCTAAGCAAAAAAAATATAGGGGTGCACTACAGGAGTATAGCGCGCAATCCAAGCAGTCCATAAATGTGTTTTTAATGGTCTAAAAGTGTTTGTAGGGATATACGGATCGGATCACGCACTACATGTCTCTTGATCCTAAATTTTCTGCCCATTTGTTTGAATGGATATAAAAAGGAGGATTTAGAGGGGTAAGGGGGATATGTAAAATTACGTGATATAGGATGAGTTGAGACCTAATATGTTTATTGGATTAGACTATGTATCTTAAGTATCTAATATCTGGTGTTGAGTAAAACTACTATTTACGATCCGGTAGAATATATTGTATATCTGCTGAGATTATACACTACTAGTGTTGTCAAACAAATGCGTCCTATTTTTGTTAAGAGCACGTAGGATAGGCTCTACATATACGCGAAAGGAGATTTAATCATGACCATTCGATGAAGATGTTGTTGGGTCGTGACCCCGACCCTATAATCCGCACCCGAAGCACAAGCACGCAAACAAACCAAGGATGAGCAAGAAACACACACAAGATTTGAGGGAAATTTCACTACATTAAAACCACTCAATATAGTTACAAAAACCCTCTCTTTCTCTCAAACCTCACACACCACACAAAGCACACACTAAACACACTTCTCTTCTCTAATCTCTTACCCTAACACACATATATAGCCAAACCCTATCACATACCAAAAAGACAAGAATGCCCTTACTAACAAAATCACAAATACACCCCCACCACTAGGGTGGACCCTAACAATCACCCCCTCTACCCTAGTGGGTGGACGGTCATCTCTTCGCTCCCCGACCGGAGCGTCCGCGATCCCAAACTTCGATAGCTCGCACCCCCTTAACGGATGCCTCGCACCCCCTCACTTGGTAGCCTCCTACCTCTTCATTGGGCGCAAACACGAACACATCGGAAATCAAATCTTGTGCAAAAGAAACCCTTTTCTTTGTGCACAATTCTTCTTCACCAACTCCTCCAATCGATGCTCCATCCGAACTCAACAAACAATGCGCTTCACACAAAAACTCATTGGCTTGCGCCTTCACACGCCACGCTTTTCTTCCAACCGAACTTCTAAAGCGCATATCACCTCTCACAACGGAACCCTCAAGCCGGTATAGACCATCAATCAATCTACCCTCAAGCATCACACGCTCCTCTTGCCGAACCCGAAGAATACCCTCACTAGCCGAGAAAGTGTACCCTTTCTCATCAAGTACTCCAAGAGAAATCAAATTCTTCTTCACACCCGGCACATGTCGAACATCCGACAACCTCACAAACCTTCCATCCGGCAAGCGAAACTTCACTATCCCCTTACCAACGACACGGCTCCTCGAACCATTCGCCATCCGAACAACACCACCATCAAAAGCCTCATAACTACAAAACTCTCTCCTATTCCCACAAACATGATATGAGCACCCCGTGTCAAGTACCCAATCCATTCCTCTCGCAACTTTAGGCTTTTCCTCGACCAACATAAGATCCCCATCCGAATCTTGGACTACCGCCGCTTCCTTCGATTTGCCCTTCAACTTAGGACAATCCCGAATCATATGTCCCTCTTCCTTGCAATAATGGCAAGTTCGACCAACTAACTTTGGACAATCTCGAATCATGTGTCCTTCTTTCTTGCAATAAAAGCAAGACAAACCCCGATTCTCACCCCGATCCCTCGAACACGAGTTTGACCGTGAATTGCCACCCTTCTTTTGGGTTCTCCCTCTAGCCCCTTCCGAAACCAAAGCTTGCGAATCATCAACACACTTCGTTCCCATCCCTTCATTCCGTCGTGCTTCCTCATTGAACAAGGCCTCTTTAACCATTGACATTGAAACCTTACCCTCCGGTGCCGAATTGCCAAGAGAAATCACGAGCATATCCCAATCCTCATGTAGGGAACTAAGCAATAGTAGGGCTTGCAATTCATCGTCAAGCTTCAATCCCGCACTACCAAGTTGATTAACCAAGTTTTGGAACTCACTAGAATGTGCCGCAACCGATTTTCCACTCCTCAACTTCAAATTCACTAACCTCCTCATCAATAACGCCTTATTTCGGGATGTTTTCGGTTGATACATACCCTCCAACGTCATCCACAAATTATAAGTATCGGTCTCCTCGGACACATGATAAAACACCTCCTCGGAAATAAATTGCCGAATCAATCCTAATGCTCTTCGGTTCAACTTTTTCCAATCTTCCGTCTTCATCGCCGTTGGTTTTACCCCTTCACACTCCAACGGCTCATACAAATCCTTCCACGACAACAAATCCACCATTCTCGCTCTCCAAATCGCATAATTGGAAGACGTCAATTGAACCATACTACTCATACTCGCATCCGCCATCTCACTTAATCCTCAATAAACAAGATTCAACAAATAAAGAGCCCACAATACTCCAAAACTAATCCAAAAGCTCAAAGAACGCGTAAAAACAGGCTGAAAATACACTGAACAGTAAAATCCGAACCTGATCACTGCAAACCGACCCCAAAAACGAATTCGAAACATCGAAACCAAGCTGGAACCGGTCTAAACCGGTCACGAACCGGTCGGTATCGGACCGAACCGGCCGAAAAACCAACGAACCAGCCTAAACACTCCGAGTCGACACCGGTGTGAACCGGCTGACTCAGCACCCGCTGACCCCGCGTTGACCGGACCCTTTGACCACCGGTCTGACCCCTCTGAACCGGTCTGGAAGCTTCTGAACCGGCGGACAAATTCAAAAAAAACGACAGCCAAGCGCCGCCTTCTACCGGCGCGTGTGGGCCACCCTCTCAATTTCCGACGACGAGTTTTACAGATCCAGAATCGTCTCCTCGAGACGAACAAACCCCTGTGCTCGAAACTTTCGTACAATGACTCCTTGACCGAACCCAACCAGACAGCCGCTCTGCCGCCGTTCGCCGCTGTTCAAAACGATTTTTCGGTCACGTCTGAGCTCCTCTCGCGACGTGCTACCCCAAACCGAACTCCTCTCTTCAAGACGAACACAACCCCGTGCTCAGATCTTGATTCCAATCAACCCTCCGACGATCGACTGTAGAGCTCCCACTCGCCTCCGTCCGTCACCTTTCGAAACGCTCGTACGATCTCCTCCGGTGACGATACACGATCCCGACACCACCTCTGAGTTCGTATGAGTGAGATGCACAATACCCACTGGTCAAAAATAATTTTCGAACATCTTCATTTCTGACCAGATCCGTGAACAGTAACAAAACGCAACCCGAACCCGAACCTTGCTCTGATACCACTGTTGGGTCGTGACCCCGACCCTATAATCCGCACCCGAAGCACAAGCACGCAAACAAACCAAGGATGAGCAAGAAACACACACAAGATTTGAGGGAAATTTCACTACATTAAAACCACTCAATATAGTTACAAAAACCCTCTCTTTCTCTCAAACCTCACACACCACACAAAGCACACACTAAACACACTTCTCTTCTCTAATCTCTTACCTTAACACACATATATAACCAAACCCTATCACATACCAAAAAGACAAGAATGGCCTAACTAACAAAATCACAAATACACCCCCACCACTAGGGTGGACCCTAACAGATGTGTAGACATCTAGTGGTACTGCCACGGGCAGAGGCGAGATTTTTTTGGAGAGGGGAATGACATTTCTGCCCTTAGATTGGGACATGTACCATTCACGTGACCTTTTTTCCGTTTGAAAAGTTAACGGAAGTTAGCATGAGGACTTAATAGGTTGCAATGCAAAAGTTGGAGGACGAAGTAAACGATTTTGATAGTTTGTAGAGGAAGTAGAAAAATGGTGTTATTGTTCGAGGGATATAAACGAAAAAAAGCTCTTTAGAAAATGCTTGTAAACGTCTGAACTAAGCATCGGAGAATTTGGGAGTCAAGGACCTTGACCCTGCCAGTCATTAACCCTGCTCGACCCGCTGTTCCTTTGCCTTCGATGTTGGGGAGTATGTATTTTCATGGGAAAAATATAAAAAAAAATTCATGAATTGAAAGAACTTATTGATATCTAGTAAATTGTTGAATTTTTTTTTTTTTGAATTTTGCTTGATAAATTTGTAGTATTATTTTTTCAAGTTTTCGTTTTGCGAACCGGACAAACATTTTGGGATGGAGGGAGTATGCATGATATATGAGACTCTTGTAATTTTTTTTTTTTTTTCTGTTTTTATTACTTATATTTGTTTTATTGATTTTGGGGACTGCAGGGAGACGATTACCTTTTGGACGAAGAAGGTAATCCAAAGCCTAGTTTTCCCAACCACTGGAAGGGCCAAAATGGATTATACTGTGCTGGATTAGCCGGGAGAGGACTATATGGAGCTGGAATGGATGCCCAAAACATCGCCAATGATATCAAGTCGTGTCTTTGATTGAACTCGGGAGTATAGTGCGCAACTTGAACCGCGCGTTGAAAAGTGTGTTTTTTTAATGGTCCAAATTTGTTGAAAGTACTTTGCTATGTTAGACTTAATCCCACATCGTTCATCTAAGCCATCCAAACTTGGTTAATATATTCTAGAGGTTACTCCACCTATTGCCAATTGGTTTTAGGTTGGAACCCTCTAAGAAATCTAACATGGTATCAGAGCTAGGTCTTGGGTGGCCTCACCTCGCGTGGTCAAGTCTCCGTCGCCCGAGTCAATCATCTCATCTCACCAATTCATACCTCCACGTGCATCCGAGCTGCACGTGAGGGGTCGCCCAAGTCAAATCTCCTGATTTCCTCAATTCGTATTAGACTTAATCCCACATCGCCAAAATCAGGACTATCGATTACATGCAGGGATGAATGGCAGATGTAGTGCACCCTACTAGAAACACTTAGCGACAGTTACAAAAGCAAGTTTAAACTTTAAACAGGCTGTGCACATTCAGACGTAATTAATCTTCTCTTTTGTTGTTGTTCTCCTTTGGCTGGAACTTTTGCCCGTTCGTTAATATACAAGGTGATCGATCTCCAACGTGCTACGCGCAAAAAACATGCTCGTTGTTATAGCAAGTTCATCTTTTCGATCGATCGTTGCACATACGTTATGTAACAAATAGTCACCCATCGATCAGTTGAGGAGGTACTTTCGAACATATTCTCGATCTGTACATAAAATCAAAGTCTGCATCCTCTCCATATTGAGTTGATTAATTTTTCTTATGTGATTGATTAATTTTTCAATAACAATGACCTCCCCAGTAAAAACTAACCAAGTACCAACTAGGAGCTAGAAAACACAATACAAGGAATGTTCCAGCCAATCAATAATAGCCCCAAATGGTTGAGCCTGTCTTTGGTTGATAAGCGACCCAGGACGGCAAGCCAATCAATACCATTTAATAGCCCATCTGGGCCACATTGTGGCCAAACCAAACATACTTGATCCAGGGAGCAAGTGGAGCATTATCTCTAATAGTGGCTTGACAGTAAAATGTTACATAAAACTACTGTTTGGTAAATGTAAAAGTGCTGAAAAAAAGAAAGAAATAAGAGCATCTCTTTAAGAACATAGAGAGCTAAACAAACATATAGAGAGCTATTAAAGAGATCATGAGTACCAATTTTTGCTATTAGACTTGAAGTTCTTGATGATGTTGTTACCGGTAAAAATCAGTCAACTCAGTTACATCTGTGATATGGGAACCATTATTTGAAGGTCTTCGCTTTTGTTACTACTTGTGATGATGGTCAATGCTAATTAAAAGGAATCATAATTTTTTGCGATACACAACGGGTTGTCACTATTTGCGATACACCTTCAACTCGATCAGTTACATCTGTGATACACAACGGTTTGTCACTATTTGTGATGATGGTCAATGCTAAAAAAGTACTCCCTCCGTCCTATTTTTATTGTCTATTTTCATTTTTCGTGCCGTTCTTTCAACGCTTATATCTCTCAATCTACAATGTTTTTTATAATTTTGAAAATTTTGTATCATAGATCTAATCGAGAACTATATCAAACAAGATCCATATTGCATATTTTTGGAGATTCATATTAGAAGATATAAGAGTTGAAAGAACTGCGCGAAAAACGAAAATGGACAATAAAAATGAGACGGAGGGAGTATCATCTTTGTTAATATTCTTTTGAATCCTTTCTATTGCGTCGAACGTGAGTTATGTGAAGTTGGATTTGGACCTTCTAAACAAGTAGCGAAGGAAACTTATACAGTATAAAAAAAATTTGCCGTTCAAAAAAAATACTTTTGTGTAAGCAAAAAAAAAAAAAAAGGGCTTCTCACATTTTTTGTCATCTCTTTATAAGTATCTATATTGTGTCAAACATGTGTTCCATAAAATTGGATTTTAACCATTAAAGTTATATACAATACTTTTGCATATGAAGAAGTTGTATAATCTGAGTTAGGGGTGCACACGGTCCGAATTGGTCCGGTTCTCTAGAAAACTAGTAACTAGATCATTTCAAACGGTTCTAGAAAATTGAGAACCAAAACCTAACCAATATATGCGTGGAATCTAACCAGAACCAAACCGCAAGACCGGTCTGGTTTTGGTTCGGTTCCGGTTCTATCCAATTAGCATACAAACACTTATTCATATTGTTAGATTTCTTGGAGAGTTCCAACCGAAAACCAATTGGCAATAGGGGGAGTAGACTCTAGAATATATTAACCAACCCTGGGTGGCTTAAATGAGCGATGTGGGACAAGTCTAACACTCCTCCTCATGTGCAGGCTGGATGCACATGGGGGTGAAGACCAGGAGCTGAGCGATTGACTCGGGCGACAGAGATGACAAAAACTTTTCAATGAGAGGTGAGGCCATCCAAAACCTGGCTCTGATACCATGTTAGATTTCTTTGACGGTTCCAACCTAAAACCAATTTAATAGAGACTCATAAAATTAAAATTTTTAAGCACCAAATAACTCATAAGTAAAATAAAATTAAAATTTTTATTAAGAACTTTCTTGACAAATAAGATTTCATCTTTAAATAAATTAACTTTAGCAAGGAAAAGATTAACCTACCAGATCCAAATACATATTTAACTACATATATGTATTTTAATATATATTATTAGTTCTAAACGGTCCAATTCGGTTCTAACCACGAATTTTTAATTGAGAACTAGTAACGGAACCAAAATTAACGGTTGTTATTTTTTTTGAACCATAACCCGACCAATTAACTGCAGAACCAAACCAAATAAAATGGTTCGGTACGGATCGGATCGGTTTTGCAATTCGGGCGGTTTTGTTTTGTTTTGTTTTTTTATTGGCAAAATATTTATTAAGGGTAGTTGTCAAATGTTACAACAAATAAGAGGGAAGGGAAGAGGAATCCAACCAAGATTGGACAAACACCTAGCGGGCCAAGCCCGAAACACCTAAGGGCCATAGAAATGCCCAAATAAAATAAATAAAGCACAAATCATCCTAAAGGCCTAAAAAGCCCAAATAATACAAATACAGCTCAAGTAATAAGGCCTAACTGCCCAAATCTAACAATTAGGATCACAGTCCAAGAAAGCCCAAAACCTAACCCTACTTTCCGACACAGCTTCAATCAAAGTCTCCAGCCACCACCCGACCGCCAAATCCAACCAGCCACCACAACAAGCCGCCGTATAGCCACCACCTAAACACCACCAGACCTCCTCCAGCCAACACCAAGGAGAGACGAAACGGCAACAACCAACCCCATTCTGAGCACCCCTAATCTGAGTATTTTAGACTCAGGGTGTTGGGTTTCAGCCTTTTAGGTGGGCTTCGTCACAAAGGGTGTCCTTGATTGGTTTCTTGTCAATCTTAGGTTTGTATCTAGGATTGGGCAGAAGATTGCTCTTTGCGCATGATGCTGTTTCCTTGCTCCTATTGGTCTTGTAACAATTTCAAGATTAATAAAAAAAATTTGCCGTTCAAAAAAAGAAAAACAATTGCTCAATGTTTACCTGATTATGGTCAATGCTAGCACATTATACTCCTATTATGATTTTTTTTTTTTTAATTTTGCGTATCCTAGTTGCAGCCTTGACCTATCTTTTCAGATTTCTCATGGAGTATCATTTTTGCTATATCATGATATCATATCAAATTCCACTGGTGTGTCCATATATACCTCATCATGTTAGTATTAGATACGAAATCCATTCTATACTTGCAAATATCTGTCTTTCTAAAGTATATCCACAGTGTAAAGATTAGTTTTTACTAATATTTTGAAATATTATACACTTTTCGAAGAATCTTAAGTCACGTATCTGAATTTTTATAAAATTATATATAAGATTGTGGCACTTCAAGCACAGTATTACAGTAACATTTTTTGCAATCATTTGACTTGGTTCTTACAGAAAAAGACACAGAAGGATGGCTATATGTCATCCCTTTCCACCGTTTTTGGGATTTGTCGTAGGATGGCTATATGTCATCCCTTTCCACTGTTTTTGGGATTTGGTACGTGATACCAAATTCCACTCGTGTGTCCATATCTCATCGTATTAGTATCGGATACGAAATCCATTCTATACTTGCAAATTGTCATCACACGAGGATGGCTATATGTCATCCTCTAGACAAACTAGTACGCGTTATTTTAACATCCTTTTCATTTTAACTTGAATCTGGCTTGTCCAAGTGATTGCAACCATTAGATGCTATTTTTAATGGTTCAGATTTGTTTTCATATTCGTAGCAATAAGAATAAACTTTTTCTGGTAAAAGTTTCAGCAAATCTGAACCATTGATTATTAATATGAACTGCTCAATTGAATCGCACGCGTTTCTCTGCAGTTGACTGCCGGATCCTTTTAACATCCTCCGAGTGCTTATTCTTCCCTCTCTCACATTTCCATCCTTCATAGTACGTAGTACGTAGCAACTAGAACCAAAAACCACCGCAACCAAACCACCACCACCACCACCGGCGGCAGCAGTTATGTCACTTCTAGACCCAGTAGTAATCATAATCGGAGCTGGAGCCTCCGGCCTCGCCACTGCGGCATGCCTAACCCACCTATCCATCCCATACATAATTCTAGAGCGAGAAGACTGCTCTGCTTCCCTGTGGAAGAAAAAATCTTACGATCGACTCCACCTTCACCTAGCAAAACAATACTGCCAGCTCCCGCACTTTCCATTCCCCACAAACTTCCCCAAAAGCCAATTCATTCAATACCTTGACTCCTACGCCACCCACTTCCACATCACCCCTCAGTTCAATCGACTCGTCGATTTAGCAAGATTCGATGAGTCGATTGAAAAGTGGAGGGTGGTGGCGAGGAATGTGGGGTCGGGTGAGGAGGAGGAGTATTCGGGGAGGTTTTTGGTGGTGGCGACCGGCCGAGAGAGCGAAGCGTTTGTGCCAGTGGTGGAAGGGTTGGGGGGGTTTACAGGGGAGGTTATACACTCGACTGGGTATAAATCAGGAGAGAAGTATAGAGAGAGAAGGGTTTTGGTAGTTGGGTGTGGGAATTCTGGTATGGAAATTGCTTTTGATTTGGCTGTCCATGGTGCCAAGACCTCCATTGTTGTCCGAAGCCCGGTAAGAGCCTGCTTCTCTAATCAATTTACAGCGCGTCTAATGGGGTGAAATCGGTTCAGTTTGGTCTAGTTTTTTTGACTAGTTTTATAAGTAAATTGGTTCATGCGGTTTCACAATTTCATAAACTTCTTTTTGCCGATTAAAAAAACACTACAAGAAAAAAGAAAATTGGTGACGAAAAAGTGGCGACGAAATTTAATTTCGTCACTAAATGAGTATATTTGGCGACAAAAAAATAAATTCGTCACTGTTTTGACAACTTTCGTGACGAAATAATTTCGTCACCAATTATACCTGTTTAGTGACGAAAAAAATAATTTCATCACCAAAGATACCCATTTGGCGACGAAATACATTTTTCGTCGCCGAAAGCTTAAAAAAGGTGACAAAACTATTTTTCATCGCCAAAGATAATCATTTGGAGACAAAAATATATATTTCGTCGTCAAATGAGACCAATTTAGTAATGAAATATTTTTTTCATCACCAAATGCTTAACTTTGGTGATGAAAAATAATTTTGTCACCATTTTAACGCTTCCAACGACGAAAAATATATTTCGTCGTCAAATGGGTACCTTTTGTGACGAAATTTGTGAATTGCGCTTTGTCACTAAATGTATTTCGGACATAACTCTTTACTAAAAACTTTGACTGAGATAATTCAAATTGGGTTTGAACAATAACTTAATTGCCTACAACTTTCATGTTTATCAAAATTACTAATTTTAATGTTTAAAGGTTCAAAATTACATTCGAAATATATTTTCATGTTAAACATATATGTTATATATTAGATATTTCAAATAAACCCATCAAGAGCAATTAAGAAGGATTCTTTTTTCCATATGAAAACGTCTTTTGCAACGAAAATTTTCGTCGTCAAAAAGCACAATAGGCGAGGAAATTTTTTTTGTCACCAATTATTCACTTTTTGGTGCTAAATATTTCGTCATCAAAAGGCACTATAGGTGACGAAAAATAGATTTCGTCACCAGATAGGAATCCTCGACAACCTTTAGTCGACAAATTTTGTTTCGTCATCTATATTATTTGTTTCGAAAAACATGCGATTTGTGACCAAACAACTTCGATTTTAATGTTGAATCGAAATTGCTAAAAAACTCAACCAACCCGCTTACTTAGAAGATGGACGAGTTGGAGCTAAAAAAGTAGGACTGCTCGCGGTCCGGTTCGGTTCGGATTTCTAAGAATCCGAGGACCGAACCGCTAGTCACGGTTTTTACAAAATGAAATCTGTGTCCGGACCAAAAGTCCTACGGTTCCAATCCAATCCGTGACTCGCGGATCGGTTACGGTTTTGTCCACGGATTTTAGCAAAAATAAAATTTAAGCATATATCTCACACTAAAAGAGAAGAAGGTTACGGTCAGAATTAAGTTTAACACCACCAGAAAGTACTTGTTACATAAACTATCAAATGCTTACTTCAGAAATCAGATTTAAAAGAGTCTAAACACTAGTAGATTATATCATTATAGTAAATAACATTAAAAAAAATTGGAAAAGATACGAACTACTAAAACTGAACTAGGATTATCCGTAATTTATAAAAAAAACTACGATTTACCCCCTATATTTTATATACATCTACACTATATCTCGTTATTAAGATAAAATACTACAATTGGTAGAAAAAAGTTTAACATTATTAACAATTAATTATATAAATACACACATATATATTTATTATTTATTTATATAAAATAAATATCTCACGGTCCGGTTCGGTTAATCTACGGTTTCGTAATGAAAATCCGTGGACCGAACCGCGAGTCACGGTTTTCTAATTTTTCAATCCGTGTCCGGACCATTAATCCACGGACAAAATCCAAAAGGTACGGATTGATTCGGTCCGAACCGGTTTCCCGGTTCACCGGATTTTTTGAGCATCCCTATAAAAAACTGCTAACCAACTGCCAAGGACGGGTTGGTTGAAAAATTGCATCTTTAGCCCGCCCAACTCGACCATTGCACATCCCTAGTAGCTAATAATACCAAAGGACCTTTAAAAAAAAAGGCCCGATAAAATTAAAGAATATGAAATGGCATGAAAAAACTCTAAACTAATGTCTAGAAACAATTTCCATATATCCTAATTCTATCGAACTTAATTTAAACAGACAGAACCGGGTCATGGAAGATGGGTTGGGTCATTGCTGGGATTATGGGGTTATCGTTATGTAGTGAGCCGAATATTCTGGTTCGATCAGACTCAATACACTCGGCGGAAGGCCGGGTGTAGTCCTTCGATTCTGTCTGATCAGATCAAGACGAGCATCTGACTTTTAGGTTTGGATGTCGGGTTCGGCGGTGGTAACGTTCGGATATGAAGTATCCAATTGCCGAGCTGTACTAAAAGACAATACTCGACCATCAAGGGTTCGGACTTTTAGGTTCAGCAAAACCCAAGCAGGCCAGCTCATCTGCATGATCCTAACCACGTACCTTGCCTCCATCATCAATTCTGACGTCACTTAGGGGCGGTTAGGGCGTGAGTTAGGCACGTGCGTGTGCGCGCACATGGTTGATAGCTCATATATATGCATACCCGATAACGGTCTTATCTGAGACATCAGGTGTGTTGTCAGTCGAAGCGGTTACTAAACGTGTGAGGCACACGCATGTACTTGGCGAGCACGTCGAGCAAGTAATCGCCCTCTATATAAAGGCAAGGATGGAACCCTAATGACCAAAATTTGATCTTGCCATTTTCAGATAAAAAGTAATTAATAAAACGAAATAAGTACTACTCCCTCCGTCCCTTTTTAAGTGTCCTACTTTGTATAGTAATTCCAACTTATTAAAAAGACATCGTCATTACACATTTCACATCAACTTTTATCTCCACTTTCTCTCCTTACCCTTTGTAAAAACATTATTATTACATTTTTACTCACTAACTTTTCAAAATGGAAGATTTTTAGGGGCAAAATGAAAAATTCACCAACTTTTACCCACTAATTTTACAAAATGGACATTTATTAAAGGACATCCCAAAATGGAATACTAGACTCTAAAAAAGGGACGGAGGGAGTACTTTTGAAAGAATAACATTAAGTACTCCAAGTATCGTCTTCAGGAATTACGAAGTCTACGTTGCAGCTATTTCAATTGACTTCTAAATTAATTTAGAAAGAGATTTGATTGTTGGATTTCAAAAATATTAAAAGCTAAATTAAATTAAAGCAATTAAGGAGTAGAGAGAGTTTATGAGAGAAGAGATTTCGGGTTAATAGTTTCTTTGGGATGATAAAGATTAATTATTCAAATCAATCCGAATATCGTTAGGGTTCGCGAGCCCTCACGGTATCGCCAAATGAGTTTCATGAATCACCAAATAGCATAGGGTATCGCCGCCTAGCACGAACCATCTCACTAGTACGACCAATCTCTATGCACAAATCGTCTAATAGCACGATGCGTCTTACGGAGCATAATCCGTCTTACTGAGTTATCACAAAACAATTAAGAACCATTATATGAACATACATAAGAACCTAGGAAATCATACACAAGATTTGATAGAGAAAATTAATATCGCAAATAAATCCTTATGTCATACAACCACGATTCGAGTAAGAAAACACTAAATCAAAACATTAACATTTTTTTTTCTTTTTTTTTTTTTGAGATCGGCACAAAACATTAACATTGTTACTAAGGAAAATTCATAATAGCACCTGACCTTTCACACATATCACGCATATGCACCTGACCTTTTAATATTATCAAAAAAACACTTGACCCATTTAAAAACTCATCAATTTTCCACCCGCCGTTAACTTTCTATCCAAAAACAAACGGAAATGCTGAAATGGCCTACACCTGGCCATTTGGATGGAAACCAATATGCATTTTGGGGAAAAAACTCATTACTCTACTGATTTCTCCTGTCAAAACCCACTTGTAGGGCCATGGAGTTCCAATAACAACTATTTTTACTTTTTCTATAACTTTTAGTTTAGTTTTTCTTTTCTTTTCTTTTTTTCGCGTTTGTTAGTTTTGCGTCAACCTTTTGTGACTTATTGATTCATCTCGACTATACGAATCAGAGAAGTATATATTTTTAAAATATTTTTACCCAAATATTTTAGAAAATTATCACTTTTAAGTAAAACAAAATGACTATTTCCCAAAAATATTTGGGCAAATATATAATTTTTTTTACTTTTCTGATTCGTCTTAACCATACGAATCAGAAAACAAAAAAGTGAGACGCAAAACTAAGAAACACGAAAAAAATTTAAATAAGAACAAAATTAAAAGTTATAGAAAAAGTTAAGTGGAATGGAGATGTCCCAAAATCCCCAAACATCTCATTATTCTCCTTCATTTGCCTCACACCATCTCAAGCTCTGTCGAAAAAAATGGCACATAAATTTGATCCCCAAAATGTGCAATAACCAGTTCAACAAAAACAAACAGTTATAATAACCGAGATGAAGTCTTATAATTAAGCATTTTTTTTTTTTTTGCTCGGCAGTCTTATAATTAAGCATTACTCCCATAACAAACCATTGGAACTCCATGGCTTCTCAGGTGGATTTTGGCGGGAGAAATCAGTAGAGTAATGTGTTTTTTTTTCCCAAAGTGTATATTAGTTTCCCTCCAAATGGCCATATGTAGGCAATTTCAGCATTTCCGTCTGTTTTTTATAGAAAGTTAACGGCAGGTGGAAAATTGATGGGTTTTTAAATATGTTAGATATTTTTTTGATAATATTAAAAGGTGCCTATGCGTGATTTGTGTGAAAGGTCGGTGCTATTTTGAAATTTTGCCTTGTTACTAGGAGTTCGAGCTTCATCTACGCCCTAAAAAAGGGATTCAGCCGGCCATGGAGTTGGACTGATGCAGGGAGGCGTGTCGAAAAAGAAGAACGCGCAACAAGGACAATCACAAACAAGTATGAACTAGAGGTACTCCCTCTATGAACACACAATAATGAGAAATAATCTCAATTTTCATTAATCAAATCATAAAATAACTCCGTAGCCCTAAGGCTTACAACTTATTATATAGGCAGAGAACCCTAACCTTAATTGAACCCTAATTCTTGTAGAACAAGAAAACATAAAATAGGAAACTAAATAAACTATAATTGTAAAACTGAATACTCTGTGACACTTATTTCTAAAATTGAAACTCCCTAACAAAATAACTAAAACCAAAATACGGAAAACTAAATAATACTATTTGTTAAATTATTTTTAATTTCCATTCTGCATCATTCTCCCCGGCTTGAAGAAACTCGTCCTCGAGTTTACATAGTTGAATTCGTCGAAACTTATCCGCATCATGCTTGTACTTCAGATTGATTTTTTCAAACCCAAACTGTAAAGAATAGTCTTGAAAAATAAAAGTAACATTCTCCTTCCCAATTTTCTTTAAGTATGCAATCCAAATATTCTTCTTCATAGCAGCTTCAATAGATTTCCAAAAAAGATCCACGAATTGAATACCCTGGTCAACTTCACAATCTTCAAGTATAGTAACAACTTCTTTTTGCAATATTTTTCGATTTTTTTCTATTGTAATTTTTTCCACCGGTTCTTCATCAAAAACTGGTGGTTTACTCCAATCCACTATTGGATCTGTAATAACATTTGATGTGAATGGCGACTCGATGGTAGCTTCATCCACCATTATCCTCCCCCTCGATTGATGGCTACCAACCAAGGGTTTGGTGATAGAAATATCATCCGACACCTCCTCCTCTTTCGGAAACCGAGGTTGAACCGGACGACGGCGAGGTGGGTTCCCCCCAACAGCCATGGCAGCCACCTGATCGGTTAGGACGCCAATCGCATCCATCACACGCAGCTCAAGTTGTTGGAACCGCGCCTCCATTCGTGCTTCTCGTGCAGCTTTACTTCGTTCATACACATCTTCGGCAAAAGCATAATGACCATAACGAACTCCTTGTCGCGTCATGATCTGGAATCGAGCGCAGGCTCTGATACCAATTGATGCAGCGCAGCCTCCTTTTACGAAACTATTTGCAAGAAGAGATCATGAACTTGCTTATGTTAAAGATTCTCTCTTTGAAATATAAACACAAATAGAGATAAACTCTCAATTTTTCATTAATCAAATCATAAAACAACTCCGTAGCCCTAAGGCTTACAACTTATTATATAGGCAGAGAACCCTAACCTTAATTGAACCCTAATTCTTGTAGAACAAGAAAACATAAAATAGGAAACTAAATAAACTATAATTGGAAAACTGAATACTCTGTGACACTTATTTCTAAAATTGAAACTCCCTAACAAAATAACTAAAACCAAAATACGGAAAACTAAATAATACTATTTGCTAAATTATTTTTAATTTCCATTCTGCATCATGGACCCATCGAAGTTCTGTTCCTTAGCCGCTGTCATGTGGCCTCGTTCTGTTTTTCGTCCAAAACCCTTGCCCTCACGTTCAAAATTCGTCTAGTCCCTCGTTTTCCCGGGTTTGCTCGGCTACCCTTATAATTACATGACTGATGGGGTGTTTGTTGGTTATACGTGCAGATTCATATTCTGTCAAAGGAATTGATGAATTGGGCGATAGAGCTGTTGAAGTATCTTCCCTTCTCTACTGTGGATTCCCTAGTTCTTCTGCTTAGCAAGCTATGGTATGGAGGCCTTGCAAAGTATGGGATTCAAAGGCCTAATGAGGGCCCTTTGACATTGAAAAAAAAGTATGGAAAGTTCCCGGTCGTTGACATCGGAACTTACAACAAGATCATGTCCGGCGAAATCCAGGTACGCTCGAGGCTTCAAATTGCAGCCGTTACATATTATTTCTGGTGCTACGTATCGAATGTTGGAGGGTGTTTTGCCTTCCAACATTCGCATGTTTATGCACGATTTTTGTCGGTTTCATATTTTGTATAGTTTATTGTACGATTCACTTTTTCTGTTCAAGGCTACAACTAATTTTGATGCTATATATGAAAGGCTTTTCGAACAAATAATAATTCACGACTGTTATATCTGTGCCTCAATATTGTTCTTGCCGCTTATCGCCTTGCACCCTCGATTTATTACCAGACATGACCAAATAGCATGAACTGGACATGCATATGTACTGCTTGAGTTGTGAGTTATAACACGACTTTTCGTCATCGTGATGTAAAGTTACAAAATTACCCCTTTATCAATTAACCTTTTTAGGCAATTTTTTTTTTTGTGTGCAAAATTAAAGGGCAATTTGTCAATTTACAAATATAAAGCTGGAAAACAGAGTCCCCGTTACTAATTGTAATACGTGTGTGGATATATATATATATACACACATGTTTGGCGCTGCTAGCCCCCATGGCTTAAATAAGTAGTTGAATTTATGTAGTCCATTGATTAATTCTTCATTTACTTATAAATGTACTGAAATTACATTTCGTATAATTCGTATCATTCTGTCTTTATTTTATGGGAAATGATTTTGCCACTCCCTTTCTACGTTAACGCTACTCCCCTGTAAGTGTATTTTTGCACACAAAAAAACACTTGCAGGGGAGTGGCGTTAACAAAAAAGAGAGTGGCAAAATCATCAGCCTATTTTATTTGTTTATATATACACAGGTCTTGCCAGCAATAGCTAGGATAAAGGGGGATGAAGTTGAATTTGAGAATGGCAACTCACATCAATTTGACACCATCGTCTTCGCGACTGGATTCAAGAGATCAACACATAAGTGGCTTAAGGTGAAGTAACCAAATTACACTTACATTTTTTGAACTTGGGACCCTGTAATGTAGCGGTGGTAGAGCGCAATCCGAGCAGTACTACAGGTCCTTGTTCCTAAATTTATTTTCCCGCCATTTGTTTGAATGGATATAAAAATAGGAGGATTAATTTAGAGCGGCGAGGGAGAATTTTGGAGACAAGTACCTTGGCCCAGCTAGTCATTAACCCTGCTTGACCCACTGTTCCTTTTGCCTTCGATGATGGGGAGCATGTATTTTTCATGGGAAAAATATCATATACCCTACCCTTGATATGCCTTATATTCATAAAACAAAAAGGACCTGTGTAAAATACTACTATCGCCGTTAAGTTTTTCATAATGTTTGTTCAATTCGTAAAACGACAACTTTGAAACAATACATTTTTTTTTCAAGAAAAATTCTAAGTTTTCTCATGATCAACTAAAAGATCTCATTGATACTCAATAAATTGTTGTTTTTTTTGAGTTTTTTCTCGATAAATTTGTATTATTTTTCGAGTTGTCGTTTTGCGAACCGGACAAATATTTTGGGAACTCTTCTCTTATTACTTATATTTGTTTTATTGATTTTGGGGACTGCAGGGAGACAATTACCTGTTGGACGAAGATGGTAATCCAAAGCCTAGTTTTCCCAACCACTGGAAGGGCCAAAATGGATTATACTGTGATGGATTAGCCGGGAGAGCACTACATGGAGCTGGATTGGATGCCCAAAACATAGCTTATGATATCAAGTCATCTCTTTGATTGAACTGAGGAGTATAGTGCGTAACTCGAGCCGTCTCTAAAATTGTTTTCTTAATGGTCCAGATTTGTTAAAGTACTTTTCTAAATGATTATAGAGATGAATGGCTCGGATCGTGCTATACGTCCGTGTAGTGCACCCTACTAGAAATACTTAGTGACAGTTACAAAAGCAAGTTTTAATAACTATGTCGGGTGTGGGAGTAACCTTTATGGTTAACTCCAAGCTTGTGGGCTCTCTTTTTAAAAGCTCCAAATCTCAAAGGGACTGCGCCTCTATCAGCTCTACAAATGAGGCGGTGAGTTGGGCCATTAAAAATCATATGTTACATATCAACATTCACACTAATGACTCTTCTCTTTTTCAGCAGTTGAGAAGCACTAAGGAGTTTCCAGCAATTGCAGCCCTCTTGTTTTTTGACTTTTGTTTTCTCAGTCAATCAGTCCACTTCTGCAGTATTACCTTTTGTGAGCGCATCAAAGTTCAGCAGACATACCTTTTGGCACGATTTGCTGCATCTTCCACAAATCACTCGGAAGCTAATATATCCTATCCATTCGATAACAGATAGTCTTTCAAGTGGATCTTTTGCTTTGGGAGTTGCTTCCTTATTTATGCTTGTTGTACTCTCTCTTTAGCCTGTAATCTCTAAGTTTGGTTGTCTTTTTGTTCATTGGGGCTGTATTATGTTAACTCATGTATTGACTCTTATTATATCTATGAAGTTCCTTTTTGATGTAAAAAAAAAAAAAAACCTATAGACGTATAGAATGTAATCATACTTAGTGAAACTTAGGAATTTGCTTCCTCATAAGATATCAAATTCGAAACCCTCTTAGGTGATATCAATATCTTCCGGGCTAGTGGACGATAAATTATAGTCTCTCATAATTAATCAATGTGCACGCATATAAGTTGATCCGAATATCACGTTATAAGAAAATAGAGTGTGGATATTATATTTGAAATGTCAGCGCTCAACTTCAGTAGTAAATGGATAAGGTGGACCCCTAAGAACAAATACGGTGTTGTAACGTCTTTTCGAATATCATGATTGTGAGGTCTGATCCTTTTGATATATGGTCACAGATTCCCAATAATGGGGCCCATGGAATTAATTAGAGAGTCCAATATGTCTGTCTACCAAATGAAATTGTGCTTTTATAGTTTTTTGTTTTCTTCGGGAGGAACAATTCTACAATCACGTCCTTAATGGATCTGATTGTGCAATCCAAATCTTTGGGTAAGTTAGGGCTTTTTTGATAAAATTAAAAACTGAATCTGAATGCTGAAAAATTAAGTACTGAAAGTTGAATACTAAATTTTTTAAGCTGAAAAACTGTTTGGTAAATATATTAAGTACTGAATTAAAAAAAATAATAAAATAATTTTAGTTTTAATTGATCTCTCTTAATTTACTAATGGTCAAAATGTACTTATAGTAAAGGTGAAATGGTGATTGTGGTGGTGGTGTGTTGGTGGTGATGGAGTGGTGGCGATAGTGGTGGTGGTGGAGTGATGGTGGTGTAATGGTGGCGGTGGCGGTGGAGTGATGATGGTATAATGGTGACAATAAGTGGTGTCGGTGGAGTGATAGTTGTGCCATGGTGACATTGTGGCAGCGGCGGCGGTGTGATAATGGTGGTGGTGGTATGGTAATGGTGGTGGTGGTGATGGAGTGATAGGAGAGTGGTGGTGGTGGTGGTGTAGTGGTGGTGGTGGAGTGATAGAGGTGGTGGTGGGAGTTGTGGAGTGGTGGTGGTGGTGGTGGTGGAGTGGTGATGGTGGTGGTGGAATGGTAGAAGTGGTGGTGGAGTGGTAGAAGTGGTGGTGGTAGAGTGGTGGTGATGGTGGCGAAGTGGTGGTGGTGGAGTGGTTGTAGGAGTGGTGGTGGTATATGTGGTGTTGGTATGGTGATTAAATGCAAGTACACAAGAATTTAGCCAGATCGAATTAAGTAGCTCAAAGCTACTTAATTTTTTTCAACTTTTTAGCCTACATTTTAAATAGCACTTAATTTGTTAAGCAATATAAAATGTCATTATCAAACCCACTGAATCACTTATTACTTAATTGATTCAGTTTTAAGTGTTGAATTTAGGTTATCAAACAAGCCCTTAGCGTGGTCACACCGGTTACGGCCCTTCACTTACTTCAGGGTATTTATCTGATGGAAAAATGAATCTTAGACCTTGAGGAGTACTCTCAAAGGTTAGGCATCTGCCCGAACTACTGGTCCAACCTTAAGTGTATTGTGCTTTCATAGGTTGCATATATAGGTGATTCCATTCAAACAGTGGGTTATATAATGGGTATTATTTGTGGTTAGAAAAAGAAGTCTCTCTCATGTTTAGATTACCAATGAGGTCACTACTACAAAAACCTTAAAAGATGACACTCAAAAAATTGAAACAATGACAGTTTTTGTAAAACTGTCATCGAAAATATGATGGTAGACTTTTGATGACAGTCCATCTTACAAACTGTCATCTTTGCGATATATGATGACGGTTTAGAATAAAAGTGACATTATTATCTTTTTCTTTAATGTCAGTTTTTGCTTAAAACTGACATTAAAACATGGCGCTTCCGGAAGCCCATATGGGAAACCTTTTAATGACAGTTTTCCTTAAAAGCGACATTGAAACTAAGCCCTTTTAATGACAGTTTTAATTAGAACTGACATTGCAGTTGATCATAAAAGATGACAGTCAAAAAGCGTCATAAAAACATATAAGATGATACTTTAAAACTGTTATCTTATACTTTCAATGTCTATGATGACAGTTTCATCCAAAACTGACATTAAAAGTGCTCATCTTAAAATTTTCGAAAATATAGTATACATATTTTTGTTTGTCTTTTGTTAACAATAAGCGTGCCAGCTCAGTTGGTAACATGCGCGCAAGGAACTTAAGTTCTTGAGTTCAAGTCCTGGGGCAAGCAAATATTTGCTGGCCACACAAGTGCTAAGTAGGCTACACACAATTGCCACTGGGCGGCCATGCGAGAGGCACGTGGGTGGCCACACATTCGAAATAGAATTGGTTTTTTTTTTCTTGAATGGAGAACAAATAAGATGACAGTTTAAATCCGTCATCTTTGCGATTAAAGATGACGGATTAAAACTATCATCTTTTATCACAAAGATGACAGGTTTAAACTGTCATCTTATATGTTTAATGACAGATTTTTATTGTCATAACAAATCAAGACTTTTAATGACAGCTCCATAGATGACAGTTTCAAAACTGTCATCTTTCACATTTAATGACACTTTTAAACTGTCATCTTTTACGATTATTGTAGTAGTGGGTGTGAAATGACAAGAAATGGTAAATTAAGGAAATTGATAATTGCTAAAACCCTTTTCGTTCTTGTCAAAACCTTTTTTGTTCCTATCAAAACTCATTCATTGCATGACTTAATTGCCCTTCCATTACATCACTTACTTTACAAAAATACCCCTTAAAACACCATAAGTGCAATGTGTTTTCCAGTTCCACGTTTCAAGCAAAAATGCAAGGATTCATGAGCTAATTCTAGAGCTAATTTTAGAAGAGAAGTAAACAAAAATTAAACATCAAGCAAAAATGCAATTCACGAGCAAAACTAGAGGTAATTTGAGAAGAGACGTAAACAAAAATAATCCCTTGGATTTGAAGGGGCATTTTTGTAAAGTAAGTGGTGTAAGGAAGGGCAATTAAGTCATGCAATGAATGAGTTTTGGCAGGAATAAAAAGGGTTTTGGCAGAAACAAAAGTGGTTTTGGCATTATCAGCTCCATAAATTAAAAGTGATATATTATGAGTGAATGACCTTCTCTCGTAAAACGAAAAATAAGTACTTATAAAATAAGAATCTTGACGGAACGGGACTTAAAATCTGCCACATTCAAGAATATCAAAAAGCTTATATTGTTTGGTTGGAGAAAAGCCTCATATTTCTCTAATTTCGATTGTCATAATCAGAGTCTAATTTCACAAACTAATTCAACCATGTCACATTTTGTTTATATGATATCCTTTTTTTCTTTCAGCTCAATTGATTTAGAAGTTAACTAGCTACTTTCCTCCTTCTAACTTCTCTTAAAGAAAGTTTCCAAGTGGGGAACTCCAATTCCCAAGTACTAATTAAAAGTACCTTTAAATGAAGTCAAATTTACTCATATAAAGAGTCTAATAATTATCAGTAAAACTATGGGTATCCCATTTGTCATTTGTACACTGCGTTAATTTCATGGGACTCATTTTGGGATCCACTTAACACAAATAATCGGAGGCGCTCTATTTTGTTGAAAATATTTTTGTATGGATAGCTGTACAAAATTAGTTCGGTTCGATATCGATCGGTAAAGGTTTCATTAAAGTAGAGCATTTGTGACCTAGGGCACAATAAAAGAGGACGAAGGCAACATGACAGCAATCCCTACAACTACATGGTGGTCCAATCAAGGAATGACACTTAGGCACAGTGGGTTTCAGGCTCCGTTCCAGAAATCTTCTTAAAAAATAAGCAGCTTATTTTACATTTTCAAATTAAAAAATAATGTAAATGAAAAATAATTTTTCAATTTTTTTTTGCACCGTATTAAAGATCTCAATGAGATCTATCAAACAAGATACATAGTGGTAGGAAAATTATTTACGTAAGCACATGATTTTTGAGCTTGAAATTGCCTTCTTAAAAAATACTCCGTAAGTTTTATTTTTGTTTCCAGAACGGAGTCCAATAGCCCCTCCCCATAAGGAGAGAAAGACTAATTATGTGATCAATGTCATTTCTCACTTTTATTTCATATGCAATTTCAGTTTTTCTCAACATCTATACATGAGTTTTCCATACGAAATCTCTTTGTAGAAAATAGAAAGATTTAGTCAAGTAACTTATAAACATATTTATATATAGCAATATAGACAGGGAAAAAAAAAAAAAAACCTACGTATATATCCCATATTTAATTTCTGACGTAGATACATCTGGAAGTACTTTTATAAAAGAACACTCCTTTTAACGTGAACTGAAGTTTAAAAGCCGATACACATTTTTGTTATCTAATTTTTGCATAATTTAACTAAATGCCTTTGAAGGAAGTTATGTAAAATCATAATTGAACCAATCAGTTATGTATTTTCTTCCCCCTTTTTTTTTTTTTTTTTTTGGTAAATCGATTATATTAAAACCAACCAACCAAATCAACAATGGGTATAAACCCACAATGATCAGAAGCTATACAACTGAAACCTATTTACAAACTACATGTAACCCATCAACACTTAGGGATGAGAATTCCCAAAAACTCTGTTCGGAATATTCCAAAGATCCAAAAGTCTTTGATTCTCCAACGTATGGGCAATATGTCGCCATGAACAAGTCCTTAACCTGATGTTATCTGTAAGAGTGGAAAAAACTACTGCAGCATAGGTAACTTTCCCATTAAAAATCTTGGTATTCCTTTCTAGCTAGATGTGGTAAATTCCAGCAGCCAAAGCTAGCCTAAACAACAAGGCTTTAAAGCTTTTTCCCCTGCAATTCCTAATAGCCCAACTGAGCTCTGCATCCCAAGAGCCAACGCCCCTATGCATCGAGAATCTAGACAGAACCTGTTCCCATATGACTCTAGAATAGGAACAATAAAAAAACAGATGTTGTAGAGTTTCATCCGAGATAGAACACAACATGCATTTTGGATCTACATCTATCCCCCATTTCCGGAGCCTTTCTTTTGTAGAAAGCCTATTTAAGCAAGCCAACCATAAAATAAATGCCCATTTAGGAACATTCTTGGAGAACCAGACAAGGGGAGCCCATTGAACCTTCACACCATGATGCCTAACAGCTTCCCAAGTGTGTTTTGTCACATACTGCCCAGTTGGGGACACTGTCCAAACCACTTCATCCTCTTTATCAGCTTGAGGCAGTAAGGTAAGAGGAATAGCATTTTGGATACGCTGGATTAAGTTATTCCTTGGGCGAGGCCAGTGCCATTCACCATTGAGGACAACAAAACTAACCTTAGCCAAAATAGCTCGCCCCAGGATAGAAGTAGATCTTCCATCTAGCAGCTTGTAGAAGGGACCCCATGGATGCCAGTTATCAAACCATAAAGAAGTACTGTGCCCATCACCAATGGTACGCTTCACAAAATTCTGGCCCAGCACCCTCAACTTCAGAAGTTTTCGCATTGTCCAAGAGCAGTTTTGAGGCATTTTCATCCCCCTTAATTACTATATATACACAAATTTAAACTTAATTCAAGCTTAATTCCATAAAATAAAATTGAAGGAGGCAACAATGACAATGATTAGTGGTGGGTGTGGTGTTCCAGTCAAAAAAGTGGGTGGGAGGGAGTAGGGTTCTAGTTGTGCTTTCTGCCTACAAACAAATTTATTAGGAGACAAATATGCCCTAAAAAAACCCTACTAGTATTAAATTAAATCACGGGAACCATTTAGTTGAAGCAAAAAAAAACAAAATACTTCAAATCCCTCCCTACCAATCCCCACATGGCATTATCCTTGATCAAAGTCCAAACCACATGGTTTGCTCCTTAAATAATGTTTGCTCCTTAAATAATTCATAATGCTTGGTAGTCCGACAAGTGAATTGGAAAATGTCCCGAAAAGAGAAATCAGAGGTTTGGATTCACTTTGATGTGATCCGGATCACTGATTTCTCTTTTCGGGATATTTTCGGGTTCACTTTTTGAGCTACCTAGCATTGCTCTTGAATAATCCTTACCCACTATCTATAATCACCAATATTTTAGAATTTTAATCCTAATTCAGACACAAAGAATATTCTAGGATTGCCCAAGTTCATTTTTTTAGTATGACTTGCATGTACATTCAACAATGACCGGTAAATAAAATAAAAAGATTCATGTTAATGCGAATCCACGAGAGAGGGAAATTCATAAATTGATATAATATGCTCTAATAAAAGTACTGATGTGAATATTATAAGTACAATAACAGAATGCATATTTTGAAAAACGTAATGTTGAAAAAGAATTCAACCATTTATGTATCTAACCTCAAATTATGGGACACAAAACTTAGGATCCCTGTGCCATATCATAAACAAATTGTCTTTTATTCATAATTTTTAATGTTTAAATTATTTACATCATCTTGATGAGAGGAATTAAAAATTTAAACAATATGATAAAATATTTTCAAAGTTCACTAAAGGAAAAATTTAAGAAAAGATAGTTTTCCATCTTATTCTGTCTTTTCCCAACATTTTTTTTTCAAATTTGATCCGTTGTTGTATATTTTTGTGATTCTTCTTGTTCAGATGAATGTTAAATGTCAAATACTTTGACCAAAACATAACAAAAAATTACTAACCAAGAATACTATATTTTCCCTTTGCTATCAAGAATAATCATCATCTTTGAAAATACTCCAGTTTAAACTGTCCGCTAAGAAAAGTAAGTACTTGTTTATTTTTTAAATTAAAGGTGATATATTGTGAGAAAATGACCTATCTTATAAACCGAAAAATAGTACTTAAAACATAAGAACGTTAGCGGAACGGGGTCTTATTTTATTTAGTCTGAACTGTCCCTAATGGAATTTTTTGGTTCGTGTCTTTATATAATTAAACTTTGGCCCTTAAGAATTTTAATAATACCCTCCACACATTATATAAGTATAAATTTTGTACCCTAACCATATACAACACCAACCCATCACACCAAAAGTCCAGTCCAGGCCCATGGAAACCCAGAAGAAGGGAGTCATGTATGTCTACAAGCTGGCCTCCGGAACTGATCCAACCCCGGAAATCGAATCCCCGGTGAAAAAGCCGGTGGTGCCGCGGGGCTATTGGGGGCTGAGGAAATCAAAAACTTTCCGGGAAAGCAACCACAGTGGCGGCCAGAGGGTGGTGGAGGGCGGAGGAGACGTGGTTGAGGTGAGGAAATCGGTGTCAACCGTGGGGAGGAGGTCGGTGTCTCATGTGGAAACGAATGTGGCGTCGGTGGCGGCGTTTCTTCAGGTGAAAGTTCTAGTGACTGACATGCCCGGATTCATGCAGGTGCATGCCTTCAGATGTGCGAGGACTACTATGGATAGTTTGGAGAAATTCAGCTCCAAGCATATTGCTCATAACTTGAAAAAGGTAATATTTGTGCTTGATTACTCCTCTATGTTTCTTTATATTCTTCATTTATAATTTGTCTAGTGTTCCATTTTTTTTCATAAACCGGTTACCGATCGACCCAAATGACCTACTATTTCGTAGGACTAATTCACTATCCACTAACGAGGCCCAATTAAAATCAAGACAAAGCTTTTATGTAGATTATCACAATACAAGAATTGATAACATGCGAGTATGAGTTGAAATCTAAATTACTGAAGGCGTGTTGAGATCCCTGTTTGTCAGGTGACTACTACTATGCTACCCTGGAGTGATTGTCTAGTGTTCATTCAGATCTAACAATAGGGATTTCCTTATCTATCAAATATAGATAGAAGAAAAATCAATCTCGTGCATATTCTATGTTAAATCTTCAAATTTGAAAATTTGAGACAATAAACTTAATTTGGAATAATAAAAACTAGTTTCACTCCTGTAAATCTAGCTATATGCTATGCATTTCCTCATTCTATGTAAGTTTTTGTTTCTTGGTAGACTTGAGATTAAATCTTTCTCGAATCCCAATCCAAAAAAAAAAAAAACCAATGAGTGAGGTAAATTTTTGAGGATGTCTAAGAGTATCCACATCTGTGAATTAATGTCAGTTTATTATCGTCATTGCTATCTTTTGGCAATGCATAGTGTCATTTTATCAACCCTAAAAAAAAAAAAGTTTCTAAGCACCCATATTAATTTTGGCATTTTTTTTGAAAAATTTGATTTTCCACTATTTTCAACAAATTTTCATGCCTAACTCTTTTTCTGAAATGATCTGACATAAGTCATCCGGGTAGTTATATTTTCTCAAAATATTTTTCAAGAATCTCCAAAAATCAGCTCGATTTGATGTTGAGGAGTGCAACTGTTGTGGTGTTTTTGTGTCCAACGACTCTTTCTCTTTATCTCTCTCTTTATGTCAAATATATAGCATTTTGCCAAAAATGTTGCCATATATGGCAGAAATATGGCATTTGCCAAATTTGAGTGGAAGTTTAGTTCGTGGGTGTGACATTCATTTTGCCATATCTTGTGCCATTTTACCCAAGTGGTATGGAAGCTCTAAATAAGATCATTCTATATAGCTTAAAAATGACACCCAAAGAGGGGAAGAAAACACAAGCAAGAAAAAAGAGGCTCCGTGATTTGGGTGTTTGCGGAGCGGATCAATCTCAACCATTCAAATTTGTGTTGGACAGTCCCGATTTTAAAGAAATTATTCTCGCAAATAATTTAAACAGTTAAACTATTCGTGAGAATAGTTTCTTTAAAATTCAGACCGTCCATCGACGAGCAGAACAATGACATAGAGCGGCGCGGAGGCTCTGTTTACGAAGCCTCCGTGAAAAAATTCACAAATAGTTTCTTTAAAATTCAGACCGTCCATCGACGAGACGAACAGTGACATAGAGCGGCGCGGAGGCTCTGTTTACGAAGCCTCCGTGAAAAAAGGTAATCTCTTTGACGTTGATGATTGCATAAAAAGTAGGCAGGAAAAAGTGTTTGTGATGCAACTACAGTAGCTTCTTGGATTTTCTTTCTTGAAATCAATGAATTCTGTTCATGGGACCCCATAAGGAAGGAGACGGTAGTTAGATTGTCCAGTAGAGCTTTGAATACCATTGTACTGTATGTTAATGGAATTCTCTCTCTCTCTCTCTCTCTCTCTCTCTCTCTCTCTCTCTCTCTCAATTCTGTAACATGCTCACATGGGAAATGTCGGGAGAGACCAAAGGAATATGACCACCACATGACCCATATATAGGTCCCATACAGAGAGATCTTAGCTTCTGATCTTGTCCGGATTCGTTGTGAATTTTTACCATTTATTATGTGGAAACAGATCATTTCCAGTTATTGAAAAAAAAACTTGTCCTTTGCCAACCAATTTTGTTTAGGGACATATGATTTTCGGGAGGTTTGGGCGCCAACCTAGTTGGCATGTTTGTCACCCACATTAATGCACTCGCTCGTCCTTTTAATCTCTCGTATCATTTATATCTGATCGTTAAAATCCATTTTTTCCGTTCAAAAAAAAGGGGGGAAAAAAATTGATTTGTACCCAGTTTTGGCCATCGTGGATTCATTCCGGATCTACTAGATGTTCACTACCAACCCATTTTGTAGAGGTCCTTGAAAAGGGTTAGTCGGATCGACCAAAATCATGTTCATCGAGTACACAGAAATACAATCAAAGACACACATGAACATCGAGAGTACAGCCGAAAAATCCATATTGGAAATCATTTGTTTCAAAATAAATATGTTTTGATCTCTTGTTATTGCATTTGATGAATGTGATTTTTTGCTAGGTTAAAACTTCTCAGTGTGATCAACAAAATTAACATTGTTTAACAAAATTAACAAAAAGGTAAATAAGCCTCAACAAAATTAACAATGTTTACCATTATTTTATCAAATGCTATTCTCTTAATTCTAGGCCCATGTACGCACAATTAACATAGCTGGGATAACTATTTAATCATCTTAAGGATTAACACCTTATTTTCCTAGAATTAACCACCAGGGCAGAGAGCCTGATACTTAATTCTTACGTTCGAATCTTTTAAGATTGAAAAAGTAAATAACTCCCTTGATGCTATACCTCATGGCTTAGATTTGACTATCAACTGTCAAGTACACATGGCATACAAAATTATCCTTAACCAAAGAGTAATAATTCAATGCTTCTGGAGAACCGTCACGTGATGCCTCTTAAACCCATTTTCCACTTCACATTTAGGTAAGCCTCACACACTTTATCTTAGGTTTCTACATCACGCGGCGGTATCCCCAAAAAATGAATAACTTTTCAAATCCCCAAGAGACTAGTCGAGTTAGACAACCTCAGTACCAATCAATAGTAACATACTCCAGATACAATATGTGTTTGTAATCAACAAGGGTACATCAAGGAGGAGATTAGGCTTTTGCCTAGTTGGCTATCCTTCTAGGCTCCCTACCTGGAGGCCAAGATGTCAAATTATTCTTTGATTGGCAAAAGAAAATTTTATTTTATAAGATTAAAGGCTTTCCATCAAGGTTATAACGCTGAGCCCAAAACAGGAGAAGGGGAAAAATAAAAAGACACATCCAATAATTAATGAAATAAATATTGGATGAAACAAACACTGCAGAACACTACTTAAACACCAAAAATGCTACTGGTACAGCAAGTTGTGTACAGACAGCGCGTACAGCGCGCTTTTGGACCCGTCTTGGGTCCAACAAAGATAATCGGAGCCGCTCATTTTGTTCAAAATATTTTTTTTTAGGTCCCCGTAAAAAATTAGCTCCAACCGATATCGTTAAGGGCGTTTACGAAACGTCCAATTTTGCTTTAGAATTTAAGCTTGCAAAATTGGACATTTCGTAAACGCCTTTAACGATATCGGTTGGAGCTAATTTTTTACGGGAACCTAAAACAAAATATTTTGAACAAAATAAGCGGTTCCGATTATCTTTGTTGGACCTGAGACGGGCCCAAAAGCGCATTGTACGTGCTGTCTGTACACAACTTGCTGTACCAGTAGCACAGCTCCTTAAACACCATCCCTCTTCAATCTTCATATCTCCAGTCCTCTAATCCATCCAAGCCCCTCCTAAAATAATCCACTGAATAAACCTTGATATCAAATTTCGCTTTTTAACCATACAGCTTCTTTTCGAAAATCCGATCATTACGAGCTGCCTGTCCAAATATACTTGATTATTCGTTCTCTCTCTCTTTTTTTTTTTTGGTAAAGAAGGATTTTATTACCAAAAGAAACAAATACATGTGAAACAAAGGGGCATACCCCTGAAACCAAAAGGGACATACTACGCAGAGATTCAACACAAAAGAACAAGACAAATAGCCCTATACATCATATCTACAAGATTTTCACCGAGATATTCCAAGCTTTACATAAAACCTTGTTGCCATGGCTAACCCCAACTTTCTTCCAAGAAAAGACCCTGTCCCTCACATCCTTTATAATCCGATCATAAACTACCTCGGAGAATGGAATGGCTGCTTGTTACAAAAAATACACTCATTTCTAGCCCTCTAAATGTGGTATACTGACCCTACCATAGCCAACTTATAGAGAGAAGAGGGAAAACCTGACTTTTTGAGGTGATGATAGCCCAATGATCAATCTCCTGAGACCAGCCAGCAGGACACCTACAAATACCAAACTTCTGCAAAATTTTGGCCCAAACCAAAGCTGAAAAAGAACACTCAAAGAATAGATGACTATGAGATTCACTCCCGCCACGGCACAATACGCAAATGAGATCCACCACTAAACCCCAAAAAAGAATTCTATCCTTGATAGAGAGTCTACCCCAACAACCAAGCCCACATTATTAGTTCTCTTCAACACTTGTCTTCCGTTTATTTCTTTCCCTTATGGAGCTATTCCTTGTGGTGGGGTCTCATTGGTGAGTACTGATTTAGTGTCTCGTTATTTATAATTATGTGAATAAAAAACTAAGAAAATTTGAAATATATGTAGTAATTTTTTTGGGGGATATTCTGAGTCACATTATATATATGGTTGCAAATCTGTCCTGCAGGAATTTGACAAGGTGTATGGGCCGGCCTGGCATTGCATTGTGGGCTCAAGTTTCGGATCCTTTGTAACCCATTCCACTGGCTGTTTCCTTTATTTTTCAATGGACAAACTTTACATTTTGATTTTCAAAACTAAAGTTGAGAGAGCTTCGGATTAAATACAAAAATCCCTTTTTCCAGGAGATGGATATAAAAAAATAAAAAAAAAAAGAGTAAGTCCCCATTAGTTGATATATGGAGTTGGAAAGGTATTCCATACCATTCAGATTCGGATTCGGGATATAAATGGAATCAAGAGAGAAGAAAGATCGAGTCACTCGGTGAATTGGTGGATCACGCACTTCGAGACGAGGACAGGGGCACCACTATTTCGAAATTATACAAGTATATGTATGCATATATATGTCATTATTGAAGGAAATTAATGTTTTGTAAGTTGAACAGTTTCTCCACTTGCAACAATTAGTATATTATACATTTTCTCAAATATGGTACTAGTAGAGTGTTTTTTCCTTTACTTATTTTTTGTAGTGGTTAACTATTTGTTTCCCAAGCCTTATTAATGATACGTGAAAGAGCTAGCACATCAAAAGGAGTCGATCGATAAGTATAACTTAGTTTGTTTCATTGTCTAAGCTCCGTTCCGGTGAGGTTCTTATCTTTTAAATCCTTATTTTCTGTTTTACGAGACAAGTCATTCTCTCACAATACATTAAATTTAATTCAAAAAATAAGTACTTAATTTTAGTTACTGGAAACTAAGCTATTTTTATTTCTTACATTTGTTACTTTGGTGATTGATTTAGAAAGGTGAACCGCTCACGGTGAACAACCAAATAAGTCTTGGCTAATTAACATGAGAGGAATATATGGGTGGGAAATTTTGTATCCAACTATTGATCATCATATACTAATAGGCATCCAATTAACATGATTTTACGCATCATTTACGCGTTTCGACGAGATATAGAGTATGAACGAGACCGATCAAGGGAACGGAAAATGCCGGACTGCACGGAGTTCCCGGCAGAACGGCCGAGAATCACTACCACATGCAACTTCAAAGCAGGCAAAGAGAGATATTCTTAAGAAATCGAGGAGGATTCTGCTTGCGTCAGGAATCCTCAATGGAGGTCAATGAAATTTCAAAAATTCATAGACAATGCTTGATGCCTTGGATTTGACAGCTTCTTTTGTTTGTCGACGTGGTAGGATATGGTCAACGCTGTTACAAAGCTATCCCTCCATCCGCATTTAATAGTCTTTCATGAGAGTAAATTTTGCGTAATTTATAATGTTTTATTGATTCGAAAATGATATTGGTACCGATGGGTACTGTAGGGAAAATGCACCGACGGCCGCGCCGGGCCGTCTCCGGCCATCGGACGGCCGATCCGAGCCGTCCAAAAATTTTAAAAAAAAAACCCTAGTGGGCTACCGCGGGAATCAACTGCATCCGACGTGCATAGATGCTCGATCCAAACAGCCCATTTTTTCGCATATACGACGTGTGGGGTGTTTGGATCGAGCACTTACGCACGTTGGATGCCGTTGATTCCCGCGAGGGCCCACTTGGTTTTTTTTATTAAAAAAAAAATTTTGGACGGCTCGGATCGGCCGTCCGATGGCCGGAGACGACCTGACGAGGCCGTTGGTGCATTTTCTCTACGCCATTGGTCGGTACCAATAGCAGTACTCTTATTGATTTTGGAAACATTGTATGCCTCCCATGTCTCAAGCATGTCACCCCAATAAAAAGTACTACAATTCAATGGACTACGGGTGGGTTTGGATTGAAATTTGAGTGACTTTTTTTTTGTCTTTATTTAAAAAAAATTACATTCGTTAGTTTTGCGCCAAACTTTTGTGACTTTATTATTTCGTTTCGATGAGAGGAATCAAAAAAGTATAAAATTAGAACTGAAACTTATATTTATTTTTTAAAAATGTCAAAAAGATTGTCTTTTTCAAAAAAAAAAAAAGTTGAGTTTTGATCGAAAATTTTTACTTTTTCAATTTCTCTCATCGAGACGAATCAATAATTCACAAAAGTTTGACGCAAAACTAACAAATGCAAAAAAAAATTGAATAAAAACAAAAAAATCATTAATTACTTACTTTTTACTCCGTAATTCAAACCTATCCTACGTGTTTTGGCGCGTCCAACACGGCTACAGCAAACTCATATGAAGACGAACGCTGCTACAGGTACAACACATGCTGTACAGCAGTCGCGCACAGACCCCGTTTGCGCCCGTCCCCGCAAAGACAATCGGAGCCGCTCATTTTGTTCAAAATACTTTGTTTATGGTCCCTGTAAAAAATCACCTCAATCCGATATCGGGAAGGGTGTTTACAAATCATCCAGCTTTACTTCAAAATTATGATTTGTAAACACCCTTCCCGATATCGGATTGAGGTAATTTTTTTCAGGAACCATAAAAGAAGTATTTTGAACAAAATGAGCGGCTCCGATTGTCTTTGCGGGACCTGAGACGGGCGCAAACGGGATCTGTGCACGGCTGCTGTACAGCATGTGCTGTAACTGTAGACTTTCTGTTTGAAGACAACTCTTGGTGTAAACAAGTACAACCAACCACATATGTAAAGACAAGTACTCTTCGTACAAACAAGATTTACATAGCTATTTATTTACTTATTTGAATGGCAAATTTTTTTATTGATATAATAGAGGAGAACATAGGAAGAGGCTAGAGATAATAGCATCACAATGCAAAAGTAATACTCCCTCTGTCCCACTTTGTCTGTCCCCTTTTTGACTTTGTAATATCCCAAATTGTTTGTCCAATTTGAAATTGACTCATGTAAGTTCCATTAATGCCCATTCTCTTTTAAAAATATTGAACATGGAAAAGTGTGCACTCTCATTTAATGCTAAAAAGTGAGGGGTATTTTTGGAAAAGCTAAACTTTTCAAGAGTAATCATTGTGTCCCCTAAAAAAGATGGAATCCCAAAATGAACAAACAAATTGGGACGGAGGGAGTATCTCAACTATGTTGACACTCTACCAGTGATGGAACCAAGATTTTTGATAAGTGGGTCAGAAATTTGAACAATGTGTAATTCATGAACGAAATCCTTGATTTGTTTGAGGAACGAATTATGATAATAATTGGAAATATGGATAATGAGTGGAGAGATAGAGAGAAAAATGAGAGTAATGATTGAAGATATGGGTAATGAGTAGAGAGATAAATGAAAGTAATAATTGAAAATATGGATAATAAGTGTTCTTTGAGTTGGATTTTTTTTTTTTTTCAAATGTGGAACCAAACAAGGCATTAGTGATCGAAGAATATTATTCTTGTTAAGATGAAAGGAAAATTTAAATTTTCCTTTATAACATTCTATATTCGACTATGAAGTTTTCATTGTCTGATCGACTTGAATTTTGATATGGATGTAGTACTCGTTAGGCTTGACAATATTAACGGTTCGGATCCAATTTTTGGATCGGAACAAAACCTATACTAAGGGCACAACAGGCCTACAAGTCTTAAGTCAAAAATCAATTAATATGGATGAAAAACATGACTGTGCGCATAACTTTACAAAGCACATAAATTGAACGTCAGGGTGTATCAGATAATACTGATTAGGTGTAGGTTGAAGATAATGTGCAGTATGAGAGAGAGAGAGAGAGAGAGAGAGAGAGAGAGAGAGAGAGAGAGAGAGAGAGAGAGAGAGAGAGATTTCTATTGAACTTGGTTTTGAACTCCATCAAATGAAATAAGCATACACAAGAAACACACAGGCAGAAACACCTCTATTAGTAAGAAACATGGTCCCATCAACATAAACTGAGGAAATATGATCCCATCACAAAACCTACGTTTCACTGACTCGAACATTATTCAACTCAAGAAGTTTCACACGGCTAAAACGACATGCACTAAAACCATGACTCATACTTGGCTTGTTTCTGTTTCTTTGAATCCTTCTGGTTCGCCACTGCCCACAGAAGTCGCAACATAAGTCGCAACCAGAGACCTTAAGAGAAGGCAGGCACTATTAATTCTTCTGGTGCCAGTCTTTACGGGGCTTTGTCCCAACTTTTATTGGGCCTTTTGCTGGAGGACAGTGGGATCGGTTTCCTGCTATTAATTGAGGTGCGCATAAGCGAACCCGAATAATTGAGTTGTCAAACACGTCCTCAATCTTGCAACATCTATATCTCATAATAATTCGCTTGGATTGACTAGGTTTCCTTTGCAGTGGCCTTGGCACTTCAAAAAATTTCCTTTCTCCATCTTGCTGCTCTTTCGGCTTTTCTTGGCTCAGCTCTGATGAGCCTTGTCTTCTAAAGGATATCGTCGACCTTGGCAAAGCAGCTTGTGGCTGCTCTTTCGGCTTTTCTTTGTTCAGCTCTGCTGAGAAGAAGCTTTCATCCCATACTACCCCTGATGAGCCTTGTCTTCTGAAGGATATCGTCGACCTTGGCAAAGCAGCTTGCGGCGGCTGCTCTTTTGGCTTTTCTTGGTTCAGCTCTGCTGCAAAGAAGCTTTCATCCCATACTACCCCTGATGAGCCCTGTCTCCTAAAGGATATCGTCGACCTTGCCAAAGCAGCAATGCTCACTTTAACATCCGTACCACCGTGATGATAAAGATCACTATCGGATCGACTATGTTTCATTGATTGCGGTTGGCTTGAGACTCTGGGTTTTTCCCTTGCACCATCTTGTTGTTGCATTCGTGCTAGCCTCGGTCCTTCGGGTTTTTGCTGTTCTCCATCTTGTTGATCTCTCGGCTTTGCTTGGTTTAGCCATGCCAACCCTGAGGAACCTTGTTTCCTAAAGGATATGGCAGACCTTTGCAGACCAGCCATGCTAGCTCTCTCTATCTCTCTCTGGTCTGCAACTATGATCTGTTGCATCCTATCGCATTAAATAGGATCAAACCGGATGCTGAAGTCATGCGATTTTCAAATTTCCTATACGTAATCTACGCATATAGTCGTAGGCGTATGACATAAAGGAAATATACGGTGAGATCATCCGATCGCAACGTAACCATCGATAAATATTCTTGTGGAGTACTAAGCAGCGTGCATGATACCCAACTCCCCTCTAGATATATATATTCCATACAGCCTAACCAAGTTTTTCATTGGGCTAACTCTGTATAGTGACTGCAAATAATAACCCAGTCTTACGCAAATCAGCCTACTAGTTAGGGGGCGGATCCCGTCAATTTGGCTACTGACCAGTTCAGTCCATTTGGTGCATCCGAGCCATGATCTTTAAATTTGAAACGTCCAAAACACTTTTGGACAGTCCGAATGCACCAAATAGACTGAAATAGTAGGTACCAAATGGACAGGATCCGATCCACTGAGGTGGCATCTTGGATAATACAGAAATGAATTACAGAAGCCATTTGTTAATAGAAAGAAGAATCAAGGAAGATATTCCTCTCAAAAAAAAGACTCAAGGAAGATATTTTGCTAGGGAGAAGAATCGAGGGAGATATGATACGGATTCGGTATAATTGTTTAACAGGTGACAACGACTGGATATATTAATTTTGACAAATTCCTGGCTGGGGTCAGCACAGTTACTTAACAATACTCAACAAACTAAAGTTTTATCGTCTTATGTCGCCGCGAAAATAACAGCTAGGAGAGTGGGTTGCTCACGGTTTTGATCATGGACTACAAAATCGTGAACATCTTCATCGCCCACATATATTAAACTATCGACTTATGTCACCGCGAAAATAAGAGTGGCCGGGTTGCTAACGGCGCGCTTTGATCATGAACTACAAAATTGTAAACATCTTCGTCGCCCACATATATTAAAGTACCGACTTATGTCACCGCGAAAATAACAATATCTAGGAGAGTGGGTTGCTAACGGCTTTGATCGATCATCATCAGCTACAAAATTGTGAACATCTTCGTCGCTTACATATATAAAACTAGGGTATTGTGCATACGCAGATATATACGCAAACAGAATAATAAATGACGCGAGAAGAATATATAAAAACTAAATTAATTAATAAATTTTTGTTGCTGATGACATTATTTTTGTCTCGTTGGCGAAACTGCTTTTTGTTTTTAATGTTGCCACCGATCCTGGAGTCTGGTCTGAGGCATTGGAGTATTCTTCCTCAATAGCATCAACTAGGTTAAGATGCGCCAAAAGAAAATGATACATCCAACAGTCCCACATATTTGTAATGAACTCCGTTATATTTTACCGCCGTTGTTTGGGCCCGGGCTAATCAGGGTCCGGGTGGCGCATCGGTGATGATGGTGGCTGTACGGCGGCGATCGTGGTGATTGTGGTCGTTTTTTGTTTTTTGTTTTTAAGGTTTTTCTTGTTTTTTGGGCTTGGCCCATCAGGTGAGCGGGTTCGTCCCATTTAGGTGTGAGTTTTGTCCCGATGCCCGTCTTTGGTTGGCTTATTTCCAATCGAAGGTTTGGGTCTCGGACTGGGCACAAGACTGTTCTTAGCTTAGTTTAGGAAATACGATGTCATTCTCCTTGTTCCTATTAGTTTTTGTAACAATTTCAAAGATTTATGAAATTATTTTTGCCGTTCAAAAAAAAAATTTGTAACTTTGGTGCATAACCTCTTCCCTACCAATTCGAACAATTAATATCAGATGTTGAGTGAATTTGACTGTACGAAGAAGCATCAGCGGATCGAAGAATTAAACTCTTTACCGCACATTCCAGCAAATCATTGACAAAAAACATACCATGACTTACGCTGCAAAATGAAAATATATAAACGCAAAATACATAAATTGCCAATCTGAGTATTAGGATGGACTTCGGGTTGGTGCTGTGCACCGTGTTGCGCACCTCCGAGCCCTCAGATCGTGCATTTGACGGTTCGGATCTCATCTCGGCAACCAATTCATGTAGGATAATAAGAAGAAAAGTCGTAACTTAAATTTTGTTTTTGCAAGTGCTATGCCTATGAATTTCAACTTCAAGCATTTAATTTTTTTTTCGCTAATGATAATGGAAAAGCATTTCATGCTCAGTTCGGTAAGCTATAAAAAGTTTAGCACTAGGCAGTGTTCTAAAAGTCGGCCTTGGCGTTGGCGGTGACCAAACGCTTAGATTTTAAGGTTTAGGCAGTGATTACATGTTTTATACATTAGTCGGGAGTAAATCGGCTAGGCAGCAACTAATCAGAGGGCACATTGCATAATTTTGAAAAAACTTTTGGTGAGATGGGCTATATTATGAAGTACAAGGGGCTAAAGGTGATTTTTGCGAAAAATATTACTCCTTCCGTCCATTTTTAAGTATCCTACTTCGTAACTCTAACTTATTAAAAAGATATCATCATTATACCTTTCATATCTAACTTTTTCCTCCACTTTCCCTACTTACCCATCATCATTACATTTTTACTCACTAAATTTTCAAAATGAAATCTACTTTTAGGGACAAAATAGACAATGCACCAATTTTTACCTACTAACTTTACAAAATGGACACTTATTAAGGGACAACCCAAAATGGAATACTGAACTCTAAATAAGGGACGGAGTTAGGGAGTATAAAGTATGGGGAGTGATTTTGCCACTCCCTTTTTTGTTAATGTTACTCCCATTTGTGTCTATATAAGATGATGCAAAAATATATACTCCCTCCGTCCCTTTATTACAGTCCAGTATTCCATTTTGGGCTGTCCCTTAATAAATGTCCATTTTGTAAAGTTAGTGGATAAAAGTTGGTGAATTGTCTATTTTGTCCCTAAAAGTAGATTCCATTTTGAAAAGTTAGTGAGTAAAAGTGTAATGATGATGGGTAAGTAGAGAAAGTGGAGGAAAAAGTTGATGTGAAAGGTATAATGATGATGTCTTTTTAATAAGTTGGAGTTACGAAACAGGACATTTAAAAAGGGACGGAGGGAGTAATATTTTACTTCTTACTTTAGTCTTGATTTTTTTTTCCTTGCTAATCTTACGTCATTTCTTATTCTAAGTTTGAGAGATGTGGAGAGTTATTATTTTTTTAAATGAAAAATACGACTAATCTTACATCATTACTTATTCTAAGTTTGAGAGACGTGGAGAGTTATTATTATTTTTAAATGGAAAATACGACTAATATTACATCATTTCTTATTCTAAGTTAGAGAGACGTGAAGAGTTTTTTAAAATGGAAAATACGACTAATCTTACACCATTTCTTATTCTAACGTATTTGGTATTCTCTAAAGTCTGAATGTTGGGTATTCGCAGTGTAGCTGCATAAAGTTAACTTTTGCCAAAAAAAAATTAGTCTAATTTTCCACTATAGATGTTTGGACCAAGGCTAATATCTGTCCGTATTGTTAGGATTCATAGATAACCAACCACACAGTTCTTTTCAGGTTCACTCGCCCGGATTTTCTTATGGTCCGGACCTCCCATTTCCCGATCGATTTGCGATGATCCGAGCCGCTCAATGTGATCAGAACGTGATTTTAAGGGTACCCGCGAGAAATCAGAAAAAAAAAAGATCGGGAAGGGCTTGATCCGATTCAATAAAAAAACTGCTCGGATCAAGCCCTTCCCGATCATTTTTTTTGCTGATTTCTCGCGGGTACCCTTAAAATCACGTTCTGATCACATTGAGCGGCTCGGATCATCGCAAATCGACCGGGAAATGGGAGGTCCGGACGGTCCGGACCTGAAAACGACTGACCAACCACATATATGTATATATATGTCTGTGTTGTCATCATTTTTTTTATCAAATAGTCATCATCACTTGTCAACATTTAAATCTCAATCGGTCAAATATGCCGGTGACTTTTTCGGCCAACTTTCTGGCGCCGGCAATTTTCCTGGCGAACTCCGGTGCCGGCGACTTTTCTGACCAAACTATTTCAAAGAACAAAAGTTATTATTGGCTTACAATGGTACAATGCCTGAAAGGTCAATATATCTCCACCGATGTCATTTTTATTTGAACAACCAATTACTATCTTACTATTGGACTGAAAATTCTGATGCCGATTCAACAATTTTGTCAGTACCAAACTTTGTGCAAAATTTAGCGGGACGGCTTTACAAAATTTGACAAGATCTTTCGACCCACCAATGTAACATCTCTTCTTTACTTTTGGAAGGAGAATTTTTGGCGATGGCAACGGATCCGTCCTCACGTGTTTAGTATTTTAAAAATTGTTAGGCGCTGGTCGGATGGAAGAGAAACACCTAACGCTGAGGCCGATTAGTTGGTGACCAAACGGCACATATAGATTGGTCGATTTGTTCATTTTTTTATAATAAAAAATATCTCCCCCGTATCTCGTAGGGTTTGAAACTTGCAAAATTTAGCGCAATGACTTTACAAAATCTGACAAGATTTTTGACTCACCAATGAAACATCTCTTTAGACTTTTGCAAGTAAATTTTTTTTTGCTAAGGCAATAGATTTTTCTACGGGTGTAATATTTTAAAAATCGTTTGACGCTATACAGACGGAAGAGAACCACCTAGCACCTACGCCAACAAGTTAAGGACTAATGGTGCCCGGAGATTATTCGCATTTTGCAATGTTATCTAGAAAAATATCTTCACCCCCCAAAGTTGAAGTAAGAAATGGCATAAGACCAGGAATAAAAGAATCAAAACTAAAAATAACAACTAAAATATATACTATTCCCGGCTAGCCGATTAATCAAACAACTAATATCTTACAGTACTAATTTATAAAACACCTAATTAAGTCCTAGATCCTAAATCTAGGTGCTGGGTAGAGACAAGTACGGCACGAGCATAACTCCACCAGTAATGCTACGACCATCGCACGGGATGCGGTGACAGTCCACCGCACACGCCTGGAGTGGCCCAACAAAAATACAGAAATATACTATTCATAAATTTTAAGATACAGGTATGGGCATGATAAATCACCAAGACAGCACAACACAAGCAAGAGCACAAGTATACTACGAGTATTTTAATTTGTACTTAAACGGAATTAATCTTATTGAATTCAATAAAGGAAAAAATGCTTGCTCTTTATATAACCAATTAAATAACTTGAATAATATTGAACTATTAATTCTTTTTCCCTTCTTTCAAATCTATTTTGTTATTTAAAACAAAGATCGTTAATGGACCTTTGTTTAACTCCCAAAAGAATTTATCGATTGTATTTTCTCTAACTTAATAAAGCCCGATTACGAACTAGCATGAGCACAAGCATTGGCACGGCACGAGACGAATTGTAACGTGCCCATGAACAAGGCTTGACCGAGAGTATTGCAATGTCTTGACGTGAGACAACACGATTCACAAAAAGCTAGACACGACACTAAGCACATTAAAGCACGAAAATAAATAGGTTGGACCAGCACAACATGTTTCACACCTCACCAGAGGCCTTTCCCAAACGGACCCGAGGGATACTGCAGTGCAGCTCGCACTGCAGGGTTGTAGGGCGGCAATCCGGCCGTCCATACAGCTTGGAATTTAAACCGAACAATGGACGGTTCAGATCAATAGAAGCTCAGCTTAAACCCGAGCCGTCGACATCGAAATGGACAACAGGATCGGCCACTCTACAGCCCCTGTAGTGCAGGCTGCACTGCAGGGTTTCCCATTCCTGCCCGAAGGACGCTATCTGTGCAATTGCTATTGCCAGTACGACAGACAGTCTTTTTCCGATACACAAAGGAAACTGAAGAGAGAAACTGTTTGTAAACTAGATCCAAAAATAGCCTAATCAACAAGAAATAATGGAAAAAATCACGACTGTAAGCCTCATCAAACCAACCGAAAGTGATTACCTGAATCACTCACTCACAATTCACAACGACAGATAGTAGTTAAAAGGCGAGGAAAATGTGGTTCTTCGTATTTCACATTCAAAGCTCGGGCTTTCCGGCTTCACAAAAATGTTATTTTTCGCCAAAATTATTGCTACGCTCGTTGAACTCTTGGTTTTCTTACTCAGTAAATAACCTTCAAATCCATTTATTGCTAAAATTGCACTAACAGAGTAATAGAAACAGATTTCCTTGCGTCAATCAAAATTTGTAGACCATTTGCTCTGTGTATCCAAGTTCCTTGAGAATGCCGGAGACCTGCAACAGAGGGAATAAAGCAGCAAATGCATTAGGGGAAGTGAAAATCCGGTAATCGTAAGGTGAAGAATCGATACATGAAGCGCTTAATGTCTTTTCTTACCTCGCCTTGTGAGCGGTCTTTTGCCTTGTCGCCTGATATATGATTCATCATTCCAGGGGGGCCACATACCTGAAGAAGAAAGTGACTTTAGCAATCAAATAAATGAAAGGGAAATCAACCATTCTAAAGAATCCGACCACAATCTTATTCTATACTCGGGCTAGTGGAATGTACACTAAGTTGGTTTCCAAGACAATAATTTGTGTTTAGCAACGATGATGCTTTAAGTTAGTCGTTCATATCGGAGGACTTCTAAACTGAAACAATGACACGTTTTGAACAGCATGATACACAACGATAATCATTCAGTAAGTTCAGTCGGCACATTTTTCCTTCTCTCTACTTTATCCAATTTTTGTGCCTCAGATTACAGAAGCAGTTTCCTCCACGATGCACCTTTATAGCTAAATAAAAAGGGATTAGGGACAGCTTAGGACTACAAATTAAGTGCTCTAGCAGTGATTAACTAAAATGTTAGTAAGCTTGGCATTCACCTTATTCAATTTTGATTTATTTTCCTTGAGAGCAGCAAAACATCATTTAGTTTGAGAACCTTTTCAACTTTTTTTTTTTTTTTTGGTAAATGTCAATTTTATTCACGAAAACACCATGTACAAAAAGGACTCAGTCCTTACACAAAAGAGAAAAACAAAGCTCCTACAAGGAGCAACACAGAAACAAAGAGAAACATCAAAAAGCTAGCCCAACATCAGGAATCAAACATGATCACTTCCCAAAACTCTAAGGGAGAACCCCCATCTCAAACATATCTCCTTGTTGGCTGCAGTTCTGCAATGATCCTTCCACGAACACACCCTGGCCCTAGCACCCACTGTGATTGCCTCAATCAGCATATTTACAGACTTCACACCCCTACCAAACACCCTGGCGTTCCTTTCCAACCATAGGTAATAAATTGCAGCTGAAAAAGAAAGTTTAATTACCTTTTCAACTTTATGTTATTTTCTTACTATTTCCAACATTGAAGAACCTTAGGACAAGATTAGAATATTCAGAACCAAAATTTAGTTAATGAATACAACTTTTCTATGTCAAGATTATGACTAGTAAATCTTACAAAGGTTTCAGACACACAATCTAAGAAGCACAGACACTTCTATGGAGGAAGCGAGCAGCCTCAGGGAGATACTCTTTGGAAACTCCTAAAAGTGTCCCTACACCCCCTTCAATGCACCTTAGTTAGAAACTATTAAATACGTAGTACGGAACACTTAACCGACTCTACACTTCACTAAACCATCCAATGTGACGAATCTCTTCATGGTAATGATGTAAAATGCAAATTATCCACTCTCCATCCCTTTTGAATAACTTATACGATGAATACATCATGTGTTTCCCAATGTCATGCAGTTTTTGGGTTCGCATGTCCATGTGTCCGTGTCTGTGCTACTTAGCAAAACTGGATTAAATACTGAATAATACCAAAGGTTGTACATCTAGTACCAAAACTGGATTAAAAACTGAATGAGTTGGAAATTCACGTGAGAGAACAACTTACGAGTATAAGAGTATCATCACTAGGAGCAGGTAAGCCTTTCACAGCCATATCCTTAGTTATGTAACCTGAACCTCCTTTCCAATTCTTTGTTGGATTATCGACCGTGTAGAATATCTGGATTTTTGCATCATGACATAGAAATTTCCAAGTTTAGAAGAAAAAGCAAAATTTAGGACATACAACAGCAATTTAGTGCTGAAACAAATGGCACACCTTTAAGTTTGGGTAGCTTGCTGCAAGCACATCAAGCTTCTGTTTGAGCAGTATGTCGTCTGGGGAAACATTAGCATAAAGCAGAGAAACCTGAAATGATTTGAGTCCTATTAAGCCACAAAATAGTCCTGTAGAGAGAATTATTTAATTAATGATAAGTAGAGACTAGAGAGAGACTTGTCTACATATTTTCAATTTTAAACTGTTGAAATTGTATGTTCTGGTCATAACTACAGACAAATCAGGCCAAAACAATCTGAAGATGTAAGGGAAGATGTGGAATTAACTGAGAAATACAGAGCAGAAAATGAAGGGATAATAGGTTACCTGCGTGTTATCATCAGGATTTTTTAGTATAGCCTCAATTACTTGAAGCATTGGAGTAATGCCTGTGCCACCTGCAATCTGAACGAGAAGCATTTGTTTATAATTTTGCGACAAACATGACCGTACATACTTAAATTCAACAGTTACACTTTATAAAGTAACAACTCGACGATGGATGCATTGTCAACCTATATGTTGAAGTGACTACAGAAGGGACTATGAGAAAAGACATTGCTTAGACATGCATTTAACCAAATCAGACTTAGGCTACCCTCGGAAAGCCAAATAATAGACATACCCACTAGTTTTCTCTGCTTTTTCATTTTGGGAAAAATCATGTACTAAAGCAAAACCTCAAGAGTTGTCAGTAATATAAGTTATCAGCATTGAGAATCAATGCTAAGAGTATGGGTAATGAGATTTTTGCTTGGAGTATGACTACCCTCTACTATGCAGCCAGCCATAAGCCCATAACCTCCTGAATCAAGAATATGAAATTTAAAAACTGACAAAACAATATCACCTAATAAAGTGTCAATATGAGACAAGGCATTTCAAATTGTGACCGCATGAAAACAAAAAAGATTAAAGATCTGATTTGATCATTCCAATAGGCCATCCTTTCTAGGCGTGAAGCCTACAAAGTAATGTCTTCCTATCCAAAGGAAAAAATGCCACAACAGAAAAACGCCATAAGACCAATGTCCTCTTTAAACGGTCTCACTGTGAAACATTTTCTTGTGCATATCAGTAGTTAAAAGCTAATAACACAACCCTTACTTTATCTAATTTTTTGCACTCGTGTGTTTTTGGTATCGGGTTGTTTTGACCTCCTTGAATAGTAATGACCTAAAGTGGATGAATCCTTATGTGAAGGAAAAGTGTCACTAAAGAAAAACGCATCAAGAACAATGTGCCCTTCAGACCATCATATCTTGTCATTTTCTTTACCCCTCCAGTAGTTGAAAGCTAATAACAGTGCCCTTCATTTATTTTATATTTTTACCTCTATGTTTTTCTCGGTATCGGGTTGTTTACACTTCTTTGAATGGTAATGACATAAAGTGGAACCACAGAGTTTTGTTGGTAATCACACACCAAAAAAAAAAAAAAGTGGAACCACAGATGCCCTATCCTTACCATGCCAAAGTGTTTCTTCATATTCGGAGTATATCTAAGCTTTTCAATGGGTCTGCAAGAAACAAAAAAAGTTCAATGGTAAGAAGCTAAACAAAAATTAGTTGTCTACTAGTTGCTTGTGTGCAAGACTTACCCTTTCACTTCTACTACATCGCCCGGTTTTAAGCTGGCAAAATGCTGACTCATTTTCCCTTCTGGATACACCTTCAATAATTTGCAAGGTCAAGGAGATGAAAATTCAAAAGAGCATACATCTATACAGCAAAGAGCAACTTTATACAAATTTCAGCTTAAGAAGAAATACAATCACAATAACTGAACCAAAAAATAAACATGTACCTTAATCAATAAGTCAAAGTATCCCCTAGAATCAGGATCTGATATAGGAGTATATCTGTAAACAAGAGACACTTCAGACAAACCAAGTAGTAGATTTAAGCCTAGATTTAAAGCTTAACAATGCAACACCAAATAACATATCCACAGTTTAGAGGAACTTGAACAGAAAATGTTGTGCTATAAAACCACCACTAGACGGTTATTTTAGTCATGAAAATAAAACAATTGTTCAGTAGCATGGACTGCCAGTATTTGACTTTTGAATCAGTGGAAGGCATAACCTAAAGTAAGTTGTACACATATACTTCATGTACATCGGAAACTCTCTAATGCTTTTTGTATTAGGAAGTTTCTATTTGCCATATCTCTCTCTCTCTCTCTCCCCGCCAAATTTTTGGTTTATTTTTTTGTTCAAAAGGTCAAAATAGTTTAGCTGCAAGGATGGCCAGTATGTGACTTTTCAATCAATGGAAGGCATTACCCAAAGTAAGTAGTGAACTTCTACTTCATGTACACTAGCCACTCACTGATGCTCCCTCTCCCTCCTTCTGCATCTCTCCCTCTCTCCGGTTCAAGCGAATAGAATCTTTCAAAAGGCTTTCGTAAACGTTAATACCCATAAATTGTGGGAAAACATTGTTTGCACAAACCGGTTGCGATGGTGGTCATGACAATGAAAAACCATGCTCGCATGCAAGACATCACCAGAAAAATTGGAAGGGGAGGCGTTGTTGGGGTATCAAGGAACATGCCAACATGGAATCAGCCTACAACAAAGCTAGGTATGACAACTCTCAAGTACTAATCTAATCAAACAGGCGTTAACAAAAGGTAAGCAACATATCAGAACAAGCATGCTAGAATTTGGAAGAGGACTTACGGGCGTATGACATATTTTGTTTTCCCTTCAGCATCTTGTCCTAATGGAGCCCTATAGTTACAAAAAAAAAAATTATCAATACTACAATGAATCTTAGGGCCGGGAAAGTGCCATGAAGCCCCTTTTATTGAGCATACCCAAACATACCTTGTAATAAGGCATGATGCTACATCAAGACCCAACTTGACAGTGGGATCAAATGAAAACCTGTGATTGTGTAAGGAAACAAAACGGTTAGTCAGATAGAGTGAACCAGCTTTTTTCCAAGATGCAATGAACCTTTGATATCATTCATAAATGTTAGACATCATTGATTCATTCCGTCTTGATTCAAATAGAACAAAACCCATTGTCCTGTTACTAGCACATATACGTGATTTTCGTTGTTTAACTGAGCACACTTTCTGTAGTTTCAACAATTTCAACTTTCTGTTTGGACTTCAGGATTTAATGTTGCCTTCACACGTTTACTTGTAGAAGAAATTTAGGAAAGTATCTTTGTTAAAAAGGGGCAGGCAGAAGGCAACATGTGTTCACTAATAAATAAGTAACAGATGTCTATCCATATAGGGTTTAGAAAAGCCAGCCTCCCGTAAAGTAAACAAGAAGACAGGAGCTACACAAGTTTCCTTCTAGCTAAAAAATGAAACAACCCAAGAAAAAAAGATTTGAGCCAATGAGTTCCCAAATTTCCTCAACACAACTACTCTGCTCTATCTTCACAGTATGCACCACATCAAGCATATGGTGCAGCCCTCTAAGCCTTTATATCCTTATAGTTATTATGAGTGGAGAAAACAAGTTTCCTTCTAACCAAAAAATGAAACAATGCAAGAAAAAAGATTTGAGTCAATGAGTTCCCAAATCCCTCAAGAATAAAACTACTCTGCTCTATCCTTGCACTACATGAAGCATAATGGTGCAGCCCTCTAAGCCTTTTCTATCCTTGTGAACGAAAAAATATAACACTGCTAAATAAACAAAACAGGTTTTTAATGATGAAGATCAAAAAATGAAAGGAGTACTCAAAAAAATATGGCTAATAAGTAAACTCGTTTCAAGGAGGTCCAATATTGATATGCCAAAGAACAAAATTTGACAAGATTTTTTGGCCCCTCTTTTGAATTCGAGTAAACAACTCAAGGAATCAAGTCAATCACTGAAGGGCAGTTTACGAAAGTTGAAGGCTTTGCTCATCTAGTCATTTTTCAGATTTTCTTTTCAAAAAGTATTTAAATTATTTTTTGAAGTATGCTCGTTTCAATTCTTGAATAACCAAACCGAGCCTTATGTCCCAATCACTTGGGGTCGGCTATATAAATCATTTTCCTCCATTGAGCTCTGTCAAGGGCCACTTGTTCACACAAACCTACTATACTCCTATCTTTGCGCACCACAACATCTAATGTCAATTTAGGTCTACCCCTCCCCGTAGCATTGCTACCCAAAGCTATCTTATCCGCTCTCTTAACTATTGCATCTCCAGGTCTACGGTAGACATGCCCAAACCACCTTAGCCTATTTTCCCTCAACTTCTCTTCTATGGGTGCTACACCTACCATCTCACGAACCGTTTCATTTCTAATCTTGTCTCGTCTAGTCTTACCACACATCCACCTCTGCATTCTCATTTCCGCTACACTCATCTTGTTCGCCTATTATTTCTTAATAGGCAAACATTCTATCCCATAAAGCATCGCTAGTCTGATGACAGTTCTATAAAATTTTCCCTTCAATTTTATAAGTACCCACTTGTCACACAGTACACCAGTAGCACTCTTCCACTTGAGCCACTCCACTTGGATCCTATGGGTCACATCATCGGCAATCTCTACATCTCTACTAATAATTGAGCCTAAGTACCTAAAATGATCACTCTTAGGTATCTCCTGGACTTGGATCATCACTTTTTCTTCATGTGCACTGCTGGTACCACTAAACCTGCACACCATATACTCAGTTTTACTCCTACTTATCCGAAAACCCTTTAACTCTAGATTGGAAATTCACTCGTTTCCCCTACTGGTGATCGAATGGTAGTGACGGCACCTTCATACATGTCTCTAATCACCTCGATATACCCTTTGGTCACTCCTTTTCTCTCCAGAACCCACCATATGATGTCTCTAGGCACCCTATCATAAGCCTTTTCTAAGTCTATGAAAACCATTTGGAGATCCTTCTTTTTTGCTCTGTGTTTTTCTACCATTCTCCTTAATAGGTAGATAGCTTCCATGGTTGATCTTCCAGGCATGAAACCATACTGTTTCTCTGACACCATAGTCACCATCATCAAGCGATGCTCAATAACTCTTTCCCACAACCTCATCGTATGACTCATCAATTTAATACCTCTATAGTTGTTGCAGCTTTAAATAACTCCTTTATTCTTATAGATAGGTACTAGAGTGCTCCTTCTCCATTCGTCGGGCATCTTCCTAGTCATAATAATCTTGTTAAATGACTTCGTCAACCAAGTCACCCCCAGGTCACCTAGACTTTTCCACACTTCAATAGAGATACCATCTAGTCCTAAGGCCTTACCCGGTTTCATCCTTTTCAAAGCTTTAACCACTTGGAACTTTTGTATTCTCCGATAAAATTTATATTTTATGTTCTTGCCAGGTACATACACTTCCTCCCCACCAAAGCCTCCTTCATGTTTCTCATTTAACAACTTCTCAAAATACGACTTCCATCTATTCCTGATCGTCTTGTCTTTCACCAACACCACCGAATCAATACCTTTTGGGAAAATGACGGCCCATGACGTGTTTTGATAATTAATACCCGCCAAGGACAAGCTAAGAACATTTGTTAATGCAGAAAATGTCCTTAGCGGGTATTAATTATCGAAACATGTCCTTGGCCGTCATTTTCCCATACCTTTTATACACTTAACTTGAGAACCTTTATGCCTAAAAAAGTTTTCCCAATGTGTAACTGTAGACCATCTAAACAAGCACTGATTTGCATTTTATTTATACAAAAAAACAGTTTAGGAGATGAATTGAGTGGAGCAGAAGTTTTTCAAGTGCAACAATTATGTTTCCTTGAAAAGTCGGACTTCACGAAAGTGGACCAACAAAAAAGGGATAAAGGGTGTAGATCGAAAGTAGTATTAATAAGCAAGACAAGAGGATAACCTGAATAAGTGAGCATTGTGGCTGACCTTTGCTCTGTCTTGCAGCTTAAATTCAATCCACTTATCTGGATTGAGTGCTGAAAACACACAAAAAGAATCGCTTCAGCAAATAATGCATAGAAAACTTGAGTATTTAATCAGCTAGTTTCTATTTTTAGTCAAACTTCAACCACAACTTAGAGTACAATTTCTAGTATGATTTATGGCCTCTAGTTGCTGCGATAAAATGCTTGAAATTCTACAACGGTTGTTGGATTCAAACTGCTTTATCCTCCCCCAAAAATAGACTACCCAGTAAATGATTTAGACCTAATTAAGGGTTCTACTCAATATGGAAATTGTAGTTGAGTAATCCAATATGGAAAATTCAAGTGGAAACAAAGTATGACCAAAAACTCGAGCTTAGTTTCTTGACTACCAAATTAAGTGGACTCATACTGGTTCCAGAGTCAATGTCCAGATATCCAGTTTCCAGTGTCATGTCATTGTGCATATATATACGTAATATACATACATCTTTTACATATGTATAGATATATATATATATATAGAGAGAGAGAGAGAGAGAGACCACTATTTGGACCAGTTTCTTCACTGATTTCATCCAAATGGACCTGTAAATCAGAAAAGCAAATAAGCAGAAGTTCTCAGCTCCAAGTTGTGGTAAAATACCTTACTACAACAATTATATCCTGTGTACATACTTTGTTCAAGTGCTAAGACTCCCATGTTACTAAATTTCTCAAATTCATGTCTTGAAGAGGTACTGGAATTGAAGTAATTTGATAATAGATGAAGACTATGTTTCCGAAGTGTAGTGGGTCAAATGGCCGAGCACTTCATGGTCCAAGCCACATGCCCTTATAGGGTTCGACGAGATGTGGGATGCAGAAGTGCTCAGCACCTAGGACTGGTCGAGAGGATGATTATGTCCCATGTACGTCGCCCTGGCGGATAACTATTCACGTAAGAACAGAGATCCATGTCCAACCTGGGTCCACTAGTTATGAGTCACGAGATTTACGGAAAGATGGTTCATACACGTGGACGTAACCGCCAGGTCCATATGTGACACTCTAGAAATCTTCACGTTCTCTCACTCAATATGAAATATGTCGATGTTTGGTCTCAGTGAGAGTATCTATTCGGTGGCTTATAGAGCACAGACATACATACACGTCTACTTTTTTAGTTAATAAAAATTGATGAACTAAATAAAGGATGAGGGAACCATAGGAGAGCCGCTGATTCCAACACAAACACATAAGTATACATTTTTAGGTTTAGAGGAGCTTTTATATTTGTAATTAATCTTAATTCTTATCCTCTCTCTCTACATTACAATCTTTAGATCATCTAACGTACGTACAAAACTTAAATTCTAAATGTTTGCACGCCCAATGCTTCCAGAACTACCCCTCGTCTTATGGAAAAATGCCTCACCTAGCTCATTAGCCTTCAAAAATAGTGGATGGTGTGATGGAACTACTGTTTCCGTTCCATAAATGAAGTAAAACAACTTTACAAGTCAAATCCCAGCTTCCCCCAATATAAACTGTACTTGATATCGGTGCAACCATAAGTTGTGGTCATTGGAGTTGAGCTACAGAACACTGCAACGTTAAGAAATTCAAACTAACTAGAGATTAGATCATCCAATGACTCACATGACCGTAACTTCATGGAAAAAGTTCACGATGCATCAAACTGTATGAGTCATGACTCATGGCACAACCATAGAAGGTTGGCAATACAGGTCAAAAGGGACCTTTTACATGATATCAACTCAGGCCCTCGCAAGGTGTAGCAATATGTCGAAACTGTATGACTTTATATCTCTTTTCTTTATAGTTTCTGCTTATGCTTTTTCTTCTCTTTTGTGCTTGCTGGTATGGAGACAAAGGTAGTGGTCGAATGGATAACTTTATTTATTTTTTTATTCACGTAACATTATACGCAAATATTCATTAAAATGTGTCCCCCAATGTATCGTGCCCTACCACTTTCTAATAATAAACCACTCGGATTAGTGCGGTCAGATTACTTATTATACGAGACTACAACTTCCCTCATTACTAGTCCAGCCCATAGAACTTAGTCTCTAAGTGATGATATATAGGTGCACACCCAAATGTGCCATCGCAAAGACATTCCAACCCACACCCTTCTTTTTTTTACATTACAAGTGTCGGGGCTAGCTTGCGCACATCTTGACTAGTCCTAGGAGGCCAATCCTACCGTCCACTAATACAGTGTACAGAATCATTAATAATTTAATACTAATATCCAACCTACCCATTTTTATTGCAGCAATAGTGGACATTATTAACTATACGCAACAAGTGCCCAATCATTCCAACAATTCAAAACCCTCATTACAAAACACCTAATAGCCAAGAATTCAACATCACAACCTTACATTACATTTCAAATAAGTTAAATGGAACCCAAATGAGACTAGATGAAACCCAAATGAGATTAATATCAGAAATTACCAAATTCGGTGAGGAGAAATGGTAGTAGTACGAGATTCCACCAGAAAACGCCGCAATTGCTCCAAAGGGGATTCTGAAACTGGTGAAACTCGATTTGGGTTGGCTGGTAAAACCGCGATTGAATGCGATCGGGGCAGCTTTGGCAAGCCTCTTGAAGAAATGTGCCATTTTCCAGTGGGGAGAGAGAGAGAGAGAGAGAGAGAGAGAACAGTGAAATGAACGGTTTAGGGTATAAAGAACTCGTCCAGAATGCTTCCCAGTTTTACTTGGGGGGTATATTTGGAAAGAAAATGGATCCTTTCCTTTCCAAGTGGTTCTGTCCGGCTTATTTTCGGGGTCACTCGAATGGAGTAATTAATTAGGAGAAGATTTTCAGTACGGAGTGGGTACCACGTGGTGCCCGCTCAGCGAATCCGGGCAGTTCATTTTGGTCTTGGATGGCTCGGATTTGGAGAGAGAAAGATGAGAGATAGTGTTGAGGTGAGAAGAGAGGAGAGAGAGTGGTTCAATTCGGGCCATCCAATACACTTTTGGACGGCTCAGATGTGTTGCTCGGGCACCGCGTTAGCCGGATGACGTGGTACCCACCCGGCACGGAAAAATTTCTCATTAGGAAGAATTTCAGGCATGCAACGAATCATATTTATTGAATATCATTTGATATGTTTATTTTCATTTTATAAAATGAGTCATGCCGGTATCCCTTGCTAATTTTCAGGGTCACTTTAGTACTCCCTCCGTTCGGATTTAATTGTCCCTAGTTCTATTTTAGCCGGCTAAAAAAAGGGTTATATCTTTGAATCTGTAATGAATTTCATATCGAATATAGATCTTGTTTGATAGATCTCGATTAGTTTTATATTACAATGTTTTCGAAATCACGTAAACATTATAAATTGAAAGATATAATCGATTGAAAAATGGCACAAACTCTAAAAAAGAACTATTAAATCTGGACAGAGAGAGTAATAACAAGAATTTCATATCACGAATCAATGAATCATGTTTTACTTGGGAGTATAGTTGGAAGGAAATGAATCCTCTCGGTCCAAGTGGTTATTTTTTGGGATCACTTTAATAATCAACAAGAATTTCAGCCATATCACGATTCAGGTTTATCGGATATCATTCGATATGTTATATTAATTTTAAAGAAAAAAACGAGTTTTGATATTTGTGCTGCAATGTTATTTGTTTTCAAAAGAAAGTATTCCGAAAACACATTAAACTTTAAGCGATTATAATTTTCAGCATGACTAATGTACTCAACTAAATCTAACAGTAAAAAGATCCTAATTATCAAGTTAACAGAGAAAGGGTCTGAAAAGGGATCAAACGGACTGTTAAAAGAAACGGAGAGGATCCAATTCCATTTGCTAAAGAAACCGAAACTGATCTGTTTGGAACTTGAAACAAAGCCATGGACGAAAAAAAATGTGCTTTGAAAAAAAAAAAAAACTGTAATATTTTATTTTTTTCCCCATTTTATCGTTTCCCTTTTCAAAATCAAATAGTGGAATTTTTTTTTCTTAATTCCTCTTCTTTTTAATTACTTCCGTTGGACAAGTTTCAAACATTCCCCAATAACTTGATTCTACATGTTGAAGTTCATATCAAAAAGTCCTTATTTAAAAATAATATTACTAAACTAGAAAACAAAATTAGAGAATCCTCCAACAAGTGAAAGAAAATGTATCTTCTTTTACTTTTCTACTTTTTTTTATGAGTATTCGCGCGTTTCGAATGAAAAAGCTTTACTCTGAAGTAATTAACGAATCCTAGACAGTGCTGCCATCTCCTTACTCCTTATTAATCTTGTAACGATTTCAAGATTAATGAAACTTTTTTGCTGTTCAAAAAAAAAAAAAAGATCGTATGGAGTTAATTTATTCATTTTCCCTTTTTTAGAGAAACTTTTTTTTGTACTTGTAGAGGTATGAGCTAGCTTCATTTACACAACTTTATAGAGAAAAAAATGAAACTGAACCTAACACATGAAGTTTCGATAAAAAGTACTCTCGTTTTGTAACTCTTTTGTGAAAGGTGTTAGCATATATGGTGATTGAGTTGAGGCAACTCTTTTATTAAGCGTGATTTTTAGCTTGAAATTTAGTAATTTGCTGCTACTAATTAGTACTCCCTCTGTCTATTTTTAAGTGTCCACCTTTGAAAGTCAATTTTTTTTAGGAAGACGCATTAGTTACCGTTAGAAATTGCTAACTTTCCTGAAATACCGTTTTTACTCAATTGATGCATTTAATTTGATTCTTTGGATTTGGAAAGGTCAATATAAAATAAAGGGCTAAATAGCAAAATTTACCAAGTTTTACTCATTGACTTTTCAAAATGGACATTTTTTTAGGGTCAAATCAAAATAGAATAATGGACACTTAAAAATGGACGGAAAGAGTACTAATTAGTAGCAGTGAATTAGTACAATTGTGAAGAACAATCATTAATCTTTCACGAATGACCATGAGGTTTATGTCCGAGAGGTGATCAGGACTCAGGAGCTTATTTTCACAGCATTTGGTGACCACAAATACGTATGTTTGAGTCACTTGGTTGATACCAACTAGCAAGGGTTGTCTCTTTGGATTTGCTCTCACCCTACAGGTATGAGTTCAATTCGTGGAGGAGGTTAGGACAATCAGTTGGGAGGTGAAAATCCATGTGGGTAGCCTCATGGCCGTGTCCAATGGTCTCTCTCTTAGCTGCTTCTAACCGCTTTTCAGTAGGTGTTGGTTCTCTGCAGCCAGCCCTAAGTGAATTGGTACAACGGACCATAAATTATTCGACCTTAGCTATAAAGGATTACGGGACCAATAGTTTGTTGTATTGCTTAACAACTTGACTCGAAAAAGCTCAAGTCGAAGCTACTAGTAGTATTCCACGCGATCTGTGATGTACACCCGAAATAGAGAACGTGGGATGAGCTATATGCGTGGGACCTACTGTTGTGCGGAAGCGTTAACAAACACAAAAACGGATGTGATTGTTGCTATGTAATTGAACAAACCACAGAAAAAAGATATAGAGAAAGAGCAATCACAGAGAACACAGAGATATACGTGGTTCGGTAATGAATACCTACTCCACGGGCAGTCAGACGATCGAGGGTTTCACTATACGGAAGTAATCGGATGCCTAGAGGGCTACAGATGAGATCTCTCAAAGTTCCTCTCTTTGTCTCTCACAGAAAAGCTGCTGTGAATGCAATACAATAAGCAAAAAACCCTAAAAATTGCTTATATAGTAATATGTCCCGTCCACGCTGGTCCGGACCAAGTGTGTGCTGGTCCGGACCAAAAAATCAGCAAGCTCCAGAAACGTAGAACACGCGCTGGTCCGGACCACAGAGGCCGAGAAGTCCAAAACGAGCCAAAAACTACACCTACCAATTGCGAGCTGGATAATTTTTCTTGACTTGCATTTGTTGATGTTAACTCTCAGTGATCACATCTACACGTGATCTCGGGTCCTCCACAAATCGCAGACTCCACATGTTTCCTTGGAGGTATGTTCTCAATTTCTCCTATATGATAGGTTGTGACAACAACATGTATAAGACGGCTCTATTATCTTGAGGAAAATCCCAACTCACATTTAACAGATCCAAAGAAGTAAACATCATTGTCAAGAAGAAAAACAAAGTAAAAAGCTAGAAACCACCCAGAAATTCCATAATTGTCCAAGGAATGATAACCAGAGGTAATATTTTTCTCTTGTAATGATGATGTAAGAAATAATTATTGGTTGTCTAGTGTGAATCCCTCATTCCATAATTATTGGTTGTCTAGTGGGGCACGATAAAACTCCAACTGATCATCCGATTGTCGTAGCTATCTGATGATTTATCATACTTTAGTTTTAGTAAAATTAAATGGTCTAATCACAATGTTTTTTGGCACGATTTCTCTGAAGAAATAGATCGTGGTATCACGTGGTTAGGATCGAGAAAATCATCTTCTTCTTCTTTTTTCTCGTGAATGATATCACAGGAAGGCCCACAAAATGATGGCTTGTTTGTCTTTATAATATCACCCGTAATAAGGTACACAAGTTTAGACAGAACCGTCCGCTCAATGTGTAGACCAAAGACAAGCTCAGTCCGTCATAACAATCCCTCCCATCACAATTATTTTAGCTCAAAAGATAACTTTCCAATAACCAATGGTATGAACCATGGAAGAAAACAGCAAGACATTGATTCAACATACTCTTGTACTAGAACAGCGGACTAGAGAGGTAATTGACATGAAGGCTTATTTCTCCTGAAAAATGTTGTAAGGGAATATGACTTGCCTAGTGTTAGCCCCTCGACCTATATCTTTTCTATCTTTTCACAGAGCCAGAGCCAACCCTGAGCTAAGGTCCAAGAAGCCCTAGGCAGCCGTCTTAGAGCACCTCTAAAAACGTATAGAAATCAAATGTTAGAGCCTCCAACTATCCTTATTAACCAGTATACAAGCTCAAACAATTTTTTTTAGTGCCCAGCATAGAATACTAAAGGAAAAATCAGGGCTCCCTTTTTCGAAATACGCATTAGGCCCCTAAAACATCAGGGCCGGCCCTAAGCATCCATGGAAAAAATTTCGACTTGATCGGATGATCGTATACAATAGTTACCATATCGTCTATTTTTTTCTAGACAACGGTCATCGCATCTGTAGGATTCTCAAATTAATGTAATTCTTCCGAGAATGGTCTTATATAGTTCTGCCTACAAAAATTGAGCAGCCAGAAATCTTGGAGTAAGGCCCCCAAAAGATCTGCAGGCCTAATACCTTCTGATCAATATGTATACCTGAGACAAGCATTATTGATTCCTGTACTTCAAACTGCAGACTGTAGAAGAGAAAGGAATTGGATCCTCTCTGGTCCTTAATTTGGACTGGACGACACAGTCCAAATCTAGATCGTCCATTAAGAGTGAACTCTCAAACGGTAAGTCTCTGAGCAAATCCGAACTATTGAATACACCAATGTATGGTCCAAATTTGGACTGTCCCGTCCAGTCTACGATTTGGACGAGGGAGAATCCGAACCTGAAGAGAAAATGCTGACCGAGAAGATGATCCATCACAGAAGGGGGGACTACATCAGCTTTTGTCTGCCTCAAAAGTCATAATAAGTTGTTGGATGTACTGTTTTTATGTGTCAATTTTCGATTGATTCGTTTGCTGTCCAACTAAGAAATAATCAGTCAATAATTAAGTACCAGCCACTGGTATCAATATAGAGGACAAAATTTCCTTATGGACCATTTGTCCAGTTGTCAAACTAATTTAAATCCAGCTTCTTCCAATTGAAAACAGCATAAATGTTGAGACTAGTTGACAGTTAGGTGTTTTGGAAAGTGGCTCTTTTGGAAGGTTCTGTCAAAAAATCTGCTAAAAGTTACTTACTCAAACAAGAAGTATCTAGTACACACTTACTTCGACTGCTAAAAGTTTCATCAACTGCTAAAAGTTGCAATTTCTATAAAACGAATCAACCTAAACGCATTTTCCTCATTGTTTTAAGTTGTCAGACAAAACTTAAACAATTTACTACCTGGCTAATTTGGCTACAAATATATCAATGTGTACATCAATATATACAAGTACATAATTACTTCTCGTTTTATGATTCTTCCTAGGACAGTGAACTGGCATATCATAAGCAAATGACATATAAGGGACATGGCAAAGTGGGACAACAGAGAAAGTGTGTAGTTCTACTAGATGTTTTGATGCACTCACTACTACAATAATAGATAAAGGCCACACCAAGGAGGTTCATAAAGATTACGGTTTCAGTAAAAGTGTGATAAAAAAAAAATTGTAGCCTAAATTTTTAATCTCAGTTTAAGTCAAAAGCTGAGATAAAAAGTGGCGCCTAATATATTTTATCTCAATTTTGCGAAAACTGTGATTGTAGATAAAAGACCTCGCTCTTGCGGCGAGATAAAAGACTGGAGCCTAAAAAAGACCTCACTCTTGTGGCATGATAAAAGACTGATGCGCGGGAAAGAGCGAGATAAAAGACCTCACTCTTGCAGCGAGATAAAAGACTGAAGCCTAAAAAGATTTCACTCTTGCGGCGAGATAAAAGACTAATGCGCGGGAAATAGCGAGATAAAAGACCTTGCTCTTGCGGCGAGATAAAAGACTGAAGCCTAAAAAATACATCACTCTTGCGCCATGATAAAAGACTGTCTCTTGCAGCGAGATAAAAGACTAAAGCCTAAAAATGACCTCACTCTTGTAGCATTTAAAAGACTGACTCTTGCGACGAAATAAATGACTGAAGCCTAAATTTTTAGATATTTTGAAGTTCTTAATTTTTTAAACTAGCCTAAGAGATCAAGCTACGATGGAAAGTTTACTATTATTTTACCCCCATCTTGAGACAAGTATTGAATTTGAATCTGGTGTAAGTACATAAACACCCTCTCAACTATTACTTTTTTTCTACGGAGACCCCATCACATTAAAAATCGCCCATACAGACCCCCTCAACTAATCCCCGTTACCCAAGTGACACCCTTCCGTCCCATAATTGTTTGTAATGAATCCCCTCATCCATAAATCGGATAAAAAATACCCTTGTTGCATTACATACATACACCCCTTCTAACCCTTCTCTTTCTCCCCTCTACAAACAGCCTCCAATCAAAACCCAAAACCAGCACAGGTAATCTCCCTCCCCCCCCCCCAATCACAGGTAATCTCTCCCTCTCCATCTAAGCTATTCTCTCTCTATACCTACATCGACTAACCACTGGTTTTGTCCCACTCCGACGACCTTCTTTTCTCTCTCCTCCAATACATACTCTCTCTCTCTCCCTCCCTCTCCCCCCCCCCCTCTCTCTTTCTTTAAAGAACCCAAACAAGTTACAAAAAAAAAGGAGATGGGAAAAGCAACGCAGCAGTTGCCATGGCCGCCACCACCATTCTCCTCCACTTCTCTTCTCTCACACCTCTCTCCTTTCCCTCCTCTTCTTCCCTTCTCATTTCTTCTTAGCAAAAGAACCACTGCGGCACTTGTCGCTGTCGCGCCACGGTTTTTGCACTATTTTTGGTGGAATCTGATCTTTTATCAATGAAATAAGTGAAGATGCAATTTTAGGGTTATATACAGAATGTTCCCTTTAAAATGATTGATGTAAGAAAAAAAGAAATTGTATAAAACGAAAATAACGATTAGAACAACGATTGATAGAATAAGGGTATAATATAAATGTTAGGAGATCTCCATGGAACAAAGTGATAGTTGAGGGGGTGTTTATGTACTTTTGCCTTATAAAAAATGGGCATCTTAGTCATTTCCTCCATTCTGTTAACGGAGTTAGCATTTTTTTGTTTCCAGTAGTTGAGGGGGTCTATATGGACAATTTTAAATGTGAGGGGGTCTCTGTTGGAAAAAGTAATAGTTGAGAGGGTGTTTATGTATTTTCGCCTTTGAACCTATATGTCTATTGCTTCTTTTTTTTTTGGTAAACGTCTATTGCTTTACTTACCTTTTAAATCCATTGGAAAAACTTACTTGTGTCCCCATCCTTGTTGATTGGGATATTTGGATGATAATACACAAGTTACACTTGCCGAAAATCAGGGGTTAAGTTGAAACCTAACTTTAGATATTAAATTTTGTGTTTGGATGGTAGAAATTCTTCTTGTGTATACTAGAAACTAGGTTATTTCGGACGCCTTCCAAGTGTTTGATACATTAAGTAAAAGAGCAATCATTTTATTTTGGTTTAGCTTGGTCTGAAAAGGAATTAATAAAATCCAATTGGGAAGCCATCATTAAGATTTGAAATTTAATATAAACACAAAATCCATGTGAAATGGTTAGTTTACAAAAAAAAATAATCTAAAGCTTGTTCATAATAGTTACAATCTACAGGTTGTGATAATTTTCATGAAAACGCAAATCGCACACTACAACAAAAGATACCATTAGGCTTGAACTATATTGTATTCATACTTATTTTTTTATCCACATTTCAATAATTCAATAAATTTTAAGGAAAAAAAAGTTTTCCCACTTTAGAAAGTAAGTATAAATGTTTTAATTTGTTTTCCTAATATAGTAGAAGTTCTTGGCTAGCTTAGTGGTAAGTGTTTGGGAAATCAACCAAGGCTGCATGGGTTCGAAACTCGGCAACGACATGAAAGAAGATGCCAAGAAAAGATCACGCGTAATGGTTTTCTGTGGGCACATGCCCCTAAAATTTATGAAATCGGGTGCGCCTTTTTTAGAAAGCGCGACGAAACGCTCAATTTAGAGTCGCCACTTGGGTTTTTGTGGTATGCCACCCAAGGAACCGAACTTGAAACGCTTGCTACGTTTTGATTGGAAAAGGTTTTGCAGACTGGACCATCGTCACCTTTGATATCTGAGGTTCGGGAGCTAGGTTACGAGAGGGGAAAGGTTTTAAGGCACCCCTCTCGCCCAATCTGGAGATCGGTCTCTACTCGGGCATTTGTAAATCATTTGTGCTTCTCTCTCATTAATCATTTTTTTAGCTAGTTAGGGCGGGGGAACAGTTTAAAGGGGATTAAAACTGTAACATGTTGGTAGGATGTAATAGATGGCATGCTTGCTTATTGAAACAGTTAGTATAGATTGAAAACAGACTGGAAGACAATGTTCCGGAGTGACGTGCGCAGGAAGAAACCAGCATGCACTGACCAAGTCACTGCATGCTAACCTCACCTGCGTACGCCACTATGGAACAAGTGTGCGCCAGTAAACCTACGCCCACAGCTCTTATTTTCAACCCTCTGAGCTCTGAAAATAACCAGTGCACACCCAGGACAAACTAAGCAGTTTATAATACAGGTAATATACAATTATAAGCAGTTTAAAGGGGATACAAAACCACCAAATAAACAAAACACCCCATAAACAGTGTAGGGAAAAAAGTAGAGGCCAAGGCCTAGTTACCCATGCAAAGGCCAGCCAGTGGTCAAAAAAGGACCTGCATGCGCGGGTAAACCACTGCAACACGCAGGTTTGAGTCTTCTAACCAGTGCTTGGTTTTACATAATTCTGGGTTCTGAGACATATTTAGAAAGACCCCAGGGGTATTCCATAACAGCAGGAATGAGTATTGAAAAGGCAACCAGCAGTTTTAACATGGAAAAGTAGTAAAGTGGTTAATAGGCATGCTCACAGTGATGTATAGATAAGAAATAAAGCATAAAACAGGGATCTTGACCCCACACTGGACCTTCATGCTAGTCCAAAAGTATGGCACACGGGTTCCGAACTGGCATACGCGGGTTCGTCCCAGACAGGTCCCAATCCCCACGCCAGATCTGCGCGCACAACCACGAAGTGGCACACACGTACTAACAATCGGCGTGTGCTGGTCCTTTGCTCACACGATTTTTGTGACCTGCTACCTTAGGGCCAGGATTGGTAAATACCAGCATTCACCCTGCCAACCCCCCTCAGGGATCAGAACAGGAAAACAGTACAAAGGTGTATACCTTTGGTTTTAAGTTTGAAAAGATGATTGAGCTTAAGTTGGAAGGATGAATGGAGGATATTTGAAGGGTAAAAGTGTTGGTGAATGGAGAACAAGTAGTAAGTTGGAAGCTTGGTTTGAATGCCCTTTGTATCTCTTTCAATGAACAAAAAGGTGAACAAAAATTAGTAACCTTGGCTTGTATCCTTTTTTTTGTAACCCTTTGGAAGGAAGAGTGAGGGGGGGTATAAATAAGGCAAAGTCCCTCCATTAATGGAAACCATTCCATTAATGGAAACTTTCTAGAAAGCTTCCAGAAACCTTCCATAAATGGAAAGTAAAAGGTCGGTCGGAACTTTAACCAGCGCATGCAGGTCGTGGATCTACGCACGCCAGTCAAAGCTGATAAGTGCTAAATAAACCAACGCGCGGAAAGGAAACCTACGCGCACCAGTAGGGTTCTGGTTAGGTTTGGTTAAGGTTAAAAGGGTATCAAATACTCTAAGCTCAACCACTCGACATTCCTGGAGTGTTCTTGATCTGTTTCATCATCAGGGAATCAAATACCGTAAGTAAACTAATTTGGAAAGTCCAAAATAAGGTGTCTATAGTAGCCCCCCTTTGACGACACTTGGAGCACCATTGTCTTGGTACAAGTAACGTCAAAGGTTTCTAGACACCGCACAAGGCAATCCAAAACAGAACATGCTAGTAAAGCAGACACGTATACTTAAAGAACCTGATTGATTGAAAGGGGATGGGAGGACTGCCGCTTTGTCGATTGAGTGGACGGAAAGGCCGCCGCTTGCTGGGGATAAGTTGAATGGACAGAAGGACCGCTGCTTGTTGAATTTGGGCAGAACAGGTTGCCTCTGTGGTGGACTTTCTTGGGGAATAATCAGTTGCGGACGGACCATCACTGCTGGATATCAAACTTTCTTTGGCACAAAGAGCTCCAACAAATCACGAGTACGTCGTGTCAGGTAGGTTGAATTCCATCTGTTGGGAATCAAAGCCAATCTCCTTATCAAAGACCATCTGAGACATAGCAATAAGACTGCTGGAAGATGTGCTAACGGTTGGATTGCTATAGACTAGGACAGAGTGATGCTGTAAATGGATTGGACGGGATAGGCCGTCGTTGACTTAGGACGGGACTGGCTGTCGTTGAATTGGACAGGACGGGCCGTCCTTACTGGGGATTAAACTATTCTCGGCATAAAGAGATCCAATAATCACGGGTAGGTCGCGTCAGGTAGGTTAAATTCCATCTGTCAGGAATCAGAGCCAATCTCCTTATCAAAGACCATCTGAGGTAGAGCAATAAGGCTACTGGAAGATGCGCTAATAGTTAAATCAATGTGGACCAGAACAGGCGGGCGGTTGTTATCGACTGATTGGACGGACAGACCGTCGTGGAATCGGACAGGACAAGCTGTCGTTGAATTGGGACGGTGAATCATCATTAATGATGATTCGGACCATCGTTGAATTGGGACAGAGGATCATCATTGAGGATGACACAGACCATCGTTGGATTAGGACGGTGGATCATCATTGAGGATTATACGGACCATCGTTGAATAGGACGGTGGATCATCATTAAGGATGATTCGGACCATCGTTGAATTGGACGGTGGATCATCATTGAGGATGATTCGGACCATCGTTGAATTGGACGGTGGATCATCATTGAGGATGATTCAGACCATCGTTAAATTGGATGATGGATCATCATTGAGGATGATTCAAACCATCGTTGAATTGGACGGTGGATCATCATTGAGGATGATTCGGACCATCGTTGAATTGGATGGTGGATCATCATTGAGGATGATTCGGAACATCGTTGAATTGGATGGTGGATCATCATTGAGGATGATACGGACAATCATTGAGCTGGATTGTATTCTGATCCCCAAAGTGTATTCCAGATGCCAGCAGAATGGGTCAGAGAGGCCATGCGCTTGACGCTTGTCATGGAGAACTAGATAAGGAAAGCGGTGCATGACACCCCCAACAGTTGCACTATCCCAAAGCAACGGCTTCGACTCCAGTTTCGGTAGTGACTCGACCCCAGGTATGAACTTCAAAATTCTACTGACTTGCTGCTTTCGATACTGGATAGGCGTGCTTTGGCACTTGATAGACTTTTCCTGCTTTCAACATTTGATATACAATATGCAATGATAAGTATACTAAATTGAATGCACAAATTGAAAATGCAAGGGCAGACTAGGGTGGCTTCTAGAGAATGACAACCTAGAATGACCACAGCCACAAGAGCTACACAGAGCAACACTGCCACCTCAGCCCCAGCTTAGAGACACAAGAGCACTAGACAACTAGTGGTTGGAGGTGTGTAGTTGAAAGAGAGGCCTATAGAAAGGGTGGCTCACGTCGAGGAGTCTTTAGAGGTTCAGAGGAGATGTCTGAAAGAGAGAGAGAGGGAGACCTCTTCAGCGAAAGTCTCCTCAAAAGAGGAGGATGGGAGCGGAGCCCTAGGTACTCGAGGAGATCGAGAGTGACGATGACAACGAGAACGAGGACGAGCTCTACCACTGAGGACTACCATTGAGCCTCTTTACTTTACTATCCTTTTCTTTTGATGTTCGGGCCTGCGTGCCAAGATAGATAGATGCTGAGCGGGCCAGCTTGCCTCAGTTGACATTAGACCTTGAGTAAGAATAGCATTAGGCTTGTGTGGCCCTTGATTTCTGGGCGGACGTGCCTCGTAGATATGGTTTTGCTTGGGCCGTTGAGCTTTGACATGCATGATGTTCCACCGTTGTTTCATGGATACCGTTAATAGCAAATAAAAGTTGCATTTTTAGGTTTTATTGATTCTCTTTGGGAAAATTGATAACAGAAAGCCTAAAACCAACTGCTAATATCCAACTTGCATTGACGAATAATCTGAGTTGACAAATAGACGCGCATATATATACAAATTTGCCTACCTCTAATGAAAAGCAACGAAGAGCCCTAGAATACGACACGAACTTTTAGACACATGTAAAATAATAAAATTTTGGGCATTAATGAGCCAAAACTCAAAATATTCCTAGACAGGTGAAACTGACACTTGCATAAGGTCAAATAGATGTACAATGACCTGTACGAACTGATAAAATCGAGAAAAGCATCCCGAAATGACAATGGATTGAAAAACTGGAAAAATGTCACAAAAACGGACAAAAGACGTCAAAGATGACTCATATAAGTCCCGGACTGAAACCGACACCCCCGCACAGTCATGCTAGGTCCATATGAGCTATACGGTATGGCACAACTTGGCAAAAACCCCTAGAACGGATTTTGAGGCACCGAAACCTTGATTTGAACTTGAAATGGAAAATGATAAGCTGGATGCAGTAGTTGACTGCTATTGTCTGCTAATGGAATTGGAGCAATGCGCACAGGACTGGGACCAACGCGCGACTCTAAGGACACGCGCGTAAGCGTTTAGGACCAGAGCACGCAACTGCAATTCTACAGCAAGTGCCTTTGTTGACACTTCCTCTTCCGAAAGGAAATAGAGCCTTGTGGTTGCAAAGAGAAGCCAGAGCAAGTCAAAATGCCGACTGACTTCACATTTGACTTCACTAAACTTAGATAAATTGTGAGCCGTTAGGCCTCGCAAGCATTTTGTTCTGTTTTTCATGCCTCAAATGTTTTAAGGCTTTTATGCTCAGCTTGTGTAATAGAAGTAGTAGTTTGCAATAAAACTGAAAGATGAAGGGCGTCCCCCTTCTGATTTTCCAATAAAGCTTGTCTTGTTTTCGATCTTTGATGTGCACCAAAACGTCAAACATGGATCAAGTTGAAAGATTGAGACCGAATCTCGAGTATAGATTGCCTACATATCCCTTTTTAAGGAATCAAGTCAAAATGTAGTTCAGGCCAAGATTCACTCGTGTGTTCTACCTCTCCTTTTACCCTCTAACTTTTGCCTAGAACCGCCCTTTCAGGTTTTCGGTCTAGAGAGCTCTTGATTGTTGCCTATTCATTTTTGCCTAGACCGCCTCCTTAGGTTTTCGGTCTAGCAGACCGCTCTAACTTTTGCTTGGAACCGCCCACCCTTGGGGTTTTCAACCCAACGAGCTTCCCTCAAGGAAAAGTAGCTTTTGAATTGATTTAGGTTGACCAAGGTATCGAATTTTGTCACCGTCGAGATCGATAATCTTTTGCTACACCCCCAAATAGAGTGGCTTTGATAACGCAAGGTCCAAAGTGCTTCAGTTGGAAATGCCTTGCTCCGAACCTTTTTTACACTTTCTAACTTGTGCCAGGTGGAACGCTTCTGCTGCTACCTTGAACATGGTATGGAGCCCTGAGCTTTTTGAGCTTTTGCTTTACCTGGTTTGGCATCCGGTAGCAAAGGGAATTCGATGCTTCTTTATCTCAAGATCAATGCCAGGCGTGTCTTTGTAAAACCATGCCAAGACGTTGATGAATTTTCCGAGCATGTCTGACCGAGCGCAATGCTCCTCTGGGGATTGCGTTGAACCAATTTGAACCATTCGGGGATCTACCTCATCTTTCAAGTTTATTGAAAACTACTTCTTCTTTTAATAGGCTGAGCATGCCTTTCGTTTTCCCTTTCAGTGAGGGAACACATTTCCTTGGGGATGTTCCCATCGAAATCTATCCCTTCATCATCAGGGTCATCACAGTTTCTTCAAAAGCCAGCAAAGAATCTTAGAAGTAGAATGATGCATATTACGAAAGCCTTCGGGGTTGCCAAGTACAATAAAAGACGCAAACTAAAATAGAGTTACGACGTGGAGGGCCAAGAGGCACAAACTCCGACTCAGAGCTAGACTTAGACAAACTCAAAAGACTCTGCATCAAACTCAGATGTGTCGTCAATGCAAGTTAGACGCAGTTTGAAAATGCAATATTTAAAAACTACTCTTAGCTTCCGCGATGAGAGGGGTAGGATCCTCGAGAGTGTCGGGCCCAAGCATCAACACTTCAGCCTCCTCAGCATCTTCAACCAAACCCACTTGGGAGAACAGCAACTCCAAATGCCCTCGAGTGAAGGACCTCAGCCATTCAGTCTTCTCCCTTGATTGAATAAGCTTCCTCTTGAATTCCTCCTTTGTGGGTTCCTCACCATCGTCGGTCCAAGTATTGGTAGAGAAGTCCTCCATTGCACCTATGGCCATCAGATTAACCTCGGGTTAGGACGGGAGAGACACGATTGGTTTGGATTGATTTTCTGGGATAATGTAGAGGGTTGGGTTGAATATGGTAGAGCTAGGCTTGATTTGAGCGGAGGTGAGGGATATCTGGCTAACATGTGGGTTGGAATCATGTTGAGGCATGGAGTTGGAGGTTATATTGGCTTTTGATGAGAATGGGGCTGGAATGATGTCATTATCGATGAGATCTTGAATGGCATGTCAGAGGCGGTAGCAAGCATTGGTGGAATGGCCAGGCATTTGATGGTAGGTGCAGAAGTGGCTGGTAGAGAGAACCTTAGGCAACGAAGTTGGGGTTAAAGGCCTGATGGAATAGGCATCGAGGAGCTTTTCGTAAACTGAGGCTAGAGGTGCAAAGAAGCATGAGAAAGCCCTTGGCTGGCTCCGGCGACTGGATTGAGGGTTTAAGGTGGAGCCTTTGCTTGCTTTGCAACTGCACAACATTGCGCCAACAACGGGATGCACTCTTTTGCCTTTAGGGTTGAGCTCACCACTATGCATGTCCTCCCCTTTAGTGTTGGTTTCCGACAAGGATCCAGCATCCTCCTTAGGTGAGCTCTGGCCTCACAGAATTCAGCCAGATCTTTGAACATGTCTTTTGAGCACAACTTGGTTCCAAGTGTAGGAATGTGGTAGAGTTGTGGAGGTTCTCGGATTTGGGCATCATCAATATTTAGCCCCAGATCCGGCTTTGACATGGCGGAGGTAAAAAGGTCAACCAGCCTCTGGACCATAATCATTTGTTTGTTCATTTTGTGACCCATTTCCTCTACAGCCCTCTTCAGCTTAGCCAGCTCTGTTTGCCTTGCAATTGGAAGTGATCGAGGAAGGGGGGTATGGCCTTGGAAGTAACAATGAACCTACTGGTGATGCCGTTGTATTTGATGGAGTGGCAAGCCTTGCAAGCCTTTGCAAAAGCCCCGGTAGACGCCTCCAAGTAGGTTTGGCTCTTCAGTGCTTTCCGTCTCGGTAAAATGGCCTAGAGCTTTGGACAACAAAGTAAATAAGAGCTTAGTGAGGTTCCTGCAGTAGTTAGAATGCAATGCACATGTCATCATCGTCGTCGGTGTCAACCCTAGACTCTAGAACTAAATACGAGCTCGTCTCATGATGTTCGGACGCTGCCAGAATCCTCGGAATTCTTTTCGATAGTGTATCCTTTGTTTGAATCGACTAACACTAAGAGATGTCAAAATAGTCTAAGCCTTTGACTATTCCGCTCTCGAGGTTTCAACCTTGGAGTTCGAAACAACTCGGTGTAGATGACGTGATACCAGAACCGGGGCGATGTAGGTGGCAACACTCCACTTAGCCAAAATGGAGTAAGTGTTTAGCACTTAACCTGAGTGGTGTAAGTATCACGACATTCTCTCCATTGTTCCTTGTTTTCTGTTTGAAACCTCGATGGACATTAGACAAGGACCTAGAAAGTCTTGATTTCCCAAAGTCTCGTTGATTTAAGAACTTTGAAAATTGACAACGTGCACCATCAAGATGCACGACTCTTCATCGGGTCATAACAGCATCCTAATAATCATAAGACAGACCCGAAAGAGAGACAATCTAAAAGTCGCCCTACCATGCTCCTACGCAAAACAGTATGTATGTACAGTGCATGCGATAGGAAAAGCGGTAACACATAGACAGTATATGGGAGTTAGATGCAAATAATCTTACCCTACGGGTACCTATCCTAGTTTGGAGAGTTCTAGTGCTTTGTACATGTAGAGGCCGGTTTTGGTTTAAGGGGGTTCCTCAGACTAGAGCCATGATATACCTCCCGCTACAACACATATTGCAGAGCAACGGTCGAACGGTAGTACGACTCATCATCGTCCAAGGTTGTTGGGCATTTGAGGACCCCGGGCTCCAGTAAACTGTGCCGATTACCCAAAACACCTCAACAGAGCTAGTCAACATTGATGCACATGAAGAAATGCTAAAAGATTGATTAATGAGAGAGAATCACAACATTTGCAAAAATGCCTTTTAAAGTTTGGTTCACTTTTATTAATCGATATTTGGAGAAAATTACACAAGTGAACAATCGGAAAAGCCCCAGTTCAGATTGATCGGATACGGGATCCTATTAAGTCACAATTCCGTTCTTCAGCAGCGCGGAGCGTATTGTTTTGACAGACTTTTTGAAGGATTGTTCTTGAGTTTATTAATTTGCAAATGTAGACTAATGCAATAAGTCCCCAGTAGAGTCGCTACTGTGGGCACACGCCCCTAAAATTTATGAAATCGGGTGCGCTCTTTTTTTGAAAAGTGCGACGAAACGCTCAATTCAGAGTCGCCACTTGGATTTTTGTGGTATGCCACCCAAGGAATTGAACTAGAAATGCTTGCTACGTTTTGGTTGGAAAATGTTTTGTAGACTGGTCCGTCGTCACCTTTAATATCTGAGGTTCGGGAGCCAGGTTACGAGAGGGGAAGGGTTTTAAGGCACCCCTCTCACCCAATCTGAAGATCGGTCTCTACTCAGGCATTTGTAAATCATTTGCGCTTCTCTCTCATTAATCATTTTTTTAGCCAGTTAGGACGGGGGAACAGTTTAAAGGGGATTAAAACTGTAACATGTTGGTAGAATGTAATAGATGGCATGCTTGCTTATTGAAACAGTTAGTATAGATTGAAAACAGTCTCCTGTGAGAGTTTTAAACAGACTGGAAGACAATATTCCGGAGTGACGTGCGCAGGAAGAAGCCAGCATGCACTGACCAAGTCACTGCATGCTAACCTCACTTGCGTACGCCACTATGGAACAAGCGTACGCCAGTAAACCTAAGCCCACAGCTCTTATTTTCAACCCTCTGAGCTCTCTGAAAATGACTAATGCACACCCAGGACAAACCAAGCAGTTTATAATACAGGTAATATACAGTTATAAGCAGTTCCTAGGGGCTACAAAGCCACCAAATAAACCAAACAAAACACCCCATAAATAGTGTGGGGACAAAAGCAGAGGCCAAGACCTAGTTACCCATGCAAAGGCCAACCACTAGTCAAAAAGGGACCAGCGTGCGCGGGTAAACCACTGCAGCACGCAGGTTTGAGTCTTCTGACGAGTGCTTGATTTTACAAATTTCTAGGTTCTGAGACATATTCAGAAAGACTCCAGGGGTATTCCATAACAGTAGGAATGAGTATTGAAAAGGCAACCAGCAGTTTTAACATGGAAAAGTAGTAAATTGGTTAATAGGCATGCTCATAGTGATGTATAGATAAGAAATAAAGCATAAAACAGGGATCTTGACCCCACACTGGACCTTCACGCTATTCCGAACTGGCGTACGCGGGTTCCGAACTGGCTATGCAGGTTCGTCCCAGACAGGTCCCAGTCCCCACGCCAGATCTGCGCACGCAACCACAGAGTGGCGCACGCGTACTAACAATCGGCGCGCGCTGGTCCTTTGCTCACACAATTTGGGTGACCTGCTAGCCTTAGGGCCATAACTGGTGTTGATTACCAGCCTTGACCCTGCCAGCCCCCCTCAAGGATCAGAACAGGAAAACAGTACAAAGGTGTATACCTTTAGTTTTAGGTTTGAAAAGATGATTGAGTTTGAGTTGGAAGGATGAATGGAGGATGTTTGAAGGGTAGAAGTGTTGGTAAATGGAGAACAAGTAGTAAGTTGGAAACTTGGTTTGAATGCCCTTGTATCTCTTTCAATGAATAATGAGGTGAACAAAAATTAGTAATCTTGACTTGTATCCTTTTTTTTGTAACCCCTTGGAAGGAAGAGTGAGGGGGGTATAAATAGGGCAAAATCCCTCCATTAATGGAAAGCATTCCATTAATGGAAACTTTCTAGAAACCTTCCATTAATAGAAACCCTCCATTAATAGAAAGTATTCCATAAATGGAAAGCTTCCAGAAACCTTCTATAAATGGAAAGTAAAAGGTCGGCCGGAACTTTAACCAGCGCGCGGGTCGTGGATGTACCAGTCAAAGCTGACAGGTGCTAAATAAACCAACACACGGAAAGGAAACCTACCCGCACCAGTAGGGTTCTGGTTAGGTTTGGTTAAGATTAAAAGGGTATCAAATACTCGAAGCTCAACCACTCGACATTTTTGGAGTGTTCTTGATCCGTTTCATCATCGGGAAATCAAATACCGTAAGTAAACTAATTTGGAAAGTCCAAAATAGGGTGTCTACATTTTCCATCTCAGTTTTTAACATTTTCAATCAGGAAAATGATATTGGCACTGCCAAAATTGATGCAGACACTCTAAAATGAGTGTAATTCCAAAGCTAATTTCCTTTGTCTTTTGGAGTGTCTCCATCAATATTTGGAGTGTCAATATCATTTCCCTTTCAATTATTTTCATTTTCAATAATTTTCAATCACGGTATATAACCGTAATCTAAAGCAATGAACTTACGATCTCACCTAGATCTAAACCAATGAACTTACGATCTCACCTGGAAAGACCACGGTTTAGGACCGTGATTAAAGACATACGATCACAGTAAATAACTGTGATCATAAGGGACTTACAATTACACCCGGAAAGATCATAAAGACATACCAAAATTTGGCAACTTTGACTTTTGCAGATCTTCCACATCAACTAGGCAACTAGGCCGACAGATCGCATCGAAGAATGCAATGGGTTTGATCCAATTGAATCAATTTGAGATTGTGCCAGATTTAAACTAAGCCGGTGCATCAACATTGCCCATTTTTTAACTTCTCGGCACACTGTAGCAAGTCATAAATACCCTGTGCATGCATATAGAAGACTACTGGACTGGTGGTTGCTAACTTGCCTTGTTGACTATTGCCACAGAGTAAATACCCTGTGCATGCATATAGCAGACTAGACGATTCTTTCCCCCATGTACCTTTCTTATCAATCTTATCGTATCTCCATAAAAAAAGACAAATAATTGAGGCTGAGGTGATCTGAAAGCATTTCTTCAGCTTTGAACGGTACACAATTGATGCAATAGGCAAATGGGCAGAAGGTGGTACATTCACATCAATCGTGTAATTCCTCTCAACTTTCTATGATTGTTCAGTGCTTGATTTGCTTTCACAGGGGCCCTTATAATTGGCGACCATCATGAATATCTGTTCTCTGATGTTGAGGTCTACGGTCTAATTGTTTGTGAATATTCCAGAGTTAAATGAAGAACCATCTGGGCTTTGTGGTGGAGCTACTATATATAGCTTAGTTGCTCATCCAGTATCTTTGGTTCTCTGTTCTGGGTTTTAATTTGCTCTAAAGGAATTTGGCTTACAGATGAATTCAAGATTCACTAGTTTTAGGTATTTTGTTCAAAGGTAACTTTCAGTTTTTTGTAAACTTCGATTAGAATTAAGAGGTCACTTTATGGTTTTTGTGATGTATCCTTGATTTCCTGTTCTCTGTTTTCGCTCTAAACGAATTTGGCTTACCGATTAATTCGACATTCACTAGTTTTAGGTGTTTTGTTCATGGGAGAATTTGAGTCTTTTTTCAGAGGTGAGTTTTGATTTCAAAACAGGAAAAAACCGAACTTGTAGGGCAATTTAAGATGTCAGTTAATGGCTATGAAATCCCACGGAAACTTCAAGTATTTAGTGGTGGATTTGGTTACAGGGTAGTGATTTTGTAAGATTCATAGCTCTCATAACAAAATTTGTAGTTATAAGCCATATCACTTGCTTTAGGCCTTGAGAGTAGATAGGGATGTTAGATGGAGGCATGACAATGTCCTTTCATCCAGTAAACTGGCCACCGATCTTTTCAGCTAAAGTAAACAATAATAGAACCCATTACAGAATAAGATTCAATCCATCTATAGCTATACAGCCTTGTTCAGTATTGGTACATTCAAATGAGGGTGAAAAATTACCTGAATCCAAGAAAATCTCAAGATCCCAGACTCCTGATCCTCTTCTCAGCCCAGAAAATACGGTTGGAATCATCGGTGGAGTATCCATTTTTTCAACTCTTGTTTTCCTGGAAAAGCTTGTTTGGTTGAGCTCAAGAAATGGAGAAGACTCCATTCCTTTTGTTGTATGCAGCGATCCAGCAATAAGTAGACAGCTTCATGTCTCATTTCCTCCTGTAAATGGAAAAGGCTCTCGAATTCGATTAAACCATGGGACTATAGTCAAGAATTTGAGACGCAAAAGGGTGTTTTTGGAACAGTCTGGAGCTGGTTGCATTGTTATGCCATGCCATATTTCTCATGCCTGGCAATTTGAGGTGTCCAAGGGATGTTCTGTGCCATTCCTTAACATGGGTGATTGTGTTGCAAGAGAGCTGAAAGAAGCTAAGCTGAAGCCAATAGAAGCCGGGAGTAATGTAAGGATAGGTGTGCTAACTTCAAATGCAAGTCAACTTGCTGGTTTTTATGAGGAAAAACTACAGAATCAGGTATTTTAGCAAGCAATTGAATGAAATCTTTATAAAGGTCTTAACTGAAGCTATAACTTTAAGGTTGCGTCCATCAAAAAAAAAACCCTTTAAGGCTGTGTTTGAATTAGGGATTTCAGGAGGGATTTATGGAGGGAAAGGAGAAGATGAGAACAAAATAAAGTGAAGAAGATAGAGTTTATTTATTTTGTTTCTGGCATTTTCATTTCTCTAGATACTCACTAAAAATCTTTGATCCCAAGTCCCAACACAGCCTAAATGGGTATGGTTCTTTAGTTTGTGTGAATTAAGGCATATTTATGTTGGGTCTGAGAAGCGTGATTCAGTTTGGTTTGCCACTTCACGGACTAAACAAGGGTTTTACAGTGATTGGTGATATAATACTTGGGCTGCATATTTTGCTATATGCAACAGTCGATGTATTATGCGCTGTTTTCTCTAATTGATAGAGAGTGAATAACTAGTAAGCCATGGATGTACCCGATTGTGTCAGAGCTTTGTTTTTGCGTTTTGCTTACTTATTCTTCATGCAATTGTGTGCGTCTTTGGGTTGAATCCTCAACAAGTTGCACCTTTCCTCATGGTCCATGGACGGCTTCTTTGTTTTATAGGACATGAGTTTATTCAGTTGATCTAGGTTACAGTACTGCATTATAATGGGGAATGCAAAAGAGAAGACGGGGTATGTCACATAGGAAGAGCTATTAATGTCCCAAGCATACCAAAATTTCAACTCCAACTAACAATTAGAAGCTTACTCAGGAGCGAAATCAGTTGATTCCCAAATTCCGAAGAATCTCTATCTAGAAACAGTCTGCATTACCGATGATATTTTCTTTGTGGTTTGCTCCATGCCTTTCCGTATTACGTTGATCTTTGCAGTTAGTTTTGCTCCCCAGGCTTACTAACAAAGGACCTCTCTATCAATACGTTTCGTCTTGAATCCATCCAACAACTTTACTTTAGAAGCGCGCGCGCATATGCAATTGCTGTACAAACCAAAGTTTTAGCTTTTCTGATAATTGCAAAGTACTTCTCTTTTCCATCTTCTCACAAGAAACTACTTTTACTGACAAAGAAGAGGTTTTCATGTATATACATATACATATACATATACATATACATATACATATATATACACACAGTCAGTCTCTTGTGAGGGGGTCCTCATTTACTTAAAATGCGGACCTCCTCATTTCTCCCATTTCTCGATCGAATTTCGATGATCCGAACTGCTCAATGTGTTCAGATCGTGATTTTAAGGGTACCCGCGAGAAATCGGCAAAAAAAATGACCGGGAAGGGCTTGATTTGATTTGAGCAGTTTTTATTTGAACCGTTCGATTAAAAACAAACAAAAACTGCTCGGGAAATGGTTCTTACGGGACATGCAAATGTACATGCAGTAATATAAATATATGTCGAACATTCGTCCATTACGAGGCTCCTAGCGATGGGCCAGGGCGACTGGGGAGTCATTCCTGAGGTAGGATGAGAACTCTTGACCTCTTACAATGATGCAAGTATATTCATGCATTAATCATACACAAATTTCATGGTGTTGCCTTTGACTGTTGTAACTATGTGCAGGGATTTGAGGTTGTGCTACCTGACAAAGCAACTCTAGAGCATATCGTAGTTCCAGCAATAGAAGCATTGCAGAGAAAAGACAAGGAAGGAGCGAGGAACCTTTTAAGAATCGCGATCCAGGTTCTTTTGGTGCGGGCAGTGAACTGTGTCATCCTTGCTTCTGACGAATTCCACGGTCTGTTGCCTAGCGATGATCCTCTTCATAAGAAGTGTATTGACCCCATGGATGCGTTAGCCAGATTCACGATAAAATGGGCACAATCTACTGAAAAGAAGGTAGCGAAGCACAGTTCAAAAGAGCTCAGTTAGTTCAGGCAAAATCACTCACTATATGCTTAGTTTCAGACATTATTTTGATGTATACTGTGAGTAAGCTTGAAGCATTGCCTTTCTCTTTAATGAGCTCTATCAAATGTTCCAAAAAAATGGAATTTCATTTCCTGAGAAAATCAGAACTGCCTGCTACTTCTTTTTGAACTTCTTGGATGGACCACAACCATGAAAACTGTTTTGAAGCTGTGTGGTAGTTGCTTTGTTGATCACTCAAAATTTAAGGTGGTTGAAAAGCTCTGGCCACTCTATAATCTTGGGCACTCATCCACTTCCAATATTAACTTTGTTCTGTATATCATGTTCAGAAATTGAAAGAAACTTCGATTCTTGACATTGGTTGGCTTCCTTGCTTTGCAGGCTTTGTTGCGAAGTGAGAAGGATGTAAGGAAAGTTCAAGTGGGATTGGAAATCCCTTTCCTATTTGTTTTTTGTATGGTGGCAGTCATCAGTGTGTTGCTTGGATACCTTCTAAACAGATGAGATGGAATCATCCGGAGTCCAATTTGGTTTACTGTGGACGAGTGAACACTACTCTCGGTTGAATAAAAATGTTTTCCGCATTGTTAGGATGAACGCAGTATGTTAGATTCGTATGCCTGCAAGCTATAACTTTTTGGGACTTGCGAGTGTTCTCCCCATATACTGGCTAGCAAAGAAATTAGAAGGGGAAACATGATATATAAGTGGCCAAGTCGCATGGGAATTGTGGATATAGTTTGTGCATGTCAATTAAAAAAAACATGGTAAAAAAGCATATTTGGTCGTTGTGTCAAATTCAAACTCTTCAAACATGTATGTGGGCAAGATTAAAAGATTGACCTGTCTCGTAAAACGGAAAATAAGGACGAACCTTAACAGAAATGGGGCCTAAGTTGTTGGCATGGTGGATGAGGCGCTCACTTACCAGGCATGAACTCGCCTAAATTAGTACTCCATATATGTTCACATAGGTTCGAGACAAGCACAGTAGCATTAAGTAAGAATAATCATAGCATTTCCTTATTGATTCCGTGTCCAAACAATAGGCAATACCCAATTACAAAACTGCATACGCTAAACAAACTCAAAATAAAAACCAAAAAATGTGAAACCTATGGACCACAAAAGTAAAAGATAAAAGGCACTATCTATTCCTATTTTTATAAGAAAGTTGTAGGCGCGGTCAAGATTATTGACATGTCATCAGAGAAGACCTTTTGACCAACCAATTGGCCTTGGACACGTGGCAATAAGGTCCACGCGGGAAGTCAATCTTAGTCAAAACATTATTCCGAGAAGACGTCTGACTAACCAATGGAAAGGAAGCACGTGTAGCCCATAAGATCGATGCCCGCGGAATTGACCTGCGGAAGAGAAGACCCCGCGGGCCCTGTCAGGGAGAATTGAAAGACGTACCAGAATTGGTACAGAAACTACAAGAAGATCCCGGGATCCTATTCGGGCCTAAAAGGCAGGCCCGGAAGGGACCCCGCAGGAGGCAAACGATCGCCGCGGGTCGCGACCTTGCTCCTGCGGGAATTGGGGGAGCTCTTGTGGCTTGGTGGCTTGGGTTGGAGGTAGCGTCGCGGAAGCACGAGTTTCCCCGCGGAAAATCCTCCGCGGGAGGACGAGTCTTTCGCGACCTGGAGGTACGGGAGGGACACGTGTTGGGGTCTTATAGGAGCGCCGTCCTGGGCCTGACCTAGGCCCATATGCCCTATAAATACCCCTGACATTCCCAATGATTGCCAGAGGCTGACTTTTCTGGAAAGAAAGAGAGAGAGAGCACTGATTCTGAGGAAGGAAAACATTCTTCCCCGGAGAGAAGGTGACTTCACTCATTTGATTCCAGAAAAGGGCAGACGTCATCCCCCCGCGGAGAACAAAGGAGACACGTTGCCTTTGTCTTTTTCGTACCTCTTGCTCCAGCCCTCACCCCACGAGTTCATTCCTCTTTTCCCTCGGTACTAATTATCGGCCAATCGCACCTCTCCAGCTCACTTTTCTACACGTAAGCAACCCCAAAGGAACCCGTTTCACCCACATTTAGGCGACTCTGCTGGGGAGGTGTCTTTTGGTTTATGGTTAGTACCCGTTCCACAGAATACATCGAGCGGCCACTATCACGTCGTAAAGCAATGACGGCACAACACGACGGCGCGCCAGTTCTCGAGGAGGTTGAAGAGACCAACAGCGCGGGCACAGCCGCGCAGGCGCTGCGGGCCCTCCAGGACGGCCAGCGGCAGTTCCTCGAGACGCAGCGACAGCTGCTCGCGGCCTTTACTGGTCTCACAGAGGTCATCTCAGCGGCGCTCCCAAAGGCCGCGGTCGGTCAAAACGACGAACCACCACAAAACCAGGCAGGGGGCAACACTAGCCAGACGGTGCAACCCCAGGTTCCCCCGACGGTGCCACCCCATTTACGCCCCGTGCTTGTAGGAGGCATCGCGGGAAATCACGCTGGAGACCGCCAGAAGGAGGTGGCCGCTGATGGTGCCAGCACGCCCTCCGCAGGACCCTATATCACCATGGCGAAAGTCCAGGCCCTGCTAGCACAGCAGAAGGCAAGCGAGGCGAGCAGAAAGGAGCCAGCCATTACTGAAGTTGGGGTCCCGTCCGCGGGACAGTTCGTCACGCTGGCGGACGTGCAAGCCCTCCTCACTAAGGAGAAAGCAAAGATAGTCTTACCCTCCCTCCCTAGCCCAGATATCCGCCCGCCTTATCCTATGACGATCCTATCACTACCATACCCGGAAAGGTATACCCCACCAAAATTCGTGAAATTCGACGGAAAATAGGGCAGCGCCCAAGAACATGTGGTCCGTTTCATGGAATCTCTTGGGGCCCACCCGTCCGATTATAACTTGCGTCTGCGGGAATTCTCGAAGTCTCTCACCTCCCGCGTATACACTTGGTACGTCAACTTGGAGCCTTACTCGATCACCACCTGGGAAGAAATGGTGAACAGCTTCTACGCTAAATTCTTCCAGGTCCGTGAAAAGGTAACGGTGATCAGCTTGACGAAGGAGACACAAGCTAGTGGGGAAGACATGGTGGACTACATCAGGAGGTTTCAGGATCGTGCAGTTGATTGCACTGAGTCCGCGAAGGAGGTTCAACTGGTGGAAATTTGCATTGGTGGGATGATGGACGAGTTCAAGATGTTGCTTATCAATCTGAAGTTGGGAACATTCTCTGCCTTACTGGAGTCGGCGTACAACATCCGCCATGTGGTCAAGCCGGCCAGGAAAGATGCATGGAAAGGCAAGGCCGCAAGCGCCACTGTGGCTGTCGCGGAGGCGCCGCGGGCTCAGCAGGCCGCGGGAGGACGAAAGCGGAGAGAGCGTGAGATGGGGCCGACGCCGGATTTCCCCTGTACAATGGATGAAGTGCGGGCCTTGGTGAATGCATGGGTGCAGGATGGAGAGTTGGAACTTCCCCCTGTGGAGTATGAACCGACGCAGGAGGACCGCGAGCACCCAAGGTACTGTATGTACCATAGGCACACCAAGCACCCGACGAGCGATTGTTGGTCATTGAAGAGGTTGTTTAAACGGAAGCAGAACGCGAATGAACTGAGGATAGGACGGCGCGACATCCGCGTCGAGTCTTATCCAGTCCACGAAAACAATAATGGAGAAGTCAACATGGCGGAGTGTTACCCGTTCATGTACAACGATGAAGACGATGCTGAAAGCAACTACTACATGGAAGGAGAGGATGACGAAGCAGGGGCCTGCATGGTCTCGTGCTACGAAATAACAGAAGAATTCGGGGAGGGTCCAGCCCCCGCGGTGATACCAGACCCCAATGCGTCGGCCAAGACATTACAGAACAGTGCGAAGTTTCGCACATTCTTTGACGGCTTTGGGTTCACACCGGCAGCAAGGTTGGAAATTTCTAAGGCGATTGTCAACATCGCGGAAGTTCATTAGGAGTCGTGCATGACCGCGGAGGGATCCGTCCCGCGGACGATCCGCGATGAGTCCAACTCAGTCACCTTCTCGGACGCGGATCGACGGGTGCCTTATCCCCATAACCGTCCGCTGTACGTTACATCCCGCGTCAACGGGACAGAGCTAAAGAGGACTTTCTTAGATGGCGGGGCCTCCATAAACCTGATGCCAATGTCGACGTTCCAGAAAGTGGGGATACAGACCAACAGAATAGTAGAATTTCCAATCACCATCACGGGATTTGGAGGAGACAAGAAGCAGTCTTTGGGATACGTGGTGGTAGACCTAGAAGTGGGGGCAATCCGCTCAGCCACTAAATTTCATCTCATCAACGCGGACCCTAATTATCAGATTATTCTCGGAAGAAGTTGGATGCACAAGTACGCGGTTGTACCATCTAGCTACCACCAATGTTTGAAAGGAATCTGGGCAGGAAAGAAAATCACAGTTCGCGCATCTGAAAACCCGTTCGATACCCATGAAACACACCTCTCGGACGCGGTCTACTTCTCAGAGCTGGGCGAGGTATCTCAGGCGATCACCGCCAAGCCTCGCGCCGTCAAGATCCCAAGGTGGGAAGATATAAAAGAAGAAAAGCCGGAGATACGACAGAGAGACCTATTCACGACAGACGTTGTAGCCCCTAGGAAGATTACCAAAACAAAAGAGGGGGGCAAAACAGTATACTACTTGTGACGGTCCACCGGGGCAGCGGCTGATCATGAAACCGCTGGCCCCGGCGGTACATGTGCCGCGGCGGAAGAAGAAAAAGAAGAAGTAATAGAAAAGCCGGAGCCCGCTCCGGAATGTATGCAAGACCAGCCCAGGCCGCAGCAGGAAGCTTTAGAAGAAGTTGATCTAAGCGACGGGGTAGGCCCCAAAAAGCCGGTATTCATAAGTAGGGAATTGAGCGGAGAGTTCCGCGAGAAGCTGATAACACTGCTACGTGCCAACTCGGACGTATTCGCGTGGCACTATGAAGAGATGCCTGGATTGGATCCAGAGCTGGTTACGCACCATTTGGATACCTTCCCAAATTCTAAGCCCGTGAAACAATCCCAGCGGAAGTATCACCCCGATTTGGAAAGACAGATCAAGGAAGAAGTCGAGAAGCTGCGGAAGGCAGGATTCATTCGCCCAATCCAGTACCCGGAGTGGCTGACAAACATTGTCCCTGTAAAGAAGAAGAATGGCCAAATTCGAGTATGCGTCGACTTCCGCGACCTCAACAAAACGTGTCCAAAGGATGAGTTCCCGCGGCCACACATTGATACATTGGTGGATGCCACATCGGGTCACCAGATGTTCTCTTTCATGGATGGTTTCAACGGGTACAACCAGATCAAAATGGCTCCGGAGGACGCGGAGAAAACAGCATTTCGAACACAATTGGGGAATTTCTACTACATCGTAATGCCCTTCGGACTCAAGAACGCGGGAGCAACGTACCAGCGGGTCATGACAGCAATTTTCCATGATCTCATGCACAAGATAATCGAAGATTATGTGGACGACCTGGTAGTAAAGTCCAAGGAGCGGAAGGACCATCTCGCAGATTTAGCCACTGTCTTCGCGAGATGCAGAAAGTTCAACCTTAAGATGAACCCCCTGAAATGCGCATTTGGAGTCACCGCGGGAAAATTCTTAGGTTTCCTGGTACATCGCCATGGAATCGACGCGGACGAGGCCAAGATCAAGTCTATCACGGAAATGCCCCCGCCCCACTCACAGAAGACGCTCAAGCGATTCCTAGGAAAGGTATCATACCTACGCCGCTTTATTCCCGCAATGGTGGAAATCGCGGCGCCGTTCGCGGACCTGTTAAAGGAAAATGCAAAATTTGAATGGAAGTAAGACCATCAGCAGGCGTTTCGGCGGATTAAAGCGGCTTTGACTTCTCCTCAGACGATGGTGGCACCAGTCGCGGGGAAGCCGCTGATTCTTTATCTAACCTCTACCTCGAGATCCATTGGGGCCCTGCTGGTGCAAGAGGTAGATGGGACAGAGCGCCCAGTCTACTACATCAGCAGGAAGGTACACGGAGCCGAGGAAAGGTATACCGCCATTGAAAGACATTGCTTAGCCCTCGTCTTTACCGCGTAGAAACTCCGGCACTATTTCCTGTCATTTCCCATCCAGATAATCACTAAATGTGACCCAGTGAGATATCTTCTGTCGCGCCCCGCCCTCACAGGACGGGTCGCCCGCTAGTTGCTAACACTCGCGGAATTTGACATCTCATGCGCAACTCCAAAAGCAATCAAGTGTCAAGCCCTAGCGGACCTGCTAGCTCAGTTCCCAAGCGGACAGTGCGAGCCGCTTGAAGATTACCTACCCGGAGATGGTTTCGAAGCTCTCGCGGCCAGCACAGATGAACAGCACTGGACGCTCAGCTTCGATGGGGCCGCGGGTAGTGGATCGGGAGGCGCGGGAGTACTGTTGCAAACAGAAGAAGGAGACAGAGTGCATTTGGCGTACAAATTAAATTTTCCATGCTCCAACAACGAAGCAGAATACGAGGCGTTAATCTTGGGTCTAATAGCGGCAAAAGAAAGAGGAGTCAAGCACCTGAGGATAGCAGGAGACTCAAAACTGGTAGTCTTGCAAACGGAAGGGATTTACGCGCTGAAAGAGCCAACTCTGGCACCATACCGAACGACAGTGCAGAAACTGATGAAATTCTTCAAAAGTGTCAGTATCATCCACAAACCCAGATCAGAGAACCGTTTTCCGGATGCTCTTGCGACGCTGGGGGCAAAGACGGAATTCGAAGAAGCGAGAGCCTGCATTGAAATTGTGAAGATGTTTGAACCGTCCGCGGTGGAGGACTTCGCAGAGCCGACCGAGGATTGGCGCGGGTCTATCAAGATTCAGTTAGTCACCAGCGTAGGGCACCTGTCCACCGCGGAGCTGTCATGTTTCATAGTTCTACGCGGAGAATTGTATTATCGCGGCCCGCAGGGGTGGCTCGCGTGATGTATTGACGCGAAGGAGGCAGAGGAAGTATTGGACCGGATCTACATCGACAACTGCGCGGACAACGAAATAGCCCTATGCAGGAGAATTCAGAGGCAGGGTTATTACTGGCCTACTATGAAGAAAGATGCTGATTTGATCACGAAGAATTGCACTTGGTGTTCCCTGTACATGGCCAAACCAGAATGCCTGATGGCAAGCGTTGATAACCAGGAGGTGGACTGGAGACAAGTCTACATCGACTACTTACGAGAAGGATCCCTGCCCATCGAGCGAACTGAGTCCGCGAGGGTTGTCCGCGGTGCACGGCGTTTCTTCTTGGAAAAGGGACTACTGTTCAGAAGAACCCTTGATGGAATGCCTTAAGTATGCGTGGACAAGGAGCAGGCGGAAGAGGTTCTAGCCAAGACTCATGGGACTGAGCACCAAGGGTGGAGGAAGCTTTACGAGCAGATGGTTCATCTGGGGTATTTCTGGCCCACCATGGAGAAGGATTCGAAGCGGCACGTGCAAAAGATGCCAAGCCTGCCAGAAATTCGGGAACTTGGTCCACGCTCCTTCTGTGGAGTTGCATTCCATCCGCGCTCTTTATCCCTTCCACACTTGGGCAATGGATCTAGTCGAACCAATTAGACCATCGTCGCGGAAGAACAGATGGATTTTGGCCGCCACGGAGGTTTACACTAAGTGGGTCGAGGCTGTTCCGCTGAAGAAGGCTATAGGAGACGCCGTGGCAGCATTCATCAAGGAAAACATCATTTGCAGGTTTGGCATACCCAAGGTGATCCTTTCTGATAACGGTACTCCGTTCATCAATCACCACGTAGGAAGCCTCCTCGATGAATACACGGTTGATCACCGTACCTCTAGCGCCTACTACCCGCAGGGAAATGGGCAGGCGGAAGCAACAAACAAGACGTTGATCAGAATATTGAGCAAGCTGTTGGACGAGCGCGGGGGTACTTGGGCTGATCACTTACCAATAGCCCTTTGGGCTTATCGCACTTCGAAAAGAAAGTCTACCCGCGCCAGCCCTTTCAGCCTAGTATACGGAGTAGAAACAGTCTTACCCGCAGAACTTAGCGTCCCCTCCGCACGAATGATACTCGCGATGAAGAATTCCGCGAAAGGAAGAAAAGCAGACCTGGAAGCCCTAGAAGAGAGAAGGGCGACGGCGGCCCTTGCCCACGATAAATACTGGGAATCCGTGGCACGCTACTACAACAAAGGCGTGGTGCCGCAGGTGTTCGAAGTCGGGGAGCTAGTTTGGAAGGCTACCACGGCAGTGATGAGGGATATGAAGACGCCAAAATTCACCCCCAGATGGGAATGACCCTATGAGGTAATCAGTGCCTCTGCTAGCGGGTACTACCACCTAGCCCGCGTCGAAGATGGTTTCGAGACAGGGGCAGTGAATGCTAAGTACGTCAAGAAGTTCTACCCGTGAGGAGAGACGCTGGAAACTCACAAGCCGATGTCCTGCCCTGCCAGTTTCCCCCCTTTGTTTCAGTACTGTTTGTTTCTTTTCTTCCCTCTTGTAACCGTTGATTTGATCTACTGTTAATGAAAAATGGGCACTTGTTCCTAGCTCATACTGTTGCTTTACTCTTTCACGCTGAGGTGAAGCGATACGGCTCCGCGGAGAGAACATTTCCGCGGAACTATCAGCTCTTTTTTATGATTTCTTTCATCCGAACTTAACGATTATCAAAAAGAGATGATGCTAAGTCGCGAGAGGTCAGAACATGACCCGCGAGATTCATACTTAGTGTTCGTCAAAAAGAGATAATGTTAAGTCTTGAGTGGCCAGAACATGGCCCCCGATTCATTTCTCCGAACTTAACGATTATCAAAAAGAGATGATACTAAGTCGCGGGGAGTCAGAACATGACCCGCGAAGTACATGCTTAGTGATTGTCAAAAAGAGATAATGTTAAGTCTCTAATGGCCAGAACATGGCCCCAATTTCAAACTTAACCATTATCGAAAAGAGATGATGCTAAGTCGCGAAGAAGTCAGAACATGACCCGCGAGATTCATACTTAGTGATTGTCAAAAAGAGATAGTGTTAAGTCTTTAGCGGCCAGAACACGGCCCCCCTAGTGGCAAACTTAGTATTTGTCGAACCAAGATGATAAACAAGTCACACAGAAGTCAGAACATGGCCCGCGGACTCAAGCAAAAGAACGTGCATCATGATGTCATCGACACGAATTTCAATAAGACCAAAGTTTTATTCAAATGATGAAAGAAGGAAAATGGTACATGTGTTCAATAAAAAAAAAAGGAGAGGGAGAAACAAAAAACTCTCTAAGCCTGCCAATCCAAGAAGACGAGCCCATCGGGGTCAGGGTCGGCTAGATTCAGCGAGGCAGCAGCCAACTCTGCGTCGTGCTGCAGCACTCGAGCAAAACTGGCCTCCAGATTGGCCAAGTGCTGTCGGGTAGACTCCAGCTGGGCCGACAAGCCCTGGATTTCAGGCCTCAGAGCGGCCCTCTCCCCCGCGGCCCTCAAAGCAGAGCTTCGCGCGCACAGCCAGGCCAGGTCGAACCCAAAGACCTGCATATCCTGGGCAACCTCCAACAGATCGGCCTCGGTCCCGGGATTGAAGTCCCTGTAGCGAAGCTGCCCCCAAGGAGTAAGCACTTCGTGGAGGCTTCTGAGGTAAATCGCCCCAAGCCGGGCAGACCGCGGATTGAAGGAGCTGAAGGTCTCCGGATGAGACCGGGCTATGGCATTCAGCAGCGGGTAGTACTCCGCGGGTACGGCATAGCCCGCGGGGAAGAGGCGAATTGGCTCCGCGGCCTCAGTGTCCATGGGCCCCTTCCCCAGATCTAAAGCAGGTTGGCTGGACCTGGGCGGCGACTGCTCCCCCGACTCGACTTCTCCCCTTTGTTCGCCCATGTCTGAATTCAGTTCAAGCTCGTAGTCCCCAAGGGCTTGGCTTCCCTGTCCCCCCAAAACATCGTCAGTTGGCAAGAAGTCCATATCTTTAAATAAGGAATTGAAATCTGAGTTAGTAATAGAGGTGGGTCCCCTAAGAAGCTCCTCGTTTACCTCCAGCTGTCGGTCTGAAGGTTGGGCAGTCGGCTCAGCACGTGGGGTCGGCGAGCGTCTCGTAGACTGATGAGGAGATTGAGTCTGCGAGGTGGAACACGCTGGGGAATGGGGACTAGCGGCATCCACAACCGCGTCCTGTTCCGTGTTCGATCCAGGGCCTTGGAGGAACGAAGCATTGGAGACCCCTGGGGAGCCACCAACGACCCGGTCTAGAAAGCTCTCTGTGGAACGGATGCGAGCACTGGTGGACTGCTGATGAGAGCCAGAGGGAGTAGAGGTTGAGCTTGCCCCAGGTTGGCCCGCGGCAGGACCCCCCGTGGCGGCGTGAGGGAGTCCTTCGACGTTGTCTTCTTCTCCTTCTCTCAAAAGTTGGGCGGTCGCCGCATTGAGAGGTTCCGCGGCAACGTCGGCCTGACCCACAGATTCGCGGGTATCCGTTGACGGCGGAGCCTCACGGGCCTCAGAAGCTGCTGCATGGGATGGCGAAGGGGTCTCGATCAGCAGAGTATACTATCACATTTTCAGATTCCTCCGGGGAAGAACACGACTCGGAGGAAACTGTGTTGGGATCTCCCCCGAGGTCAACAATGGAAGGCTCGTCGGGTAACGTACCTCCAATAACCGCGGAGGATTCTGGCTCCGGGTGAAGAAAAGGAACTGGCTCCGCCCGAGGTTGAATCACCTCCGCTGCCCTCTGTTCCTCTGGGGAGTTAGAGATTTCCACTATGCTGACGTCCTCCGCAACAAGGCCCCTCGCGGGCGCGGACGCTCGGGCCTGCAAGATTCTGAGGGGGAGTTGGTCTTCATCATCATCATCATCATCATCATCGTTATCATCATCGCCCGCCTCCGCGTCCTCATTCCCTTCTTCGTCGGACTCCGCCACAACTGTTTGAAAAATCATGGCAAAATAGAAGTTAGGGACTGAAGCTGCAAGATAACAGAAATAGCATCCTAGTTGCAGAGCTTACCATCGAGGCGGCGTCTCTTTGGTTGAGCGTCTGGGGCATCCTCTTTGGCCCCGCCCGCTGCTTCTTCCGCTGCCGCGGCTGCCTCTGGCTCATAGGCCATAAAGGTGCTGGCATCCCGCTCCCGCTGCTAAAGAAAAGGGATAAGCAAGACAAAGGGAATAAGCCCCAAGAACAAAGGCATCAGCATTGTAAAGAGATGATTGAGCACGGCGGGAAGACACTTACATTTCGGATGCGTTTTGGGCGACGGCGCTCCACCGCCGCGGGCGCCTGAGAGGAGGACGGTTGAGATGGTTCCGCTGGTGGAGGAGGCGGAGGCTGTGTCCTCACGCGGGGTCCCCGCGCGCGGATTCGCCCCGGGGCGGCTTGAGGAAGTGCAGGTGCCGCTTCCACAGGGAAAACCCTGTTCACGGGCTCGGCATGGATCACGGCCCATTGACTATGGGGTCCGCGCCAGTCAGTTGCCCGAACCACAGTAATGGCCCGCAGAGAAGTATCCCGAGTCTGGATCACGGCCTGCCCGCGGACAAACGTTAGGAAGGAATCAAGGTTCCTCCTCCAGAACGCGCGGAATTCCGGCGTGTAACTTGAAATCCTGTCCCTGCCAGGGATGGGCAAATCTCCAAGCTGTGCCAAGATTTGGGAAAGCTCCCCCGCCATGAATCGAAGCTGTGAGTCCACGAAGGAGGGCATCGTGGGGGCAGGCCCGGGCACCCCTTGGTCAAAGCCCAGTTGCCTCGCGAAGCGGTCTGGGCGGTACATCGCCACCCCAGCTGCCTCGTTGCACAAGGTTGGGAGCCACCCAGGAAAAGCGATGAGCACGGAATTGATCACCGTCCGCGCCACGGGATCGTTGCCACTCGCGGCCTTAACAGAAGAACCGACTGGAAGAAGGCATAGTCCCACGCCCATGATGCCCGGAGAAGGAATGTTGTAAGGACGTGGAACAAAATTGGCCTCAATGTCACACGCCTCGTACCATAAGGCCTCACTACTGGTCCCATGCCACTGTTCCGCGCGGGACCGCACCTCTGACGCTTCGAAGACCAGGGGATCCGGGGCAATGATACGAAAATGCTCGAAGAAGTACGCGAGTAGGAAGGTGGAGTGGGCCATTGAAATATGATCACATCTTCCAAGGGACCTGGCATAATCCGCTTGAACCAGGTCCAGCTGGCGGTAGAGTGACCCCAGGAACAGCGGCGCTAGGGCAACGGGTTGGCCGCGGGCGAGGAGGACGGCCAGCGGGAAGACCGCCTGAGAGAGGCCATCGATTGGATAGTCGGGCAGGACGAAGTAAGAGAGGAAGTAAGAAAAGAAGCCCGCCATGTAGAGCCGCTGACCGTATTGGGGGCCCGCGACATAGTCTCGCTCAGCACCAGGAGCGACAGTCCTCGCGGGCTGAAGGTCCTTGAAGAAATAACGCAACCAGCTGCCAAGGGAAGTCTTCTTGGCATTTGCCGCGTTCGCTTTGCGGACCCCTTGATTAGTGAAGATGGGCCCGTTCTGGGCATGCCTGTGGAGCGTCCTCAAAGTCTCCACATCGTTTCGATCCACCTGCGGAAGCTTGGCAACATCCAGGATGTTGCCCCCGCGAAGAGACAAGCGGATGAGAATGGAGACATCCTCCAGTGAGAGCCCGCTCTCTCCCCATGCCCATGCAATGGAATGGGTGTCACTGCTCCAGCGAGAGCACGCGAACTCCAGATTCCTGTTGGCAGCCGCCTGCCGGGGAATGCTCAGGTGCCGCGACAGCTGGACGGCCTCAAGAGTACCACTGCCCAGCAGCAGCTGCCTATGGCGAGGATTGTTGCAGACGTCATCCACCCAGTCCGCCCAGTCGGTGGGTGGGGAAGCTTGGGCCCCGAAGCGACATTCCACGAAGGGGAAGTCCCCGCGCTCGAGGCGAAGACGCAGCACTGAAGAAGGGATGAGGGGTTCTGCATTCACTAGGGCGGCAGGGGCCGTGAAGAAAGTAGGGTCAGCCACAGGGGGACCCGCAACAGGATACGCCCCAGCGAGGGCCCAGAATGGATCCCCAACTGTCTGCAAGTATGGGGCCCTCTACCACTGGTCCGCGGAGGGGACGGGGATTTCAACGACCGGGCCACGCGCAGCCATGTATGAATAATGTGAAAGAGAAAGGGGAGTTGTGGCCGCGAAGGATGAAAGACGAGAAAGAAAATGATCGCTCAAGAGTTAGAAGAGAAAATGACAGCACTTCGACGAAAATTTGGAGTTTGGTGAAAAATGAAATAATGGACAAAGGGTTTATATAGTGGTCAAACGGTGGGGACATTTATGACGTCTGCACACGAAGGGTCATGACGGTACACGAAGAGACATAACGGCTCACGAAGAGACGTTAGTAGTTATCATACCCGTTGCTCCGCAGACAAGTCCGGGGCGACCGCGGAAACTTACAAAAGGGACAGTACGCACGCGGACGACGTGCACCTATCGTACGCGCGCGGGGGGCATATGTAGGCGCGGTCAAGATTATTGACATGTCATCAGAGAAGACCTTTTGACCAACCAATTGGCCTTGGACACGTGGCAATAAGGTCCACGCGGGAAGTCAATCTTAGTCAAAACATTATTCCGAGAAGACGTCTGACTAACCAATGGAAAGGAAGCACGTGTAGCCCATAAGATCGATGCCCGCGGAATTGACCCGCGGAAGAGAAGACCCCGCGGGCCCTGCCAAGGAGAATTGAAAGACGTACCAGAATTGGTACAGAAACTACAAGAAGACCCCGGGATCCTATTCGGGCCTAAAAGGCAGGCCCGGAAGGGACCCCGCGGGAGGCAAACGATCGCCGCGGGTCGCGACCTTGCTCCTGCGGGAATTGGGGGAGCTCTTGTGGCTTGGTGGCTTGGGTTGGAGGTAGCGTCGCGGAAGCACGAGTCCCCCCGCGGAAAATCCTCCGTGGGAGGACGAGTCTTTCGCGACCTGGAGTTACGGGAGGGACACGTGTTGGGGTCTTATAGGAGCGCCGTCCTGGGCCTGACCTAGGCCCATGTGCCCTATAAATACCCCTGACATTCCCAATGATTGCCAGAGGCTGACTTTTCTGAAAAAAAAGAGAGAGAGAGCACTGATTTTGAGGAAGGAGAACATTCTTCCCCGGAGAGAAGGTGACCTCACTCATTTGATTCCAGAAAAGGGCAGACGTCATCCCCCCCGCGGAGAACAAAGGAGACACGTTGCCTTTGTCTTTTCTGTACTTCTTGCTCCAACTCTCACCCCACGAGTTCATTCCTCTTTTCCCTCGGTACTAATTATCGGCCAATCGTACCTCTCCAGCTCACTTTTCTACACGTAAGCAACCCCAAAGGAACCCGCTTCACCCACAAAAGTCTATGCTCACTGCATGGATCCACCCCTCCGGGTCTCATAAAAATACAAAAAAAAAAAATTGCTCATAAATTATATAAAAGAAAATTTACGGGCCCTGTAAACAAATCAACTCCAACGGATATTGGTAAGTATTTTTTTTCTGGATTCATGTCCCTACGAATACAGAAAAAATACTGACCAATATCCGTTGGAGTTGATTCTTTGTAAGGTACAATAAAAAATATTTTAAAATTTATTGACATTTTTCTATATTTTGTGAGATCCAAAGTGGGCCCGACACGCGTGCGGTGGATTTTGTGCGGTAGATCATGCGGCGACTGTAGCACCGTTGTATTTTTATTCATCTCTTTAGGACGAATCAAAATGAGCTTAAATGATGCCTTGGAATCACAATAAAACCCAACTGAAAATTTCTTAGCCTAGTAGGATACAAAAATGACAACTAATTTAGCGTTTGGAATCTTGATCCTAATTTTCTCTCTCACCTAAAATATTGTCCAGATGCCCATATATACACAAGATATTGGCTTATTCACGTAGGTGCCGTGAATAAGTCGTTTGCAGAGATGCTAGATTTTAACAGTCCGAATTTTAAAAAAAACTATTCGCTGGAAGAGTTTAGCTCTTCGCCCGAATAATTTATTTAAAATCCGGACTATCTTAAATATTTTAAACGCACACAATTTAACTCTATAAATAAATAATATTTATTTACGGAAAGCTCCGTAATAAAGTTTTTCTCAAACGAGAGAGTGTATACATAAGTGAGGCGTCGGCTGAGAGAGTTGAGAGCAAAATGATCTAGTGTTGTGTGCTCATGAAAGATTGCAAGGGAGATCAACGGCTAAAGATGGAGACTAGACAAGATCCGACGCACGAGACTTTGCCATGTGGCCTGACAATAGGAGACACCCACTGACGACTTTGCCATGGTTCCTCGGATCCTCCTCTTCCTCCTATCCTAGACTTTTCAATTAAATAAAATATCTCTATTAAAATACTCCTAGATTTAATCACATATATGGCCAAAGGATGAAACAAAAAGGCCCACCACAATGAATTGTCGTGGTGTACCGGTAGGTATATTGATCCATTTTCATTTTGGTAATAATAAAGTAATAAGCCAATGAGATTAAAATCTTTCCGAATGAGGTGGAAACCCAGTCATGCCAAGTGTTCACTGTATTAATCTAAATCGTTCATCATGTAGGATCCGCAAAGTTATATGTCCACGTAAAAAATAACTTGATCGGACAACTATTGCTATATCAAAAATTAAATTTTAATTTATATATAAAATAGACGGTCATGAACAGTTTAACTTTAAAAAACTGGTAACAGAATCAAGCCGTTCGTTTTATAAATCAAAATTTAATTATTGATATAACCACTGATGTCTGATCAAGTTAATTTTTTGCGTGGACATATTAATTTGCAGGCCCTACAAGATAGACGGTTCAAATTACTAAAGTGAACGCTCGATAGGGCTCACAACAGGTGGTGGTTTCTGCCTCATCCGAACAGAACACATTCTCGTCATTGATAGATATAGTATCAACTTGATTCGAGAATTGCTATATACACAACAATCCAAACACAATCCTTCACATACATGTGGGGTCCACATACACTAGTGAATATGGGCTCCATGTGTATGCAAGGGATTGTATTTGGTATTGTGTACCTAAACATTTTGTTATGATTTCCTGATAACTTTTCAACATGCACAGTTCCATTTCTTTTTCGTGAGTAAGGACATCTCCAATCTAACAATCTCTATTCCTCCATTTTGGAGGATCAAAATATAATTTTGTATTGAAAAAGTAATTTTGAAGAATATTACTATTCCTATTAACTCCAATCCACATATCTCTATTCCTCTCCATTCCTTCAACTAGAAACAAAAGAAAAAAAGATGAATGGTCTCAGTATTAATGTTTTAACTGAAAAACAGCAGAATCTTTTAGACATCATAGATCAAATTAATGATCCTCAATTGAAAATGAAAATCATTGAAACGTGTATCTCTTCTAATAAAGAAGAAGAAGAAGAAGAGGTTAAACCTCAAATTCCGAAAGAGACCTATAGTCTGAAAAATGTTCTAGACAGAATAGAACAAAATGACAGTTACAAACCTGTAACAATCCCTGATCTTAAAGGTGAAATAAATATTTTGAAAACCGAAATAAAATTGTTAAAATCTTTCCAAAATAAAGCTACCCAAGAGATTTATGACATGAATCAGAAGCTTGATTCTTTGGAAAAGAAAGGTAGCACAGATAAAGAGGATATTCCAACTGAGGATTCTAATGATTATTTAAATTTGATCAACAAAGTGGTTTACCAAAAATGGCATGTTAGGGTAAACTTGGTAATAAAAAATGAATACACTATTAACAATATTATTGCCCTTGTTAACAGTGGTGCAGATATGAATTGTATCCAAGAAGGAATTGTTCCAACCCAATATTTTGAGAAAACTTCTCAAAGTCTCACTAATGCAAGTGGGTCTAGAATGATGATTAAATATAAGCTGAATGAAGTTTACATTTGTAATAAAGGTATCTGTTTGGAGACAACATTTCTTTGCATAAGAAATCTCCAGCAAGAATTGATTCTAGGAACTCCCTTCTTAGCAATGCTAATGCCTATGCAAACCAGTACTGCTGGAATAACTGCCCATATTGATGGCCATGAGATATTCTTTGAATTTGTTTCTCCCCCTGTTTACAAAGAAGTAAACGATATTATGAGAAAAATATCCAATAAGGATTGACAAATAAATTTCCTTCAAAAAGAAATAAGAATAATGGGAATTGAAGAGACTCTTCAGAATCCCACAATGATAAAGAAAATTTCCCAAATACAAGAAAATTTCAATAAAGAAATTTGCAGTGATATCCCTAATGCTTTTTGGGATAGAAAGAAATATATTGTTTCACTTCCTTATGAGAAGGATTTTAATGAAAGAAAAATCCCTACCAAGGCAAGACCTTCTCAAATGAAACAGGAATATTTAAAAATGTGTCAAAATGAAATTGACAGTTTACTAGAGAAACAACTAATTAGAAAAAGCTATTCTCCTTGGAGTTGTACAGCTTTTTATGTCAATAAAAATGCAGAGAAGGAGCGAGGTGTTCCTAGACTAGTTATCAATTATAAACCCCTCAATGAAGTTTTAATGTGGATAAGATATCCCATTCCTAATAAGAAGGACTTATTAGATAGGCTTAATAAGGCAGCTATCTTTTCTAAATTTGATTTAAAATCAGGATATTGGCAGATTCAAATTGAGGAATCTGACAGATATAAAACTGCATTTACTGTTCCTTTTGGTCACTTTGAATGGAATGTAATGCCTTTTGGCCTGAAGAATGCACCTTCAGAATTCCAGAATATTATGAATGATATTTTCTATCCATATGCTGAATTTGCAATTTGCTATATTGATGATGTTCTAATATTTTCTCAGAACATAGACCAGCATATTAAACATCTTAGAATTTTTAAAGATGTTATTAAAAGAAATGGACTTGTTGTTTCTGCTCCTAAGATGAAATTGTTTCAAACCAAAGTCAGATTCTTAGGACACAATATCCACCAGGGAAAAATTATTCCCATTGATAGAAGTATAGAATTTGCTTCCAAATTCCCAGATGAATTAAGAGAGAAAACTCAATTACAGAGGTTTCTTGGTAGTCTCAATTACATCGGAGATTATTACAAAGAATTAGCTCAGGATTCTGCACCTCTTTATGATAGATTAAAGAAGAATCCTCCTCCATGGACAGAAATTCATACCAAAGCTATCCAAAAGATTAAATTAAAGGCAAAGCAACTTCCTTGTTTAGCTATTGCCAATCCAGAATGGAGAAAAATAGTTGAGACAGATGCCTCTAATATTGGTTATGGTGGCATTCTAAAGCAATACAATCCTAATACTTCTAAGGAAGAATTAGTCAGATTTACTTCTGGACTTTTCAAAAATGCTCAGGCTAATTATAGCACTATAAAGAAAGAAATTCTTTCTATAATCAAATGTATTAATAAATTCCAAGATGATTTGCTGAATCAGCATTTCTTAATTAAAGTTGACTGTAGTGCAGCAAAACAGGTTTTAAAACAAGATATTAAAAACCTGGCTTCAAAGCAAATTTTTGCTAGATGGCAGTCAGAATTATCTGCATTTGATTTTGATATAGAATATATTAAAGGAGAAAATAATTCTCTCCCTGATTTTCTTACTCGTGAATTTTTACAGGGCTAATGTTGCCAATCAGCCTCCAAAAGGCTGAGGAAATACATGCATCCTCTTCTAATGCAAATGAAACTTTCATCAAACAAGCCTGTCCTTCCATAGCCCAATCTAGGCTAAAATTCATTATTGAAAAAGATAAAAAATTCAGGAAAGCCATGGATAAACATATCATGGCTAATAGGGAACAATATCATCGGAGATATCTACCCACCAGATTTTATTTAAAAAGGTGGATGAATGGCATAACTGCCATTGACCAATTTTATGATGAATATGGTTACTCAGATGATGAAGAAAGAGATACTATGGCGAATCGTGTTAATAAGAAAAGGATTCACCAGATTCAGAATAAGCTGAATATTTTATCTCGTGCATAATTTTGCAGATGAATAGACCACCAGATCGGGGTCGTGGCCGTGGCAATAACCCTCGTGGTAGGGGTAGATCTTCTAAGGTCACCCATGCAGATATTGAGGCTTACTTGCAAGCCAACAAACTACAATTTCCATCACTTCAGGAAGCAGCTTCTGCATCTTCCTCATCACTTTCAATGGCGGAAGTGATCCAGACTAATGAGGCCTTCAAATCTTTGAAGACTACCGAGACAATTATGGTCTTGGAATCAAAAGATGAGCAATGGAGAAATGATCCCTGGGAAATAAAGTCCCAGTACTTGGATACAATGAGTTATCCAGTTCATGAAGGAAAATACAGATACATCTATGAGGCAATGCTTTCAGAATCTGGATCGGTGGAATTTTGCCATACTTATGATAGCAAGATTGGACAGAAGGGTCCAATTAGCTATAGCAAGGCCGTAATAAGAATGGTCATTCCAATACAAAAATGGGGAATTCATCCCAGCAAATCAAAGACACTGACTATTAAATCAACAAATGGAGTTCCGATCCAGTACAATTACTGGGACTATATTGAAGCTTTTACTAAGGCTTTTTACTATCAAAACCAGCACAAAAGACATTCCTGGTTTCTAAAATTATGTCCAAAGCTGGTTGGACAAAATGATTTTCCAAATTGGTTTTTCGAATGGTGGTCAAAATTTGGACCATTACAAGATTATTTGCCATCTGAAATTCAGAAGGAAATAGAGTCCTTCCACAGATATTACTCCCAATTGAGGAAGATATTCCTGAAAGAAAACTTTTCCTTGATACAATGACTATTTTTGGTATCCCATGGCTTTGGAAATGGGATCTTCAAATTGGAAAGAATCAATTGGGACTTCCAATCCTCCAGAGAACTTTTTAGTACCGTTGGTGGAAGCAAACCAATACACAAGAAATCATTGATGAAGTCAATGCTCGAATCCAGGAATTGAGACAACAAATTAAGCAGAAAGAGCAGTTGTCAATCAAGAATCCATTTCTTGACATATCAGCTCAAGTCAGGGCCAAATTCCCTGAAGCAACCGATGATGAAATTGTCATGAAAACTATGGATTTCATGAAGGAACAATTCCTTCAAACTATTCAAACCAATACAGCTAATGATGATGATTCTATGACATCAGCCAAATCCAAGGAAGAAGACAATAATCCCTTCACATGCCTAGCAGGGGAATCTCAGGACCCCTATGAAGATGAAATGAATACCGACACACCTACTTTAGGTGACTATTGGGACAGCATGGCTGAATTGATGGCTGAGCAACTGTCATAGACTAAGAAAGGAAAAGAAAAACACAAGTAGTTTGGCAGGCTGCCAAAATCACTTTTGGTGGGAAAAGACTAAAGCAACAATAATGGAGTTGTCACTCAAGACTAAAGCGACGATAATGGATTCGTCATGATCACACTCTACTGTCGGTGAAGACCAAAGCGTCGATGGGGCCCCATGCGCACCCGGCTAGAATCTTCATTTGTATTTGAGTGTAATTTGTATTTCATTTCTTTTTCATTTGGTTTTCCTTTGAGTCTATAAATAGTCCGCGTCTGTAAGGGTTGTAGTAGGTTTTTCAGGATTACCCTCTCCCTCTCTAAAATCCTAGCTCTCCCTTCTCTCTTCCGCTGTACTCTCTCCCCTCTCCTGCTGTAATATTGGCTTCGGCCATCTGAATAATAAAAGGTGTGTATTCTCTACGATCCTTGTACTTATTTCCAGTACTTATTTGGTATCAGAGCCATTTAATGGCGTAAATATATTGTTAGTGCAAATAAAAGTTATTACTTATGATGAAGCCTTTTGAATAAAATTTTTAAAACCTCAAAAATTTAAATGTAAGATATCATTATGGGTAGTGGGACGTCACTCAAGTCGCGTTCGGATTTGTCCGGCCATGAGAACCCGGTTAGGGTAATTTGGCCTTGCTCCGGTAAACCGTTGACAGACGTGTTACTTATAATGTTATCCTTCATTTAAAAAAAAAAGAAGGCAAAATCATAAGAAAATAATTTATATGAGCACTAACACAATCTCAAAATGAGAAGATTATTTAGATCTGATAATGATAGAATTAAAAATTCCGAATTAGTGGAATATGCCAATGTGCATTTAAAAAAAAAAGAAGGCAAAATCATAAGAAAATAATTTATATGAGCACTAACACAATCTCAAAATGAGAAGATTATTTAGATCTGATAATGATAGAATTAAAAATTCCGAATTAGTGGAATATGCCAATGTGCAAGAACAATTGAATCACTGGACTATTCCTCCAGTGCGTCCATCTACTATTTATGGACGAGGAACTTTTGAATTTAGGAGTACTTTGGCAATTAAAACCAAAGAAAAAACTGAAAGCATAGAGCTAAATGATAAGATAATTAATCTTCTAGATAGAAGTGATATTTTAGCTCATATGCGAAATTATAACTATATTCATATTGGTTTAGTGCAAGTTGCCCTTAAACCTCTAACTTTGTTAGGAATGGATACCTGTCTCCAAGTAACTTTACGTGATGGCAGGTGTAATAATTGGAGATCCTCAATAATGGGGGCTATAGAGACCAGTTTATGTCATGGTCCAGTTTATTTTAATGCTTATCCTAATCTGACTGTTTCTTTGACGGATAGAAATATTGGTGAAGTCCTAAATTGCAGGATTCAAACTAGAGGTTATGACTATTTACCAGGATCTGAGGTAATAACTGTAATCTACAGAATTTATTATAAAGTTATGAATACTTTGAATCCTAGGGTTCGAAATTTATCATCCCCAGACCAAACGGTCTTAATAGAAACCAATATGTTGACTTCTAATATTGCAACCAATAGGTTGATCAACTGGGAAGAAATTACATTCCCTGAAAATTGGACTATTACTAATGCGGTCCCACCGAGACCAATAATTAATCAAATTGAACAAATAGTTCAGGACAACGAGGGAACTGTTTCCCTAAATTTTAGGAATTCTCGATCTGAGAGACTTCTTAGAAACAATAGCACTAGAAGTAGTTTTTCTAATACCCAAATACCTTATAGGGTGAGTGTTCCTCCTACTAGCAGACACTCGACTTCTGAAATTCCTAGTCCTGATGAGATTAATTTAGCAGGAATAAGAATATCCCAAAATCAAATTCCTCATGGAGTTTATAATGTTCCGGAACCAGTAGAATCACCTACTGCCAGCGACATGAATTTTTCCATTAATGACAATAATAGATCCTGAAATCAGGAAAGGAATTAATAAAGAATTTTATAAACCTAAATACAAGGAATTTAGGGAATGGTATTTCTCAAAATATAGTGAGAAACAATTACAAGATTTTAAAAGGGAATTCTATGAATGGATTGAGTATTCCAAGAAAATTATCCCTTTTACTCAATGGTTTTATGGGAAATATTTCCCTGAGATTGATAGATCTATTAATGTTATCCAAGACTATCATAGGAATTGGAGAAGCATGTCAGGGACTGTACTAAAGGCAGTCCACCCACCCACTGTTCCTTTATCTTTAGAAGGAAGTTCAGAATCTGAACCTACTCTTGAAACTGTGGCTTTTGTTAAGCCTACTAATGCAGATTTAAATGGTAAATTGCATAGACAGAATAATCATACCAATCTCCACCTTAGTACCATAGGAGATCAATTGGTTAGAATAGAAGACCAAGTCACTCAATTAAGGGACGATATTAAAAATTCTCGATCTAAAGAGAAAATTGAGGAGATAATCTCTCCTTCTAATATTCGTCCACCTATTCCTATAACAAGTTTTAATTTAACCAATCCTAATAAGAATTCTGATTTGGTTAAAGAATTGCAAAAAAGGTTGAAAGGCCTTTCTATTAATGTTATCTCTGAAGAAATGGAGGAAATGAATAACCAAGATATCTCAGAATTAGAGAATGTTTTCCTTCAGAATGAAACTGTTAATAAAATTCAATATCCTCCACAAAGACTCCCTTATGCTGGGGCAGATAGATATTACTATCCTAGGCCTAGCCCTCAAGATATGTTATTTGAGGAAGCAGGATTTCAAAAACAAATGTCTTATAGTGGAAAGACCATTTATGAATGGAACATAGATGGCATGACTGAATACCAGATTTTTGGAGTTGTACACCAAATGATGATATACAGCACAATTTGTGCTCAGAATAATAATGATGATAGAGAAATTGCCAGATGGATTACAGCTGGTTTTACCGGAATGGTAAAAGGATGGTGGGATAATATCCTAAATGCAATCTAAAGAGCAGAAATTTTAGATGCAGTAAAAATCGAGAATAATATTCAAAGACCTGATGCTGTTTATACTTTAATAAACACATTAATCCTCCACTTTGTTGGTCACTGGGATAACCAACGGGAAAGAAGTAGAGAATTACTTCAGAATCTGAAATGCCCAACGTTAACTCATTTTCGTTGGTATAAGGATGTTTTCCTTGCTAAAGTAATGCAAAGAAACGATGCTAATAGTGAGCATTGGAAGTCAAAATTCATTGACAGTTTACCCCATTTCTTTGCTGAGAAAATAAGGAAAAAATTGAAAGACCAAAATAATGGTATAACAATAATTTATGATAATTATACCTATGGTCAACTGGTGTCCATAGTAATCCAAGAGGGATTAACTTTATGTAATGATATAAAATTACATAACCAGTTGAAAAAACAACACTTAACTGGTAAACAGGAATTGGGTCAATTTTGCGATCAGTTTGGTTATGATATGACTTTATATCCGAAACCAAATACTAAAAAGAGTAGTAAAACTACTAAGAAAAAGTCTTATAATAATAAGAAGAAGAATAAGAATGAGCAATCTAGCTCAAAAGAATCTACTTCTAAAAAGCCAAATAAGAAAAAGTCTTGATTCAAGTGAATCAGATTCTTCAGATGAACTTCAGATGAAGAATCAAAAGATCAGGTTAATGAGGTTTCTGATCAAGAGGAAGACACTTCTTCTAATTCAGAAGAAGAAATTCCCAATAATTGCAATTGTAATAATCTGGAATGTTCAACTTCCAATAATTACTGGAAAGCAATAGTTGAGATGAATGGTCTCAGTATTAATGTTTTGGAGGATCAAAATATAATTTTGTATTGAAAAAGTAATTTTGAAGAATATTACTATTCCTATTAACTCCAATCCACATATCTCTATTCCTCTCCATTCCTTCAACTGGAAACAAAAGAAAAAAAGGAGAGATTTGAAGTTGAGGATCAAACTCAGCCTTTTCAATCCAATATACTTCATTTTTGCCTCCATTCCACCATAAATTTTTGACCTTCCAAATATGGAGGATCAAAACCAATCTTCCAAAATGGAGACAAATATGGAGGATGGTTTGGATTGATTAATTCCTCCAAAATGAAGGAATGAAGAGAGATTTAGAGATATAGAGTATGCATTGGAGATGCCCTAACATAGCAAGGGTCCGACGCAACCACACCTCAATGCAATATTTTGCGCATCCGGTGCAATGCAATGCTCTTGAGTTGGCCCTATTCCGCTTTCTCAAATAAATACTTAAAAAATAATAGACTTACAAAAATAATTTTTTAATTTTTTTTGTAGGGTTTGATAGATCTCATCGAAATCTATCAAACAAGATCCATATTGCATATTTTTTGATTTCAGTAAACCTACTATTTTTAAGCTTGAAAATTGCAAATAAGTACTTATTTTTTAAGGACCCAATCCGGAACAGGGTATAATGGTGTCTGATCGGGGCCCAGAGACTATCAAACTTTTTGTTTCGACTTGGTTTTTAAGATGACAACGTCAGCTTCATTTCTTGTGCGCGCGAGTGGTTGAGCCAAATTTGAATGCCAACAGATACACTTCATATTAAATTATCTGAAATCAACAAAATCATACCTTGTGCAATATCATCTAAAACATAAAAAATTAAGATAATAAGATGATAAATGTGTAAGGTTAAGCACAAAAATGTGCAATATTGTGTGCTTATTAGTTGGACTGGTGGCTGCTAACATGCCTTGTTGGCTACTGTTATAGGAGAAATTTTTCAGTGCCGGGTGGGTTTGGACAGTTTGGATCGATTTGGAGAGGAAAAAAGAAGAGAGAGAGAGAGAGTGGCGGGGTGAGAGGAGAGAAAGAGTTTCAATTAGGATCGTCCAACACACTTTTGAATGGTCCGGATGGACTGCTCGGACACCACATGGGCACAGACACGTGGTACCCTCATGGTACCCGAAAATTCCTCGTGCCTTTCTTATCGCATCTCTGTATCTCTCTCAGTACAATGACAAAACATTGATGCTGAGGTGATCTATCTCAGTCTCCATTGGGAAATTGCATTTGTGACCGTGAGTATGGGTGGTCATAAAACATCCATTTTTTTTAGTATAACACTTAGATCCCGTTGCGCTAAATTTTTTATATTTTTAAGTACTTGTTTTATACTTTACGAGATATGTCATTCTCTCAAAATACATCATATTTAATTCAAAAAAAGAGTACTTATTTTTTATTTTGAAAAATAAGTACTTATTTAGATTAGTGGAACGGAATCTATACTATGAACACCTACTAATCTAGACAATTCACAACTGAACACCTAATATATTGGCTCAAAACAAGGCATACACTCTTAACGGCAAAAATTAGAAAAATAGAGAGATGATAAATTATCTCTAATGACAAACAACTCTATATCTCAAAAAAGAAGAGCATATGTCCAAAAATATCCATGCAAACCTATTCACCACCCAATTTCCGAAGAAAATATATTTGTGCATTTATACTAAATCAAGCCTTAAGTCTCAATCACTTGGGGTCGGCTATATGAATTGATTGAGCTCTGTCAATGACCACTTGTTCACACAAACCTACTATATTCATATCTTTGCGCACCACAGCATCTAATGCTAATTTAGGTCTACCCCTCCCCGTAGCAATGCTACCCAAAACTATCATATCTGCTCTCTTAACTACTGCATCTCCTGATCTACGGTAGACATGCTCAAACCACCTTAACCTATTTTCCCTCAACTTCTCTTCTATGGGTGCTACACCCACCATCTCACGAACCGTTTCATTTATAATCCCGTCTCGTCTAGTTTTACCACACATCCACCTCAATATTCTCATTTTCGCTATACTCATCTTGTTGTTCACCTGTTATTTCTTAATAGGCCAATATTCTGTCACGTAAAGTATCGCTGGTCTGATGGCAGTTCCATAGAATTTTTCCTTCAATTTTATAGGTACCCTCTTGTCACATAATACACCAGTAGCGCTCCTCCACTTGAGCCACCCCACTTGAATCCTATGGGTCACATCATCAGCAATCTCTCAATCTCTACTAATAATTGAGTCTAAGTACCTAAAATGATCACTCTTAGGTATCTCCTGGTCTTGGATCATCACTCTATCTTCGTACGCACTGTTGGTACTACTAAACTTGCACACCATATACTCAGTTTTACTCCTACTTATCCGAAAACCCTTTGACTCTAATGCTTCCCTCTAAATTTCTAATTTCGTATTAACACCTGTAGTGGTTTCATCTACGAGGACAATTTTATCTGCAAACATCATACACCATGGGATATCCTCCTGAAATTGTCTAGTCAATTCATCCATAACTAAGGCAAAGAGGTACGGTGTCACGCTCTCGATTTTCAACATACTATTAATAGTCTTTTCATAATTAAAATACCATCCTCACATACATACATACCCAAAATGTTATGCCAAACATCATCTAATAGACCAATATCCCCACATATTAAAGTTCCAAAGGGAAGAAATTATACATCTTTTACAATCCTCCATAATTAAACATGTTATAACGAAATTACATCTTTCTTTAGCTCAAAACACTTTTTACATATGACGATAACATAACTAAACACACGGCTTTTAAATTGACTTCCGACTTGTCCTCCAAGCTCTCCACGCTATATGCCAAGGTGGGTACCTGAAAATGAAGGGTTGAGCGTACACTTGCCCAGTAGGAAAAACTCCACAAACTCTATGTGCAAATGGGATGACCGGTACATAAAAAAAAGATATTCATTTAACCTTGAAACATGCGATAAGGTATCACTCTATGGTAGAACAAACGAACTCACACTTCACACTTCTATTTAACTCATCATTGCTTATCAAATCCCTTGTTATTCAAAGTTACGCCTCACATCGATCCTTACCAACAAAACGTTTATCTCAAACTCAACACGCACTCACACACACCTTCTCCTAAGATTCTTGGCTTATCATCACCTATAACAATTTTGTTTCCACTTCTCCATACAACGGGTTATACACATTAAATCCTTAGATGGCCATTTTCTTGTTTCTATCCCATTTCACTAACCCACTTCTCATTTGGGTTACTATGCACATTATGCTACCATAATTCAACACCAAAGAAGTCACGTGCTTGCCTAAATCCATCTTTTAAATCTCCGATTAATAACTATCGTATCCTCCTTCGTGTCCCCTTTATGACTTTCTCATGTTAGAGCCATCGTAACAACGTCTACTCATTTTCACACACACACACACACATGCCCTTTATCCTATACCCACGTTCCTTAAGTTTTCATTCTAACTCCTCATGCAAATATTAATCTAAACCTCCTAGAACCACAATCACACCTCAAGTATCAACATGTCTCCATACCAAACAAATCACCAAGCCGACATAGAATTTATAAACCAGAGTAATCGAAAAGGCTGTAAGAAGAAAAGGAAGCCATGCACAGACATTTCAACAATCTAACATACCGACTCAAGTTCACTGTTCATAGTTCTCATATGATCACACCATCTTATCTCATTTTCCATTAACGGTTACCAGAACCATTCTCATATAAAACTTCCATTTTACCCAAATCCTCTTCATAAACCACAACTCCATGTTTTATAGTAAACAAAATATAACAATTCTAGCAGAGAATGACCATAATTCTTTGAATTTCCTCGTAATTGACCAATAAAGTCATCGGTGTCCTACATTAATTGTTCCTCATTCATAATAGTCTTTCATTATCAAATTCTCATTTATGCTCTTGTGAGCGAATGCTCTTGCCGGGCATTATGGGACCCGCTTCCCCTGCCCTAGCACCACACCCGTTGGTGGGTCTAGTCCGTGTCATGAGCGAATGCTCCTGCCAGGCATTATGGGACCCGCTTCCCCTGCCCTAGCACCACACCCGTTGGTGGGTCTAGTCCGTGTCATGAGCGAATGCTCCTGCCGGGCGTTATGGGACCCGATTCCCCTGCCCTAGCACCACACCCATTGGTGGGTCTAGTCCGTGTCATGAGCGAATGCTCCTGCCGGGCGTTATGGGACCCGCTTCCCCTGCCCTAGCACCACACCCGTTGGTGGGTCTAGTCCGTGTCGTGAGCGAATGCTCCTGACGGGCATTATGGGACCCGCTTCCCCTTTATGTAGTGAACCAACTCTTAATTCTCATCAATCGAATGACTTCAATATCAAATCATCTTAGTGCATATCAATACCGCAACAATACATATCGTTTATACCCCGCAAGTTCTTACATGATTGGTTATCCCCTTTTCTTGTTTCAATATATATATATTCTTAGCCAACCGTTTCACATCACATTTCCCACAATTCTTATCATCAATCTCGTCACCAACCCATTTACTGTACCACCAAGTATCTACTAATTTATCACAAACTCAACTTCATGCAAGTAGCTAGGAACGACATCACCTTCCGACTTATAGTTCAAGAGGAAATTAATAGTTGTAACTCACATTTTCATTTCATAAATATAATCAATCATCGTCATTCAAGTATCACCGATCCAACTTTAATATACAATCAACCATCTCAACCTCATACTTTCTCTAGGTGTCGACAAACATTTTCCAAGCGTGCTAGCCTACCACCCTAAGGCTCGGTAGACAATTCAAATAGTTAAACGCACCTAGGAACATCCGTGTCTCACTCAAATGATTCTAAGGAAAAAGGAATACCTAACGTATACGAACATGTCTATCTTATTTTGGCTACTAGATCTTATCGGTTCAGAATAATGAGATGAGACCACCACCATTGGAAAGTAGACTTCCGGCACATGAATTTCGATATAAAATTTGCCCAAAACGGAGTTCGGATGAAAAAGTTATGCTCGTTCAAAGTTTTTCCAAAAATGCTGATTTTTCAATACCTACCGGTAGAAGACCAAAATTTCACAAAATGACACTATTGGACAGCGTTTCTACCGGTAGGTCCACAACTTCTATCGGTAGGACTTGGATTTTCAGTGCACGATTTTCAGACTTCACCAGAACATTTCTAACAACGAAAGAAACGATCTAGGGCACGATTCAAACACCAAATCAATACATAAACACATAATAGAAGTGAGAAATCCCTACCTCAAAGTCAAAGAACGAAACCCAAGTTCAATCAAGCAAGCCCTAGCTTCGAAAACCTTGAATCTACCGAACACTCCTCTTCGAGCTCAAACCCACGAATTTCCAAGGTCTAGAACACTTGAATACGAAAACCTTACGGCGGATCAAAGTGGGTTCGAAGTATTTTGGGGTGGTGGAGTGTGTGAGAGAGAGAGAGCGCCGAGAGAGAGAGAGGGAGAGACCGAGAGATGGAAAAGGGAGGAAAGAAATGGGAAAATTTTCCCCTGGCACACACATGCACCAAATTACACTAACACCCATATTTTCCTAACCTTCGCACATTTAACCTCCACATTCGCATTCACGTCATTTTTCACCATTTTTCCTCAATTACATACATTAAAATTTTATAAAGAAATTTACGGATCTCTACATACGGGGTCAAGGCTTACCCTTGATGCAATCCTACAGTGATTGAAAATTCACTAGTTTCCCATACTGGTGATCGAATGATAGTGACGGCACCTTCATACATGTCTTTAATTACCTCAATATACCCTTTGGTCACTCCCTTTCTTTTCAGAACCCACCATATGATGTCTTTAGGCACCCTATCATAAGCTTTTTCTAAGTCTATGAAAACCATATGGAGATCCTTCTTCTTTGCTTTATGTTTTTCTACCATTCTCCTTAATAGGTAGATAGCTTCCATGGTTGACCTTCCAGACATAAACCCAACTGTTTCTCTGACACCGTAGTCACCATCCTCAAGCGATGCTCAATAACTCTTTCCCACAATTTCATTGTACGACTCATCAATTTAATACATCTATAGTTGTTGCAGCTTTGAATATCCTCTAGATAGGTACTAGAGTGCTCCTTCTCCATTCATCGGGCATCTTTCTAGTCATAATAATCTTGTTAAACAATTTCGTCAACCAAGTCACCCCCAGGTCACCTAGGCTTTTCCACACTTCAATAGGGATATCATCTGGTTCTAAGGCCTTACCCGGTTTCATTCTTTTCAAATCTTTAACCACTTCGAATTTTTGTATTCTCCGATAAAATTCATATTCTATATTATCGCCAGGTACATACACTTCTTTCCCACCAAAAGCCTCCTTCATATTTCTCATTTAACAACTTCTTGAAATACGACTTTCATCTATCCTTGATCGCCTCGTCTTTCACCAACACCACCGAATCAATACCTTTTATACACTTAACTTGAGAAACATCTCTAGCTCTCATTTCTTGCAACTTGGCAAGTTTATAAATAATTTTTTCTCCATCTTTACTATCGAGTGTAGCGTAGAACTTCTCATAGGTTTTCAACTTAGCATTTCTAACAGCTTTCTTAACTTCCTTGCTAACTTGCTTATAATTCTGAAAATTTTCCTCATTCCGGTCCTTTTGCCACTTTTTAAAGCACTCATTCTTGACTTTTACCATGGTTTGAATCTCGTCATTCCACCGCCATGTCTCCTTAGAAATTGGACATTTTCCCTTCGACTCCCCAAGAACTTCTTTCGATATTCTTCTAATACCGTCAGTTATGGTATTCCACATATTGTCACTATATCCTTTCACTCCCCACCGTACTTCTTGAGAGATTCTTTCATGAATATCTCTAGTTTCTCCCCTCTTAGGCCCCACCATTTAGTCCGTGGGCATGTAGTTTCATTTCTCCTTCTAATATTCCCCTTGAGACAAATATCTAACACCAAAAGTTTATACTGTGCCACTAGACACTCTCCGGGAACAACCTTACAATCCTTACATGTCAAGTGGTCTGCACCTCTAGCAAGAAAATAGTTGATTTGGCTTCTATTGGCTCCGCTCTTAAAGGTAAATGCTCTTCTCGCTTCCTATAGAGAGTATTTCCCACTATAAGGTCAAAAGCTACTGCAAAATCTAAAATCCTCTGACCACCTTCGTTAAGGTCACCAAATCCAAAGCCACCATGCACCTTCTTATACCCTTACTTATGCACTCCCACATGACCATTGAAATCGCCTCCTATAAATAGCTTCTCCCTAAAAGGTATCTCTTGAACCACGTCATCCATCTGCTCCCAGAATTGCTCTTTAGTAAGATCATCCAAGCCTACTTGGGGTGCGTAAGCACTAATAATATTAACTATGCTCCCTCCGATCACAAGTTTAACTAAAATAATCCAATCTCCTTTCCTCGTGACTGTAACTATCGAATCTTTTAGGTATTTATCTACTACGATACCTACCCCATTTCTATGTCTATCCTTACCCGTACAATAAAGCTTATAACCTGTGTCCTCTATCTCCCTAGATTTCTCCCCTACCCACTTAGTCTCCTGAAGGCAAGCTATACTATTCCTCCTCCTAAGCATGGTGTCAACTAACTCCCTAGTCTTACCCGTTAATGTCCCTATATTCCAAGTTGCTAAACGAATCCTATAATCCTGGGCTAGCTTCTTTACCCGTGCTAGTCCAGGCAAGCGCGGGAACCCTTACTCACTTATCACCACACCCGGGCGCTGGTAGAGCGCCCCTTGCTCATTTTTCGAGGCACCCAAAGGCAGTCACAATGCGTCCTTTAAAGGGAACGCCCTAGCATGCCTCGTTATCATATTTGGATTCATGTCATAAAGATCTGACGGACTTTTTACGTGCTGGTTGTCAGCTACCTAACGCACAACCCACCTCCTTCATCCGGGTTTGGGACTAGCTGAGAAATAAAGATAAGGCTCTAAGCACAAACCAGACGGATTTAATCTTGTTTGACTCAAAACATAAAAAATCACCGAGAAAATTTTTAACATCTTGTCTATTTTTGTATTTTTTGCTTGCATTATTTACATTAGTATATGAATTTTGTAGTTGTAGACACCTCCTTGGAGCGGGGCATCGATCGCCATACAGATTGATCATTGTTTGCTCGTTTGGTTGCTTGCTTCATAAACCAGGATCGTGAATATTCTCATGGCTAGGAACATCGCCACACGATAATGGTTATCATCAAAACAGAGTCGCCACCTAGTTTATATAAACTAGGAAAATATATAGAGATTCCGGGTACGGGAGCCAAAAGTACAGTAAGGGGAAGGTGTTAGGCACCCCTCTCTGTCCAGCCGTGAGGCTGGCCCATAATTGTTCAACATAAGACATATACTTGTTTTATTTAATTCTAACACGTAGTCTGTTTAATTAGCCTTTAAACAGTTAATGGTGAGCCAAGATTATAATTGAAAGCATGCATCATAAAACAGAATAAAACATAGCTGTCCCAGGAAATAGATTACTCGGCCGGTGAATGGATATCACGGCCGAGTAATCTCACTAGTTCGATGTATCGACCGAGGGATTGATTCCCCAGCCGATGTTCTTCCTCACAACAGACAGAATAGTTAGCAGATAATCAAAACGTTACAATTAAGCATAAAAGCATTAAATAAATTGAATCTGAGGCCCCTGGGCCTCACCACCTTAATCTCTCAGTAGCTTGATTGCTTCAGATTGATTGTAATTGACTGATTGCTTCTTGAGAACCCTAGGGTTAGGTTTTGAACTTCGGGGTTTGATCGTCGGATTGATGGCTGCCTTCGGGAGGTTAGGGCTTTTGTAGATGAGGTTTGAGAGTGTATATTGGCAGAGTTTCGTGGCTTGAAAGGGTATGAAAGTATATGAATTTGATGATTTCGTTGTTGTATTTTCGGAACCCAAAAGCCCTTTATATAGGCAATTGGTGACTCACTCCGGCCAATCAAAACGCACGATTGCAATTGCAATGCAATGCAAACTCTTCGTGGTAATCTCTGGGCATAACCCGAACGCATCGGGGAGGTATCGTAGTTGGATCAAACAATGGACAGAACGTTCCAGAGTCTGGAAAATAGACAATCTGGCGGCCGTAGAAAGAATCTGGCAGCCGAAGAAAGGATGTTACGGCCGAGAGATTGATCTCTCAGGGAGATTTTCAAGCAACAGGTTGCTCGGGTGAAGAAATGATGTTAAGGCCGTGAGATCAATGTCACGGTCGACAGATGGATTCTCCTAGGATTCTGTATTTCTGTCTGAAAGGCTATTTGGCTCTGGATTGGGTCCTCTAAGTGGCTCAAAGTTCTTACCATAAGTCCATGGGTTCACAAGAAGTCAATCAGCAATCACTGTATCTATTTCATCATCGGGATGGTCCCCAAGGTGGGACTTGAAATAACGTTAGGCCAAATTAGGGTGTCTACAGCTGTATACATACATAATTGGTTAGTAGTAGAGTTAATGTAATTCTTGAACACCCAATTAAAATTTTCTAGAACCGCCACTGTTTCTATGAGCATTTCTTTTGCTTTGAACGGTAGACAATGGATGCAATAGGCAGAAGGTGGTACAACCACCTCAATCACGTAATTCCTCTTAATTGGACCATCATAAATATCTGATCTCGGATGTTGAGGTCTACTTGTTTGTGAACATTATAGAATTAAATGAAGAATTATTTGGGATATTTTGTTGTGGAGCTATATATATTGTTTGATAATCATATGTTCGGGCTAGCTAATGCGCACTTTGACTTATCCAGGGGACCATAAATCTACCGTCCACTAGCGGGGTGGAGCAATATATATAGTTGTGCTTGGAATCTCATTTTCATAGTAGTTTCATCACAAGTATCTTACTTTGGTTTTTTGTTCAGGGTTTATGCTCTAAAGGAATTTGGCTTATAGATGAATTCAAGATTCACAAGTTTAAGGCGTTTTGTTCGTGTCAAAATTTCGGTTTTTCCTTTCAGATGTAAGTTATGATTTCCTAGCAGAAAAAATCGAAACTTCGATGAGAACTGATGTTCAAAAAAAAAAAAAACAAAAAAGATGAGAATTAAGAGGCCAGTTTATGGTTTTTGTGCTCAGTTTTCGCTCTAAATTTTTTTTGTTTTTTTTGATCCACGCTCTAAACTATTTTGGCTTACAGATTAATTCAACATTCACTAGTTGTGGGTTTGGTAACAGGGCACTGATTTTGTAAGATTTATGGCTTAATTTCATAGCAAAATTTGTAGCCACATACATATATAGAATCACTGGCTTTCGGCCTTAAAGAGAGTAGATAGGGATGTTAGATGGAGGCATGACAATGTCCTGTCATTCAGTAAACTGGCCACCGATCTTTTCAGCTAAAGTACACAAGAACAGAACCCATTACAGAACCAGATTCAATCCATCTATAGCTATACAGCCTTGTTCAGTATTGGTACCTTCCAATGAGGGTGAAAAATTACCCGAATCCAAGAAAATCTCAAGATCCCAGACTCCTGATCCTCTTCTCAGCCCAGAAAATACGGTTGGAATCATCGGTGGAGTATCCGTTTTTTCAACTCTCGCTTTCCTGGAAAAGCTTGTTCGGTTGAGCTCAAGAAATGGAGAAGACTCCATTCCTTTTGTTGTGTGCAGTGATCCGGCAATAAGTAGACAGCTTCCTATCTCATTTCCTCCTGTAAATGGAAAAGGCTCTCGAATTCGATTAAACCACGGGAATATAGTCAAGATTTTGAGACGCAAAAGGGTGTTTTTGGAACAGTCTGGAGCTGGTTGCATTGTTATGCCATGCCATATTTCTCATGCCTGGCTCTTTGAGGTGTCCGAGGGATGTTCTGTGCCATTCCTTAACATGGGTGATTGTGTTGCCAGAGAGCTGAAAGAAGCTAAGCTGAAGCCAATAGAAGCCGGGAGAAATGTAAGGATAGGTGTGCTAACTTCAAATGCAAGTCAACTTGCTGGTTTTTATGAGGAAAAACTACAGAATCAGGTATTTTAGCAAGCAATTGAATGAAATCTTTATAAAGGTCTTAACTGAAGCTATAAATTTAAGGTTGTGTCCATCAAAAAAAAAAAAACCTTTAAGGCTGTGTTTGAATTAGGGATTTCCAGAGGGATTTATGGAGGGATTTATGGAGGGAAAGGAGAAGATGAGAACAAAATAAAGTGAAGAAGATAGAATTTATTTATTTTGTTTCTGGCATTTTCATTTCTCTAGATACTCACTAAAAATCTTTGATCTCAAGTCCCAACACAGCCTAAATGGGTATGGTTCTTTAGTTTGTGTGAATTAAGGCATATTTATTTTGGGTTTGAGAAGCGTGATTCAGATTGGTTTGCCGCTTCGCGGACTAAACAAGGGTTTTACAGTGATTGGTGATATTATACTTGGGCTGCATATTTTGCTATACTCAACAGTCGATGTATTATGCATTGTTTTCTCTAATTGATAGAGAGTGAATAACTAGTAAGCCATGGATGTACCCGATTGTGTCAGTGCTTTGTTTTTGCATTTTGCGTGATTGTTCTTCGTGCAATTGTGTGTGTCTTTGGGTTGATTCCTCGACAAGTTGCACCTTTCTTTGTTTTAGAGGACATGAGTTTATTCAGTTGATCTAGGTTATAGTACTGCATTATAATGGGGAATGCAAAAGAGAAGACGGGGTATGTCACATAGGAAGAGCTATATTTAATATCCCAAGCATGACAAAATTCCAACTGCAACTAAAATATCAAAGCTTACTCAGGAGCGAAATTAGTTGATTCCCAAATTCCGAAGAATCTCTATCTAGAAACGATTTGCATTTGCGATGATCTTTTCTTTGTAGTTTGCTCCATGCCTTTCCGTATTACGTTGATCTTTGCAGTTGGTTTTGCTCCCCAGGCTTACTAACAGAGAACCTCTCTATCAATACATTTCGTCTTGATCCATAAAAAAAAAATAACTTTAGAAGCATATGCAATTGCTGTACAAACCAAAGTTTTAGCTTTTCTGAGAATTGCTAAGTACTTCTCTTTTCCATCTTCTCACAAGAAACTACTTTTACTGACAAGGAAGAGGTTTTCAATATATATGTGTACAATCATATACCTGTGGTGTAATCTCTCTATCTCTGGCCTTGCTACTCACATAATGCAGAAGAGTTAAGACTTTCAAAACACATTTTACAGATATCAACACATAATCACAGGTTTCGCTAAATGTTTCATAGATATCAATGCACTTTTTACGAATTATCCATCGTCCTAAGGGCTGTAGGTAGTAGCATTTTCTGTATATAGATATAGATACCTAGCTATATATGTATATCAGTCGTTTTCAGGTCCAGACCTCTTACGGTCCGGACCGTCCGGACCTCCCATTTTCCGATCGATTTGCGATGATCCGAGCCGCTCAATGTGATCAGAACGTGATTTTAAGTGTACCCATGAGAAATCAGCAAAACAAATGATCGGGAAGGGCTTGATCCGAGCAGTTTTTATTGAACGGTTCAGTAAAAAACTGCTCAGATCAAGCCCTTTCCATTCATTTTTTTGGCTGATTTCTCTTGGAAACCCTTAAAATCACGTTCTGAACACATTGTGCGGCTCGGATCATCGCAAATCGATCGGGAAATGGGAGGTCCGGACAGTGTGGACTGTAAGAGGTGTGGACTTGAACATTTGTGTATATATATATATATATACACAAATGTACATGCAGTAGTATAAATATATGTCCAACATTCGTCCATTACGAGGTTCCTAGCGATGGGCCAATGCGACTGGGGAGTCATTCCTGAGGTAGGACGAGAACTCTTGACCTCTTACAATGATGCAAGTATATTCATGCATTAATCATACACAAATTTCCTAGTGTCGCCTTTGACTGTTGTAACTATGTGCAGGGATTTGAGGTTGTGCTACCTGACAAAGCAACTCTAGAGCATGTCGTAGTTCCAGCAATAGAAGCATTGAAGAGAAAAGACAAGGAAGGAGCGAGGAACCTTTTAAGAATCGCGATCCAGGTTCTGTTGGTGCAGGCAGTGAACTGTGTCATCCTTGCTTCTGACGAATTCCACGGTCTGTTGCCTAGCGATGATCCTCTTCATAAGATGTGTATTGACCCCATGGACGCGTTAGCCAGATTCACGATAAAATGGGCACAATCTATTGAAAAGAAGGTAGCGAAGCACAGTTCAAAAGAGGCAGGAGGCGGCGGGTGGTGGTTGGTGGCTGTTGGGCGGCGGCTTTCTTTGTTTGTTTCGATTTGTGTAGCTTGTTTGTGGCTGTGGTGCTGTTTTGCAGGTTCGACAGTGGCTGTGGTGGTGGCGCTGTTGGTGGCGGGAGGTGGGGCAGTTGCCTGGGCTTGCCCTTTGGGTTTTGGGTTGTTTTTGGTTTGGGTTGGTTTCTTACCAACCTGGGCCGTTTAAGTGTTTTTCCCCTGGTTTGGACTCAGCCTGTTGGACCCTAATTAGTTTTCCTCCATGTAGTTAAGAGATGAGGATTGTGGATGGTCAGGCCGGTGTATCTACTCTCCTTTTAGCTTTGTACTTCGTGTCTGAGTTAAAATTTTCTTTTTGCTGATAAAAAAAAAGAGCTCAGTTAGTTCAGGCAAAATCACTCACTATATGCTTAGTTCAGACATTATTTTGATGTATCCTGTGAGTCAGCTTGAAGCATTGCCTTTGTCTTTAATGAGCTCTATCAAATGTTCCAAAAAATGGAATTTCATTTCCTGAGAAAAACATAACTGCCTGCTACTTCTTTTTATACTTCTTGGGATGGACCACAACCATGAACAGTTTTGAAGCTGTGTGGTAGTTGGTTTGTTGATCACTCAAAATTTAAGGTAGTTGAAAAGTTCTGGCCACTCAATGCACTCATCCACTTCCATATTAACTTTGTTCTGTATATCATATTCAGAAACTGAAAGAAACTTTGATTCTTGACATGGGTTGGCTTCCTTGCTTTGCAGGCTTTGTTGCGAAGTAAGAAAGACGTAAGGAAAGTTCAAGTGGGATTGGAAATCCCTTTCCTATTTGTTTGTATGGTGGCAGTCATCAGTGTGTTGGTTGGATACCTTCTAAACAGATGAGATGGAATCATCTGGAGTCCAATTTGGTTTACTGCCAATGAGTGAACACTACCCTCACTTGAATAAAAATGTTTTCCGCATTGTTAGGATGAACGCAGTAGGTTAGATTTGTATGCCTGCAAGCTATAACTTTTTGGGACTTGTGAGTGTTCTCCCCATATACTTGCTAGCTAAGAAATTAGAAGGGGAAACATGATATAAGTGGCCAAGTCGCACAAGAATTGTGGATATAGTTTGTCCATGTCAATAAAAAAAACATGGCAAAAGAGCATATCTGGTCGTTGTGTCGAATTCAAACTCTTCAAACATATATGTGGGCAAGATTAAGAGAATGACATGTCTCGTAAAACGGGAAATAAATACGAACATTAACAAAAACAGGACCTAAGTTGTCGGCATGGTGGATGAGGCGCTCACTTACCAGGCATGAACTCGCCTAAATTAGTACTAGTATATATGTTCACATAGGTTCGAGACAAGCACAGTAGCATTAAGTAAGAATAATCATAGCATTTCCTTATTGATTCCGTGTCCAAACAATAGTCAATACCCAATTACAAAACTGCACACGCTAAACAAACTCAAAATAAAAACCAAAAAATGTGAAACCTATGGACCACAAAAGTAAAAGATAAAAGGCACATCTATTCCTATTTTTATCCGAAAGTCTATGATCACCGCATGGATCCACCCCTCTGGGTCTCACAAAAATACAAAAAAAAATGTTCATAAATTATATAAAAGAAAATTTACGGGCCCTGTAAACAAATCAACTCCAACGGATATCGGTAAGTATTTTTCCTGGATTCGTGCCCCTACGAATACAAAAAAAATACTGACCGATATCCGTTGGAGTTGATTCTTTGTAAGGTACAATAAAAAATATTTTAAAATTTATTGACATTTTTCTATATTTTGTGAGATTCAGAGTGGGCCCGACACGCGTGCGGTGAATTTTGTACGATAGATCATGTGGCGACTGTAGCACCGTTGTATTTTTATTCATCTCTTTAGGACGAATCAAAATGAGCTTAAAGGATGCCTTGGAATCACAATAAAACCCAACTGAAAATTTCTTAGCCTAGTAGGATACAAAAATGGCAACTACTTTAGCGTAAGGGTCATTATCGGTCCGGGCCGGGCTGGGCCAGCCCGCGCAAGTCACTACCCAAGCCCGCTCGCGAGTTGGGCTTAGCGGGCTTTTATTTTTTCGTGGGCCAAGCTATCTCTGAAAATTTAAAGCCCAGGCCCACTACGGGCTTAGCCCAACCAACAGGCCGGCGGGCCAGCATTTAGGCAGACCAGCTCACAATTGTCAGAATTCAAAAATTGCCTCAAAAGTGGGGGTTTTTTTACATGCACATACTGTTTGTGTATGAATAGTTTTTTTTTTTTTTTTGACAAAAGTGAGAGGTATTGTATTGATAAAGCCCAACGGCACTTACACAACGAAATTCATTACAGATAACTTGGACAAAGCCAAACTAATCATCTAACTGATACAAAACGAGAAAGAAAAAGGCGATTGATGCCTTTCATCCCCAACCCAGACATGGCCTGACGCATCTTCTGTTGAGCAGAAAATTCATATATCCTATAGCAATCTCAAAAAGAGATACATTGCTAGCCAAGAAAAAAAGACAACAAGAACCCAGACGATCAGATGAATTTCGATCAGAAATGAGCACACTAATGAATTTCTAGCAAACCACCAAAAGATGCATATTAATCTTCTTGAGCCCGGACAGTAAACAAATCGCTCAAAGGCGAATTTTATTACTCTCACAAGGAGAGACAAAACTCACACATGGAGAAACAAAACTCCTTCAGATCTTGCTCTAAATCAGCCGCCCAAAAACCGCCGAACGGGTCGCAACCCTCATTGCCTCCACCACTGCTGCCACAAGGGCTTTGGCGACGGATTACATGTGGACAAACGACTCCGGTGACGGCAGAGCTCGCCGAACAGAGAGTGTCAGATCTGAGGGAGGAGAAAACGAAAAGAAAAAAAACTATAGGGAAGAGGGGGAAGAAATAGGAGAGCGGATGGAGGAGGAGGAGCCCGGAGGGAGAGGGACGTCCCCCCCCCCCCCCCCCCCCCCAGGCAGAAAAGTAAGGCGACTGTGGCTTCTCAAAATCTCCTTAGAGCTCTCAAAACCCTAAGAGAGGCGGCTGTAATTGGAAATAAAGGTAATATGAATAGTTTTTAAAACTCCCCAAAAGTTGATTTCTTGGTCTCCAAATGGATAGACAACTTGAAAACAATAAATTATTTTTTCCAAAAAAACAAGGAGATTTTTGGGCTTGCAGCAACGGGTCTAGCGGGCGGGCTGAGTAAAAATTCATAGGCCCAAGCCCGGCCCTTAAAATCTTCGGGCTAGGCTAGCCCGCCCGTTGGACGGGCTCGGGGCGAGCGGGTTTCAAACGAGTCGTGGGTCTTCGGGCTAAATGATGACCCTTACTTCAGCGTTTGGAATCTTGCTCCTAATTTTCTCCCACCAAAAATATTGTCTAGATGCCCATATATACAAAAGAGATTGGCTTATTCATGTAGGAGCCGTGAATAAATCATTTGCAGAACTGCACGATTTCAACAGTCCGAATTTTAAAAAAACTATTCGCTGAAAGAGTTTAACTCTTCTCGCAAAATAATTTTTTAAAATCTGAATCGTCCAATATATTTTGGACAACACAATTTGACTCCGTAATATTTACGGAAACCTCCGTAATAAAGTTTTCCTCAAAGGTGAGAGTGTATACATAAGTGAGGTGTCGGCTGAGAGAGTTGAGAGCAAAATGATCTAGTGTTGTGTGCTCATGAAAGCTTTGCAAGGGAGATCAACGGCTAGAGATGGAGACTAGAAAAGTTCCGACGCACGAGACTTTGCCATGTGGCTTGACAATAGGCGCCACCCACTGACGACTCTTGGTTCCTCCTATCATAGAATTTTCAATTAGATAAAATATCTCTATTAAAATAATCCTAGATTTAATCACATATATGGCCAAAGGATGAAACAAGGTTTTCTCAAATGAGAAGAGTGTATACATGAGCGAGGTGTCGGCTAAGAGAGTTGAGAGCAAAATGATCCAGTGTTGTGTGCTAGCTCATGAAAGATTGCAAGGGAGATCAAAGGCTAGAGATGGAGACTAGAAAAGATCCGACGCACGAGACTTTGCCATGTGGCCTGACAATAGGAGCCACCCACTGACGACTTTGCCATGGTTCCTCCTATCCTAGACGTTTCAATTAAATAAAATATCTCTGTAAATAATCCTAGATTTAATCACATATATGGCCAAAGGATGAAACAAAAAGGCCCACCACAATGAATTGTCGTGGTGTACTGGTAGGTATAATTGATCCATTTTCATTTTGGTAATAATAAAGTAATAAGCCAATGAGATTTAAATTCTTTCCGAATGAGGTGGAAACCCTATAGTTTCCGTCATCCATTATTAGTCATGTCAAGTGTTCACTGCATTAATCTAAATCGTCCGTCATGTAAGATCCGCAAAGTTATATGTCCACGTAAAAAATTAGCTTGATCGAACAACTATTGCTATATCAAAAATTAAATTTTAGTTTATATATAAAATAGACGGTCATGGACAGTTTAATTTAAAAAAAACTTGTGACAGAATCAGGCTGTTCGTTTTATAAATCAAAATTTAATTATTGATATAACCACTAATGTCTTATCAAGTTAATTTTTTACGTGGACATATTAATTTGCATGCCCTACAAGATGGACGGTTTAGATTACTGAAGTGAACGCTCGATAGGGCCCACAACAGGTGGTGGTTTCTGCCTCATCCGGACAGAACACATTCTCATCATTGATAGATATAGTATCAACTTGATTCGAGAATTGTTATATACACAATAATCCAAACACAACCCTTCACATAAATGTGGGGCCCACATACACTAGTGAATATGGGCTCTACGTGTATGTGAGGGATTGTATTTGGTATTGTGTACCTAGACATTTTGTTAAGATTTCCTGATAACTTTTCAGCATGCACAATTCCATTTCTAGCTTTTTCGTGAGTAAGGGCATCTCCAATCCAACAATCACTATTCCTCCATTTTGGAGGATTAAAATATAATTTTATATTGAAAAAGTGATTTTGAAGGATTTTACTATTGCTATTAACTCCAATCCATACATCTCTATTCCTCCAATCCTTCAACTGGAAACAAAAGAAAAAAAGGAGAGATTTGGAGTTAAGGATCAAACTCAACCTCTCCAATCCAATATACTCCATTTCTCCATAAATTCTTGACCCTCCAAATATGGAGGATCAAAACCAATCCTCCAAAATGGAGACAAATATGGAGGATGGTTTGGATTGATTAATTAATTCCTCCAAAATGGAGGAATGGAGAGAGATTTGGAGATATAGAGTATACATTGGAGATGCCCTAACACAGCAAGGGTCTTACGCCACCACACCTCAGTGCAATATTTTGCGCATCCGGTGTTATGCGATGCTCTTGAGTTGGCCTCATTCCGCTTTCTCAAATAAGTACTTAAAAAATAAGGACCTATTTTCAAACTTAATAATAATGGACTTACAAAAATAGTTCTTTAATTTTTTTTTTGGAGAGTTTGATAGATTTCAATATCTATCAAACAAGATCCATATTGCATATTTTTTTATTTCAGTAAGCCTACTATTTTTAAGCTTGAAAGTTGCAAATAAGTACTTATTTTTTAAGGACCCAATCCGGAACGGGGTACTATAACAGTGTCCGATTAGGGCCCGGAGACTGTCAAACTTTTTGTTTCAACTTGGATTTTAAGATGCCAACGTCAGCTTCATTTCTTGTGCGCGCGAGTGGTCAAGCCAAATTTGGATGCCAACAGATACACTTCATATTAAATTATCTGAAATCAATAAAATCATACCTTGTGCAATATCATCTAAAACATAAAATATAAACATAATAAGATGATAAATGTGTAAGGTTAAGCACAAAAATGTGCAATATTGTGTACTTATCAGTTGGACTGGAGGCTGCTAACTTGCCTTGTTGGCTATTGTCATAGGAAAAAAATTTCAGTGCCGGGTGGGTATGGACAGCTCGGATTTGGAAAGGAAAAAAGGAGAAAGAAAGAGGAGAGAGAGTGGTGGGATGAGATGAGAGAGAGAGTTTCAACCGGGGCTGTCTAACACACTTTTGAACGGCTCGAATGGACTGCTCGGACACCACGTGGACACAGACACGTGGTACCCAAAAATTCCTCTTGTCACAAAGTCAATCATGCATATAGCAGACTAGACTAGATTCTTTCCCCCAAGTGCCGTTCTTATCATATCTCTGTATCTCTCTCAGTACAATGACAAAACATTGATGCTGAGGTGATCTATGTCTGTCTCCTTTGGGAAATTACATTTGTTTTTTTGTTTTCTAAATGTAGGTTGCTCTACATGTCACTATGTGAGTATGGGTGGTCATAAAACATCCTCTCTTTTTTTAGTATAACACTAAGACCCCATTCCGTAAAACTTTTTATTTTTTAAGTACTTGTTTTCTGTTTTACGAGATATGTCATTCTCTCACAATACATTACATTTAATTCAACTTATTTAGGTTAGCGGAACGGGGGTCTATACTATGAACACCCACTAATCTAGGCAATTCACAACTGAACACCTAATACATTGGCTCAAAACAAGGTATACACTCTTAACAAAAATTAGAAAAATAGAGAGAGGATAAAGTAAGTATCTATTGGTATCAGTATCATATTCTGTCTTCTCTCTAATGACAAACAACTCTATATCTCCAAAAAGAAGAACATATGTCCAAAAATATCCATGCAAACCTATTCACCACCCAATTTCCGAAGAAAATATATTAGTGCATTTATGCGCCGATTTAATCTTGTTTGACTCAAAACATAAAAAAATCACCGAGAAATTTTTTAACATCTTCTCTATTTTTGTATTTTTTGCTTGCATTATTTACATTTGTATATGAATTTTGTTGTATACATGCATAATTAGTTAGTAGTAGAGTTAATGTAATTCTTGAACGCCTTATTAAAATTTTCTAGAACCGCCACTGTTTCTATGAGCATTTCTTCAGCTTTGAACGGTAGACAATGGATGCAATAGGCAGAAGGTGGTACATTCACATCAATCATGTAATTCCTCTCCATTGAACAATCATAAATATCTGATCTTGGATGTTGAGGTCTACTTGTTTGTGAATATTCTAGAATTAAATGAAGAACTATTTGGGATATTTTGTTGTGGAGCTATATATATTGTTTGATAATCAGATGTCCGGGTCAGCTTACGCACACTTTGACTAATCCAGGGGACCATAAATCCACCGTCCACTAGCGGGGTGGAGTAATATATATAGTTGTGCTTGGAATCTCATTTTTATAATAGTTTCATCACAAGTATCTTAATTTGGTTTTCTGTTCTGGGTTTTTGCTCTAAAGGAATTTGGCTTATAGATGAATTCAAGATTCACTAGTTTAAGGCGTTTTTCATTTGAAAATTTCGGTTTTTCCTTTCAGATGTAAGTTATGATTTCCTAGCAGAAAAAATCGAAACTTCGATGAGAACTGATGTTCAAAAAAAAAAAGATGAGAATTAAGAGGCCAGTTTATGGTTTTTGTGCTCGGTTTTCGCTCTAAACTTTCTTCTTCTTCTTTTTTATCTGCGCTCTAAACTATTTTGGCTTGCAGATTAATTCAACATTCACTAGTTCTAGGTGTTTTGTTCATGGGAGAGTTTCAGTCTTTTTCAGAGGTGAGTGTTGATTTCCAAGTACAAAAAATCCGAACTTTCACGAGAATTTAAGAGGTCAGGTGTTATGAAATCCCATGGAAACTTAAAAAGTTTCTAGTTGTGGATTTGGTAACAGGGCACTGATTTTGTAAGATTTATGGCTTAATTTCATAGCAAAATTTGTAGCCATATACATATATAGAATCACTGGTTTTAGGCCTTAAAGAGAGTAGATAGGGATGTTAGATGGAGGCATGACAATGTCCTTTTATTTAGTAAACTGGCCACCAATCTTTTCATCAGGTAAACTAAACAAGAACAGAAGAACCCATTACAGAACAAGATTCAATCCATCTATAGCTACACAGATTTGTTCAGTATTGGTACATCCGAATGAGGGTGGAAAATTACCCGAATCCAACAAAATCTCAAGATCCCAGACTCTTGATCCTCTTCTCAGCCCAGCAAATACAGTTGGAATCATCGGTGGAGTATCCGTTTTCTCAACTCTCGTTTTCCTGGAAAAGCTTGTTTGGTTGAGCTCTAGAAATGGAGAAGACTCCATTCCTTTTGTTGTATGCAGCGATCCGGCAATAAGTGGACAGCTTCCTGGCTCATTTCCTCCTGTAAATGGAAAAGGCTCTCGAATTCGGTTTAACCATGGGATTATAGTCGAGAATTTGAGACGCAAAAGGGTGTTTTTGGAACAGTCTGGAGCTGGTTGTATTGTTATGCCATGCCATATTTCTCATGCCTGGCAATTTGAGGTGTCCAAGGGATGTTCTGTGCCATTCCTTAACATGGGTGATTGTGTTGCCAGAGAGCTGAAAGAAGCTAAGCTGAAGCCAATACAAGCCGGGAGTAACGTAAGGATAGGTGTGCTAACTTCAAGTGCAAGTCAACTTGCTGGTTTTTATGAGGAAAAACTACAGAATCAGGTATTTTAGCAAGCAATTGAATGAAATCTATATAAAGGTCTTAACTGAAGCTATAACTTTAAGGTTGCGTCCATCAAAAATAATAATAATAATAATAATCTTTAAGGCTGTTTTTGAATTAGGGATTTCCGGAGGGATTTATGGAGGGAAAGGAGAAGATGAGAACAAAATAAAGTGAAGAAGATAGAATTTATTTATTTTGTTTCTGGCATTTTCATTTCTCTAGATACTCACTAAAAATCCATGATCCCAAGTCCCAACACAGCCTAAATGGGTATGGTTCTTTAGTTTGTGTGAATTAAGGCATATTTATGTAGGGTTTGAGAAGCGTGATTCTCAGTTTGGTTTGCCTCTTCGCAGACTAAACAATGGTATTACGGTGATTGGTTATATAAAACTTGGGATATACTGATATTTTGTTATACACAGAAATCGATGTATTATGCATTGTTTTCTCTAATTGATAGAGTGAATAACTAGTAAGCCATGGATGTACCCGAATGGAAACCCACATAAATCTTTGTGTCAGTGCTTTCTTTTTGCGTTTTGCTTGATTATTCTTCGTGCAATTGTGTGCGTCTTTGGGTTGAATCCTCAACAATTTACACCTTTTCCCCATGGATGGCTTCTGTGATTTAGAGGACAGGAGTTTATTCAGTTGATCTAGTTTACACTATGTTATCATGGAGAATGCAAAAGAGAAGATGGGGTATGTCACGTAGGAAGAGTAATAATAAATGTCCCAAGCATACCAAAATTTCGACTGCGACTAAAATTTAGAAGCTTACTCACGAGCAAAAAATCATTTGATTCCTAAATTCCAAAGACTCTCTGTCCAGAAACAATCTGCATTACCGATGATATTTTCTAATTTTCTCCACAATCTTTGCAGTTAGTTTTGCTCCCAAGGCTTACTAACAGAGAACTTGAAACGTTTCGTGAATTTCGTCTTGAATCCATCAAACAACATAATTTTAGAAGCATATGCAATTGCTTGTCTTTACTATATCACATCCATCAAGCTTACTAAACCTAATCGCGTTGGTACTTTACCTTCTGCATAAACTAATGCACGTTAAGTATGCTTTATACGAACCAATGATTCAACTTTTCTGAGAATTGCGAAGTACTTCTCTTTTCCATCTTCTCACAAGGAACTACTTCTACTGACAAGGAAGAGGTTTTCATGTATGTGTACACTCATATACCCAGGGTGTAATCTCTCTACCTTTCTGGCCTCACTAATCACATAATGCAGAAAAGTTTGACTTCCAAAACATATTTAACAGACATCAACACATAATCACAGATTTTGCTACTCGTTTCGCAGATATAAATGCACTTTTAACATGATGCAAGTATATTGACGCATTACTCGTACACAAATTTCCTGGTGTCTGCCTTTGACTGTTGTAACTATGTGCAGGGATTTGAGGTTGTGCTACTTGACAAAGCAACTCTAGAGCATGTCGTAGTTCCAGCAATAGAAGCATTGAAGAGAAAAGACAAGGAAGGAGCGAGGAACCTTTTAAGAATCGCAATCCAGGTTCTTTTGGTGCAGGCAGTGAACTGTGTCATCCTTGCTTCTGACGAATTCCTCGGTCTGTTGCCTAGAAATGATCCTCATCATAAGAAGTGTATCGACCCCATGGATGCGTTAGCCAGATTCACGATAAAATGGGCACAATCTAACGAAGCATAGTTCAAATGAGCTAAGTTAGTTCAGGCAAAATCACAATGTGATATTATCTTGATGTATCCTGTGAGTCAGCTTAAAGCATTATCTTTCTCTTTAATGAGCTCTATACCTTATGAAGACAGAAAGATGAAACCCAGAATGGTGGGGGTCAATCCCCCAGGCTTGCACTAAGTATCTGTCTGTTACATGTAATATTTGACTTGCACTTCATACATAAACCTCAGCCACCTAGTCAATCAATTTTCGTAGACATAAAAATAACATGGACCAACATTTTTAACGCGAATTTGATTCAGTAAGTTGATCAGGAATGATAAAATGGAGAAGAATGAAATGTGGCTTAGGGAACTAAGCCATATTTCCGTTTGTTCAACCCAATTGAGATGCTTGGTTATCAAATGTTCCAGAAAATGGATTTTCATTTCCTGAGAAAAACAGAACTGCATGCTCGGTTATCAACAAAGACATGGTAAAAGAACATTATCTGGCTGTTCGTGCAAATTCCAACTCTTCAAATATGTATGTGTGCAAGACTAAGTTGTTGGCATGGTGAATGAGATGCTCATTTACCAGGCATGAACTCGCCTAAATTAGTATATATGTTCACATAGATTCGAGACAAGCACAGTTGCAATAAGTAAGAATCATAGCATTTCCTTATTGATTCCGTGTCCAAACAATAGGCAATACCCAATTACAAAACTACATATGCTAAACAAACTCAAAATAAAAACCAAAAAATGTGAAACCTATGGACCACAAAAGAAAAAGAGAAAGGCACTGTCTATTCCTATTTTTATTCTTCTCTTTTGGAGGAATAAAAATGAGCTTAAAAGGGTGCCTTGGAATCACAACAAACTGAACTGAAAATTTCTTAGCCTAGTACGATACAAAAATGGTGATCTTAACTCCAAAGATCCAATCCCTAAATTGATATGAACTCAAAAACATAGACTCAGCTCTCCACTTGGCTCGGCAAGCTCAGAGGTGGCGTTAGATCATCGATCCAATCAGCATAAATACGATTGATCTTCTTGGTTCCTTTCCACTTTGAAAAGCACTTCTTACCCTCTCCATCTTCCATTGTAGGAGCAGCAATCACAGCCTTGATGGGAGGTGTATCAGTTCCTAGAACAGAAAGAGGCTTCATTGGAAAAGTCAAAGCACTCACTGCTTCAGCTTCAATGCGGGAACCAGGCACCTGCAACTCTGGTGAAACAAACAGCCAGAATCAAGCAATTAGAAATTCACATTTCGGATGTCCTCTTTTTTCCCACTTTCCATTCTTCTTTGAAAAAACAGGACGAGGACAAACTAATCCCAGGAATATGTACATATGTACCACTAAGGAATCTAAAATCATAATAAGGATTACACAACCCACAGTTGAAGGGTCTTGGAAAGTAGATATCAGCACAAACCACAAAATTAACACCAGTATGATAACAATATCAAGGCGGACTTAACCTATTGCTTCATTGGTTTATAAAGAAAATTAGGCATATGAAAAATATTGACAAAGATTACTTTACCAATATCAAAAGCACCGCAAATACTAAAGCGACATAGACGAAATAATGATCCACTTGCAAAATAAAAGCGTTTACTTATGGTGCAAAGATGAAACCAATCAAATGGAAATTGGCAATGCAGTGACAATTCCTAGAGGTGAAAGGCAAAAGTATATTCTGCTTTGGATACATGATGAGCCTTGGAAGATCCAGTGGGTAAAAAAGCAATTGTTTCAAGCTCATAATCAGTATCACAATTGCAAAATTGGTCATGTAGTTGGTAGAAGATAGTAAATCCACACTACTTAAAGACACAGTTCGCATGGGTGATGAGGTAGATCTAGATATCCTAAAATCCTATCCTACCGTAGAACTGAATTCCTGACAATGGAATGTGCTTAAAGTCATTGCAAATGGTAGCTAACTCATGATTGGAAATCAGTTTTAACAGCCATGCTAAAATATCTACAAATCACACTAAATTTTAGGAAGGAAAAAAATCCACTATTTTTCATTTTCTTAAGATAAGAAAACCAATCTCTTCGCCACTTCCTGATATTTATTTCTAAATACCACTATTGAGCACAAACATCTGGCTTTTCTAGCTTCCATTGCTTTCATAAGCAAGAAACATTAACACAAACATATGAAAACAAATCTCTTCGCCACTTCCTGATATTTATTTCTAAATACCACTATTGAGCACAAACATCTGGCTTTTCTAGCTTCCATTGCTTTCATAAGCAAGAAACATTAACACAAAAAATATGAAACCACCAATGGTTGAGAGGTACTCTACAAGTTAAATTGGAAGATTTAAGAGTTTACGTCATCCATGAATTAAGACCTCAGTTTCAAAATGATCTGAGGCCTACTCCAAATATGCTCGAACATAAAAAAAGTTCACCCCAAAAGATGTTCTCCCAACCCCCAGCCCCAGCACGCCCAGCATATGAAGTTACATTTTGGCCCCATTCAAACCTAATAGGCCCAATTGGATTGTGAGAAAGGGAGAGAAAAGAAAAGAACAGAAAAGATTGTGGTTTCTCACCAAATCTCACCAAAAGTGACGAGATTTGACGAGAAACAAAATAGACCGATAGAAATTCATATTTTTTCTTTATTTCTCACCGTTTTTATTTCTTTCAGCTATCCAAATAACTGAAAAGATTTTCCTTTCTTTTCTTTTCTCATCCTTTCTCACCATCCAAAGGGGCTAACGATGCATCACCCAAATTGAAAATAGAACAACAAAACTCACACGAGAATAACGACAGTACTGGAACAACTACGCCTGGCAGAGGTTCTCCCAATCTCAACTGGGCTGATGTAGTGCATCAACCAAATTGGTACTAGTACAACAAAAGATTCACACAATATAAAAACGAAACAAAAATCTGCTTGAAGGGGTTATCCAACCCCCTCAACACGTCCAGCACAGCCCCATGTGGCGGACACATAATTTATACTTAGCGGGCGCCCATCCACATTGATAACAAAAAGTAGATTACACAAGCATATATTACTACTTGCAATCTAAAAGTAGATTACAAAAAGTAGATTGTGTATATACATGTCACGTCCGTTAATATTTAGTTGAGCAACCAAAATGTTGCTGATAGCTAAAAAGTTCAGGGATTTTCCACACAATTTTAGAGACTTTTTCCATACAAGGGACTTGCAGGGGCCAGTTATTGGGAACATTTGGAGCAGTGCAAGGTCCGGGCACCCCTGCACCCCTTGTGTCGGTTCCTGCCCGATTCAAAACTATTAAAAGTGCACAACCCAAATCGATAATAGAACAGGAAAACAATCGCAAAATAGAAAAAACAATGCTACTGACAAAATCAAGCTATCTGCAATCTTGATATATATACCTGAAAAGCCATGAGCAAAATGGCATCTCTCTCCAAAAGGACAATGACCAGTCATCTCCCACTTGCTACACAGCTTTGTCTTCCAACAAGTCGGTTTCATAGTACTACTATTACTTCTCAACCCATCACAACCCAAATTCAAATTCCTACTAACCTCAACCTGATCAGACCCACTTCTATTCCCAACCCCAGACCCCACTGTCCCAATCCGTATCACAGGACTCTCCCCAGAATCTATATGCAAGAAATTGCACTTCTCCCCATAGGGGCATTCCTCCCCGTTATAAAACTTCTTGCAAATCTTCATCCTGTGTATCAGCCTCTGATCATCATTCCAGTTCCCCAACCCCCGGTCCTTCGCCACCATTTCCTGCCAGTTCGGCGGTGGCTCCCGCAAGTCCTCTGCCCCATGGGCAAAAGTGCAAGACTCTCCATTCCTGCAGTTACCGTCCAAGAATTTCAAGCACATTCTGGTCTTGAAAAAGATGTGGCCTGTCCCTTTGTTTGAAGGGGGAGGGGTTGGGTTGTTCATCACTCTTGGGTTGTTCATGGGTGGTTGAAAAGGTGTGAAATTGTTGGGTTGGTTGGGTTCAAGATTTCTTGGCCTTTTGAATGGGGGAAGAGAAAAATCTTGTTGTGGGTTTGAGTCTTGGTAGTCATCGGAGAGGTGGGTTTGTGGCCAGAAGCAACCACCGTCGCCGGAGAAAGGCGGCGGCGGGAGAAAGGAGGGCGGCGGCTGTGGATCGGAGAAACTCATTTTGGGGTTCGAAAGATTGGTTCTTGGGTAGGAGGAAAAACTAGTACCATGAAAGATTGGTTCTTTTGGGCAAAATATAAGTTGGAGAAACCCAAGTTTTATGTGTACTGCAAAACCCTAATACAAGGAAATATATATAGGTGTTGTAACTGCAAAACCCTAGTTTGTCCAAGTACGACGTTTCAAACCTGGGTAAACCCTGATCAGTTTCTAAGGTAAGAAGAAGGCGGTGATTTTTGCATTTATCCCCTTTTTTTTACCACGGGCACTCTTTTTATTTTCCCTTCGCCTTAACAGAGATGTGAAACCCCGCACACGCTGGAGGTATGTAGTGTGTATAGATTCCACATACTTGTGACTATGTAGTATTCATGTGTTGTGAATGTGTGTGTAAGTATGAGATAAACTTCTTTTTGGTTGAGGTGTAAAGAAAGAGTTTACTGCACCGCCATGTGCGAGCCACATCGACATTTTATCGTAATAATCTGAACCGTTCATTTTGTAAGGTCCGCAGAGTAGTGTATATATGCAAAAAAATCAGTTTGACTCAATATCGATAGGTATATCAAAAATTAAATTTTGGTTTATAAAATCAACAGCCAGAATTCTGTCAATAATTTTTTAAGTTAAAATGATTCAAGCTGTTGATTTTATAAACCAAAATTTAATTTTTGATATATCTATCGATGTTGGGTCAAACTAATTTTTTGCATATATACACTACTCTACGGTCCTACAAAATGAACGGTTCAAATTATTGCGATAAAGTGTTGATGGGGCTCGCACATGGCGGCGCTGTAAACTCCTTGTTTACACCTCAACCAGAAAGAAGTTTATCTCGTGTAAGTATTCGTGTGTTTGTTAGTAGGTGTAGACTTTTTTTTTTATCATTCGTCAATCCTAATCTACTCATCAAAATGGACTTGTAGGTGTAAACTTCAGGCCTTGTTCTCCTTAGCTTTAATGGCTTTTAATTTGGGGGTTTTGTGCTTTTAAAAAAAATTTGCGTTTGTTGATTTTGAATCAAACCTTTGTAGATTATTGATTCGTCTCGATAAGAGATATCAAAAAATCCAAAATTTTTTACTTTACCCAAATATTTTTAGAAATATTCAAGTTACAACCAGCTTTTGGGGTTTTATCTTGAATATTTCCAAATTATTTGGGTAAAAGTAAAAAAATTTACTTTTCCAATTTCTCTCGTTGTGACGAATCAATAATCTACAAAAATTTGACACAAACTCAACAAACACAAAAAAAAATTAAATAAGGACAAAAGGCGTGCTTTCCACTAAAGCGAGTAATGGGGTATAGCTAGTGTAATTAGATGGATTAGATGGATGGAGTTTACCTATCTCTTCATCAGTTAGCAATAGCATCAATACCAGCCTTGCTATACCCCATTTTGCGCTAGAGTAGCGATTAAAAGGGGCAGAAAACCCATGGGAATTAGCCTCGCTTCTCATTGGTTCAAAGTAGGCTAAGTAGCACAAGCTACAGTCACTCGTCTCAAGAGACGAGGCACTATTTGTAGGCTAACTATTATTTTTTTTTATTTTTTTTAGACCACACCCACTCCAAACAACATTACCCTTGTTTCTCCCTCCGTCCCCAAATAAGTTTTAATATAGCTCTTGTTGAGACAATGTCGAGATTGCCCTTACTAGTTCTATACATGTACTCAGGGCGGAGGCAATTAGGGACGGGGTCGCGTGCCTGTTGGATTTTCTCACATGCAGTCCCCCCGGCCAAAGATGTTAGAGGAATTGAAAATTTTGGGTATTGAGTTTATTGTCCACTGTTTTGTCGTGAGTTTCTAAAACAAATCAATGGACCTCTTCAAGAATTAAATGCTTGTTTCACCGAGGTAAAAAGTGAATGAGTGCTGCTATTGGTACATATAAAATGTACATACAATGTACATATAGATTTTGTGGGGCTCAAATCGGGTTCCACAAAGATGATCCGAACCGCTCATTATTTTTAAAACATATTTTTATGGAGCCTTGTAAAAAATCAGCTCAATCCGATATCGGTAAGGATTTTTTCTGAATTTGTAGGGGCGAAACTAAGCAGTTAAGTAGTTTCGCCCCCACAAATTCAGAAAAAATCCTTACCGATATCGGGTTGTGCTGATTTTTTACAGGGCTCTATAAAAAAATGTTTGAAAAATAATAGGCGGTTCGAATCATCTTTGTGGGACCCGAGGTGGGCCCCACAAAACTCATTTGTACATGATATGTACAATTCATATGTACCCATAGCATTTTTGAAAGTGAATTGCTACTTTGTGGTGGGGCATGTTTGTATCCATCCAACTCATTTTCTAGCTTTTCGAAGTAAACGTTGAACAACCGATTATGGAACACGGAACAAGATGTCTAGTCAATGGTTGAACAATGGCTTGGTGGTATACATAGAACAGATTTTTTTAATGGGCTTAGTTAACGAAGCAATGCAGAACTTTCAAAAGATGAAAACTCGTTGAGTCAATTGTAACAAAATCTAGCAACGAGTATTTAGACTTTTGTGCTCAATGGAGAGTGTTGTGCGACAATGGAACATATTCACTTCAGTTTTTGTACTAAGCTAACTTAAGAATCTTTCGAAAGGTAAGCAATCTAGTATTGTTCATGGCTACCTTTTTAACCAATTATAACCAGTTATTCAACTTGGCTACTAGTTAAGTCAATAGAGAAAAACTAAAAGGGTCGAGAGTTCTTATCCAAATTTGAAAAGGCTAAATTTTGCACCCATAACCTTGCTACATTAGCATCTTGTTTTTTTGTTTTTATTTATTTATCTGCACCATAGCATCTGTTTGATTAGGAAGGAAAATGCTATATCCATTCCAAGACTGGTGTCCATATTGGCAGTCGTGTCACTCATACAATTGTCTATATTTCAGAATTTATTCTATTTTCTATATTAATTTTTTTTTATAAATATTATGAATTAAAATATATAGACAATTTGTTGAGAGGTCTCAAATAGTGAAAAAGACTAGCGATTTGGGAAGGAGGGGAGTATGATGGAAAGTGAAAAATGGTAAAAAAGTAAGTGAGAAAGAAAAGAAAAAGAAAAAGAAAAACTATTTTTTTTTGCATGCACAGTACGGTTTTTGATAATTCTTCGTTATGTAGTTCAGATACCATGCAATTTACAAAGTGGATTTCTTTTTTTTGCCTAATGAAAACAATAGAAAAGTTGATACAGTTTCTCTTTCCATTGGTTTCTACCATTCTTTTTCTCATCAAACGAATCGTTAAAAATTGCAGCGACGAGTGATCCAGATAAAGTCCCAAAGTGAAAGGTGGATTTTCACTCACTTTGAACTCTGCATTGCCTAGCTATGTGCTCATAAAGCAGAGCATCTGGTTCTTATCTGCGAAATTATTGCAGTTTTTTGGGGATTTTCGGCCTATAGGAATCGAATTTTATTCATCCAAAGTAAGGCCTACACATAGAAATTCTTTGAATCTTCTTCCATGGTTCTGTACTATTTGATTAATGCTCTGGCTGTAGTACTACTGAAATGTAATGATTTAAGGGAGAAAATTATTTGAAAACGATGAGCCTTCCTGTAAGAACAACTTGCACCATAAATAAACTTCAAACCCTTCTTCGGGCGAATACATAGCTATGCTTGTGATAATGGATCATCAAACATGAATTTAAAGCATGTTAAACTGAACCAGGAAATATGGAAGGAAAAAAGGTGTTAGTAGATATGGTTGAGGTGAAACTGGACTCATGATGCTGCTACCCCATGTAATGATCTTTGTGATTCAATTTTCTTAAACTGCACCGCCTGAAAATAGCAGAAATGAAGCAATTAGAAGATTCGCGACAGTAGTGTTTGGAAAGTAGCATTTTGAATGGGGGTGCTTGCGCGTTTGAATGTGTGTGTGTGTGTTGGAAGCTATTCCGCCCGTGGGTTATATGGACTTGAAAAGCTGACAAAAACTGATGTTTGAGAAGCTCAATTCTGATGACTTTTGGCCTTTTGCTTTCGAAGAATCGATAGTATAAGTTCAGCCGCGACAAACACCCATGTAGAGTACTATATCTAAACCAATGTGGATTGTTAAGATAACTTACCATAACCCCTTGGTGTTTTGCATTTGAAGCACTCCATCCTGCTAGCATAGTTGTGCATACCGCATCCAAGCCTACCCAAGTCAAGAAAATGCCCTCAAATTAGATAACAAGCTGAAACCTATGAAGCACCGACACCTCTAAGGGTCGACATTTCGCAGTGTCTGGACACGGGGACACGTATGGGACACGCCACGTGGCGTATCCCATACTTTAATATAAATTTTTGATGGGGACATGACGGGAGGTCAAAATGTAATTTTTTTTAAAAAAAATTGGGGTCAAACTGTAATTTTTTAAAATTTTGGTGGTCAAACTGTAAATTTTAAAAAAATTTCAAGGGTTAAACTGTAATTTTTTTAATAGGATTGTATTGAACTTATGGATGTCTTGTTTTGTTTAAATGGTATTGGAACTATAGAATTTTTTGTTTTATCCACATTTTGCCATTTAAATTTGGAAAAAAATTGAAAATATATATATAAATAAATATACACGTGGCGTGTCCCCACCGTGTCCGTGTACCCATTTTTTTAGAATTCCCGTGTCCCCATGTCCTGTCAGTGTCTGTGTTCGTGTCCGTGCGTCGTAGGCTGAAACTAAACTAGGAATGCCAAAAGATTAAGAATGCATGAGGAAATAGTACATTTCCATCATGATTTTTTTCCCGGTTTTCGTTGAAAAAGTAAATTGGAACTTACCTAGAGCACATCCAATCACCGGATTTCCACCCAGGGAGGACGCTGCCATCACATATGCCTGCTGCAGCCACCATGCCCCCACCATACCCACAATAGTCATTTTCCTTTGTTGCACCACACATATAGCAACTTGTTCTGCTTGCATAGTTGTGAGCTCCACAGTTTATGGTATTGCAGTACCAGTCCCCGGCTAAGACCTCCGTCCTGTTCATTTCATATGATGATACATCGGTGGGGCTGCCTCCGAACTTAGGGCACCTGCATCGTTGGCACGAATCGCGCTTCTTGAAGTTCATGTGCTGGCATGAACTGCACATCCAGTCTCCCCCTTCTCTGCTCATTTTGATTATACCTGAAAGTATGAAAGCCAAAACATTAGATTATTAAGTAAATATTTCAAGTTAGTACACTTGGCAACAATCCTTTCACATGAGAATTAGTATTTCAGTACATAGACAAACAATGAGGAATGAAGTGTGGAAACAAGGGTGTCATCTTCCAAACTTGGGGTTCAATGAGGAATGAAGGGCTTACTAAACGGCGAAGAGGGTAGAAGAAACTATGAAATCAAAATTTTGAAAGTGGTCTAAAATTAAAGAAACAAGAAGCATGAATAGAGAGCCTCACCTAAATAAAGATGAAGAAATGAGATAAGAAGTAGTTGCACTGCTTAGTTAGGAGTATCAGACGAAATTGCTGAAGGAATTGATGATGTTACTTGATGGGGTTGAGACGGTTTATATACTCGTTGAACCTGGCGAATGGGTCCCTCGATGTTAGCTTTCGACTGTTTCCTTAAGATGGGATTTCAATAGTGAAAATTTCAGATAAAAAACTGCCCCCTCTTAGTTCTGCCTCCATTTTGGAACAGCAATGTGTGGAGGTATGGACTACTAAAAAAAAAAACCCAATAATGCCCCTCTTTATGTGATTCCCCATGCATTATTTGCAGAAAAAAGGCTTTGTAACATTATTCTCTTTTTCCATGTCCATTTCTAGTAAGGTGTTATGAGGGGCAGTTGTTACTTGAAAAAAGTTGGAAACAGGAATTTCTCATCTCCCTTGTCTTCTTTACAAAGGTGTCTCTCCTATGTGTAAAAGACATACACAGTAACAAGCAAATAAAACCTTCCCCTAGTAGGCACAGAGGAAACTATACAAGTTTCTCCATTTCGGAATCGAATCCTCTTAATGCACATCCATTGTCAAATTCTGTTTCTGCCTTTGTTTCCATTACTTTTCACCAATAATTCAAAGGCCCATTTGAAGATTAATATCCACTAGCATTCTTTGCATCTGCCTGCTCATGTATATGCGTGTTTATGAATTATAACTAGAAGACGCGCCCAAGTTTTTTTCCCAAAATTTTGCACTTTAAATAGGTTTACATGGTTACATTACATTGGACAAAAGAAAGGCTGAATACGACCTGTTGACAATCACAACGGGTATTGGCTAGCAGAGAATTTAATCTAAGGAAAAAGAATGTTTCCAGAATTTTTGCCACGCAACCACCAAGTAAACAGGAAGCAGAATATTTTAGTTTATTAAGTTGTTGATCTGATAATCTATCTTTCTATTGCAGACTTGTTAACTATTTGACCTACATATCGAATGGGATACGTAAGATCAGTGGTCTATTTGTATTAGGCTACTTTAGTTTATTGCTTTTCTATCTGATTATCTAAATTAGGATTCGTTTTCCATAGAATTTTCTGCATTCACGGATTTGTTAAGGCATTGTTTGGAGTTTTTTTTCTTGGACAGGATAATCACTAGGCATCTAGGAATATACCACATGGAGTTTATGATTTTAAAAAAAAATGGATATTGATTGCTTAATGCAGTGACTGTCAAAGATTCTCCGGCTTAATCAATCATATTTCACTCCTAGCAGCATATAGTCGCGTAAAAAAATTTCAAAGAGTTCGAAGTGGAAATTTCTGAACTTTTGCATCGACATCTTGATCATTAAAATGTGTCAATGTGTTTCATATATCAATGAACAGGAGTACATATATCTTCTACAAAATGCTTCCTCTGGTTATAAAAAACAGTTGAGAATTTGCATTTTAGTGCAGATTAAGATGACTTCAGGGAGCTGCATGCAGAATTGGCATTAACACGAACTGGCTGGGCTCTTCTTCGTTGAACGAATTTTGTTTTTCCTGATAAGATGTTGTGGAAATGAAATTGGCTCGATCTATGGGGTTAACTGGGAGTGAAAAGGGCTAGGACCTGAGGCAGCCGAAGCACATTCACAAGGTTTGGACAAAATGCCTTCAAGTGTATCCACCAGAACGGGAGATGTAGGGAAAGCATATGTTACTTGATAGAACCACTCTTTTCTAGGAAGGATTTGCTTACCGATTGTGGGGGAGAAAATTGTTCAATCCCAACTGCACATGTGTAAGGTCAAGGCAACCTAGTTCGTATACTGACAATCGCACTGAGCTAAAAAGTTCGCATAGATTGCTTGCGTTTTGCCTTAGGATTCGATAAGGAGGAATCCTAATCACCATTTTTTTTTACCAGACACAATGAATATTCCAAATCCAAAACCTCAGACACAGACCTCCCCATCAACTCTTTTTATTCTAAAACTGCGACAGCCCTCGTGACAGCCCTCAAAAGGGTGCCGATTCTCCTCAATAATACTTCAAGAATCCACATTCAATGGTGACCCAAAAAATAGCCATTCCTTTTGAATCTTTGAAAAGAAAGGCAGAAACTCATAGCCATTCCTCACCCTTTTTTCATCATCTTGTCGCCGCTTCACCTCCAAATCTACCTACCCATTCGGTAACCAAAAATGACTTACCGCCGGACAGCAATGAAACTCATAGCCTCGGCTTGAATAAGGGAGGCAAGCAGAATCCAGCAGATTTTCTTAGTTCTCAACAACTTCAGATAGAGTTAATTTTCGCACCACTGCAACTTCATATGTTTCAGAAACCATATGTCCAGCAGATTTTCATTTATTTGAGAAATGAAAATGGTTCATAGTCTACTCAAGTATAGACACTTTTTTGGATCATCTATGTAACGACCCGCGCCAGCTGACTTACATAAGTCTTAGCCCAACCACGCAGCTCAAATGCTCGCGTATGGTCCATCACTTCCACCCACCAAGTACCCGCTTAACACGTCAAGTTCCTCAAGCTCGTCTTATGTGGGACTCGCGCCAGCTGACCTGCATAACCCTTAGCCCAATCACGAGGCTCAAAGGTTAACCCAAGTTATACAAGCTGCTCGCATTTCCTTATATAATACCTTAACTTTTCTTTTTTTCCCGAGGTGGGACACAAGTGGGATCTCACAATCTACCTACCATAAAGTACCCTGCACTTATAAGCATATCAATTTAACAGTTACAAGAGCTAGTGTACTGTACAAATTCTTGTCAGTGGGTGATTTTGTAACTGAAGTAATTTTATTTTTTTGAACAGCACTGAAATAACTAGCAACCGTACTTCAAAATGTTACGTACCCTTATCCCAAAAACCCTGGAAATGTAAGAATCAGATGACTTCAAAATGTAGGTAATTTTCTTCAGCAAAGACGGATTATAGAGTTTCTATGAGCCTCTCAACGAATTCTGAATTTATGGCTGCAAACTTCAAACGTGCGTGGTCGCAAACTTTAACCTTGTCTGCAAACTTCAACGTCATGGCTGTAAACAAAGTGCTAGCTGCCAACTTTAACATTATGGTCGCGAACTTTTACATTATAATCATGGCCGCAAACTTTGAGCTTGTAGCCGCGAACTTCAACGTCGTGGCCGCAAACTTAACTATGTGGCCTAATTTTTTGCGGCCAGGTGTAATTCTTCACGGCCAAAAGTAATTCAATGCGGCCAGGTGTAATTCTTCGCGGCCAAGAGTAATTCTTTGCGGTCAGGTGTAATTATTCATGGCCAGGAGTAATTCTTCGCGGCCAGGTGTAAATTCTTTGCGGCCAAGAGTAATTCTTTGCAGCCAAGTATAATTCTTCGCGGCGAGGAGTAATTCTTTGCGGCCATGTGTAATTCTTTGCAGCTAGGGCTGCAAACGAACCAAGCCGCTCGCGAGCGACTCGCAGCTCGGCTTGTTAGTGGCTCGTTCAAGCTCAGCTCGGAAGTTAAACGAACGAGCTCGAGCCGATTTTTTTCAGCTCGTTTTGTAAACGAGCCGAGCTCAAGCTAGGAATATATACTTAAGTTTAAGGTTTTTATTATTATTTCATAATTTGTTCTTTCCATTTTCACTTTCCAGTCAACCAAGGAAGGCAAGAGCACACGCACACCAGTACACCCCCGCTCCATAGGAAAATGTAAGATATATACCTTCACAATCAAAATATTTTTGGTTGTATTAGTGTTAAAGCATCCAACTCCAAACCAATTGGCAAAGAGTGGAGAGGCCGCCCAGGCTCATATATTAGTTTTTGAGAAGATAATTAACCGATGTGGGACAAATCTCAACACTCCCCCGCACGTGCGACCCCCGACTCGCACGTGGAAATGTAAACAAAGGATCCGGAACACACGGATCACAATGAAAGAAAGTGCAACTATGGCACAGACAAAGGGGAAAAACCTTCGAAACCCTAGCTCTGATACCATGTTAAAGCATCCACCTCCAAACCAATTGGCAAAGAGTGGAGAGGCCGCCCAGACTCATATATTAGTTTTGGAGGAGATAATTTACCGATGTGGGACAAATCCCAACAATTAGGTCTATGCGAGGATATATATACATTTTTCGTTGGTCCGTTGAGGCTTGTGAACAAACTCGAGCTCGAGTCAAGCCAAGGCCCGCTCGACTCGATAAGTTTTCACTGAGCTCGAGCTCGAGCTCGGGTTCGTTAAAAACTTAATAAACAAGCTTGAACACGGTAAAACTCAGCTCGACTCGGCTCGTTTGCAGCCCTATTTGCAGCCAAGAGTAATTCAATGCGGCCAGGTGTAATTCTTTGCGATCAAAAGTAATTCTTTGCAGCCAGGTGTAATTCTTCGCGGCCAAGAGTAATTCTTTGTGGTCAGCTGTAATTCTTCGCGGCCATGAGTAATTCTTTGCGGCCACAAGTAATTCTGCGTGGCTAAGAATAATTATTTAGCAATGAGAGCAAGGGAGAATATTGTGGCCAAGAGTAATTACTTTCGGGACAGTAATTAGGTTTTCACAGTTGGCTTCTTTGGCGTTGATCGTGTCGTTTCCGTATCAAAAATAATTAATATAACAAAATAATTACTACTACCTAAAAGATAACGGTAAGTACTCCAAGTATCATCCTTAGAGATTACGAAGGCTAAGTTGCAGCTATTTCAATTGATTTCTAAATTAATTCGGAAAGAGATTTAATTGTTGGATTTCAAAAATATTAAAAGCTAAAGTAAATTAAAGCAATTAAGAAGTAGAGAGAGTTTATGAGAGAAAAGATCTAGGGTTTCGAATCCACTCAACCCGTTATAACAATATTTATGCGATGATAAAGGTCTATTATTCGAATCAATCCAGATATCGTTAGGGTTCGCGGACCCTCACGGTATCACCAAAAGATTTCTATGAATCACCGAATAGCATGGGGTATCGCTGTCTAGCACGAACCATCTTACTAGTGTGATCCGTCTCTATGGCATAACCTTTCTTACTCAGTTATCACAAAACAATTAAAAACCGTTGTATGAACATGCATAAACCCCAGGAATTCATACACAAGATATGATTGAAAAAATTAATATTGTAAATAAATCCTTATGTCATACAACCACGATTCGAATAATAAAACACTAAATCAAAATATAAACATTATTGCTCCGAGTTCGAGCTTCATTTACGCCCTGAAAAAGGGGGTTTAGCCGGACATTGGAAGGCAACTCATTGCGGTTCTGCTGAAAGCCGTCATTGAGAACACAGTGCTTCTCCGAACAACTGACGGACGAATATGCGCAGCTCTCGTTCTCTCCAGTAATGCGTGATCATCTTGGGCCCATCCTTAGTCAAAGTGCAAGTCCAATTCCTGGGCCAATTAGCTCTGCCCATCATTATTAGGTACTCGTGCACTTTGTATTAGAGAAAAGGTTCGGTGAACTCAGAAGCCCATATTGCACTGAAAGATCTTCCACTTAATTGAATTCCAATGGCCCAACTTCAAACACCGTTTAATATTTCAACTTTGCGCTTTCTGTATCAATCCGTCCAAATACCTACCATCACGAAAATAAAAGAATAAAACTCCAAGCAAAAATATAAATGGACTTAGCAATGATAGATTAAGAGGCGCTTATGTGAACATTTACGCGCTCAGGCGTCTAACTGTTTTATTTATGGATTTCTTTGTGATCGAACCATGTTACGAAGTGTGATTCTTCCATTTCGCATCGAAACCGTATAAAGACTGTAGCTCAAAATTTTGAGAAGGAACATGATTTCTTAATTTTTTTTTTTAGTAGAAGTCATCTGAATCATGGGAGAGCGACGCTAACGTAGCCCATTGAGTTATTTGCTCACAATTCCATGGACATGTTTTGAAGCTTTGACTTGAAGCATAATGGCTTTCTGATTTTCTTATTCTGTTAATGTGAAAGCACGAACTGGTGATTTTTTGGTTTCGTGTAGTCAAAATGCTTGGAGAGCAGCAATCCAAGAAGTAACCCGTAATGGGAAAGAAATATACAACCAACGAAAAATCTTCCCGATGAACGATAATCGACTTCCTGACCTCCCAGTTAATAGACTACAAGGGTGGCCAACTAAGTTAGTCTCTATCGATTACAAATTGGTAGAGATTCCGATATGCTAAATTGGTGTTAGATAAGAGTTCTCATTGGGATGAAGTCGCTTTTACAACAAATCTTGCAAGATTATGTTCATCCATGCGAATTTTGTGATGTATCGATACACAATCGAAATTAGAAAAACCAGATATCATGGAATGTTACGGTTGGCGGTCATATATCACATGAAGCGTATAATAACGAAGCATCAGCTCTGTTTTGGCAAACGAAGCAACCGTTATCATTCCTTTACTCCCATAGTTTTGATCCTGTAGATTTTGACTCATTTACTCATTGGGGTGGTGCTCTTGACATGGCCAGTGAACTCGTGATTATACAGACAAGAACACTCGGTAAATTCACTAATCAGACCTCCTTTCAATTGACATGTCTGCTACTTCTGGAAACACAGAGGCGGAAAAACAAGAATTGATTGCAGCATGCCCTTTTTGTACTGACAAACGTGGCTGTATCGATCTTCCAAGGTTGGCATTTAGTTTCTCGATTTGATGTCTTAACAACTAGTTGGCAATATAATACGACACGAGTCTAAAGTTATGTTTCTTGATCAGTTGATCATCACATAGCTAGTCGTACGTTATTTATGTGCGAATTGTGGGCAAAATTTACGAATACGTACCATAGGAAAGACCTATGTGCTAAGCTTGTTCAACCAAAAAACTGAAATCGAACAAGCTGATATAAATATCCCCAATGTATGCACAAAGGCTGAGATGCATTTGGAGCTGAAACTACATTTTATTTATGTTATACACACTACAAAGCATAAGACTTCATTGGAGCATACAATAGGGACTATATATGCTAGCTAGAGAGTTGGTCTGATCACTCATGTTTGAAGGAGTTCCGTCTCGCTGATGCCAAAACCGTCTTGTCTGCTACGATAAAATATGCTGCTCCAGCCACTGCGATTGGCAAAAACCAAGAAAGAAAGGGGAAAATAATTTTCAGTTGAAAAAGACTAGATGCTACAATAACAACGACAACGATGATGATGCTGATCGATGATGAAAACTCTATTGCAGATACGAAGGCTCTATTCTTAGAACTTGAATGGAAAATCGGTAACAATGAAGTGGGGATGAAAACTTCGTGACTAAACGACATCTTGATGGGTGTGAATTTGGTTCAAAGGCCATGTTTGATTCCGGTCATAGTTGCTAGCTAGGGGATTGTTTTGGTATCGAATAAGTGACTTTTCTTCGACATGCTGATTTAATGAAGGCGATTGAATTGGCAAAGCAAACCCCTGAGTTTGCTATGACCCCTATTTTAGGGGTTTCATAGGCCGAAGGTATTACGAGTCTAGCCCATTTGTTTCCAAATCGAACACAAGCTTAGGTGTTCGCCTATCGAATTTGACAGTCCAATTGGGTCCCTCTGTAACGCGCAACAAACAAGGCCAAGGTGACGGAACCAGACTTTGCGACAACGTTTTGTATGAAAAAAATTCATATTTATTTTGTTCCTATGCGCATAATAGTTGAAGTAATGGATGTGAATGTGGTAGGCAACAAACCTGTGGAGACAATGAGAGCTTGAGCAGTGTGATTGAGATTGGCTCTTGCCCAAGGCAGCATCCTCACACTAGCCAACTGCATGTATATATGGTTGATAAAATTTCAGTTAAAAATTGGAGCATAAAGGGTTTATTTAGTGAATCAAATAGTAACAAACAACATTTAACAAATATAGGGGGAGTAATTAAGTACTGTTAATTTAGATTTATTTGCATTTTTTCCCCTCACTTTTTGGAAAATTTGTGTGCTTGTGGTTGTAAGGAAAACTTACAGTTGGAATGGCAGTTGCAACAGTGGCAACCAAAGCTGCCTTGGCTCCTGCAACAACACCCTCTACAAAATGCAATAAGTGAAATACATTAGAATGCATTTTAAAAAAAAGAGATTTAATTTAATTCTTTTTTTGATAAACTGATGTCCAGGTCAATTTGCGCGCACCTCAACTAATTTCAGGACCCTGAAGTTAACAACTGAGTAAACCCTCCAAAGGCCCCGACGTTTGGAATTTAAAGAAGAGGTTAATTGATGAATATTCTGTTTAAGGTCACAAATATGATACTACAACTCTAATTAAGCTAATGACCAAATTAAACTGATTTCATGTGTGAGCTTTTAGGGCATGGACCCCTACAACTAAAGGGCACCTCCCCTTCCCACATGTGTGCTGTATATATGTGAGCTTTTAGGGCATGGACCCCTACAACTAAAGGGCACCTCCCCTTCCCACATGTGTGCTGTATATATGTGAGTTTTGGGGCCATCAACCCCAAATCTTCATGCAATCATTAACACCACAAAATCACCATGATTTGATTGTTTTTGTAGATTGCATTTGTTGAAAACCACATGGGATTCTCATGATGTAATTAAGTAGCATGATTAGATTTAACCAAGTCTGATGATCCTCATTTCTGTGCACCTACTGGCCTACAAATTTGATATTCCATGCGTGCCAAGTGTTACCTAGAAATTACTTTTTTTTATTATTAATCAAAGTAAAATTACAATGATTAAAAGGACAGAGAGCACAAAGCATCATCAGAACGAATGAAATGCATCACAATTGACACCCAACCCGCCTGCTAATCACACCCACATTAAATCAAAATAAAACAGCAGCAAACACTTGAAAATGACACAACCATAAAAGCTTGATAACTTCACATAAAAAAAAAGGTGAGAAAATAAGAATAGTGATTATTTTTATCGGCGAAAGCTTGTATTATTAGAATTTGTAAGATTAGTACCTCAGGAGTAAAACTTCTTAAGTCCTTATAACCTTCATTAATTACTCTTAGCATCTATGTACTACTGATACCGTTAGGCAAAAGGCCCCTTGGCAATAAGAATAGTGATTATATCGCATTCCCTTCTTACATATCACTGATCACATGACACATTTTTCTGTCCTCTGGCATGTGATTTAGATAGTTGCCCTTTTATGTTTAAAAACGTCTTCAAATACAAAAACAAAAATTATATGCAAAAAATGTAGATCGCAAAAATCAACTACATTGCCTAAAAATCATTGGTACTTTTGTTCCCGTACATTTTTCAGCTGCAGAATCATACAAAAGTGTTTTTCCTATGCAATCATATGGCTGAAAATGCACTAAAATAAAGGTACAGATGCTTTTTGGTACAGGTGATCGGTGGGATGAAAAGGACCTTCAATTAAAAAAAAGGTTATAATGAAGTACCATGAGAGCAGCGTTTGGCCATGGCTAGCTTCTGGTCTAGTGAAACCATGCTGCTTCTTTCAAGAGGAGACTGAGCCACATTTTTGGCCATCGCCACAATTTGATCAATAAAATTACGAGTTGAACTCAAGTGGGTCTAATCCAAATTAATGAACTGAGAATGGTCTGTGAAGCTTTGCTTGATGTGGGTTTGGGTACTTATAGGCATTAAAGAGCAGTTATAACTAGTGGGATTTTAGAGAGAGAGAGAGAGAGAGAGAGAGAGAGAATTTGATGGTTTTCAAGTTGTTTCCAACGACGGAGTCACTTGTTTTGATTTGCTCACCTTGGTTTGCGTTAGTTTGTCGGTTGATTTTTGTTTGTCAGTGTAACTTCCCCCAGCTACTGTGATTCTACCCGGTTCCAATACAGTATAAGTCTGTCATATACAGACAAATTGCACACAGATTTTGTTGTGGGACCCAACACGGGTCTCACACAAATGATTCAAGCTGTTCATTAAATGTAAAATATTTTTTTAAGGGTTCCCGATGAAAATCAGCTCAATTCGATACATATAGATGCTCGATCCAATCATATAATTTTTCATTATCCGGAAATCTGAATGAAAAGTTAGATGATTGGATCGAGAACCTATAGCTGATTGAACTGATTTTTCACGAAGACCTTTGAAAAAATGTTTTACATTTAATGAATGGCTCGAATCGTTTGTGTGGGACCCGTGGTGGCCCCACAGCAAAATTTGTGCACAATCTGTGCGCAAATGTCTGTGTGGTTAGCAACTCTGGTTCCAATAGGGGTACCGACCCCTTGTGAATCATCGGTGCGTGTGACCCACTTTCGGATCCCATAAATTAAAATTATTAAAATTGTTCATTAATTAATTTCAAAATAATTTTTAGAGTGACCTTATAAAAAAATTAGCTCAATAGAATACATGTAAGTACTTCAACTTTAATTTCCCTTTTCTGGGATTAATCTTGTCGGATTATTTTTTCTTTTTGATAAAATTTAATAATTCCGCTTATTTTTCCTTATTTCGTTAAAATTTGGCAAAGTTGCTCCAATGGAGCTAAATTCATTTATTAACATAATTCATTATGGTTGTTGAACCATTTTGCTGAGATTGGAACCAAGTTCCATTTCTTGTACCAAAGTTGGAGGTTATAATTTCTTGAGAAATGTTTGATCATTGGATGTTAGTATTTTTTTTAGGCCTTATGTCAAACTTCGACTTGAGAAATTAATGACTTTTGATTTGAGATCGATGCTCCAAGTGTGGAGAAATGACGAGATTTTGCGTTTAGTAGCTTCAAAGTCATCACGTAGAAAACTTTGTCAATTTCCTTACGTACATGTATCAAAAGATTAATACAAGTAATTAGCCATGACACACAAATGACATAAGATATTTCATATTTCATGATTTGATTTGCTGATAAATCTGATAATCTATTATTATCTAAGGACTAAAATGCCTATGTTTCTGGATAGGAAACTTAGCTTAATAGCTTCTTTTTAGACCATCCACTAGTGTTTTTGACCAGCACAAACAGGAGTAAGCAGTTTTTTTTTTTTTTTCCCCGACGGTTAGGGGTGTTTTTCGATGAGTTTATGCATACTTTGATCAACTAATCTTCTTTCCAGTTCGATTAAAGGCAAACCTTTCTCGCCGAAACTAGAGAATTTAGGAGAAATTACTTTCTTGCAGGATGATCCCAAGAATCGAATCCTAATCAAATTTGTAGGAAGCAAACCCACCAATTAACACCCTTGCGCTCATGACAGGGGCGTTCCGCTTTCTTTTTAAACCTTCTTTTTCAAAAAAAAAAATGTAATTTCAAGCTCAAATATAATGAAAATGGAAAATAATTTTTTAATTTTTTTTGCATCGTTTAAAATATCTCAAAGAAATCTATCAAACAAAATCTATATTGGTAGAAAAATTATTTACGTAAATACATGATTTTTAAACTTGAAATTACCTTCCTTTTCTAAAAGTTTCTTTTATGAGAAAGCGGAACGCCCCAGCGTTTTGCTTAATGTTCTTGATACCAAAATTTCAATGGGAGTAGATACATGATATTTGTAGAAATAGTACTCTTTCTGTAGCACTCTGAAGGTTGGTAGAAGCCAATGGTTTGGGACAAAAGAGCCCTAGAAACCATGGGTGATCTTTAAATCAGGGCTTTTGGGATCTAGTGCATATCTGCCAAGACCATGAGATTGAGACAGGTCCCCCAGATGGAGGGCTCAGATCCAAACAAGTACAGAGAGAGCACTCAAAACATGGTTTGTTGGGGGCAACGTTCGTCCATGGTTTTTGCTGTCCCTCTTTGAGAAGTGGGTAGCCAGTGGTTAGTGGGTAGACTGTCATGTACTTTTTTTCTTTTTGAAACACGTTAGAAATGCTAGCAGTTTACAGATTACAAGAGCAAGTTTACCGTGTTGAACTAATACAACTGGTGCAAAGACCTATTACACACATGGCGACAGATAACACATTCATATCAAATGAAGGATTCGAGTTCGGCGACAAATTGATCAAACGGTTAGGTGTCAGAGCCGCGTATGCTACTTGTCGATGTCCGGCTGTCACGGTAGTTCCATTATGTATTACTTGTGTTGGACTCTTTGTGCCCCAGTTTTGTCATTTTCAAAATCTTTGTTGGTTCCACACTCAAAACAATTGGCTCTGGGCATATCTTATTGGACATTTGGGGCCTTGGTTTTGTTCAGGAAAAATGATAGCCCAGGATTAGAATTCTCGTTTAATGACCGGTAAGGACGTGATTTTCTATTAATGACTGGTAAGGATTAGTGAGTGCTAGAATTAGCAGTAAATTTTGGAAATGGGCTCATCCTTCTTGCTAATTTGGGTCCCAAAGTGTCCTGGGCCGTCATTTTCCCTTTTGTGAGTGTGATGGGTTTGGATTCATTCGGGTCCATGTTTTGGATTGGACGGGGATAGGATAGTCGAATGTGGATAATACATTGGTATAATCAATAGTTTGGATTGCAGTAATGGACGATCCAGATTTGGACTGTCTAGTTCAGCCCAAATTAAAGACCGAAGAGGATCCAATGCCAAGTGTGATATATTAAAAATAAGTTTCCGTCTGAGTAAAAATGTGGGGTATCTTTGTATTAGAATTTAGCATTTTAACTGAACTAATAATTAATGAAGTCATGAGTATTAATATTGTATTCCCCGGACATATCATATGAAAATCTCAGCATGAGTTATTTTTGTATTGGGCAAATTTTCTTAGTCGTCCCTCTAGTTTTACGGTTGACTCAATTTCGTCCATCTAGTTTCAATTGCTACCAAATAAACCCTGTAGTTTGTTTTACGTTCCAAATTGGTAAAATCGTTAACACCGTTAATGAAACTAACGGAAAAATATGATTAAAAAATTAAGTGCTCCAATTTTCAATCCGGTTGAACCGGTGCGAAGATCTTTTTTTTTGATCATTTTATCCTAGATGGCCGTAATGAATTTTTAGCTCTAAGGTCTTTCAACGAGCACCCAAAGACTTCTTATTTAATTTCAGGACTCTCTTAGGGTGCTCATTGAAATGCCTTAGAGCCAAAAAACCATTATGACCATTTAAGATAAAATGATCAGAAAAATAAGGTCTTCGTACCGGTTCAAATAGATTAAAAATTGGAACACTTAATTTTTTAACTATATTTTTTAATATATAAACGGTGTAAAAAAATAAGTGTTCCGATTTTCAATCTGTTTGAACCGGTGCGAAGATCTTATTTTTCTGATCATTTTATCTTAAATGGTCATAATGGAATTTTGACTCTAAACCCTTTCAATGAGCACCCTAAAAAAGCCCTGATCATTAAGCTAAGGATAAACAAGTCAACTGACATGGATCTTTACATTGAGGGTCTCGATCGGCTCCAAACTTGCGCAACCGGAGATTAACTCAAGGTTTTGCAAGCGGTTTGAATCGATCTTAACAAAAAGCAAATATTCAAGGAAAAACATGTGAGAGTTTAAGAACACATAACAAAAGACCACGTTCCTCGCAAGCCCACTGACAATTTTAATGGTCGTGTTTAGGCATATGCAAGGCCCATTAATGGTCGTGTCCTGCAAGGGGGTTGGCGACTACTTCCAGCTAGTACCTTGGTGGTGCTGTGGTGACGGCTTGTCTTCTCGAACAGTAGCTATGGCTCAACCAGACATTCCACAGCGGGTAGGGAGCCCCTATGGTCACGCCCAGGGGGAGTTGCTACACTGGTTGCCCCGTCCCACCCTTTTTAATGATCAAAAAAAAAAAAAAAAGGCCCATTAAGGGTCCTGTTTTCTTATATTTCTTTCATTTTGTTTTTGCTTTTTTACACTAAAGGAACAAAACTAACTTAAATCTCTCGAAAGCCATGCGTCACATATCCGCCTCTAGGAGCGGAATGATGTCATCCGGCGGGATTGCATGCGACACCATTTTGTCTTCCTGGTTCACTCTCTCATGTAGGTCAATGTGTCCGCCACCTTGTTGCCCTCCCGAAACATGTGTGATGTGTTTTAGAGTGCATCCCGTGGAGGCTAGAAGGACTTTGCATTCTCAGATCAACACCTTGTGAGGAGAATGTTTGGGGAACTCCTTGTTGATCATCAACACAGCAGACTCTACTGTGTTGGAGGAGATGGCGGCAGTAGGTTTGGGTTAATTTGTTTTTGTAGTTGTTTAGGATTTGGGGGTTTTTTTTTTCTTTTTTGTGTGTCTTTTTTTGTTTTTTTTTTTTTCAGGTTTCGGAGCTTGCTTGGTTTTGCTGTTGTTGGGGGATTTTCAGAGGCATTGGCACGGGTGGTGTATAGAGGTGGTAGGGCTCAGGAGCAATGGTGGTGCTGTCGGCAGTTGGGGGTGTTTTTGGTGGCTGATTTGGGGTTTGAGGCAGTGGGGCAGTTTAGGTGCAGCGGCGTCGGCGGCAGATGTGGTAGTGGGTGATGGCTTTCACGATGGAAGGGTCTGGCCAGTGGTCGTCATGGGTGACAGTTTGGAGGTTGGGATGCGAGGTGCTTGCGGCTGACGTCTCTCAGATTGGTTTTTGGGATCGGCGACATACGGCGGGTTCACGGCAATCCTCGCGGCGGCGCCGGAAGCGTTTCGTATTCTGTCAGGTGTGGTGGCAAATCGGGTGTTAGGCGACAGTTAGGTGTTATTTTTTCGGGTTTGAAGGTGTTATTTTTCAGGTTTGAGGGTGTTTTAGGATTTTGTTGGTCTTCGACCAGCGTTTGGGTCTCGGGTATCTATGGAGTGTCCTTGGCCTTTTAATCTTTGTAATTTTAGAATTCGGAAATTAATAAATTTTTGCTAATAAAAAACACAGCAGACTCTACTTGCATATATAATTGCATGACTTCCATGCCGGTTTTTTTTTTTTTTAAGATCTCTACATAGTGTAAATCACTCATAAGAGAGAGAAAAAGAAGAGACTACTCTTCTAATCTAACAGCCGCAATCAATCCCAAAGGATTAGCCTGGTTGTGAAGGTTTGGCTCTTAGCAATTTGCCTCCTAATTAAGGTTTCAAATTTGAAACCTCTCGGATGCTTTCAACTCTTTTAGGGCCAATGTGCACAGAGCTCTGTTCTATAGTTTTTAATAGGCCCCCGCCAAGAAATGACGGATTGGTCTCCAAAGATTAGTTGAGATGCACGTAAACCGGCCTGCACACTTGGATATGAAAAAAAAATCTGACAGCTGCGATTACATTTGTGTCTGGCCCACTTTAATTAACCAAAAAAAAAAAAATTGTCCGGTTGATGAGGTGCATAATTACAACAACAGGGTCTGGCCCACTTTAATGGACTAATGAGAATCGATCCTCATAGTTGCAGAATAAAATATGTCACTTTCAGTTGGACTGAGAGAGAGTGTGGGCCGTAGTCCGCATGCAAATGTAAACTGACAAAGTTCATCAAATGGGTTTGACAGAATCTTGAAATGTGGATCTCTCATTTTCCTTTGGGTCTTTTTGATCAAAAAGACTTCTCCCCATTGCACTCTCTTCTCATCAGGTGATTTGAATCCTCCATGAACGGATCCGCATGTTATGGACGGGAGCAGACAGTCCTGATCGTGAACGTTCATTTGCTGTAATCAATGGTTTAGATGTCTTTTTAAACTTTTGATCGGTAAGAGTTAATTCTTACTGGTTAGAGTTTTTATGAGAAAATCTGAACCATCAGACTCTACCAATGGACGGTCACAATCAAGACTGTCTCTTTTAATCCAAAACATGGATCAGAGAGGAGCCGGATCCGCAATGAATATACAAATGGATTACAATCTTTTTTCTTGATCAGCAAATGCATTACAATATTCTCAGTTTACTACTACTAGAAAAAACACATTCAGCTACTACTATTTTTAGATAGAGAAAGGGGAGCACTTCTACGCATATTATACATATTTACTACTACAAGAAAAAACACATTCAGCTACTACTATTTTTTTTTTTTTGGTCACATGTGTAGTCTTCTTTGAATTAATGGTTTTGTTAAGGAAAATATCGTCTCACATTATTTGGGAGTGAAATATCTAATTATTTAATGTAAGATCGGGACTTATCGACTCATTGCTATTTAATTTTGAGTTGGATATAAAATATTCACAGTTTTTGCAACTGAAAATTTTGGTCATCAGTTCAGAAGTCGGAGCTTCCCCAAAACTAATATAACCCTTGAATCGCTGAAAATGGCATTCACCGATTACGGAAACGCCCAGTAATAAGAGTAATTTGGTTGTCAAACAGTACCCATTGTACTTCGAATGTGTATTGTAGTCCTTGCCAACTAGTTATTCTTTAGTTTTTTTTTTTTTTTGTGTGTAAAAGATGAGGTATTAAATTAGCCCAAACATAGTGTACTATTTCTTCAAGTGTCTTCTCATGTGCATAAGTGGTGGCTCCATTTCCAACTATATCTTCCAATTATAATCCTAAAAGCCAATAATTACATTTTTTTAGTCAAGCTTAAAGCCGCCAAGGATGCCTGAAATTTAGCAGAGACAAGGATTAGCTTGCCATGAATCTTCCAATTAATAATTAGTTCCACTCTATCACTCTGAGGAACTGATTAAAAAAGAAGAATTATAAATCCCAACATTTTATTTGAATAGGCCCCGTTCTGCTATGGTTCTTATTTTTAAAATACTTATTTTTTATTTTACGAGACAGATCATTCTCTCACAAATACATTATCATTAATTCAAAAAATAAATATTTATTTGAAAAATCAATATTTATTTACTTTAGCGGAACGTGACCTAGTTCAATGAATATATGAAAAAGACAAGGAACTATGATGAGCTTGGTTTTTAAATTTTACTTTAATCAGTTAAAAGTGCATATGAATGCGTGAATGTGTAAGTACCAAGATGAAAAAGAGAATGGAAGAGAAATAGAAAAAAAAAAAGGAAATTAATAGTGGTAACTTTTTATTAATTATTTTCCCCTTATTGAGAAGGGTAATAATGGTGATCACATGAAGTTCATGAGTCCTACTCATGAGAAAAACATGGGAGCAATTATGAGCTGCCCCCTTTCTTTACATGTCACACATAAATATAAATATAGTACCCCATTTGGTGTAAAAAAATTAAAATATAGAAATTAATTTTTTTAAGTTTTGAAAATGCTCGAATCTCCGTGGGAGACATTTAAAATAGGGCGGAGGGAGTACATGAAAAATTTATATTTACCCACTTGTATAAGATTGGGGATGACTTCTCGGCCGTCCCATTTGGAGACTGGACCTTCTCGGTCGGCTCCTGTGGGCTCATGCTGAGTCTACTTCAATGGTTGAAATCACCTGTTTCATGAACGATTACGATTGTTGGAGTAAATTCGATGTGATCTCACAAACAGTCGATCTCACGGTACGATTCTCAAAAGGACTATCGAGAAGCCATCTCCAAATTTAGGTGCAAAGTCTAGCTGGTAATTGATTTAATTCGTTACTGCGGAGTAGTAATAAATACGAATATTTCCAGGCGTATCTCGTGAAAAGGCTGCTGCTTTTGTAGGCTGGACTACTTTAATTATTGACTTTAAAATTCGTCAGTTTGATCAAAGTGATCAGATGGCACGACGTTCAAATGTGGTTAAAGAATAGTTTTGAAAATTACTCCCTCCGTCCGGATTTAATAGTTCATCATTCAATTCTAATCGGATAAAAAATGAGTTATATCTTTAAATTAATAATAAATTTTATATCTAATATGAATCTTGTTTGATATATCTCAATTAGTTCTATAAGACAATGTTTTCAAAATTACACAAAACATTATAAATTACAAAATATAATCGATTAAAAAATGACACGAACCTCAAAAAAAGACTATTAAATCCGGACGGAAGGAATAATTACTCCTAAATTAAGGAAGAAACCATATATAGTAATGGTCCTAAAGGTTTCTTATAATGTATGAAAGTTATTTGTAGGGGTCCTAATCGACATTACTTTTCCTAATGAGGGTTTTTTTGTAAGAAGCCCACAAGTTAGCGTTGTGGTAATCACCTGTCAACCAGTGGTCTTAACAAGTTTTTGATCTGTGATCCGATTCTTATTTGCATATATATTAAGTCTGAATTTTGTACTGATCTTAATTTAGTGAGCGATGAAATTGACATACCTATATAGTTAGTTGGACTGCTAAGTCCGAAACAGAGTAATAACAAGAAGTGGAGAAAAATACGTACGCACCATTTCATGCTCACAATATGGCCGTGCGTGCATACAAAATGAGGCGTACATTTCTTTCCGTCGGCAAAAAATGGAGTACTAAAATCATGAACATGTAATAGTGTGACATCACTAATTAATGAAAACTCTCACTTACATTATCCAATTATAGCTAGGAAAATCAAAAGCAAATTAAACCTCTCTAATTAATTATCAATACATGCTAATATTAGCTTTTCCTTTTAAATCTAATAATACTCCTTCAAACTATACATTTAGGAAATTGATTTCACACCTCCCTTTTCTCCATGGGCCAAGTGATTGAACTCTGTTTTTTATGTCTTTATTCATGTAGAATTACAAAATTACCCTTCATACATTTTTTTCATTCACACATAAAAAGGGTAATCATGTAATTTCACATCGCTACAAAGAAAAAAAAGTTCATTCGGATAAAAGGAGAGTGTGTGAAAATCAATTCCCTACATTTAATTTAAAAGTAGTCAAAATGGTGGGTAGGGATCTGGTACGGTGCATCTCTCTCCTTCTTGCTCAACTTGGGCACCACACCTCTCGGACCTCTAGCCCTAATCTTCTCCATATTATCACTTGGGACCTCAGGGGGCCTAACCGTCCTGATCAATGCCCAATTCACCCCTCTGAAAAACTCATGCTTCTTGATCTCGACCGAGCCCTTTGAGCTCCCAATCCTCCTCTTCGGATTCTTCGCAAGCAGCCTGCTTATGAGGTCTTGTACCTTGGCCATCTCCTCGTACTCCTTGCTCGTGCTCACGCCCATTCTCGGGAAGCTCAGCGGCTTCTTCAGTATGTTCATCAGCGTCTTCTCGTTGTTCTCTCCCTTGAAGGGGGTGACTCCGTAGATCAGCTCGTACAGGAACACCCCGAGCGTCCACCAGTCCACCGCGCTGCCGTGGCCCTGGCCGGAGATCACCTCCGGCGCCAGGTACTCGTGGGTCCCCACGAAGGACTTCGATCGGGCGGTGATCGGTTCGGCCACGAGTTCTGCATGATCATGAAATTTATCATCAGGGTGGTGACATTGTGCAAAGTAAATATACAAAATTTTATACAGAATAATATGACTAGGGGTGTGTTCCACTCAGGGGTGTTTTCGGTAGCGAAAAACTTGTAGATTTTTATTTGTGGTTAAGAAGCTGTCAAGTGTTTTCGATAGTGAATAAGTTGTTGAGAAATGTCGAGTTGTTTCCGGTAGTGAATAAGTTGTTGATAGGTTTGTGAGCAGAGTTACTGTAGCAAAAACAGTTTTTATTGACAACTTTTTTGTTAGTAAAAACGAGATGGTAAAATGCTAAAACTTTTTTTGTTAGTGGGAATGAGATGGTAAAATGCGTTAAATTTTTAGTATTTTTTGTTGGTGAAAACGGGGCCTAACTAAAATAAGTATTTAGGATTAAAAGTGATATTATGAGAGAATTACCTGTCTCGTAAAATCAAAACCTTAGAAAAACGGGACCTAAATTGCACATGTGTCTATTATTTTCGCGGTAATGCTCTACAGATATATAAGGTACATAAATATAGTATGTACTTGTTGAGTTGGGTGTCTCCCACTCCAATGAATAATGATAACATTCTTTAGAAACCTGACAGAAATATTTTTTAAGAATATTCTAGTTTTTTTTATTATACAAATTTCGAAACAATAAATATTTTCCTTACCCTCAATATCTTCAAGTATTGTTGTGGTGGCCACAACTCTGTTTCTCTTGGAGGAGGATAAGAAGCAGGAGAGCACAGGTTGCATGGGAATAGCACAAGAAGGTGTGGAGCATCTTTGGATCTTTTCGTGGACGTCCGGTTCGGCCACCGGGTCGGGTTTCCGCCTTACTAGAGTTGGAACGACGTCGCATTTGAGTGAGAGATCGAAATCTGAAAGCATGATGTGACCATCTTCCCTAACCAGCACATTTTCTGGCTTTAGGTCTCTGTAAACTATGCCCATCATGTGGAGATACTCTAGGGCTAACAGTGTTTCTGCGGCATAAAACCTGTGCATTTTTTAACATTTTTTTTAAATTTTTAGCGGCAGGAGAATTACATGTAAAGAATTTAAAATAACGAGACACTACGTTAACTGTGTAAGGTCTGCTAACGAATGACTCATGATAACTAATAATCATGAATTCTTCCCTGTAAATTCTTAGAAGTTGGAAAAACAGCCTCAAATTAATATTATTTTTGAGAAACTAGATTTGGGGTATTCTTGGAGTCAAATTTTATTTTTTAAGTACTTTAAAAGCTTAATTAATTTCATTGTAAACATTAATAATTTTTGCAGAAATTAAATATCAGATATGCTGAGTCAACTAAGGGCCTGTTCCGCTAAGGGAAATAAGCACTTATTTTTTTAAAAAAAATGTGATGTATTGTGAGAGAATGATTTGTCTTCTAAAGCAAAAAATAAAATTTAAAAAATAAGAATCTTAATAGAACATGACCTAAGTCGTTCCATGGTATTGACCCATATTCCGATACTGCTATTTGAAATACTGCTTTCCCATTTATTTTCTCAGTAATATTTCTTAAGAATATTGTTTAATTTTACAAACAAAAACAATATGTTAAAATAAAATAAAAAAAGGAACTCACTTTGCAGAGGAAATGCTAAACCGTTTAGACGGCTGCCGATGCCTAGCAGCAAGCAAATCTCCACCGGGGCAAAACTCCATAACCAAACAAGAATAATGAGAAGCTTCAAACTCCGCGTAAAGCGTCGGCAAAAACGGGTGGTCCAAAATACCCAAAATCTCCTTCTCCATTTCCGCTCTCACCAACTTCTTCCTCACCGCGAGCGCCTCCCTATCCACTACCTGCTAATAGTATGTCATTAGATGAACTCAAAAGCAAATCACGATTATACAGGATGTTAAACTTATGATGACTAGGACTTCTAACCCCAGTGGTCCCGAGATTCTTGGTTCAAGCTGATGGAACAGTGCAACACTCTTCATAATATATTCACTTCGTCCCATAAAGGTAGAATTCGTAAAACTAAAATTATTTTTAAAACTCATGCATTCTAATTATAGCAAAAGGGTTTTTTTTTCGAAATTTAGTCACATATTAATAACTCCCATTCCAAAAAAAAATCAAAATACTAACAAAATTTATAAAACATTTAGCCACACGCCACGTACCTTCATTGCATAAAAGCACGGCGGCAACCCGGACCCCAGAACCGGGTTAACCGGGTTCCTGATCTGGCAGAGATAAACATTCCCAATATCCCCGCTACCAACCCGCCGTATAATCCGGAAATGATCGAGCCCGACCCGGCCCGACTGGCTGCGGAGCCGCCGCATGGCTTCCCAGGCGGCCTGGTTGGCCTTGTGCGGCTTATGGGAGTGGGAGGAAAAGGCGGAGTCGCCGGAGGAGCTGGCGGCGGAGATGGAGCTGCGGCGGCTGCTCATGAAGCTCCGGGTTGAGTCCGGCAGGGTTATGGAGGAGCAGCTGCTGTCGTAGTCGGAGGAGTCGTCGAGTCGGGTTGCGGTTGCCATTGTGGTGGTGGCGGTGGCGGCGTTTTTTTTGTGTGGGTGGAGAACATGTGAGAGAGAGGTTGTCTGGCTGTCTTAGGGGTTTGTATATATAGAGAGGGTTTGTGGGGCTTCGTTTGGTAACAAAGTTACAAAGTGTTACTTTTTCTTTTTTTTGTAATGGAAAGAAGTGAAAGTGTGATTATATTTAAGGGCTTTGTATGATAGGAGGCAGAATGCTCTGTGCCGAAAATTCTTGTGCCGCTCTGCTGAGGGGTTTTCTGGCTATTGAATTTAAAACATAAACAAAAATCACACAATTCAATTACCAAAAAACCCCTCGAGACAGAGGCACAAGAATTGAATTTTCGGGACAGAGAAGATCGGACTCCATATAGTAGGGTGCAACTACACAGGCTAACACTGTTTTTGGAAGAGGAGTAATCAGTCATTATATGCTTGAATATATCAGATACATTCACCATGTGAACTTTTCTTTTTTGGGCTACAGTAATGCGTGAATATATTAACTTTAGAAAATTCAACTTTATTAAGGGGATGTATTCATAACAATTTGAAAACTAAATTTTCCACAAATGCCCTTCAATTTGAATTTGTACATGTCACATTAATTGAAGAAAGAAATTAAAGAAGGGTGATCTAGTATTTTAATGGGATTTTCTTTCTACGTCTTCCAAAATTGGATAAACAATTTGGAACAATGCGAAATCAAAAAGTGGACAAATAAAATTTGATACAAGGAGTATATTGCTACACGGTGTCGATATGATGCAGAAGGAAAATTTTACAATTAAGGGCACTACCGGCGTGTTTATATAGATTATAATTTTTTACTATTTTTTTAATAATCAACTTACAGAATAAGTTTAAGCATAAAAAAAATGGGTCAATAAGTATGAAAGTGTTTTTTTATTTAGTCTGATTAGTGGGACAATTTTAATAAATAGATGAACACTATGAGACGGAAGAAATATATGTGTAGAAATACTTTTTCATTTTCAATTGTGAATATCTTTTGAATGGCCATGATGTATCATGTTTTTTCATTTTTTCCTGGTACCTAATTTTAGTCGGGGGGACAAAAAATATATATCAATTGAAAACCAAATGGTTCGGACCATAAAAATGATATCCCAACGACTTTCATTTAAAGAACACATGATAGTCGAACCAAAAAAAAAATCTAAGACAAAGCCTGATATTACGCTTTATCTTTCTCTTTTACGTATGAAATACTCCAACATGCAACAAATACTAGTGGACTCCCCTTGAACAGTGCTACTACCTTAGTCAAATCTTGTCTCCGATATTGAGTTTTTATAATTCCATTTTATTTTTCCCCGTCATGATTAACTCCATTGCTAACTAAATTAATAAGATCATTTGAATGGTAGGCGGTCAAAAAGGCCATTATCCTTCTGCAAAGGGACCCCATGTGAAGCTCCTTTTGAATGGTAGTTTCAATATCCAAATTGAAGAGCCTCTGGTAACCTAATATGAAATGCCTTTTCTTTTATTTTTTCCGTTAACTAAATAATACTAATTATGAAAGTCTTTGCTGTAAACAAAAAAAGAAGTGATAATCCCATTAGATGGTATAGCTCTGGAAAGCTGGAGTCTGGAGAGTACATGAAGCACCCGTGTGCCCCATTCATTTCCACCTCAAAGACAAATTATATATACATATATACAGTTCTCTTCCTATCCACGCCCTCGCACCGTCTGCACCTCCCATTTTCCAATCGAATTGCGACGATCCGAGCCGCTCAATATGTTCGGAACGTGATTTTAAGGGTACCTGCGAGAAATCGGCAAAAAAAAATTGATCTGGAAGGGTTTGATTTGAGCAGTTTTTTATTGAATCGTTCAATAAACATTGTTCGGATCAAGCCCTTCCCGGTCATTTTTTTTGTCGATTTCTCACGGGTACCCTTAAAATCACGTTCTGATCACATTGAGCGGCTCGAATCGTTGCAATTTGATCAAAAAATGGGAGGTGCGGACCATAGCAAAGTCAGGGATCCCTGACTTGAAAACTGGTGTACATATATATATCACGAGCCTTCCTATAAGGGTGTATGCACTGTGTTAAAGTGTGGACGTCCCCTTTCTCGATAGAATTTTGATGATCAGAACCGTTCAATGTATTTAGAACGTGATTTTAAAGGTACTTGCTAAAAATCAGCAAAAAAAATGACCGAGAAGAGCTCCATCCGAGTAGTTTTTTTTGAACCGTTCAATGAAAATTGCTCGAATGAAGTCCTTCCCGGTCAGTTCTCATCACATAAAAGTTGACACAAGTTTTGCGAGAGACCCATTTTAGAGTCTCACGCAAATGATCGGAGCCGTTCAATTTGTTTAAAATGCATTTTTAAGAGTTTCCGTAAAAAAAATCAACTCGTTCAAATATCGGTAAGTGCGTGATCGATTCATTCAATTAATTCCTGACAAATTTTACAGGATAAAACTCAATGAACTATATATATATATATATGGTGACCTTGTAGCTTGTACTATCTGTTTAGTTGTTATTGGTTTAGTCTTTATTATGAGCTTGCCATGCATGTGATCTAATATATAGGGGAGACCTGTATTGAGTTTACGCGGCCAACTTTTTTGATAACAAGGACAGTCGAGGCCAACATACACACACTTTAATTCTATACTTCGTATTATGAGTTAATGAATTTTTTTTTTGCCAATAAAAAAAAAAACATACACACACCTTAACCAATCCTTAGAAAATCAATCTTCCTATCCAGAATGGATGGTCATTTAAAGCCGAAGCAATCTGTCACGACCTAGATTTTCAACGTAATTAAATAAAGCTTTTTCAATAAAAGATCTTCGGATAATGTACTTAATAGCCCCAAATAGTTCCCTCCTGTTAAACTTTACCAAACAAGTCCCAATTTCAAAAGAATATACAATTTTGGCACTCCGGCCCCAAAGAGATTACAAATGTTTGTACGGACAAACCATGAAGTTACAAAACTCATCTTTATCAAAAGAATGTCTATTACATAAAATGACTATGTATCTAAATCAGAGTTAGCTTCCAAAAGCCCTTTTCACTTCCAAGCACGCAATTTATGCAAATCACTGTCCATCGTCTAAACCTGAAAAGAAAGATTAGGTTGAGCTATGCGAGCCCAGTAGGAAAATCTTTACTAAATTTATGTGCAAACAAGATGATATGTGCATAGGGAAGATGACAAGGGTGTACGGTTCAATCAATGGTAACCATCTACAAGAGAGTGTGGCAATGCTTAGTGTAAGCGCTCTAGAATGTACCACTATCACAAACATACGTCAAGTCCAAGGGACACGACCCCTCTAACAATCCCGATTCAACTCACTAACACAAACCTCCACGAACCGTATTTCCACCCCTCACGTTACGGTACAATGTCTCAAGAGTTACCGTATTACCACCCCTCGCGCTACGGTAAACCCCGACCGTTAGAACCATCGTATTACCACCCCTTGCGCTACGAGATCCACAAGAGTCTCCGTATTTCCACCCCTTGCGTTACGAGACTTCCCATTCTGACTTTCGACTCACAATAACTACTTCTGCACTCACGATACAAACCATGACTCTTTTACTATCACATTCATAAGTAAAACACCACACGACATGCCAACCATGTTTCAACGATACCATAGACATTTCCAAGAGTCAATCAATAGATAAGATGCATTCCAACACAACGTTAACCAAACAAACTACGACTATTTCGACTAACGGAAGGTCAACGTAATGAGCACAAGGTCATTCAACCATAGGAATTCAATTGGACAAGCTTGAGATAGTTTAGGAGGTGTTACAAGGGTGTTAGAAGTGTCCGGGGTTCAAAACAATCGAAGTAGAAGCAGCGAAGTCAAAACTGCCCATAAGGAACTGGTATCGATACGGCCAAAATGGTTGTATCGATACAGGATGCTTATCAGCAAAGTCCATTCTGTTTTAAAGATGTATCGATACGGCAAGAATCCCGTATCGATACGGAGAGGTTTCGAGCAGATTTTTCTGCAGATATCAGAATCTCAAGCACAACACCAACAACAACAACATCAAGCACGGATTTCACACCTTATCAAGCTATTTACACATAAAAGTAGCCAAGAAATTCCTACCTCAAGGTCGTATGAACTTCCCCCGAGCCAAACGAGCCCTAGATCTTGAAATACTCCGAAACCAAGCCGAACAAACTCCCACCGAGCTAGACCCACGAAATTTGAGCTTGGAGGAGCAAGGATTGAAGGTTTTTGGTGGGGGTTTTGTGGAGTTTTGAGTGAGAGGAGAGGAGAGAGAGAGAACCGGCGGAGGGAGAGAGGGAGCCGAGAGTTGGGTTTTGGGGAAAATGATCCCCTACTCCCAATTACACCTATTTATACCTCAAAATCTTCAAATCACACATTTACCCTTCGATCTTCTATTCCTTCACTTTGGTCCTCGAATCAATTATTTACCAATTAATCCATAATTTTCTCAATTAGACATTTAACAAATATTTCAAGAATTAAAATTATTCGGGTCTCTACAATCTATCCTCCTTAAAGAAATTTCGTCCCGAAATTTACAACTCAAGCCAATCAAGATTATGCATCAACAATCTTGCTCATGCCACATCACATATCACCAAACAATAATTCAACGATCATAAAATTTGAAATTTCAAAACTCACATTGATCAATTCGGAAACAAATGCGGATACTTCTCCCTCACTTCGTCTTCCCTTTCCCACGTCGACTCTTCCTTTCTGAGATTACTTCAAAGAACTCACACTAACGGAATGGTTTTACCCCTCACGACTTGCTCGCGCGAATCAAGGATATGTATCAATTTCTCCTCAAGAAATCCACCAACTTCTAATCATCCCTATCTAATTTGGATTTGCATAGGTACTCAAGTCTGTTGAATATTAGTACTAAAGTTCTAATCCCACATAATTGCTTAACAATCAGATCAAGATCTATCAACTAGTGCACCCACGTTCTCCAAACTCTGAAATTCACATTCCTATTCCTTGTGCCTTATTCCAATAAGTATACATCTACCTACCAAGAAGGATGTATCGAAAGCTTATAAAACTCCAATTCTTATTTCCCTCAATCCAACGAATCAAAATTTTCACATACTAATTTAGAGTACCCAACTTGTCTGTATTGAAATAGAATCAAGAAAAAAAAATCATCATCCGCTTAATAGCGTTCTAAATGAATTCTCAAGAGCTAACTAATCACTTGGTACCACTTGATCTAATATACACCTTGTATAATAACGAATTATCCCTTTCCTTATCACATGATGTTAAATTCGTTGAAGTAGCATGGGCCATCTCTAACTTAAAACTCAGGCTTGATAATTTCCACCTTGTAGCCACCATGTTCAATAGTACCCCCACAAAAGAATCTAACTAAGCATGCATATTTTACCAAAAGATACTCACAGAAAACTCAAAGAAAGGGAGTGACTTATTCACAAACGAGATTCATAATCATAGAATGAGTCCAAACTAAACTTAGCTTGCAAGCAATCTAAGATCCAATTATTAGACTACATAATGATTCATTACCCTCTGCTCAATCACAATCATCAACTTGCCATAGTTAAACTCCTCACTCTTCAAGTTATTGATATTTCTTTCAACTCCAAGCGTAGACGCGTCCCACAATCGATCCAACTCTATTGATACTGCTAATGATAGACTGCAACATTACTCCCTTAATTATCCCAAATGATCCTATGCATCTTGGTACTCACTTCCCCCTCACAAAGACACGATTAACTTTCCTTGGTGTGGCGAAATACATAACACCAAACCACTAGCCATTATCTCCAACTCACATCCCTGTCCACCCACAGAATTTCTTTTACCGACTTTACAAACCCAACCAAGATTCCAACATCACTCCACATCCCTCAGCCTACTCGGAATCACCACCGACTTCCATCTTGGAAACCCAAACCTACTCCTACGGCAACGTCCCTTCTACATGACTCAACACGACACAACATTAAAACTACTCAGGTGAACTCTCAAATCCATTACTCTCCTTACCACAAGCCATTAACTACTCTCAACTAAGAGTTGATACATCGTGGAAACTTCTCATATCAAATCTTCCGATCATATCATTGATGCTGTTAAGGAAAGGACATGTGTCAGGTTCCAACTACAAAACAACTCCACTTAGTCACCCAAAGAATAACACTGCTAATTATAATTGAGACATGGTGACCCTTATCAATTTCTAGGTTCCAATAGAGTCATGAAAACTAATGCATCTTAGGACAATCTCCCATACAATAGCAATACTCAAGATATGCTCCCTCGAGAAAATAAATGCTAGGTCAAAGTCTAAGCGTCTGACGTGATGATATCAAAAATTAAATAACAACCACGAGTCTCAATTTACGATTTTCAATAGTATGTGTATAGTGTCACACGTCATTAAGTAAATTTCTTCCTTCCCCCTTTTTGACATTATCAACAAGTAGCCAACATAACAAAAACTTGGGATGAGGTTCACTCCGCTGGGATGTAACCGACTCTAAGCCTATACTGTTACCATTTCCAAAAGGTACTATACGAATAGTCAATTTACACAAAGCATTACTCTTTTTCAAAAAGACCCCCCTTTTTTTTTTTTTTTTCAATCACACACATATATAACTCCGTAGGGGTAAAAGTTCTCAAAACTAAAATCCACCACTTCACATTTTTCACTATACTTACTCGACGCCCCAAATAGAAGACTTGATTCAAATGCGGCATGTGTCTACAACGTTCAATTAGTCTCACTTGTTCAATGTACATCTCACGAAGACTGAACTAGACTATCAAGATTCTCAATAAGACTATAATCTAGAAAATGAAAGACATGTAAAGCACTAGTCAACTCGTAAGCCATAACAAAACAAGGAGTTGAGAATAGAGATTCCAATCATCGCATAGCGTTACGTCAAGCTAAAGGATTTGTGCCAATCAACTCCAGTACGTTTCTATCGATTACATATTTGACCAGGGACATGTATCCACACATCACATCACTATCTACTTAGTACTGCATTCAAAGGACAAACTTCACCCACTAGGATTACACAACCAGTCAAACCAGAAAATCTAAACTAAATAGCAGCACATTTTATGCACGAATATCTCAGTAAACCAACCGTTGACTCATCGTACAAATTAATAGCGTTGCACAGTACCAAACACACCTACACATCATCGGACTCATACAGTACTCAATACTTCACAATTCATGGCTTTAGGAAGCCCAACAGTTATCTCATTCCTTTCAATCTCGTGATGCCTCACACGACCTCTATTCACTTCACCAGTCTAGAGCATTCTCATTCATTCGGTCAAGTCAAATCACGTATTTCTCATGTTCACAGTCTTAAACATCACTACATCACATCACAAATACACGTATTATCAATTCTAATTATTCCTCTATTTCAACAACTTTACAACCTAGTAACATGCCTATACTTCTCGTTACATTCTAAGACTCCAACTACTTCGTCACTTAAGAATCAATCTCACTCACACCAACATCCTCTAATAGTTCCGCTCACCACAAGTTTCACATCTCACGATTGTCCCTCAGCTAAGAAATCATATCAACCTCAATTTTCCTCAAAGGCATTCGCCATATCTACACTTGACCTCAAGAACAACAACTTCCATTACCACTACCATCTCTGCTGTCACCATCATTATCACTATTTTCCCTTCATCTCTCTTAAACAAATTTATCGTCTCAATGGCATTCCTTCATATGTCCTATACTGTCATTAGTCTAGTCCGCGTACCCGATTATACACCATGATCGATCTCTACACTCCAATCCTTCTTTTCACAACATATTATTTCTCCACATGCCTATCACTTCAAAGTTCCTACCATTCCCACCCAGGACACCAATTACATTTTGCCTCATTGTCAACCTCAACAGCTCACATTTGTATCGCCCTCACTCCAGACAAATTTCTCACCACACACTTACATCAATCACTCGACTTAAGTCACATAGATATAATTTACCTTAGCGATGACGACTACAACACTATAACCCTTCTCAAGCCTAGAGTTCTAGCCCCTATACCCAATCATAGTGTCCAATTGACTTTCCGAGACTTCCATCTAGAAGGAGCGGTGATCAAGCGCCTCTTCCAGTTGGATTTCTTCAGTAGTCGCCTGGGTGTCCAGAAGACACATACCGTATCTAGACACCCTACCTATAACCCTCATCTTCCTAAATCAACCTCAACAACCAATATAATAATGACAAATCACAATCATTACCACAACAAGATATCATCCCCCTTCAAACACGTTCGGGACACTCACTAGTTTGACCCTCCAGCTATGATATACCTCACTCACCTTCTGGACAAACTCTGGTTCCTATGATGCAAAGAGAAATATTACCCTTTGTATACCTACACTCGATACAGCCTACATCACATAAGATTTGATTAACGCAATTTAGACCCAATAAGTAATCCACGCAATTCAAGTAAAACACATCCAGCACTTCTATTACATACTAACAGATACCCCCTCTCACAAGTCGACCTCGCCACTAAGCATAAGCACTACCACAATCTTCGTCCTTTCATATTCTTTCCTGTCTAACATCTCATCTATATAAAAAAAAAGGCACCTTACCACAAATGGCTCAAGAACAAAACTACCAACAGTAGCGATAACAATATTAACGGTCGCAACCATAACCACCATAAGGAGATCAAACTTCTCATTTTCTCAGACACAAGTACCAGCTTTTAACTATTTCATGTAAGCATATACATATGCAATGCCTATTCAGTGAACACATGTCGGTCATGCAAGCACACACATGTTTTTGTTAAAAAAAAAAAGTGATAATCTTTGAACCCATGAGACTAAGTCTCCCCACGGTCTCTAGGTATTCTAAACCTAGATGCTTTGATACCAATTTGTCACGACCTAGATTTTCAACGTAATTAAATAAAGCTTTTTCAATAAAAGATCTTCGGATAATGTACTTAATAGCCCCAAATAGTTCCCTCCTGTTAAACTTTACCAAACAAGTCCCAATTTCAAAAGAATATACAATTTTGGCACTCCGGCCCCAAAGAGATTACAAATGTTTGTACGGACAAACCATGAAGTTACAAAACTCATCTTTATCAAAAGAATGTCTATTACATAAAATGACTATGTATCTAAATCAGAGTTAGCTTCCAAAAGCCCTTTTCACTTCCAAGCACGCAATTTATGCAAATCACTGTCCATCGTCTAAACCTGAAAAGAAAGATTAGGTTGAGCTATGCGAGCCCAGTAGGAAAATCTTTACTAAATTTATGTGCAAACAAGATGATATGTGCATAGGGAAGATGACAAGGGTGTACGGTTCAATCAATGGTAACCATCTACAAGAGAGTGTGGCAATGCTTAGTGTAAGCGCTCTAGAATGTACCACTATCACAAACATACGTCAAGTCCAAGGGACACGACCCCTCTAACAATCCCGATTCAACTCACTAACACAAACCTCCACGAACCGTATTTCCACCCCTCACGTTACGGTACAATGTCTCAAGAGTTACCGTATTACCACCCCTCGCGCTACGGTAAACCCCGACCGTTAGAACCATCGTATTACCACCCCTTGCGCTACGAGATCCACAAGAGTCTCCGTATTTCCACCCCTTGCGTTACGAGACTTCCCATTCTGACTTTCGACTCACAATAACTACTTCTGCACTCACGATACAAACCATGACTCTTTTACTATCACATTCATAAGTAAAACACCACACGACATGCCAACCATGTTTCAACGATACCATAGACATTTCCAAGAGTCAATCAATAGATAAGATGCATTCCAACACAACGTTAACCAAACAAACTACGACTATTTCGACTAACGGAAGGTCAACGTAATGAGCACAAGGTCATTCAACCATAGGAATTCAATTGGACAAGCTTGAGATAGTTTAGGAGGTGTTACAAGGGTGTTAGAAGTGTCCGGGGTTCAAAACAATCGAAGTAGAAGCAGCGAAGTCAAAACTGCCCATAAGGAACTGGTATCGATACGGCCAAAATGGTTGTATCGATACAGGATGCTTATCAGCAAAGTCCATTCTGTTTTAAAGATGTATCGATACGGCAAGAATCCCGTATCGATACGGAGAGGTTTCGAGCAGATTTTTCTGCAGATATCAGAATCTCAAGCACAACACCAACAACAACAACATCAAGCACGGATTTCACACCTTATCAAGCTATTTACACATAAAAGTAGCCAAGAAATTCCTACCTCAAGGTCGTATGAACTTCCCCCGAGCCAAACGAGCCCTAGATCTTGAAATACTCCGAAACCAAGCCGAACAAACTCCCACCGAGCTAGACCCACGAAATTTGAGCTTGGAGGAGCAAGGATTGAAGGTTTTTGGTGGGGGTTTTGTGGAGTTTTGAGTGAGAGGAGAGGAGAGAGAGAGAACCGGCGGAGGGAGAGAGGGAGCCGAGAGTTGGGTTTTGGGGAAAATGATCCCCTACTCCCAATTACACCTATTTATACCTCAAAATCTTCAAATCACACATTTACCCTTCGATCTTCTATTCCTTCACTTTGGTCCTCGAATCAATTATTTACCAATTAATCCATAATTTTCTCAATTAGACATTTAACAAATATTTCAAGAATTAAAATTATTCGGGTCTCTACACAATCCCTATTTGAACCGACCCCATAAGAGTTAATTTATAGCACCTAAAAGGTTTTGAACCGAGACAATGAGACTCTCTTAAGAGGGAGCTAGCAACTTCTAAGTCTGATCAGGCCTTGAAAATGTTCGTAGTTGACTTTACAAAAATCAATTAATGATAGAAGGAGAAATGTTTTTTTAATCTACTTCTAATATTTACTTCTTCAATTAAAAGTAAGAACCCAACTGAAGATGTTCGTAGTGGTGGAGATTATGGCCAAGCCGGGTGACTCTTAGAGCATCTCCGGCCCATTTCCAAAGCTTCAAAAAAATAATGAAGCATGAATATTGCGACATATTTAAGGGAGATTTAGTAATTAATCTCCTTTTTTTTTTACTTTTTGAAAAAATCTTAAGGGTAGAGCAAGTCATTGGAGGGAGTCATGCACCAACGACCAAAAGTCATTATTGAGCTCCTCTCCATACCCCATACCCCATACCTCATCTCGCCATACCCTTCAATAGAATCAATACTCTCAATTTTTGTCCACTTCTCGTGTCCAAAACTATATATGGTCCGAACCGTATTGAGAGGAGCTGATCCCATGACTCTAGGGCCCCGTTCAATTGCCAAGAAAGTACAGGAAATGATGGGAAAATCAACTTTCCCATGACTTTTGTAGTGTTCAGTTGGCAGGAAAGTAGTGGGAAACATGTTTTTAAGTTTTCCTGCAAGATTTACTTTCTTGCAAAAGTGATCCGGCCAAAAGCATAGGATTTTGCGTCATGGGAAAAGTTTTATCCATTGTGGGGCCAAAATAATTGGCGGGTAAGAAAAAAAGTGAATGACGCCAATAACAAAAAAAAAAAATTAGGGTTCTTAGAAAGACACTTCGAGATTTACGTGAGCAACAATAATTTCGACTACTATGGTGCTTTCTGAGATAATTGTTGTGGAAAAAAATTTGGTATTTCATTTTTTTTGGAAGTATTTATTTATCTCGTCATTAGTCTTCAATTTTGTTTTGTACTAACTAATTTTCAGTGAGTTTTTGCATCGGCAACTAATCAAGCACGGTTGTTTAATATTTATTTATTTAGTTATCATATACTTAATTTTTAAACTTTATTTGTATGGTTGATTATCAGAGAATGTCAATTTAAATGGGAGATTTGCATGACCATTCAGAATATATCAAATTGAATAGGGAATTGCAAGTCGATTTTTTCATTTCATGTTAACGCTTTGCATTAGATAAAATACATTTTCCGTATGTGTTAACTTTTGAAATATGATAGCATATTATTTAGCTCTCAAAGTTAATTTTATTTAAAATTAGCTATGGGAATAAAAATAAAGAAGTTTCTCATAAGTGTATTTTCCCGGTAAATGAACCACTAAACTTTAGTTTTTCTGCCAAAAAAAACTGTCAAACGAACACTCACAAGAAAATAGATTTATTTTTCCTTTACTTCACTTGACTTAACTTTTCCTGAGAATAACTTTCCGGTACAACATTCCTGGCAACTGAACGAAGCCTAGGTAGTGGACGAGGGAGGTGGGAACGAATATTATTGATACTCGTTTCCAAAATGCGGGAAACCTTTTCGTGTTTAGCAGAATATTTTCACATGCTTTGGAAAGCAAAATAGGAATTTATCATGTTTATCCATGCTTCATTTCTTTTGGATTCTCAATCCCTAAAATAACAATGGCATTATTTTGACTAGGGGTACAATTTTGAGCTTTTCTATTTTCAGATGAGATAAAATTAAAAAGCCTATCCAACTTCATAATATAAAATACTTACCATACAAAAAACTTCATATTATTTAAGTACTTTGCTTTTGTTTCCTTCTGCCTTTGTTTGGTTATGCAAGGTGTCCGTTAGTCAAGCATACAAGTATTATTTAATTTAGCTTCACTGCTCTAGTGATGTCTTTGCTCAAACTAAATAAAATAATTTGCGATAGCATAGTTTGTTGTGTATTTTGTGTTTTGCAGATCCGTATTCTGTGTTCTGTTCCTAATTAAGCCCTAGTTTGGCCTTCGTTCGTCGCTGGCGTGTCTTAATTATTGTAACAGCGACAGCACAGTTGTACTCTTTCCTTATCTTTATCAATGTATTTCAAATGTGTTCGCCAAAAAAAAAAAAAAAAACATAGTACATCTCTAAAGTAGTGCGTGGAATTCCAAAATATTGGACATGGACTAAAGGTAGTGGTATGGGATCCAATATCATATCAAAGTAAAGGTGTCTGCATACTTTTGTAGAGTTTTCATGCCTATGGACAAAAAGTAAAGCTGCCAAAGTTCCTTTCAGAAACCAAACAACTAATGATCTTTGTAAAAGCATGTAGTCCCAATTCCCTATTTAAACTCTTTATTGTCCAATTTTGTTTTAACTTTCCTTGTGTTTTCACTTTTCAATAATTAATCACTTCTTGTTTCTAGCTACAATTCAATGAGCTATTCCCTTGTTAATGAAAATCAAAGTACATCTTTATATAATCATCAAACTACCTCTCAACAAAATAAAGATGACATTTTTGATGAGATGAGTCATATGGGTTTCATATCGCAAGAGGCTTGAAGCTTGTATTTTTGCTTCTTCACTCAAAATTAGGTGTTGTTTGATAAAATTAAAAACTAAAGCTAAAAGCTGAAAAATTAAGTGTTGACAATTGAATGCTAGCCGGATTTTTTTATGATAAAAGTATCAAGAGCTGAAATAATTGTTTTGATATAAAATTAAATGAGTATTATAGCTTAAATTATTTTTTATTGTTCTCTTTTAATTTATTAATGGATGTCATATTGTATAGTTATGGTGGTGGAGAGATGGTGATAATGGTGGTGGTGGTGGTGGTGGTGGCAGCAGGTGGTGGTGTGGCAAATATGGTTGTAGCGAATGTGGTGTGGTGAAATATGGAGAGGGTGGTGGTGGAGAGCACTTCGAGTAATGATAATAGCTAGCGGTGGTGGTGAAGAAGTGTGTGTGGTGGATGTAGCAGTGGAACATGCATGATGGATAGACAGAGAGATACTGATGGTTGGAACGGTGGAGGTGATGTTGGAGAGATGACGGTGATGGGTGGTCGTGATTGGAATAGGGATAGTGATAGTGATATATAGTCGGGCGATATGTGCCAACTTAGTTGGGATTTATTAATTGATACTATTTTTTTCATTCTCCTTTTTAGCTAGCTTGCTGTATTTCTTGCTCAAATTAATTAATGAAATTTGTTCTTATTTATAAAAAGAATTCTTACTTCACTGCATCAATCGACAAGTCAAAAGGAGAAGGGGGGAAAAAAGAGGAAGGAAAAAACCCTAATCCCACGGTGATGATTAAGTGGGTCATGGCTATGTGATCATCACAAAGATTGCATAGTAAGTTCACTCATTTGTCAAATCTCATGTTGAAGCTAAAATCTAGCATAAGTATGGCAAAATCAGACTCCGCCCTTGTGCTAAATTCAGGTTCCGTTTGTTTTGACGTAAAACATTTAGGATAGTAAAATATTTTTCATGTAAAACGTTTTTACAAAAGTTATTTTCCCCAAATTTAATTTTTGGTGTTTAGTTGGCATTTGAGAAATCATAAAAGGCCACAAAATAGAAAATAAGCACTTTTCAGAAAATAACAAAATAGTCAATTCACACACACACACATATGAAAATTTCAGTCTGAAATGTGTGTGAGAGAGAGAGAGAGAGAGAGAGAGAGAGAGGTGACTGGTGGGTACTGAAAATTTCAGTCTGAAATGTTGGAAGTTACAAGTGAATACCTCAGTTGGGCCGTTGGGGGTTGCATTAGTTGGGGATATGGGGGGAAAAGTCCGAGTGCTTGCCGGGAGTAAAACAACTTACCAAAGTTGAGTGAAAATTATTTTCACCCGGATCATGAAAAACGTTTTACCATGGAAAATGTTTTCCAACTTTTTATCCAACCAAGTAAAGGAAAATAAGTAAAATATTTTAGTCTAAACAAACGGAGCCTCAATGTCAAATTTTGGAATGCCTTGTTACCTTCTTCTTTTTTTCATTCGTTAATACTATAATCTATACTATCCTAGAGGATTTGGGGGAGGGGGAGGGGGCTTACGGGGATCGAACTTTACCCATGTGCATGGAAGTATGTAAGGGAGGCCAACTGCACTTCACCCCAGTTGCTGCCTTGTTACCTTATAAGTGCCAAATTTGGCATTTAACTTTGGAAATTGCCAAACTTGCCACATTACCGAAGTTATTTGATTTGCATCCAGAAATGAGTTGGGTTCAATTCCATGCTTGATTAAGATTGTATCGAAATGGTCACACTCAATTGGTGGAGCAAGTCAGAAAAATGACTTTGGTGATGCTATTTTGATATCCCCGTGACTTAGCTCTAATCAAATAAGAAAATAAATATAAACAATTAGTCTAAGGTCACTATAGATGTTTGGACCAAGATCAATTCCGGCGGCGACGACTTTTCTGGTCAACTTTCGGCAAACTTTCTGGCGCTGATCAATTTTCCAGCAAACTTTTTGATGCTGGTCAATTTTTTGGCGAACTTCCGACACCATCAAATTTTCCAGCCAACTTTCCGGCGATGATGTGGCGGGAGGGGTAAATAATTTTTATGTAATGTAAAGGCATTTTTGTTAAGGTGAACCTAGTAGGTTTCTAATTGGGTGGCCTAATGAGTTTCAAAATAAGAATAATGAATTAACTAGAGAGTAAATCTCCCCAATAAATATAAACCCAGAAACTAACATAAATTTGGAGCATTTCACAGTAAAATATATACTGATACATAATGCATTGAATAAGGTTTGGGGTGACTGAGGTGTTGAAGATCATATACAATCTTGATTTTGTCATGGATAGGATTGGACTGTTGAAAGAACTCAGAATCTCTCCTCTGTAATCTTCTAAACGATTAAAAACAAACCCAACGGATAGCTCGAGTGGCGACAGAGGATGAGCAGTAAACTCAAACATCCTGAATCCGAAACTTGTCAACCTCTTAGGGCAGCCGCAAAAGAGAAATATCTCGTGAATTTCCTAGTTCCGGTGAAGGCGGCTTGCCTTTGATAGGACCGGGGAGGGGTTAGTTGAAGTGCAGGTACGCTGGTCCGGACACCCTAACCATCGAACCAAAAGGAAAAAAATTAAAAACAAACTACAAAACATGTTTCTTTCTTATCCTTCACTTCATTTCTCCCCTTTTCTCTGCAAGATCTTATCTTCTTCACTTTTTGTTTCAATTTCAGGCAACACACCCAGCAGAAATTGTAGCCATCTCAGAGCTAGCAGGGAAGCAAATATGTTGAAACTCTAAATGCTCCATAACTTGCCCCATACATTCTTCTCCCCCAACCATTTGAATCTCATCAAAAACACCTTTTTCTTCCCCAATATCTTCCAAGTCCAATCAAATCCAATTTCATTTACGAAACCTGCAATTGCTTTTAAATAGCTTAAAGGTCGGAAATAACCTTGCTATTCTACAATATCGATCCTACATTTTCTTCGCTCGTCTGTTGATCGATGTTGTAGTCGTGATCCGATAACTAATTTGACGTACCCATTTACAGATTAATAAAATTTTCTTTGAAAAATAATTAAACTATTAAGTAGGAGTTAGGTAAAAGGCACAGATCATGCCAGGCCTTACCTTGCCTTGCCCGGTAACTAGCACAAGCCGAGCCATTGCTTTTGTAATCTTGTCTTAAATTTAATGCTTGTTTTAAGAAACCACTGTTTTGGCCTGTGGATTGTATATATGTTCCTTGCAATGGTCAGTGACACAGACACGTTATGTCATGGCCTATGCCGGTGAAGTGCAAGCCATGCCTAGCCTGGTGACATGCCATGCCTTGCATAACCCGGTAACAAACATATGGCCACTATATATATATACTCTACAAAGTTATATATAGAGAAATCGATGGAAAAGATATTGGAAGAAGACAAGATACAAGAAAATGGAAGTACCCACCAGAATCATTACATCTCAACTGTAAAGCTCTCACTCCTCTTGTCAATAATGTGCAAAAAATGCAGTGACTAGAGATGGCCAAACTGACAACCCCACAAACACCAAAATAATAAAACAGCCAAAAGTAAATTCAGAAAGCCCATGGTTATAATTCATTAAGAAACAAAATCAGGGAAAATGGAATATATTTTTTTAAAGAAAATACGACATGGATGCATATGCTTGAGAAGTGTAAACTGATCTTTCTCTGTTTATAGCTAGGACTTTGTCTGGGACATATCATCATGGGCAGCTCCAACTCAAGGACTCTGAAAACATCTTCCTTTCTTATAATTTAAAAAAAAAAATTGAATTTTTTGATTTATATGTTTTTTTAAATAAAACAAGATACATGTCATTATGCAAGATGACTGAAGCAATTAGAAGAAGGAAACGAAAAAACACGCTTCAATTTGGTTTAATGAGTCAAATATGGTGTTTGATATGGGACCCAGATTAAAAACAGGCTGGGATGGTTGTGATCACTTGTACTGCCCTCTCGACGAGCCATTGAAGCCATATTCTTTTATATGAATCAAGATTCTCTCATGATCCTGTCAAGTGACCATCATGTGATGCAAAATAAGACCCACCGCGGTCGCACTTTGATGATTGCAGGTGTTCGTTTGTGTGTCTTGATGTGTTCTGATTTATGAGGAAAAACCACAGTTTGGTCAACCATGGATAATGGCTTGATTGGATCGTATTAAACGTAAGAGAAATAAATGGTTAATTTCTCTTGTCACAATCATATGCTTCTTTCAAATAGATATCGATATACGATAAATTTGACTTTTGTCATAGATGAAGAACACATCGAGACCTACAAAACGAAGGATTCGATCGTCACACTCCAAAGGACCTTTTTAGAAGCAATATAATCCATAATGGTCGGTCAAATTTTTTGACAAACAGGGCACAAACTATTGTTGGCAGCTCTAGTTGGACTTTTGGAGAGGAAGGCCCAATTGGGTCAAGGCCTGGCCCAATCCAAAATGGACACTGACACTGGCCCAACCCAATTGGGTCCAGTTAGACATGGACACTGGCACACTTCCTCTAAATGGACTGTATCAGAGCAGCCAATTTTTTCGATTCAGGTGTTTTTCTTCGGGAAAATGACGGCCCGGGATGTGTTTTGATAATTAATACCTGCCAAGAACATGTTGAGAATATTTTTTAATGTTAAAAATGTCCTTGGCAAGTATTAATTATCAAAACACGTCATTGGCCGTCATTTTCCCTTTTTCTTTTTGAGGAATTTAGAGGCCGGCCCTTTTTTAGGCTCCGTCACCAAATTAGTCTCCTCGCGTATTATAGCTACCCGATATAGTCCCGGCCTGTTATTTTGAACAAAAATACCCCTCGGATCACATATATAATTCACATAATTACAATTCACAAAGTTCCAAAGGGGCAAAAAAGTCGTTATGCAACCTAACAAAGCCTATTCAGGTTTGGTAACAATACTCAAGGAAGAGTTGAAACCGAAGCTAAAAAGTAAGACCGGTCTCTAATTTCCTTCTTTTTTTTCTATGTCGAGCATAGTTGAATTGCATTCAAAAGAACATAACTTTAGATCAATTATGTGAGGCATGTAATATCTAAATCAAGCCCAATACATAACAATCCAGAAGAAATTGCCCATACGGGAAAGAAATAAAGTATTCTCTCCGTCCGATAAAGATTGTCCATTTTCACTATTCACACATTTTAGAAAAGTTATCTATAGTTTGTAATTTATTTTTTTTATGATTAAAAAAATTTATTTTACTAATAGTAAGTGAGATCTATCAAATATAATCCATATTGCACATAAAAAATATTTATAACCTAAAAACATAGGTAAGTTTTTAAAAGTGCGTGAATAATGAAAATAAAAAATCTTCGTGGGACGGAGGGAGTAACAAATGAAACACTACTGAGAACTAAGGAAAATGATATTGGCACTCCAAAAATTGATGCAAACACTCCAAAAAACAAAGGAAAGTGGCTTTGAAATTATATTGATTTTGGAGTCCCTGCATCAATTTTTGGAGTGCCAATATCATTTCCCGAGAAGTAATCATCATTTCATGCATTCGGCAAGATTTGACTCATTGACCTCTTAAAGTACTCCGAGTTAGTTTCAGAAGTTTCCGCAACTTGATTCATCATCAATAAGACAAAAATCAGGACCTGGACCTCGACGTTTTATTTTTACCATTTGTGATTTGTTTAGTTTCACAATCACAATGACTCAGATCTTTTTTGTCTTTTAATCGCCATGTTTTCGGCACGACCGCTAGAATGTCACAGGCTGAGAAATTTTTCAGTGCCGGGTGGGCACGGGACACGTGGTGCCCGGCACCATCTCGGCCGTCCAATGAAGTTTTAGACGGTCCAGATCTGTTCGGCTGCCGAGGGGTATTTTAGTCATTTCACACTTTAAAACAGCCGAACAGATCTTGGCCGTCCAAAACTTCATTGGACGGCCGAGATGGTGCACGGGCACCACGTGTCCCGTGCCCACCCGGCACTGAAATCTCTCTCGTCATAGGCTACAACCCCTTTTGCCTACGTATATTGATCGAAACTACGACCACGTACATATTTGAACATAAACGTGTTTAGAGTCAGTCCAATATGTATGATGTTTGCGTACATCGAACAACTCCAAAACACATCAGCATCTAAAACTTTGTTTGAATATTTGAAAGACAAAAAATATCTGAGTCATTGTGATTGTGAAACTAAACAAATCATAAAATGGTAGAGTAAAATAAAACGTTGAGGTCCAGGTCCTGATTTTTGTCTGATTGATGATGAATCAAGTTGCGGATACTTCTGAGTCAAATCTTGCCGAATGCAAGAGTTGATGATTAGTTCGATCTCCTGTGTAGTAGTGTTTCATTTGTTACTCCCTCCATCCCACAAAAATTTTTTATTTTCATTATTCACGCACCTTTTAAAAACTTTGTTTGAATATTTATTTATGTCCATGGCAATATGTACGCTCTATCTAATCCTGTGAGCTACTTGGGTAAAAATAAAAAATGGTTATTTCTCAAAATATTTGGGTAAAACTAAAAAAATTTACTTTTCCGACGAGACGAATCAATAACCCAAAAAAAATTGGCGCAAAACTAACAAATGCGAAAAAAATTCAAATAAGTACAAAATTCTCAGATTTAAGTTAAGTTCAAGGGAACGGGGCTAGGAAAAGTGAAGTTAGAAGAAGTAAAGAAAAATGAAATTTATTTTCCTGCTTATGTTCTCTTGACAAGAATCCTTGCAGTAAAACTAAAATTCTTTTCTTTTGGCAAAACCCATTTTGCAGGAAAGTGTTCTCTCGGTGACAAAGTTGAAGTTGTGGGTGCGCCAACATTCTTGGTAACTGAACACATGAAAAGTTACAAGAAAGTTGATTTTCCCATCTCTTTCCATCCTTTTCGTGCAATTGAACGGGGCAACATGTGAGTCCCGTGTGAGCCACACATGTTATGTGAGGAGAGGGAGTATACACCGATAGTATTGAATAATTTCCCAAGTAGAAATCCCCTTTCTCTCTCTCGGATTTTGGGGTAGCTGTTGTGGCGTAATTCACCGTTCCAGAAATAGGCGCTACTGTCCATTTATATAGTTCTTCAAATAAAAGTTTTTTTTTAGATAGGCAGTTCTTCAAATAAAAGTTAAAAACAACCTTCCAAAAGAATCAAGTTGATTGATTGAATCACGGTCTAGATGAATCATACTCGGACCAAAATATTCATCCTCCAGTCTAGTATAGATTATGTTTCCATCCCGTCCACATTTAGGTCCCGATTGGATGCAGCTTTGGCGAGGTGTATTGTTGAATACGCCCGGTTAAGGGGTGATGGGACTGGTTTAGGTTGCTTTGGCAACTCTATTTGCACCTGTATTGGCTTCTCCCCCTTCTTCGCGTATACATCCCAATCTGGTGGATGAGGTACTAAATTATGGCTACCTCTGGACCGAGCAATAGATAATCCGGCTGTATACAGGTGGTTTTCTGACTTTTCTGCCCTCCCTAATCCCCCTCCTCGTCCTCTTCGTTTTATCTCCAACCCCCATAGCCCAGAAAACCCTAAACCCAGTTTTAAAAAAAATTGGAAATCCAACAACCAATCCCCTATACAATTCAAAATTTCCGAACCCTTACCTCAACGAACACCCACCGCCACTGCTACTGCGCGTCACCGCCGTGAATCGCCGCCTCCGCTGTTAGCCAACTGTGAGCCAGAGGGAGAAGAGAATTTTGGATTTGCCCACACCAGAACCCTAGAAATCGCGCAGAAGGAGAAGTAAAGAATTGGTGGAGAAGAAAGCGAGAGAGAACCCACGAGAGAGAAAGAGATGGTCGGAGATGGTGAGAGAGAGATCGGAGAGAGGGGCAGAGTTCAAGGTAATCTGGGAAAAAAGAGGAAGAGAAGAAGGGGGTGGTTGGAAAGGTGTTTTTTAATTAAAAAATCCATATAACAAAGGGAATACGTGTACAGGGAAGATGAGGTAAAAATTAATTATATAATTAATTAAAAATCAGATTTTTTAAGTATAATAAAGAGTAAGACAAGTAAAAAAAAGTTTTATTATTTAATTTTTTAAGTAAAATAACTTATTATGGCATAAATGTCAAAAAGTAATTAAATATATTTGGTTCTGTAATTATTCAATTTAATGTAATGAATAATCTAATTTCATACTGTACAAGGGCAAATGAGTCAGTTGACAGTTTTTTACATTATACACCATTCCTTATACACCCAATTTATCCTCCATTCAAACGGCGTATTATTTTATCCCCCTTCTCTAATACATCATCCAAGCCATCTACTTTTTAATACATCCTCTATAAATATCACATCAATGTGGGCCCTCCCTTCTTAACTAATACCCCTTACTATCTTATCTCCTTCATAAATAATACACCCAAAACTTATACCGCATCCAATCGGGCCTAAGGGTTTCGTTCTCGGTCGCCCAAAGGCTATGATAGACAACGTTAGTTTATCATCACTAAAAAACAAGGCATCTTATTGTTAGTATTAGGTCGGCCAAACGGGGCCTCAACGTTTTTGTTTTAGTGTGACTTGCCAAGTTTCACTAATGAATCAGATATTTGCCTTCTTTAATCTTAGGTTCCTGTCAAATCCGACCTAAGGTGATAGATTACAGCCACTTGGGTATATATATTTATATTGATTGATTGAAAAAGCATACTATAAAATGGTTCCGTGTGATTTAATGAAGAAATTAATCAACCCCTGCAAGAGCCAACAGTTTCAGATGGCCGATCCCGGTACTACTGATCCCCTTCTCTCCGGTGAAACTCCGGCGACCGCCCCGGTCTCCTCCTTGGAGGAGATAATTGAACGGAGTATTGGAGATTTCGGGTGGGCTCAGCTACTGCAGGCTTCCCTCGTCTCTTTGTCTTGGGCCTTCGACGCCCAGCAAACCTTCATTAGCGTCGTCACTGACGCCAACCCAACATGGCACTGCACCGATCATCACTCCTCGTGCAACTCGGCAACCGATATGTGCCAGCTTCCGAGAGGGTCGTGGGCTTGGGACATGCCGACAGAGGCGTCTATCGTGTCGGATTGGTCGCTGGAGTGTGCTAGCTCGGTCATCAGGGGATTGCCAGCTTCTTGTTTCTTCCTGGGCTGCCTCGTCGGAGGACTCGTCCTCGCCACGCTGGCCGACTCCTCCTCCCTCGGCCGGAAGAACATGCTGCTCTTGTCGTGTTTGCTCATGTCCGTGGCCGGACTCTTCACGGCCGCCTCCACAAACATCTGGATGTATTCGGCCCTCAGGTTCGTCGGCGGGTTCGGGAGGGCCACCGTAGGAACGTGCGCTCTCGTGCTATCGACAGAGCTCGTCGGGAAGCGGAGGCGAGGCCAGGTCGGGACCCTCAGCTTCCTCTTTTTCACGTTTGGATTCCTATCTTTACCGGCGATCGCTTACTTGAACAGAGGATCTTCTTGGAGATCAATCTACTTGTGGACGTGCATTCCCACAATCCCGTATTGCGTCCTGTTTCATTTCTTCGGCCGCGAGTCTCCCAGGTGGCTGTTCTTGCAAGGCCACAAAGAGAAATTCATGGCCACGCTAAAGAGTATCGCAAGCCATAGCAGTTTCACTCTGAGACACTTCCCCGAAATTGTCTGCATCGAACACGATTCATCGAAGGGCGACCTATTCTCGGCCATCAAGATCTTGCTCGAAAAAAAATGGGCTATCAGGCGCTTATCAGCGGTTATGGTGGTGGGTTTCGGCATTGGCATGGTCTACTATGGCATGCCCTTAGGGGTTGGAACCTTGGGATTCAATCTCTACCTTAATGTCACATTGAATGCCCTATCGGAGCTACCCGCCTCGTTGGCCTCATTTTTCCTAATAGGAAAAATAAACAGGAAAGGCTCTATATTCGGTTTCTGCATTCTGAGCGGTGTATGCAGCGTCATGTGCTGCGTCCTGATGAACATGCCATCGATGAGCGCCGAGTCTAGATGGATCATATCAACGGGTTCGTTGCAGATAGGGGCAGAGACGGTGTCTTTCTTCAGCGTATGCACGGCCTTTAACGTGCTGTTGATTTACACGTTAGAGTTGTTCCCGACGTGCGTGAGGAACTCGGCCATGTCGATGGTGAGGCAGGCGATTGTTCTGGGCGGGGTGTTTAGCCCTGTCTTGGTGGCTGCCGGGAGGAGAAATGGGGTTCTGTCCTACGGGGTGTTCGGGGTGACGATAGCGTTTTGCGGGCTGTTCGTGGCGTTCCTTCCGGAGACGAAGGGTTCGAGCATTTGTGATACGATGGACGAGGAGGAGCACAAGGTCCTGGAGACAGAAACTAGTGACTGCGGCAATTGCTAAAAGGACTTTCGATTTCTTTTGCCGAGTTCTAATTAAAGACAAGTTGTGCTTCGTCGTATTGCAATAAGGGTAAATTACAGTTAACCCCCTCTAACTATTATTTTTGGCACTTAACCCCCTCTAACTAACTGAAATTCAAACGGTCATAACTTCAAACGGTCATAACTTCTTCGTCCAAAATCGAAAACATGCAAATTATATATCGATTTCGAGGTCTTGAAGTCAGCTTTCTAATGACACCAAAATCGCATCACGATTCAAAACACACAGAAAGTTATGTGCAAAAGTGGGTTGGAGAAGAGAAGGGGTGGGGAAGAAGGAGGAAGAAGACGCTGACGTGGGGTTGGTGGGGACTGGAAAAGGCGAAGGATATGAAAAGACTACTCCGCAGTGAGATTAAATTCTTGAGAAATGCCCTGCCCTTCTTGAGAAAGGTTAAGTGCAAAGAAAATGGACAAAGAAAAAACTATTAAAATGTATATGAACGGTTTAGATTGCATTGTTGTACGGCTTCAACAAGAAGCAAGACAAGTCCTACAGTCCACACAATGCATTGTACAAAAACAGATAAACAAAAAGATCCTCAGAATGCAGAGTGGTGCCCATAAGTGAAGTACACACGTGTATCCTAGGAAGACGCTAAACATCTTTCTTAGTGATATGTTGGATCGATGTATTATGCGGTGGTTTGTGAAGTCCACGTAGGAACTATTTTACTACTTGTTTAGATTGCATATTTTAGAGATCTCGACGCGCAAAGTATTGAGATCAGCTTAATTCGATGTCTCAACAAAACATGAAATGACTTCTCTCTACTCTAGACTCTAGTACGTGGAATCGATCTGTTATGGGCTTCTTCCAATATACTGTGCGGAATCGATCTATCATGTGGTGATTGTGAAGTCCCCGCAGGAACTATTTTACTTGTTTTGACCAAGGGATTGCGAGTTCAATCCTTGGCAACTTCAATTTTGAAGGCCATTTTTGTTACCCGTATCAAAAAACGGTTTCAAAACGCAACTGTCTTGGCTCAAACTCGCGACCTAATGTACCAATATAAGTGGTACAACCACTTTACCACCAAGCTACAGAGCTGGTTTGCTCCTAATATATATTGAACAACAAATTTTTATACTAACAAAAATGAAAGGCCCCATTTTCGAAATTTTTGAAACCCCGCCTAGGGCCTCGAAAATCTCAGGGACGGGCCTAGCTATCTCGTCTTAAATTTAATGCTTGTTTTAAGAAACCACTGTTTTGGCCTTTGGATTGTATATATGTTCCTTGCAATGGTCAGTGACACAGACATATGTTATGTCATGGCCTACGCCGGTGAAGAGCACGTGTTATGACTTGCCATGCCTTGCATAACCCGGTAACAAACACATGACCGCTATATATATACTCTACAAAGTTATATATAGAGAAATCGATGGAAAAGATATTGGAAGAAGACAAGATACAAGAAAATGGAAGTACCCACCAGAATCATTACATCTCAACTGTAAAGCTCCCACTCCTCTTGTCAATAATGTGCAAAAAAAATGCAGTGACTAGAGATGGCCAAACTGACAACCCCACAAACACCAAAATAATAAAACAGCCAAAAGTAAATTCAGAAAGCCCATGGTTATAATTCATTAAAAAAACAAATCAGGGAAAATGGAATATATTTTTTAAAAGAAAATACGACATGGATGCATATACTTGAGAAGTGTAAACTGATCTTTCTCTGTTTATAGCTAGGACTTTGTCTGGGACATATCATCATGGGCAGCTCCAACTGATCAAGGACTCCGAAAACATCTTACTTTGTTCAGTTTGTTGTTATAATTTTTATTTTAAAAAAAATTTGAATTTTTTGATTTATATGTTTTAAATAAAACAAGATACATGTCATTATGGAAGATGACTCAAGCAATTAGAAGAAGGAAACGAAAAAACGCGCTTCGATTTGGTTTAATGAGTCAAATATGGTGTTTGATATGGGACCCGGATTAAAAACAAGCTTGGACGATTGTGATCACTTGTACTACCCTCTAGACAAGCCAATGGAGCCATATTCTTTGACATGAATTGAGATCCTATCATGATCCTGTCATGTGACCATCATGTGATGCAAAATAGGACCCACCGCGGTCGCACTTTGATGATTGTAGGCATTCGTTTGTGTGCCTTGATGTGTTCTGATTTATGAGAAAATAAAACAGTTTGGTCAGCCATGGATAAAGGCTTGATTGGATCGTATTAAACATAAGAGAAATAGATGGTTAATTTCTCTTGTCGCAATCATATCCTTCTTTCAAATAGATATCGATATATCAATTTGACTTTCATCATAGATGAAGAACACATTGAGACCTACAAAACGAAGGATTCGATCGTCACACTCCAAAAGACCTTTTTAGAAGCAATATAATCCATAATGGTCGGCCAAATTTCTTGACAAACAGGGCACAAACTATTGTTGGCAGCTCTCGTTGGACTTTTTGGAGAGGAAGGCCTAATTGGGTCAAGACCTGGCCCAATCCAAAATGGACACTGACACTGGCCCAACCCAATTGGGTCCAGTTTGACATGGACATTGGCACACTACCAAAATGGACTATAATTTTTTTTTTTTTTTATATTCAAAAAAGGGTGAGAGGGGGCGACCAGCGTAGCAACTCCCATTGGGCGTGACCATAGGGGCTCTCTACCCGCCAATGGAATGTCCGGTTCGAGCCATAGCTACCATCCGAGAGGACGGGCCGTCACCACGGCACCAGTACTTTAGTGCACAACTGGTGAAAACTCCCCCCCTTTGGTCCACAGCGAGGTTCGAGTACCTGCCGGGACTCGAACTCCCGCATGCGTTAAGGGAGGTGATGAGCCTCACCAGCTGGGCTACCACCTCGGTGGTAAATGGACTATAATAGAGCAGCCAATTCGATTCAGGTGGTTTTTCTTTTTGGGGAATTCAGAGGCCGGCCCTTTTTTAGGCTCCGTCACCAAATTAGTCTCCTCTCATATTATTGCTACCCGATATAGTCCCGGCCTGTTAGTTTGGACAAAATAAAACCCTCGAGTCACATATATTTTTCACATAGTTATAGTTCACATATACAGTTCACAAAGTTCACCTAGGCAAAAATGTTACTATGCAACCTAAATAAGCCTATCCAGGTTTGGCAATGATATTTAGGGAAGAGTTGAAACCGAAGGTAAAAAATAGGATTGGCCTCTAATTTTTTAATTTTTTTTAAATGTCAAGCATAGTTGAATTGCATTTAAAAAACTACGATAACATAACAATTACATCAACAGAATAGTTCGCGACTCTCTCTAAACTTTCCGCTCCCCCTTCTCTCTCTAAACTTTCAGCAGCTAGGTTTTCCTGTTGGGGGGAGGGGCTGCCGCCCCCCTCCTCCCCCTCCTTCCTCCCCCTTTTTTCCCCTAATCCCCTCCTCCCTCCCGTCCTCGCTACTGTTCTCATCTCTCCGTTCTCAGTTCGTCCGTTGTTGAAATCGGCACCTGGACTCCGGCCATGGCCTGTGGGTTTCTCCGTTCGATTCTCGCGGTGGTGCTTCAGATCTGGTAGCTGGTGGTGGTGGTGGGGTTCAAATAAGGTGAGGTGCTTTGGAGTTAGGGTTTATCTTTCCTTTTTGACGTTTTTTCGTCTCTTCCACCGGCTGGTTTTCCAGTCCGGTTGTGTACCGATTTGGGTCTCCCCCGGATCTGGTGAGGTTGTGGTGGTGGGCAAATAATCTTTTCTTCGTTCTTGTTCTGGTATGGGTTGTGGATGGGCTACAATGGATAGTCTTCCTGACGGTTACCGGTCGCCGTGACCACGCTCAGTCGACCGGACCTAGTTTGGTTTGTGGTCTGTCGTTTTCGTACCAAAAATATAATTTATAAAACAGGGAATTAACAATTATCCCGAAGAATAGAGGTTAAGTCCAGGATCGTCCGCATGGAGTAAAAAGCTGAGTTGCAATAGTTTCAATTAATTTCTAATTTAATTCGGAAAGTAACAAGAAGTTGGATTTTGATTTGGATTTGATTAAACTAAAATTAAACTAGAAAGCAATTAAAGAATTTTGAAACAAATGAGAGAAAGGACTAGGGTTTCCGATTCAGTCTCCCCTTGTAACACAATTGTTTCGAAACCTAGGGTTCATATTCAACATTTAACCAGACCACCGTAGGGTAGCAATTCCTATCGATAATCCCCAAAAATATAATCAAGATTTGTACTATTCGGCTAGGGTGATGAGAAGGTCTCTCCAAATAGCGTAGTTGTTTAGCCAGTCATGGAGTGAGAACAAATAACCGTGAAACAAATAAACTCCATTGAACAATAAACTAAAAGCTTCGCAAAGAATAAGAGAATAAAACCCAGTCCTCTGCCGTCAAAGTGCTGTGCCGCCGTGGTTCTCGTTCTATCTTTTTTGTAATGGGAGAAGTACTGGCCAGCCGCTTCTCTGTTTTTGCGTGAGAATAAGATATCCCAAAACCCTTTTTCTCTTCCTTTTATAATAGCCCCGTAGTCGGTTTCTTTTCCGAAAACAAAACATTAGTCGGCACTCCTTTTTCTCTCGCTTGTTAACTGCCGAAATTTCTTCTCGTAATTGGTGGGCCCAATTACCATTGCAGCTAGGAATTTAATCTAGTGCTTCTCTTTTCTATTTCTCTCTTTCATTGGCACTAGCTTTGCTTTAACACAAAATAAAATCCGACTTTGCGCTTTAGCTTCAAATGTTATTCATCAGCTCAAAGAGTCCTGAAACATAATTAACAAGTATCAAACTCCAAGTAGCACACTAAACGGACATAACAAACCTAAGTTAGGGGGCGTAAATAGGCATATTTACACACCTATCAGTTTGCTTCGGTTGCGTGGTTGGAGCTCGCCGTGGCAGCGGGGGCTTGCTGCGGAGTTTCTCTGTTCGGCCAGCGTGCTAAAAGGGCAGCAGTCCATGGAACCGAACGGCTGCCTATTTGATTGTTTTCCTGTCGTGGGCCAGCCTTGCGCTGGCGGAGATGGCTGCAGGTCAGGGGCGAAGGAGGGTCTGGTCTCCGGCGTCGAGCTTCTCTTTTCAGTCGACGAGTGCTGAGATAGATTCAATTTCGTTTGTGATCTGTTGGTTGTGTCTGATTACATCTGTTTTCCTTGTGTAATGGTTTGTACTGGGATTTCGTTTCGATTTCCTTTCTGCCTAGTCCCGGACGGGATTCTCATGTCGGCACCTAGTGCTGATTTGCTTTTGCGGGGTGTCCATTAATCCCGGAGTAGGTAGTTTTGGTGCTTTCTTGTATTTCCCGATGTAATCTTCGCCTTCGGGCTTCTGAAATGATATTGACATTTTCAAAAAAAAAAAAAAAAAAAAGTGAAGCATGCAATATCTAAATCAAGCCCAATACATAACATTCCAAGAAATAACCCATGCGGGAAAGAAATAAAGTACTCTCTCCGTCCGATAAAGATTGTCCATTTTCACTATTCACACATTTTAAAAAATTATCTATAGTTTGTAATTTATAAAAAAAATATATGATTAAAATTTTTATTTTATAATAGTCAGTGAGATCTATCAAGTATAATCCATATTGCATATAAAAAATATTGATAACGTACAAATACAAATAATATTTTAAAAGGTGTGAATAATAAAAATAAAAAAATCTTTGTGGAATGGAGGGAGTAACAAATGAAATACTACTACACAAGAGAACTAATCATCAATTCTTGCATTCGGCAAGATTTGACCCATTGACCTCTCAAAGTGAAAAACTAAAAAGTATAAAGGGTGGCCAACTGAGTTAGCCTAGTTAGTTTCAGAAGTATCCACAACTTGAAATTTAACAAATACAAAATTATGGTATAAAAAATATCAGAAGAAATTCATTAAAGATAGAAACATAAGGCTTGTGCCCAAATTTGGACTCAATTATCAAGGGGCCGAAAATGAGCATCCTCTCTCTGGCTTTTGGCCATAAATTTTTTAAGGAAGAAAATGGGATTGCCCTTTGCCAACGTGATTTTGTATAGTTTTTCGAGTCTTACTATTGGTACCGACAGCTTTTGAACCGATGGGGTACCGACAGTTACGCGGGGCCTATTTCGGGTCTCGCATAAATGATCCGAGTTTAATAAATTTTTTTTTTTTAAAATGAGTGGGCTTATGAAAAATCAGCTCAATCGGATATGTGTAAGTGTTCGATCCAATCTTTCTATTTTTCATTCAGACTACAAGATCCTGAAATCTGAATGAGAAAAATGGAAGATTGAATCGAGCACCTACACATATCAGATTGAGCTAATTTTTCACAAACCACTCAGCTTTATAAAAAAAAAATTAGTGAACAGCTCGGATCATCCGTACGAGATCTCGCGTGCCCGTCGGTACCCCATTGATTAAAAACGATCGGTCCCCTTAGCATTTGGGTAGTTTTTCGCGTCAACTTGAACGCTACAATAAATTAACATGAATTTATGAACCAAAAATCATGACCTCAACGTTTTATTTTACTTACCATTTATGATTTGTTTAGTTTCCGCAATGACTCAGATTTTTTGTCTTTTAATCGCCATGTTTTCGGCAAGGCCGATAGAATATCATAGACTACAACCACTTGCCTAAGTACATTAATCCAAATCGGGAAAAATTCCGGTACTGGGTGGATATCAGGTAGCCGTGCCCACGTGGTGTCCCGCTCGGCACATCCAGGCCATCCAAAAGTGTATTGGACGGCCCAGATTGAAATTCTCTCTCTCCTCTCACCTCTCCTCTCCTCTCCTCTCCTCTTCTTCTCTCCTTTTTCTCATTACTAGCACAAAGCATTTGCTTGGTGCTGTGGCCGCTGTATGATATTGAGGTTTTGGGCGACCCAAGTTCGATTCCCACGGCACGCAGCCTCATCTTTTATTTGTTACTCCATTTTTTTTTTCTAATTCGATTCACACGCCTCCCAACCTCATCTTTTATTTATTATACTCCATTTTTTTTACCTCTTTTTTTTTCTTCCCAATCCACAATATTCCTAAAATCAAATTAATAAATTATTTTGTTGAAAATTTTCGATTTAATAAATAAAATAGTGGAGTATTGTATATAAGTGATATGTTGCTATATTTGATTAAAAGAAAAGTCATAGTTAAAATAAATCAAGCGAGCTAATTACACGGTTGTTGTGTCTACCTTCGAACTACCATTTCACAAGAGAGATTAAATAGATTGATTATGAACTCAATTGAAAATAAGGCACCGTTTCACTAAGAGCATTTTTGGGCATTTGGGGGTTTTTAAACTTTTTATGCTTTTTGAGACGGGCATTATCGTCACATATATCAACTAAAAAACCCAAAAAGCCAAATAATCAAAAGATAGCAGTACAGGCCCCGAGTTCTTAGATAAATAAAGTACGATGAATTAATTGACAAATTTGCTTCAAAAAATGCAAGGAGAAGGCATTTTTTTCGAATCGGATCGTGTTAATCATAAAGCACTATAACTGGGGTTACATTTTGATTTTTTTTTTTTGTTGTTGATGTTATTCAAGCTAAATGAACAATGTAACTTTGATTTTTTTTATTTTTTTTTGTACTTGTATGTTTTTTTTTTTTAATTTTGTATGACTTAATATTAAATGGGCAACACAACATGAGATTGGGCTTGGGCAACCCAAATGTCGGGGCCAACACTGGGTTTCCACCCGGCACTGAAAAAGTTCTCATCGAAACCATGCTATATATATGTATAAATGTTACCATATGGTATGATAGACAAATTATATCGACTGTTAAAAGAACCAATATTAGATCAAATGTCATCACCAAGTAACACTACTCCCCTTCTCTCCGGCCAAACTGAATCAACCCAATCAGAAACTCCGACGACCGCCCCGGCCTCCTCCTTGGACGACATTATTGAACGCTCAATCGGAGATTTCGGATGGGCCCAATTCCTGCAGGTTTGCCTCGTATCCATGACTCGCGTCTTCAATGCCCAACAAACCTTCATCACTGTCTTTGCTGACGCCGACCCAACATGGCACTGCACCAGCTCCTCCTCCTCCTGCAAATCGGAAGCCGATTTATGCCAGCTTACGAGAAATTCATGGGCTTGGGATATGCCCACGGACACGTCCATCGTGTCGGATTGGTCGTTGGAGTGCGCTAGTTCGGTCATCAGGGGCTTACCAGCCTCGTCTTTCTTCTTGGGTTGTCTTGCTGGCGGATTCGTTCTCCCCGCACTTGCCGACTCCTCTTCCCTCGGCCGGAAGAACATGCTACTCCTGTCATGCCTCCTCATGGCTCTGGCTAGCTATTGGGGCATGTTGAGATTTGATTTGCCTCAATTTATGGAGTTAATTTTGCTAAGATATTCTATGAAGATCTTGATTTGTAATTCCAGTTTGTAGGCACAGAATAATCTCTTTCCATGTATAGCTCCTTAGATTTTGGATCTGATTTAGCTAGACTTTATTGTTGTACATGTATAAATCATTCCTGTAATGCACTATGATCAATATACAGAAATACATTTTTCATCCTCTTCAATTTATTATGGTATCAGAGCGTTGATCCTAACGCATCTACCAAGCTTCCGCAAATTTTTATGGAGGATACTGATTCAAGTGTCATCCAAAACACCCCAAACTCCACCAAAACTATCAACCAAGAACACCAAAACACTACTCATCTGACCATGTCCCATACCACCATTGATCCATCTGACCCTCTTTTCATCCATGCCTCAGATCATCCAAGTATGATTCTTGTGCCAAAAGTCCTTGATGGAACCAACTACGCCATGTGGAGACGTTCCATGTTGGTGAGTCTTAGTGCCAAAAACAAACTAGGATTCATCAAAGGAACCATACCCACACCAAGTGCATCTGATCCTAAATATTCCTTATGGCAACGATGCAATGATATGGTCCTCTCTTGGGTTCTTAACTCTTTAAATCCAGAGCTTGCCAATAGTGTTCTCTATGTGGAGACTCCCGCTGAAATTTGGTTGGATCTAGAAGAACGATTCTCACAAGGTGATTTTTCTCATCATTATCAGATTCAACGTTCCATTTCGGAGTTAAAGCAAAATCAGGATTCCATCTTCACGTATTACACCAAGATAAAAACACTATGGGATGAGTTGAAAATGTGCAGTCCTGCCATTCTGTGCACATGTGGAGGACTCAAGCATCTGTCAGACAACGAAGAAAAGGTGAGACTTGGACAGTTTCTTATGGGCTTGGATGAGACCTATTCAGCTGTTAGAGGGCATATCATGCTTATGCAGCCTTTACCAACTGTTAAGAAAGCATATTCACTTTTATGCGAGGAAGAAAAACAAAGGGGACTTACTGAACACAAGAATACAGAATAGGTTCATGCCATGAATGTCAAAGCTTCATCCAACTTCAAACAATCAGATTCTGTCTCGCAACGACAGGATTCTTCTCGGACTTGGACACCTGGTTCATCAAAGCCACAAGGGTCTAAGAAACGTCTCTATTGTACCTATTGCGATGGAACTACACATACAGTAGATAGATGTTTTTATTTGATTGGATTTCCTATTGGACATGCCTTTCACGGCAAAGATGTTCAACCTCCAAACAGAGCTCGGAAGGTTTCTGCACATCAAACAGGAGTTGAATCATCTCACACCGTCACTAAGGCAATCCAAACCTCTGATCAACTGCCTCAATTCACTCCTGAGGAGTTCTCTCAAATCAAAGCTTTTTTTCGAAATGAAAAATCCACCGTCTCGGCCAATTATACAGGTAACTCAACCCCATTTTGTTCATCATCCACATCCCAAAAGTTCAGTTCTCTTAATTGGATCATTGACAATGGTGCTACAAACCATATAGCTACTTCAATCATCGATAAAGCTAATGTTCCTATGTCCTCTCAAGTCACCTTACCAAATGGTTCTTATGCAAAAATCACAAGTGTTGGTTCTGCACATATTACACCACAACTGCATGTTCATGATGTCCTTTGTGCACCCTCATTTCATGTAAACCTTCTCTCTGTCAGTCAACTCACATCTGCCCTCAATTGTTCCATTCACTTCTTCCCTACTTTTTGTGTTTTGCAGGACCTAGCTACGAAGAGGATGATTGGCCTAGGGAAGCAGAGTAAGGGCTTGTACTATCTAATGCCACAATCAGAGTTGCATCCACCTTCACCAACCTCCTATCAAGTTTCTTCCCATTCAGCAGCTATTTGGCATAAAAGATTGGGGCATCCATCCAAATTGCCTTCTCAATTTCTGTCAAAAACAATTCCATGTTTTGTTTATGATTCTCAACATTCATGTGAAGTTTGTCCTTTGGCAAAACAAACGAGATTATCTTTTCCTTTAAGTTCTATTCACAGTACTCATTCCTTTGATCTAATACACTGTGATATTTGGGGTCCACATAGAATTGAATCACATTCTAGTGCACATTATTTTTTGACTATTGTGGATGACTACACCCGTTTTACCTGGACTTTTCTTATGAAATTCAAATCTGAAACTCAAGGCTTGATAAAATCATTCATCACCTTTGTTAACACTCAATTTAATTGTCAAATTAAAAGTGTACAGAGTGATAATGGTCTAGAGTTCACTTCTTTACAGCCATTCTTCTCTACTCTAGGCATCTTGTTCCGCAGTTCATGTGTGGACACACCTCAGCAAAATGGTGTTGTCGAATGAAAGCATCGACACCTCCTCAATGTTGGTCGTGCCTTGAGATTTCAAGCAAATTTACCATTAAAATTTTAGGGTGAAAGCTTACTTACTGCCACATATCTCATAAATCGTCTTCCTACCCCAATTTTACACCACAAATCGCCATATGAACTCTTGTATGGTAAACCTCCCACATATACCCAGCTTCGCGCCTTTGGTTGTCTATGTTATGCCACAAACTTGCAACCTTTGACTAAATTTTCACCAAGAGCTCATTGTTGCATTTTTGTTGGATATCCTTCTAGTCAAAAGGCCTACCGAGTATATGATCTTACGACTCGTCGGTTCTTCACCAGCCGTGATGTTGTTTTCCATGAAAACACATTCCCTTTTTCCACTCCCACTCCATCCACTCCTTCTCCATCACCCCCTATACCAACCATATCTCTTGACTTAAATGATACTCCCATTCCAATTCCATCCTCTACCTCTAACTCATTATCCGAGACACCCTCTCCTTCACCTTCATTTTCTTCTGATCTTTCACCACCATCACCAAATTCAACACCTTCTTTCTCGCCATTGTCTCCTCCTTCTCCAAACACATCTGCTCCTATTCTTCGTCGCAGTGATCGACCTCGACAACCCTCTGTTCTTCTCCGTGACTTTCATTGTGGCCAAGTTGGTACGTCCTCTTCCTCTACAACCGCAGGCAAGCCATCCTCTTCTCGGTCAGGTACTAAATACCAATTATCCAATTTTATTTCCTATACATCATTATCTCCTTCCCATCAGTTATTTGTTAACACAATCTCTAGCACTCTTGAGCCTAGCACATATGAACATGCTCTTCTTGATCCAAAGTGGTGTGCAGCAATGAAAAATGAACTCACCGCTCTTGAAAATCAAAAAACATGGTCTCTTGTTCCGTTATCTCCCAGTCATCGTCCCATAGGCAGTAAATGGATTTTTCGAATCAAGTATAGATCCGATGGTTCAGTGGAACAGTACAAAGCTCGCTTAGTAGCCAAGGGATTCACTCAAAAAGAAGGCTTGGATTATCACGAGACTTTTGCTCCAGTCGCTAAGTTAACTACAGTTCGTTGTCTTCTTGCCTTGGCTGCTGTTCAAAATTGGCCACTATTTCAAATGGATGTCAATAACGCTTTTCTTCATGGTGATCTGCATGAGGAAGTGTACATGATGCTACCACCAGGACTTTGTCGACAGGGGGAGAAGTTTGTGTGTCGACTTCATAAGTCTCTGTATGGACTCAAACAAGCACCTAGAAATTGGTTCTCTAAGTTCTCAGAAGCCATTAAAATGGCTGGTTTCTCTCAGTCACACGCAGATCACTCTCTTTTTGTGCAAGTAAAGGGCCCCACCCTAACCATGGTTCTTATTTACGTGGATGATATGATCATTACAGGAAACAATGACAAAGCTATTCAAGATCTCAAGCTTTTTCTTCACAAACAGTTTCACATGAAAGACCTTGGCAATCTCAAGTATTTTCTTGGTTTGGAAGTGGCAAGATCAAAAGCTGGGATTGTCATATCTCAGCATAAATACACATTGGAAATTCTTGATGATGTTGGACTTCTTGGAGCTCAACCTGTTGACTTTCCCATGGAACAAAATCTGAGGCTTACAAATGATCAAGGTGAATTATTGAATGATGCTTCACGCTACAGAAGGTTAGTGGGACGATTAATCTATCTTACAATTACTAGACCTGATATCATGTATTTCGTGAACATCCTAAGTCAATTTATGCATGCACCAAGGAAACCTCATTGGGATGCTGCACTTCGTGTTGTGAGATACTTAAAGAACAATCCAGGGCTCGATTTACTATTCTCTTCCAAAAGCTCTCTGCAACTAAGAGCATATTGTGTTGCAAATTGGGCAAATTGCCCTATGACAAGAAGATCTACATCAGGTTACTGTGTATTTCTTGGAGACTCCCTAATTTCATAGAAGACAAGAAAACAAAAAACAGTCTCTAGGTCATTTGCTGAAGCTGAGTACAGGTCCATGGCTGCAGCAACATGTGAACTTACTTGGCTTAGGCTCCGTTCCGGAAACCTTCTTAAAAAATAAGTACTTATTTCCTTCACTTCTCATTCAAAAATAATCCACCCTTCTTATTTTTCCCAAACAAAAAGTTTCTTTCACATTTTCAAACTAAAAAATAATGTAAATGAAAAATAATTAATTAATTTTTTTTTCACCGTATTAAAGATCTCAATGAGATCTATCAAACAAGATCCATTGTGATAGGAAAATTATTTGCGTAAACACATAATTTTTTAGCTTGAAGTTGCCTTTACAAAAAGAAGACTGTTTTTACCAAAATGGGCGCCGGCGGAGGGAAATCGGTCCGGCAGCCGCGCCGGGCCATCTCCGGCCACCGGACGGCCGATCCAAGCCGTCCAAAAATTCTAAAAAAAAAAACCAAGGGGGCTCGCGCGGGAATCAATGGCATCCGAGGTGTGTAGGGTGCTTGATCGTAGCACCCTTTTTTCGTGTATAATCCAATTCAATTTTCGTGTATATTATACACGAAAAAGAGGTGCTCCGATCAAGCACCTTACACACCTCGGATGGCGTTGATTCCCGCGTTAGCCCCCTTGGTTTTTTTTTTTAGAATTTTTGGACGGCTCGGATCGGCCGTCCGGTGGCCGGAGACGGCCCGGCGCGGCCGCCGGACCGATTTCCCTCCCGGCGCCCATTTGTACCTATATAAATTGTTCCCAATTCAAACAAAGCCTTCTTATTTTTCCGGAAGAGGGCTTCTTATTGGACAAAAAAGAAGAGCTTATTCAAGTTCTGGAACGGAGCCTTAGATACTTGTTCAATGATCTGCAAGTGCAGTTGAAACCAGTTACATTGTTCTGCGATAATCAAGCAGCAATCCATATTGTTGCAAATCCAGTATATCATGAACGTACAAAGCATATTGAACTTGATTACCATGTTGTGAGAGAAAAGATCCAAGCAGGTCAAATTGTTACCAAGTTTGTTCCCTCCTGTTTTCAGCTGGCTGATGTCTTCACTAAAGCTCTAGGAGGAAACGTTTTTAAGAAACTAATAAGCAAGTTGAACATTCTCGATATTCATGCTCCAACTTGAGGGGGAGTGTTGAGATTTGATTTGCCTCAATTTATGGAGTTAGTTTTGCTAAGATATTCTGTGAAGATCTTGATTTGTAATTCCAGTTTGTAGGCACAGAATAATCTCTTTCCATGTATAGCTCCTTAGATTTTGGATCTGATTTAGGTAGACTTTATTGTTGTACATATATAAATCATTCCTATAATGCGCTATGATCAATATACAGAAATACATTTTTCATCCTCTTCAATTTATCAGGGCATGCCCAAGACCTCACCAACGAAGCACAAACACACACTCAAGCCATGGATGAGCAAGAAACACACACAAGATTTTTAGGAAAAATTTCACTATATTAAAACACTCAATATAGTTACAAAAAACCCTCTTAACCTCTCAAACCTCACACAAAACACTCTCATCCATCCACTAACCCTCTCCTCACCACCATATATGTAGATGAAAGCCCTAGGATACAAAAGAATATCACACGGACAAAAACACCCTTACTAACAAAAACTAATCACACATCCACCACTAGGGTGGATCCCAACACTAGCCTTGTCACGGCCGCCTCCACGAACATCTGGATGTACTCGGCCCTCAATTTCGTTTGCGGGTTTGGGCGGGCCAGTGTGGGAACGTGCGCCCTCGTACTCTTGACGGAGTCTGTCGGCAAACGGCGGCGAGGCCAGGTTGGGATACTCAGCTTCCTCTTTTTCACGTTCGGATACCTATCCTTGCCAGCAATCGCTTACTTGAACAAGGGATCTTCTTGGAGATCAATCTACTTGTGGACTTCTGTTCCCACAATCATCTATTGTGTGGTATTCCATTTCTTAGTCCATGAGTCTCCAAGATGGCTCTTCTTACGAGGGCATAAAGAAGAATTCGTAGCCACGCTAAAGAGAATTGCAAACAATAGCAGCTTCACTTTGAGCAGTTTTTTTGATATCGAGTCTATTGAACAAGAACCATGTTAGAGATTTTCAAAATAAAAGAGTCGTCGTTTTGGTTTTGTAAAATTTCCATGTTTCCTTAGAATACTTGGTTTTCCTCTTTGTGAGCTTTGTCCCACATTGGTTAGTTGAGAGATGTTGGAGTAGTATATATTAGGGAACATTCCTAATGTGAATAACTAATAATCCAGTGTGGTGCAGCCCTATGGTGCTTTGCACCAGGGCACACCCACACGCGCGCGCGGCGTGGGCTGTGGTGCATTGTGGCGCTTTAGCGGTGCACTTTGCACTTAGCGCTAGGTGCCTTGTAGGCGCCCTTTCTTATTGCGAGTTGGCAGTAAGGTGGCGCTGACGTGGATGCCGCGTGTCACACGCATGGCAGGTGAGTCACACGGATCGGTTCCGATCGGGTGCAACTCGAGCCAATGGGTGCACTGGTTCGTGGGTTGAGATCGCTCGGGTGCAACTCGAGCCAACAGGTGCACTGGTTCGTGGGTTGCGATCGCAGTCGTCGGCAGCGAATAGTCACGATCCAACGGATTTGATCAAATCCGATTGGGTGTGAATGAAACAGTACACTAGTTCGATGTGACTGGTCGATCAAGACCATAGGATCTAATCCAACGGTCAGACTAGATCGGGTGCATACCCATTCACATTGGGTGCGTAGTGGCCTATAAATAGACCACTACTTGACAAAATCTGGATACACATACATGTGCCGAATTCTCCCACATCTCTCTCTATATTTTCTAGCATTCATTCTGCATTCTGTTTTGCTGCAGAAAACAGAATTCAGTGATTCTCGGTTCTTAAATTCACACAGTAGATATTCTGTTCGTTTCGTTAGTGCAAACGCAAACGCAAACGGTAGAATTTCGAGTTCAGGCTTCGATTTATCTTGAAGGCAGATTTGCTGTAACCCTTTGTATACCGTCTGGTGGGGGCAAATACTGTCTTTAGGAAAGCAACATAATCGTGACTCGAAGTGTTTTCAGCATTTGTGGAGATCGATTTCGCCAACAGTTCAGAATTCGCAGCAGCCGGGTAAATTTTCCAACAAACCATCGGACGCCAATGTCTACTTGGCCATTAAGATCTTGCTCGAGAAACGTTAGGCTATCAGGCACTTGTTTACAGGTTTGGTGGTGGGTTTTGGCATCGGTATGGTCTACTATGGTATGTCATTGGGGGTTGGAAGCTTAGGATTCAATCTGTTAAAGAGTATTTCTGATGAATATGTCTTTATTTCTCATTAAGAAAAATGGCAGAATACCACTATACTTATATAGGAAAAGGATACAATCAATTAGGAAATAAAAGTATGGAAGGAAAATAATTATCCTAGAATTATGGAATTGATTTGATCCTAATTGATTGTTGCCGAGTATAGGAGATCAGCCACCTTGACTTTCGCTAATACTCCCCCTCAAGGTGGAGCATGGAGGGATGTAATGCCCAGCTTGGATGTGAGAAGGCGAAATTGTTCGACACCCAAGGCCTTAGTGAAAATATCAGCCAATTGGTCAATGGAGGCAATGTGATGAAGCTGAAGAATGCCTTGCTGGACCCTTTCACGTACGAGGTGGCAGTCTATTTCAATGTGTTTGGAGCGCTCATGAAAAACTGGATTGCGGGCGATATGTAAAGCGGCCTGATTGTCGCAATATAGCGTGATGGGTGATTGTAGAGGGACCGCTAAATCATGCAGTAGAGTACGAAGCCACAATAATTCGCAAGTGGTCGAGGCCATGGCTCGATATTCGGCTTCGGCGGAAGATCGTGAGACGACACTCTGCTTTTTAGTGCGCCAGGAAACAGGACTGCCACCAAGTGTAATGAAATAACCTGTAGTTGAACGACGGGTCATGGGACAACTGGCCCAGTCCGAGTCAGTGTATCCAGTGACTGTGAGATCCGAACTGGAAGGGAAGAGTAGGCCATGAGAGACGGAGCCCTTGAGGTAGCGAAGTATACGATTAGCAGCATCAAAGTGAGGAACACGAGGGGTATGCATGAACTGGCTGAGCAGGTTGACGGCGAAAGTGATGTCCGGCCGAGAAATGGTGAGGTATATCAGGCGACCAATAAGCCTGCGGTAGGGACTTAGATCCGACAGGGGATCACCAGAATCAGCTGAAAGCTTAAGATGTTGCTCCATTGGGGATGAGGCTGGGCGACAGCCGGATTGGCCGGCATCTGCGAGGATGTCAAGAATGTATTTTCGCTGCTTAATAAAAATACCTGCGGCGGAGCGAGCTACTTCGATGCCCAAAAAATACTTGAGCTTCCCAAGATCCTTTAACTGAAATTTACTCGATAAGAACCCCTGTAAGTGGCGAATAGAGGCTAAATCGTTGCCTGTAACAAGTAAATCATCAACATAGACTAGAACAACGAGAATAATAGAACCAGTTTGCCGAGTAAATAGAGAGTGATCAGCTTGGGATTGTTGAAAACCAGCGGAGAGAAGAACAGTGGATAGTTTAGAGTACCAATTGCGGGATGCCTGTTTGAGCCCATAAAGTGACTTCTGTAATCGACAAACACGAGTCTCCCCCTGTCGGCCATAGCCCGGAGGGAGAGACATGTAAACATCCTCGTCGAGATCACCGTGTAAGAAGGCATTATTAACGTCTAACTGATGTAAATGCCAATTGCGAGTAGCCGTGATAGCTAGCACACAACGGACGGTAACCAACTTTGCAACAGGAGCAAAAGTGTCATGATAGTCCAATCCCTCAATTTGAGTGTAGCCTTTGGCAACCAAACGTGCTTTGTAGCGTTCTACCGATCCATCTGCTTTTAATTTAGTCTTAAAAATCCATTTACAACCGACTGTTTTTTTTGCCAGGAGGAAGGGGGGTAAGGACCCAGGTTTGGTTTTTTTCAAGTGCATTGAGTTCTGTAGAAATGGCATCACGCCAATGGGTGTGCTTGATGGCTTGATTATATGAATGAGGATCATGAGAATGAGATAAAGCGGAGAGAAAAGCGAAGTGAGATGGTGAAAGATTGGAATAGGAAATAAAATGATTGAGTGGATAGACCGTACCTGAAGACTGAGGCGGAGCAAGGGTGGAGGCAGTCGTGGCGGACGGTAGGGTAGGACAGAGGTAGTCCCGAAGATAGCGTTTTGCGGGTCCTTCGTGACATTTCTTCCGGAGACAAAGGGGTCGCGCATTTGCGATACAATGGATGAGGAGGAGCACAAAGCCATGAAGGCAAAAGCTAGCGTCGACAACGGCAATTGTTAGCAAGATATGTTTTGCAGACTTATAATGGCAATTGTACTATCTGGTTGCGGCATTTTAACCAACACCTTGTAAGCGTTACTTCAGTTATTATAAAGTCCATACAAGCCTATCCAAGAAAAAAGGACCATACAGTATATATTCACTGCGCCTAGTTTTTGCCTTGTTGTGCTTAAATGGTGTTTGATTGGGTATTGCCGTATTGCTATCGGATTTGCTGATTCTAGGTATGAATATGCAGTAGATTACGAATGTCGTTTTTTGCGTCAAGCTCAACGTCTGGGTCGAGGTGAACGACATCGACTGCCTTGGGCTTTTCTCGTTTTACAATAGTTAGATGGTTAATTTGGTTTCGTTCAACATATTTGTAATGAACTCTGTTATGTAAATGCCGTTGGACTATTATTAATATAATCTTTTCCACTTTGTAAAAAAAGAAAGGAGGAAAAATTTACATGTGAGACATAGTAAACAGTTAATTCCAAAACGGACCCCTTTTAAGTTGAAATCTCAAATTTCACATGTAAAAACTACTCCTTATAAATGGATTAGACCCCATCGGACGAGGAGTTTTTCAGTGCCGAGCAGGTATTACCGACATAGTACCCGCTCGGAGCATTTGAGCCGTCTGATACACTTTTGGACTGCTCGGATTGAAACTCTCTCTCTCCTCTCATCCCAACACTTTCTCTCTCCAATTTATCTCCAAATCTGAGCCGTTCAAACACGCAATAGATGGCTCGGATGTGCGAATGGGCACCACGTGGTACCTGCTTGGCACTGAAAAATTTCCCCCGCCGGACTGGACTTCAAGGGTTAATCCCAAGCCCATCCCATTAATTAAATGAGCTAAAAAAACCAACCCAACCTAATCCTATGGACCTTAATCTCAAAACCCTTACAAAAGCGGGCTTTGTTGAACGGGCTCGCATGCCAGCGTGTCCCTAGTGTGCGTCACACATGAAACTTATAGTACCTGCATATACATCTGTGTCCGTAACACTATTTTATTCGAAAGATATACGAATCATACACGAATGTCTACGCACATATTTGAACATAGACGTGCACGTTTAGATTCATCCGATATGTATGATGTTTGCGTACCTCGAACAACTCCAAAAACATGAACCATCTAAGACTTTGTTTGGATATTCCCTATTTATGTCCATAAAGGCATTACTACATCTAATCCTGTCAACTACATTTGTCTTTTGCTGCTGAATTGAAATCAGTGACAGCACACTTCATGTTCTTATTATATACTCGAGGGAAGTGCTACAATACACACCCCTTATTTGGGTGTGTATCATATGCACCTTCTTTGATTACCATTAGATGCTTGAAAAATAATATGGACCCTTTAAAATGTTATGATAGGTTACTAACAAAAAACTTGTTACCAGTGCAACAGGTAACCATGTGAATTAACCAATATGGAAAGAAAACCCGCCTCTCACTTTCTTCCCCGGATATCTTTCTTTTCCTTTGACGAAACCAGACCCATCAGTCCGCCGTTCGCCCTCCCTCATCCCAGTCCGTCGGTCGCGGTCGCTCCTCCCTGTCCATCACTCGCCGCCTTTCTCTGGTATGAATATAATCTCTCTCTCTCTCTCTCCCCGTCTCTATGTCTGTACACACATATATATATATATATACATGTGTGTGTATACGTGTATATCTGTGCATGTATTCAGAGATTTGGACGTATATTTGTTTGTGAAGGAAGGTTAAACAGATTCTGGGAGGTTCTAGTTGTCGGGTTACTGAATGTGTAGAAGTTACATGTAATGCTCACAAATTGTTCAATAAAATGCCAATTAGATCGACTGGTATTGTGAAATAACAATTGTAGAGTTCAAAATGAAGAAAATAATAGTAGTAAATTAAAAGTGAGGATTACTTGCATACAATTGTCTTCATTCAGTGTTTGCATTAATTCCTGAAAAAAAGAAGGTTTGGTTAGTCGTAAAATTGCTGGAGTTACAATTGACTGACTTTTTTGTGTTTGACAGAATGCTTCTTTCAATTTTGATATTCAAGTACCAAACGCATATGTGAAAACCAAATACATGTAATACATGATGGTGGTATTACTTTGGTTTGTTTGGTGTCTAACTTTTTATTGGTATATTCAAGAGGAACCAATCAAGCCGGTGCTCTATAATAGAAAACCCAAAGTGCAATAGAGTTACTGAAATCAAATTCAATTTGTTTCAATTGGTATAGATCATGGTTAGGATAAAATTATTTGAACTGCAATAGATGAGAAACTCTCCCCCACCCAAATCATCCAAAAAAGTAACCATTCTAAACATTGTCACTTGTGGGTTTTTTTTGTTTAGGTTTGATGGATCAATTCTCAAGTCGTACGAGCAAAGATGTCAATGTGAAATATGATATCAATAAATTTCCTGAAGAAGATGATCTAGGAGACTCAATTGAAGATGGTTGTGTTAATGGGAAACAAGGTTTAGATTCCCAAATAGGATTAGAAGGTTTGAATATGCTCACTGCAAGGGATGTTTTCAAAATGAAGTTTGATTCTGAGGAAAATGCGCATGCTTTTTACAATGCCTACACTATGGTAATGGGGTTTAGCATCCGAAAGGATAGGGAAAAAGTACGTAGGGAGAATGTGGTGGTTAGTAGAAAATGGGTATGCTCTAGGCAAGGAGCACGTGCAAAGAAATACTTGGAGCGTGTTAATAGATTGAGAGCACCAAGGGCAGAAACTAGGGTTGGATGTAAAGCTATCTTTCGTGTGCGCTATGATGTGAAAATGAGAGAATATATAGTGACTCACTTTGTAAGCGAACACAACCATCCCTTGGCCGCACCCCAATGTGTCCCTTTTCTTTGGTCTCATAGGTCTGTAACAAGTGCTGACAAAGCCCAAACAAAAGCTATGCATAATGTCGGCATTAGCACTGGCCAGATAATGGACCTTATGACCATTCAGTCTGGAGGTTTCGATAAGGTGGGTTTTGTTCGAAAAGATTTGCACAACACTGTTCAAGCTGACCGAAAAGTAGAACTCAAGGATGGGGATGCAGAGGGTATCTTGGGATACTTATCTGCTAAAGCTCTAGACGACCCACTGTTTTTCTACAAGTATGATGTCGATCATGAAAATTGTTTAGACAAATTGTTTTGGGTTGATTCAAGGTCTCGCCTAGACTATGATGCATTCGGTGATGTACTTGTTTTTGACACTACTTATAGGACAAATGCATACAAAAAGCCATTTGTAATGCTTTGCGGCGTGAGTAACCATTACATGTCAATCATATTTGGTTGTGCTCTATTACCAAATGAGACTACGGAAACATACATGTGGGTTTTAGAAACATTAATGAAGGCCATGGATGGTAAAAAAACCCATCTCAGTGGTGACAGATGGTGATAAAGCTATGCGTCAAGCAATTATAGCTGTCATCCCAAGCGCTAAGCATCGTTTGTGTACTTGGCATCTACAACGAAATGCTGTGTCAAATGTCCACAAATCCAAATTTCATGAGGATTTTAAGCGGTTGAAGTCATTAGAATGTGATAGGGATGAGTTTGATAAGGCTTGGGCTGTCTTGGTCAAACAATACAATATTGAAAGCAATAGTTGGGTGGTAGAGGCCTATCGCAACCGTCATAAGTGGGCTGAGTCTTATCTTCGTGGTCATTTCTTTGCTGGTATGAGCAGCAGTCAGCATTGCGAAGGCATGCATGCTTATTTTAATAGGTTCCTAAAAGTGAGGCTCAGACTATATGAATTTGTTTGGCATTATGACAGGGCCATTGCTCGAATGCGTGTTAATGAGGCAGCCGCAGAGGGTGTAACAGAGAACAGTTTCCCGGTGTTGACAACGCAATTAAAGAAACTTGAGAAAAATGCAGCGGAGTTGTATACACGGAAGATTTTTTTAAAGCTTCGGGCAGAAATGGAGCTAGAGGCCAAGTTTTATGTGAAGCAACAACTTGAAGAGGAGGATCATTATGTCTATAATCTAGAACAGTACGCAATTGAAAATAAGTGGAGAGTTGAGTTTAATCCATTCGATGGTAGCATAAAATGCCCTTGCATGAAACTTGAGTCATTTGGGATACCTTGCTGCCACATAATTGCTGTCATGAAATTTCAACAACTTGTATCTATCCCTATGAGTTGTGTGGTTCAGAGGTGGACTAGGAGTGCTAGGTCAAGTAGTCCACAACCTAGTCTCACCAAAATTCCTAACCTACTGACACAAACCACACGATATGGCATATTGAGCTCATCATTCAATTTAATGTCCTATTATGCGTCGCACACAGACAAAGATTTTATGGAGGCGAGGGAAGCAGGTTTCCAAATAATGTGTGAGATGAAGAAGCGCTGGGAAATGAGAAATGCGGATAAGATCGAGTGAGGAAAAAAATAGTGCCACCAAACTATTTGGGATTCGGGACCCCAAGGTAGTCAAGACAAAAGGCAATCCTGGGGGACCCTCTTCTGCCAGTAAACTCCCCACAGCAAGAAAATGTGGGAACTGCAGGTGTGGTGTTTTAATAGCAAGGATTATGATGCTTTATGTCACTACTTGACCAGGTTTTATTTTTATTTTTTTATAGCTTCACTACTTCTTAAGTGCAAAGCTCTTTGTCTGGTAACGCAGGAGCATTGGCCACACGAAGCGAACTTGTAAAAAAGTAAAGGCGAAGGAGAGAGAGAGGGTTGCGAAGAGCACTTTTCTGCATGTGAATGATGTGCCTGTTCGAGATGGTCTAGAGGGAGACAACTGGAAACCTCAAATGAGTGCAATAGCGTGTGGCACCCTAGGTAAGACACAGGGCTAGAGTAGGAAACATCGTGCAGGCACTGATCCCGCTTCTTTGGAGAGCATTGCAGCACGATTGGATGAGGCACTAGCCTTGATAAAAAAAATGCAGTCAGACCACAAAAAGGATATGAACAAGTTCAAGGCAGATGTGAAGGAGATGCGAAAAGCCCTCCTTCATTGTGAAAATGATTCAAGCACTGATGCAAGTGAAGATGGAGCAGAGAGTGAAGATGGGACTGGGGGCAAAAATGAGGCGGAGAGTGATGATGGGACCGGGAAGGAAGAAGATGGAACCGAGGGTGAAAGTGGAGATGATAGCGAAGACAGAGATAACAATGAAGATGGAGATGAATAAACGGATACAAATTGTTGAACATCTAAGTTTTTTTGTTATTCGTTTATGTTTTCAATGTTTTGGCAACCTTCTTTTGGATGGTTTAGGTATTTTGATCATTTTATAGGTTCTGTTAAGATGCAGTTTAAATGTCTTACCTGCCACTTTTTGTAAAATTCTTCCTTGCTCGGACAGGTTTTCTGCAGTTTAGATGTCTTTGTAGTTATTTTTCTGCTTGCCATAACCTGTTAAGAATGGATCTAGTGTCTTAAAGTTGGTTTTCTGCAGTTTAGTTGTCTCTCTTGCCATAACCTGTTGGTTTCGTTTTTTGTTTGGTCAAGACAGAGGGAGAGAAAGCATGGCTGAAATGCAATTTTATTGTGCAGATGAGTATGTCATTGGCATTTCTGAGGCCAATCATGTTCTAAAGATTTGCCTACATTGTCCGACTGTTAACTATAGCTCATTTATGCTATCTTTTTATTGTTCTATTTCTATTGTCTTGTAGTGTGGTTCTGGGCGATGATTTGCTCCAATCAAGGCCGGTTTTGTGGCTTGTGTGGGTTGCCGGAAGACTCGGAAGGTTTTTCAGACTGTTTGAGAAGTCAACAACCATTGTGTTCGGCAGTGTTCATCTAAGTTTTTACTTAATTTTGGTGTTTTTGCTATGTGATGAGATTTCCTTTTGTTACACTCTGCTAATGCTTGTGGTCTCTTTGATGGGCGGGCTTATTTACTTTATACTTCATACATGATGTAACGATTTCTTCTACCGATTGAAAAAAAAAAAAAAAAATATTACACCCACGTTCAACTTGTAATGAATCCCCTCACTCAGTGAATCAGTGATGAAAATAGTTGAAAAAATGATCAAACCAAATGATGCCCTTCCTCATCCTTCTTATTGTCTTCAACGGATTAGACGTTAGTGGACTGAAAATAGTGGTGCCTTTTGTAATTACTTGGAAATGGCCGTTAACTTCGCTCGACTTTAATACAGATTCTGAGATTCATATGAAAATATGAGCATGACTAATTTACAGAGCCGCTGTAGAGAGGTAATTTACGGAGCCGCTTTAACTCAGCCGTCCGTTCCGGCATTGGACGGTCTGGATTTTAAAGTTTCATTAAAATTCGGACCGTCCAGTACATTTTGGACTGGTACGATTCACCTCCGTAAACTACGATACTGAACGCCCTTAACATTTTTTTTTTTTGGGTTCCGCTTTCAGTTGCTGCTGGCTCTCTTTGGCTCCCTTAACGCCAATGTTGCATTGCAGTGCTTTTATTGCACAAATTGGCTAGCATATAAAAGCAAAATGCCAATGATTTGCCCCAGGCTCCTAGCCCCCTTGCTAACATTTTAATTCCACTCCATAGCTATCATTTGGGATAAGACTGTAGGGAAAGAAAAAAAAAAATTCAAATTCAACTTTATTCATACAAAAATTTCAGCATCTGGCAGCTACAATATTGTATCCAAATCCTAATATTAGGCCTAAGTTTGGGCTGAAAGAAAAATTAGGCCTAATTTTATTTTTGATAGTTAATTTATGTTAAAAATAATAATTTTATTTTTTTAAAATTTTGAAGCTAAAATTATTTCAAGTGAAATAATTTACTTCTTTAAAATAGGTTCTCGATAATTACTAAAGGAAAAAGATACTATTATTATCATAATGTAATAAAAAGTCAAGTTAAGGCATTTTTGTTAGGATTTTTAAAGTGTTTCATATTTGTAGCCAGTTTTTTTTTTTTAGTTTTTTAAAAATATTATGATGTTTAATATTTTTCACAATATCTTTAATTGCATAGTGAACTTTCACATAGTCCAACTAAAAGGAATAGCGAAGTCGATCATCTGTATTAATAAGTAGGAAACACTAACAAAAAAGTTAATGGGTGATCAAGAGAGCGATGGTGACAAGATAAATTTACCAATACATTTTAGGTTATGTGTAAAAGACAACAATATTTAGGACGTGCTATTTATTTTTTGGTCAATAGACGTACTACTAGTGTTTTGTGAATTAATGCAAGCATCCGAATTACAAATAACTAATACTCGTATTTGATAATGTAATCGATTACAAGTGTTATCAATACCAATCAATCACGTAATTGAAACCGCAAAGAAATATAATCTATCATGTAATCAATTATTTGTGTTATTTAGAACAATTGATTTTTACATCTATTGTAGTGTTGTTCTTAACTTATTTCGCAATTGATTAGAGGACTTACTGAGGCCCATCAATTAGCAAATCGATTGAGTAATTGACTTCACATTGTTACCCAATCGTACTCAATTCAATTACAAAATCGATTATATTTTCTAATCGATTACATAATTGAACATAATAGAATTGATTACATATTCAATTATGATGTCTAATCGATTAAAATTCTATTTTCAAAATTGCAAAATCAATTACTATATATTTGATTATAATGTCTAATCAATTGAAAAATCAATTATAAAGTCTAATCGATTATGAAATTGAACATTCACATAATAGATTACATATTTGATTAACTACCGTTCAAAAAAAAATTTGATTAAGTAATCGATTGCACAATTGATTATAGAAAAGTTATGAAATGAACTAAAATGTTACGATTCCGTAGTGAAAATGTTACGAATTTTGTTATAAAGTTATGAAATACACCAAAATGTTATGATTCTAAAAATGTTATGAATCTGTTGCTAAAAAGTTACGATATTAGCGTAAAAGTTACGATATGCGCTAAAAGGTTATGATTTGTAAGAAAAATGTTATGAATCAAAAGTTACGAATTTTTGGTATAAAAGTTATGATAGACCTAAAATGTTATGAATGACCGGTTTAACAGGTAATTTTTTATGAGGTAGCACAATATAGACCACACAATAGGTGCATATGATATGCATTTTAAAGGGGTGTGTATTGAAGATTTCTCCTATACTCGATTGAGATTGAGACTGTCTGTCTGGAGAAACTTTTATGTATTCCCGGTATACAAGGGGGTTGGTATCCCTTCCGGGGAGTTTTTAATTTTTTCGGCCATTTTCCGATTACATTTGGATGATCGGCTCCATTCATTTTGTAGAGTTCAACGAGAACCTTGATCATACCAAAAATCGTGTTCATCGGACTTTATTAGATATATAATCGACACATGTGAAAATTGAAGAAAACCAAAATTGGATCAAAAAACACACTGAATCGAAACCCAGTTTTGATTTTTTTTGCAATTTTCACGTGTGTCGATCATGTATCTATTAAAGTCCAAGGAACACAATTTTTGGTATAATTGAGGTTCTCGCCGAACTCTACAAAATGAACGAAACTGATCATCCAAATGTGATCGAAAAATGACCGAAAAATTAGAAACCCTCCGGAGGAGATACCAACCCCCTTGTATTCCAGGGATACATAAAAGTTTCTCGTCTGTCTAATCCTTTGATAAACATAATGAATAATACCGTGGGCAGGATTCTTACCAATTATAGTACCATGCACATCAAGGGCCCAGCAGCCAGCTCCTCATGTGCTGATCCTGGCCAGCTACAGGTAACTTAACCATGCATGTCCTGTCCTCAAATCACGGGTGATTAATCGATACTCTTAAAGCACTGCCATGTGATGTTTCAAGACTCTTTTTTAACTGCAAAATAGTATAGGAGTCACACATTTTGTGATTTGAACCCATGTGGTGGAAAGGCTCTGAAACGGAATTGGTTTTTCCAAGATCAGTTAATAATTTTTTTTTTTTGAGGCTCCGTTCAATATTCAAGAAGTGTGGGAACTAGATTCTAGTACAGAAAAAATGAAATTTATTTTCCTGCATGTGTTCTCTTGACAAGAATCCTTGCAGGAAAACTAAAATCCTTTTCTTTTGTTAAAACCTATTTTGCAGGAAATTATTTCTCAGTGAAAAAATTGAAGCTGTGGGTGCGCCAATATTCTTGGTAACTGAACACACGGAAAGTTACAAAAAAAAAGTTGATTTTCTCATCTCTTCTCATATACTTTCCGTGCCCCTGAACGGGACCAAAGATGAAATCCCCTTTCTTTGTGGCATAATTCATTGTTCCAGAAATTGGCGCTACTGTCCATTTATATAGTTCGTCAAATAAAAGTTAAAAAACGAACTTCCCAAAAGAATCAAGTTGGTTGAGTAATCGTGTAACCACGTCATCAATTCACTTTTATGTTGTGGTGCAGTTTGAAATTCCTACATGTCATGATGCACTTTTGTAAGGAAAATCTAATTTGTTCAATGTGTTATTGATGTTGGTTCAATTTGGTTTTTCTGCCAAAAATGATCTTGTTTACGAGACCTTCAAAATGAACGGTCTAGATGAATTATACTTTGGACAAAAAATGGAGACTATTTAGAGAGCAGAACGAGAAATTTTTGGGCCAGTAGGGTACCTCACACGTGGTATCCGGTCGGCGATCCGGACCGTTTGTCCAAATTAGAAAGAGAGAAAGAGGAGAGAGAGTGGGGGTGGGGGTGAGGGGAGAGAGGGAATAAATTTGAGCTGTCCAAAACAAGATTGGACAGTCCGGATCACTGACGGGTACCACGACATGGTACCCGCACGGCACCCAAAAACTTCTCCTAACACCCTCATTCCATCTCTATATATATTGAGTTTACTTGGATGATATAATTTCTTTTCGTTCTCGGCCAGTTGTTTGGCCAAAATAAGCCAAATGGCTTATTTTTTGTCCTTATTTAATTTTTTTGTGCATTTGTTAGTTTTTCGTCAATTTTTGTTACATTATTGTAGACACCCCAATCTGGACCTCGAAGTGTCTTTGTTCACCCCGATGATGAAATAAAGGAAACAAAGCCTTTGCGAGCTTGAATGAAGTATTCCTCCAGCACCCGCAGCCCGAACCAACCATTAGCCCAAAATCCCAGAGAAAGCCCAAAAGCCCTGGACCGAACCTATAATGCCGCACGTGGCACTTCTACACCGCACGGCGTATCGAAATTCAATACGCCGCGCGTAGTCATGAGGTTAACCGCACGGCATTTTGGATAAAGTTCTGACTGGCTCAGAAAGCTGTCGGCCACGCTTATTTGAGCCACAGCTGCAAAATGGCTCAGCCGAAAGCACACTTCTGGCCCGCCCAGAAAATACCTCCAACATTTGAAATTCAAAATTCATGGCTCTTGCCTATAAATACACCCCTCCACTCAAGGGAAAAGGGCCCTTGATCACCATTATACCCTTTCTCTCTCTTCTTGCTTTCACACCCACTTTCCTCTTTCCAAGTCTTGAGAATGTTGTTCCCAAAAGACATTCTCTAGGCCTTTTACTCCATTTTTCTCCTCACCATTGAAGTTAGTCCCTTACTAACTTTGAGACCCCAACCACCCAATACACCCACTTACTACACACATCCATACTTCTATTTTCTCTTTCAACCTCCCGGCGTCCATCCATCATCGTCAATACTCATTCAAGCTCAAGAACAAAGGTAAAAACCAAGTTTCCTTGGGCTAGGTTCTGCCCTGGCCCTGAGGGGACTTTTCTGTCTTCAGGTCTAACCCCTTTTGGTTAGGATCTGACCCAAAAAACCATTTTACAAAACAAAACCAGTTTTCTGTGCTGGGTACTCTACGCCGCGCGGCGCTTTGAAGCGTCGCACGGCGTAGTGGACTCACACGCACGGCGTTTTAGCTAGCTGCTATTTTCTTGTATAAACTGTCTGGATCACCATCGTCTGTTACTGGATCTTTTTCGGTATACCAAAAGCAGTCTCGAAATGAGACCATATCTACAAGCCATGTTTTGAGCTCTAAAGATCTTTTCAAATGAACAAATATATCAAAAATGTTTTTCTGCTCATGGCTTGGAAGGATGGTACAGTTCTGAGATGATCTGATGGCTGTAAGCTTTCTGAAGTTTTCAAAACAATACCATGCGTCATAAATGATATGCCGTGCGAGGCTTTATAAATAACAAAGTTTGGTGACGGGGTCATAACCACGCACGGTATATTAGAGGGCCGTGCGCCATAAGGCGGTATGCCGTGCGACAGAGAATGGTGATCTAGATAGCTCATTTAGGTATTTTCTTCGTTTAACATCATCGCCATAACATCCTTTGTCATTTCTGTACAACAAGCACCACTAGCACGGTGATGTGATATGCTTTATCTTATTCCCCTTTCCCGTATGTGTTTTTTAAGGTTTTCCAAACAATATTAAATCCCCCCCATTTAAAATATTTAGTAGAGACCGGTCTTTACCGGGCGAGCGGGGTGCTTTTTCAACAAAATCTTTCCCGTTCGTAACGTGGCTCCCGGACCCAAAATCTCAACGTTTTCGCTAGATCAAAAGTCCTTTTTTTTCTTTCAAACAAACTCTCGGTTTCTCGGATCATCCATCTCAAAAATCCGGGTGGCGACTCTTCGAATCTCGCCGAGGACGCGGGAGCCCACAATTATTGCTTCGTCATATCAAGGGAAATCTAAAAGGTAAAAAATTACAAAAAAAATTTGAATAAAGACAAAAATAAGCCAATAAGTTAATTTTTTCGTCTTTATTCAAAAAATTTGGATTTTGATTGTGATTTTTTACTTTTTAAATATCTCTTGTCATGATAAAGTAATAATTCACAAAAAATTAACGAAAAACTAACAAATGCGCAAAAAAATTGAATAAGGATAAAAAAATAAGCCATTTAGCTTATTTAGGCCAAACTACTCCAACGTTAGTTTATGACTAAAACACAAGGCATCTTATGGTTATTAGGTTGGCCAAACGGGGCCTAACGTTTTTTGTTTTACGTACCATTCATGACTTGTTAAGTTTCACTAATGAATCAGATTTTTGTCTTTTTGATTCTTAGGTTTCTGTCAAAACCCAACTTATATATTGTAGTATCTAATAATCTAAAGATAGATATGAATTTAATCGGTTTGAGTGAACAAGTGGCTGTTGATAAGCTTAATAAAAAAAAAAGATTCATATTGTAGCCGACTCCATTTGATTGAGACTTAAAGCTCAGTTTGATTTGCTTTGATTTATGTAAAGACAGATGTGTGTTTCCCATCGTGTCGAGGCAGCCACTTGGCTATATAAATATTGATTGAAACCATACTATAAAATGGTTCCGTGTGATTTGATGAAGAAATTAATCAACCCTTGCAAGAGCCAACAGTTTCAGATGGCCGATCCCAGCACTACGGATCCCCTTCTCTCCGGTGAAACTCCGACAACCGCCCCGGTCTCCTCCTTGGAGGAGATCATTGAACGGAGTATGGTCGATCCCAGCACTACGGATCCCCTTCTCTCCGGTGAAACTCCGACAACCGCCCCGGTCTCCTCCTTGGACGAGATCATTGAACGGAGTATCGGAGATTTCGGGTGGGCTCAGCTACTGCAGGCTTCCCTCGTCTCTCTGTCTTGGGCCTTCGACGCCCAACAAACCTTCATCAGCGTCGTCACCGACGCCAACCCGACATGGCACTGCACTGATCACCACTCCTCGTGCAACTCGGCAACCGACATGTGCCAGCTTCCGAGAGCTTCGTGGGCTTGGGACATGCCGGCAGACGCGTCTATCGTGTCGGATTGGTCGCTGGAGTGTGCTAGCTCGGTCATCAGGGGATTGCCAGCTTCGTGTTTCTTCCTGGGCTGCCTCGTCGGAGGACTCGTCCTCGCCACGCTGGCCGACTCCTCCTCCCTCGGCCGGAAGAACATGCTGCTCTTGTCGTGTTTGCTCATGTCCCTGGCCGGACTCTTCACGGCCGCCTCCACAAACATCTGGATGTATTCGGCCCTCAGGTTCGTCGGCGGGTTCGGGAGGGCCAACGTAGGAACGTGCGCTCTCGTGCTATCGACAGAGCTCGTCGGGAAGCGAAGGCGAGGCCAGGTCGGGACCCTCAGCTTCCTCTTTTTCACGTTTGGATTCCTATCTTTACCAGCAATCGCTTACTTGAACAGAGGATCTTCTTGGAGATCAATCTACTTGTGGACGTGCATTCCCACAATCCCGTATTGCGTCCTGTTTCATTTCTTCGGCCGCGAGTCTCCCAGGTGGCTGTTCTTGCAAGGCCACAAAGAGAAATTCATGGCCACGCTAAAGAGTATCACAAGCCATAGCAGTTTCACTCTGAGACACGTCCCCGAAATTGTCTGCATCGAACATGATTCATCGAAGGGCGACCTATTCTCGGCCATCAAGATCTTGCTCGAAAAAAAATGGGCTATCAGGCGCTTATCAGCGGTTATGGTGGTGGGTTTCGGCATTGGCATGGTCTACTATGGCATGCCCTTAGGGGTTGGAACCTTGGGATTCAATCTCTACCTTAATGTCACATTGAATGCCCTATCAGAGCTACCCGCCTCGTTGGCCTCATTTTTCCTAATAGGAAAAATAAACAGGAAAGGCTCTGTATTCGGCTTCTGCATTCTGAGCGGTGTATGCAGCGTCATGTGCTGTGTCCTGATGAACATGCCATCGATGAGCACCGAGTCTGGATGGATCATATCAACGGGTTCGTTGCAGATAGGGGCAGAGACGGTGTCTTTCTTCAGCGTATGCACGGCCTTTGACGTGCTGTTGATTTACACGTTGGAGTTGTTCCCGACGTGCGTAAGGAACTCGGCCATGTTGATGGTGAGGCAGGCGATTGTTCTGGGCGGGGTGTTTAGCCCTGTCTTGGTGGCTGCCGGGAGGAGAAATGGGGTTCTGTCCTACGGGGTGTTCGGGGTGACGATAGTGTTTTGCGGGCTGTTCGTAGCGTTCCTTCCGGAGACGAAGGGTTCGAGCATTTGTGATACGATGGACGAGGAGGAGCACAAGGTCCTGGAGACAGAAACTAGTGACTGCGGCAATTGCTAAAAGGACTTGACAAGTTGTGCTTCGTCGTATTGCAATAATGCAGAAAGTCGTGGCCAACTTCCATCGCATTATGAGAGGGATTGTGAATATGAACGTTCCTGATACTTACCTACATGTTTATCTCTCTAGCTAAGGCTCCGTTCTTTTGGACTTAATTTAAATTTGAAAATTTTGTCTTTATTTGAATTTTTTTCGCATTTATTAGTTTTGCGCCAAATTTTTGTGAGTTATTGATTCGTCTCGATAAGAGGAATCGAAAAAGTAAAATTTTGGCACTTTTTACCCAAGTATTTTGAGAAATAATCATTTTTTAGCGCAAAAATGTCCCACAAAAGTTTAGCGCAAAACTAATAAATGCGAAAAAAATTCAAATAAGGACAATCTTTTTAGATTTAAAAGAACGGAGCCTAATTATATATGTAGAATTGTAATTTTGGCACCCCAAAAATTGATGAAGGAGTTCCAAAACTGTACTGTGTTAATACATAAAATGACGTCGTTTTGAAGTCTCTCCATTAATTTTTAAAGTGCCCAAATCAATTCCATGTATGTATTATATCAATAAGACATGAAGGTGATTAGACCATTGTACTTCCTTGGCGGTAGGCAAAAGCGAGGAGAATAAAACACGAGAACGGTCTATTGTGAATTTGTGAGAAAAATATGCATCACTAGATTAAGCCTTAAAAAAAAAAATTCAGAAAATAGAACGGAAAAATAGTTTTGATCCATTCATTGCAAACCTGGACCCGGAGATGCTGTAGTGCACCCCCCGCACTACACGTATAGTTCGGTTGATCCGGTCGTCCATATCGGCAATGGACGACTCGAATTTTCATCCGAACAATGGACGACTAGGATTTGTAGGAGCACGGAATAAATCCAAACTGTCCATGCCGAAATGGACGGTCGGATCGGCCGCACAACACGGTGTAGTGCGGCAGATGCACTACAGCCCCTCCGATTCCTTGCAAACCCACATGTTGTCTAAAAACTTGTATTAAGCCAAAACAGAGAGAGAGAGAGAGAGAGAGAGAGAGAGAGAGAGAGAGAGAGAGAGAGAGAGAGAGAGAGAGAGAGAGAGAGAGAGAGAGAGAGAGAGAGAGAGAGAGAGTGTGTGTGTGTGTGTGTGTGTGGGTCCCCCGCCTCCTCTTTCGGCCCCCTCCCACATCATCCCAATATTATTTTGGGATCGGTAGTGTCCCTTTTTATTATACTGTGTTTGCTTTGGTTGGGTTTGTTAATAATATTGGGATGATGTAGTTCACTTTAAAAAAAAACTTGCATTGATTTAACAGAAAATTGGCCGTAGGTCCAAGACAATAGGCCCAAATAAGAGTCCAGTCCGGCCCAAGTTTTTGTAGCCTTTCCAATCCATTACCGCCGTTTATTTATTGTCCAAGGTCCATAAAAATGACAATGGTGTCCTTCGATATTTAAATGCGTTCTTTCAAACGCAATTTCAAAAAACCAACTGCGCTCTCTCTCTCTCTGTTCTTCTGGCCATCGATCGATCGCGACTTGCTGATTCCGATGTGGTGAGATCTCTCTCTCTCTGCGTTCAGGTTAGGGTTTCGTGATCTCTCTCTCTGTAATTCGTAACTATCTCTCTCTCTTTCTCTGTCACAATGTTTTGTTTGTTTGGTGTTCTGTGTTTGATTTGATCTGTCATTGCTGCGAGAATTGGAAGATATTCTTCTCTCTCTCTCTCTCTCTCTCTCTCTCTCTCTCTCTCTCTCTCTCGTAATTGTGTTTATGCTTTGGTTTTGATTTCGAAGCTTTGTGCGATCTATAATTTGTGTAATCTGTCATTGTTCAGCATTTTGTGCTGCAGTTATTGTACTGACATTTATCTTATTTTTTATTGGTGTTTGATAGTGTAATTAGGAATGATAGAGAGAGCAAAGTGAAATAGATAATGTTATCTATGTGACAGTTAAGATGGATACAGAGAGCAAAGTGTACTAGATAACGTTATCTGTCCTCTTATACCTGTTTTTGTGTTTGATTTTGCAGAGTAGAATTACACTATTTCAATGGCTGCTTCTGTTCTACTAATGTGCAAATATGGTGAAGTAACTCTAGTTGTTATGGTTACAAAAGGTTTTGGATTCAATGATCTTGTGCAAAGCATTTGTAACAAGTGGGAGAATTTGGCTTCTAGTAAATTTGGGCTTTTATATGCAGTTGATGATCATCATAGTTGTGTTTTGGACAATGATGAAGATTTTGGTTGCATGATAGCATTAGCTGCTGCATATGGTGTGAATTGTATTGATGTTTCTGTTGGGATCATTTCTTCTTCTGTTATTGAATGTGGTAAAAGTTTGGCTAGACAAAATGGTGAATGTGGTGCAAATTTTGAGTATGGTGAGTGTAGTAGTCTTGTTGGAGAGGAAGAAGATCCCCTTGAAAAATTTTGTCCTCATTATGAGACGGCGCGTCTTTCTGCGGGTTGGGTTAATTTGATTTCTCATGTTGGCCAGGAGTTTAGAGGTGGTTTAGTAGAGTTTAGGAATTGTTTGTCCAAATACGCCATTGAAGTTGGATTCAACTTTAAATATTTGAAAAATGACCAAACAAGAGTAACAGCTGAGTGTTCTAAGAAGCTAAATGGCTGTACATGGTTTATTCATGCTACTTTGAAAAGATCGAATCAGTTTTTTGTTGTTAGAGAGCTTCACAAAGAACACAACTGTGTTGGTACATTTTTCAGTTCCAAAAATCCTCGGATGACGTCAAAAATTGTTTCCAAAGAGATTTTTGAGGAGATTCGTTCGAATCCATCTTATGCACCTATAGAGGCTTTGAGACATTTTGAGAAACGGTATGGTAGTATGATAGGTTATCACCATGCATGGTTAGGTGTTGAGATGGCAAATAAGGAGTTATTTGGTGATTTTGAATTGTCTTTTGACAAACTCCGGTGGTATGCTGCGGAAGTAAAGGAGAAAAATCCAAGCACGGTCATGGATGTGGAATATTGTACTGAGACAGGCCGTTTTACAAGGTTCTTTTTGGCGTTTGATGCTTGCATTAGAGGTTTCAACTATTGCCGCCCTATCTTGGCACTTGATGGTACCTTTTTGAAGGGGAGATACAAAGGAACGCTTCTTGGAGTTATAGGAAAGGATGCTAATCAAGGTTAGTTACTTTTTCCTTGCTTTATTTTGAAAATTGCAGAGTTGAAGTTGACAGTTATGATTATCTATTGAAGTTGTTGACATATACAACACATTCCAGAATTTCACAGTTTACCACATCTGTGTGTTCTTATCAACATTTAGAGAAAAAGTCTGTGATCATTCTTCCTCCCAAAACAAGGAGGCCACATGGGAGGCCTAAAGTTGCGAGAATACGATCAAGGGGTGAGAAAGTGAAGCAATTGAAGTGTGGGAGGTGTGGAAAATTAGGAAAACACAATAAGAGGACTTGTAAAGAGGCATGTGATTGATATTTTTTGATAACTATCGTTACAATTGTGGATACTCTTTGTAATTGTCTTCCATTTAAGGATGAATAAAAAAGACTTGTAAGGAGTCATGTGGTGATTGCTATTGTTACAATTGTGGATACTCTTTATAATTGTCTTTCATTTAGGGATAAATAAACATAGTATGTTTTGCAGCTTTGTTGGCAATAGATAAAATAGTATTATCATTTGATAACCTGTGCATGCCTATTATACAATTATCCCAGAATTTCACAGTTAACCACATCTATCTGTGTTCTTATCAAGATTCAGAGAACAATTTTTGACAGTTATGGTCATCTACTGATGTATTTGTCATACAACACAGCCCAGAATTCCGCAGTTAACCACATCTATCTGTGTTCTTATCAAGATTCAGAGAACAATTTTTGACAGTTATGGTCATCTACTGGTGTATTTGTCATACAACACAGCCTAGAATTCCCAGTTAACCACATCTATCTGTGTTCTTATCAAGATTCAGAGAACAATTTTTGACAGTTATAGTTATCTATTGATGTATTTGTCATACAACACAGCCCAGAATTCCATAGTTATTGTAATTCCATAAACCAACAAATCATGCATCATTATACTCCAATTGGTTTGAAGCTAACCATAAGAATAATTCCACTTCCCAAAACATCAACAATTTTGCATTAGACACCAAGAAACATGTACAGTAAATTGCAATATTCTAATTCTCAACAGATCAACAGTTTAGCACCGGACACCAAAAAAACCTGTACAAAGACTAATTTTACTTCCCAACAGATCAACAGTTTTGCACCAGACACCAAGAAACATGTACAGTAAATTTCAATTGTTTGGAGCCGATCAATTACATAAAACTAGACAAAACACAACTATTTGTTTTATTCTCTTTTGTTAGACAAAACACTACCATTTTACAGAATTTTGTCTATTGTTCCATCTCATTAGCTAGTTGGTTGTCCTTCCACAGATCTTCTGTCCATGTTTTTTTGGTCATCATTCAGAAATTTGCGAACCATATGTACTCTAAATTCTGCGACATCACGTGACTGTAGTGTTTGTGGTATCTCTCTTTTCTCTGCCAATCGCTTAATGATGTAACACACAAATATGCCACAATCAACGCTGTAGATATTCAAGGAAAAATAAGTTAGAGAGGAAAGAATGATAATCGGAGCTTACGATAAAGCAACTTTGCTGGAAGCTTACGATGATTCATTCTGCTGTGGGGGTTCATCCACTGATTTTATCGGAGCACCAAATTTAAAGATGGGTCTTGCTTGTGATAGGAGGTCGAATTGCGGAAGATCTTTCTTCTTTAATTCCAGCTCCTTCATGATCTCTTCTACGCAGTTTTTCTATGTTTCCAAAACAAATATTGTTTTTCAGTTTGTTATCTTTCAAACATGCATTATGCAAAATGGAATAAATGATAAGCACCCGACAATGTAATATAGGGTGCGCTAGTGTCTAATCTTAGTTACTTTTGTTGTTTAATTAGTTGTTTTTAGTTACTTTTGCTCGTAAAGTGTTTTGGCTTTGTTTTGTAGAGAAACTCTTTAATTCAGGTGTTTTAAAAGACCAAAGCGTGCCAAGTTTATTCAAAGCTCAAAGGATGATCCGTTGGCCACACAAGCGCGGCCCGTTGCCAAGACTGCCCGGGCAGAAGCAGCCAAAAGCAATGACAAGGCAAGGCCAAGCAGATGGCCCGAGCAAGATGGCCAAGGCAAGGCAAGAAGGTGGCCCGAGCAAAGGCCAAAGCAGCAGTCAACGCCAAGGCAAAGCAGTCAACGCCCGAAGATAAGGCCTCGGCACCGATGGCTGGGATTTGGGACATCGGTACCGAGCAGCTAACTCTGGGACAGCACCTAACCACTTCGGCATCGATGGCTGATATATGGGACATCGGTACCGAGCGCTTTAATGTGTTTTAAGGCCATTGCCATCGGTACCGAGGCCTTAACGGGGATTTTCAGAGCATCTTCAAGGAATATTCCATCCGCGCACTTAGAGACTATTTATAGGGTGATGTCATTTTTGTACAAACACGTAGAATATTAGATTTGTACCCGTTTTTTAGATCTAGAGCTAGATTTGAATTGTTCTTCGTGTTCTTGAGTGTTCTTATTTTTCCAGCTCTTTATTTCTGCATTTCCAACTTTAGTAAGTTAGTTTTTGCTACTCTCTCTTTAATTAAAGTTGTTTAAATTCTCCCGATCTATCTTTCTAGCTAGTTTATTTCTAGTGTTGTGTTTACACTTATGCTAAGTAGATTTTTGCTTGCTCTTATCTTTTTAGATATGTGTGAGTAGTTTCACAAGGTTGGGTCATGGGGTGACTAGCACCCCATGGCTTGAGTAAAAATTGCATTTTTCACCAAAAAGTTTACAACTTTGTTTTGGAAATTGATGTGGGGTTTGGATTTGTTTGTCAAATTATCGAGGTGATAACCTCCTTGATCATGTGTAGGTGAGAGCTTCGCCTACTCACCACATATGATGCTTGGAGCTCGGTCGCTCGAGGTGTTTGCTAAATGGATTCTATAGCTAGCTTGATTTTCGAACTTTCTTATCTTCCGGGTGAAACCGTGTATTGGGTGAAAGATGTGGTTTTGCTTGAGTCGTGGGCGCTAGTAATTCCTAGACCTAACCTTCCTTTTATCTAGTTTATTCTCGTTTTATCAAGCCTTTTTACTTTCCACCGCATACGAAAAATCAAGTTGGCTGACTAAAAGCCGGAAACCATACTCGCATCTACAATCCATCGAGCCGTATTATTTATCCCTTGGGTACGATCCCGGACTACCGGATTTATTATGCTTCAGCTAGACGCTTATACCCTACGCTTGGGGTGATCTCTATGTGATATATCGAGAACGAAGCAATAAAGGGCAAGACTTTGTACCACTGTGATGGCATCTTAAAGGTAAGGATCAACTTTTCTTCTTGATCGGAAGGAGTTGTAATGCCTCCATTCCTCCGCTTCAACATCATAAACGACTACTGTTCAATAGTATGGACTGGTATTTTTGGAAGTCTTTTTTCCAAAAGAGTTGATGGGGAAAACAATTAATCTATAGTAATCATTGCCCTTTTGTTGTACTTCCTCTTGCATTTCTGCAATCTTCTTATGAAAGTGATGTTTGAGTGACTCATTTGTCGATGTGATCAGAGTCACAGTTAACCAAATCATTTAGTAACAGACTACAAAAACCCACAGACTACAAAAACCCTAAACTCTTTACCAACAGATAACCATAACTGTGTGTTCTTATCGACATTCAGAGTATACATACAAGCAAATGACGACATCTGTGTGTTCTTATCGACATTCAAAGTATACATACAAGCAGATGACCACATCTGTGTGTTCTTATCAACATTCAAAGAACATATTTTGACAGTTATGGTTATCTATTGAAGTTGTTGGCATACAATAGAGTCAGAAACGAAATACAAATTCTAATCAATGACGAGCACTACAAAACCTTAACGCTAACAAAACCCTAACCAGAACGACCAAACTGCAAATGTACTTAAAAAACGCAAGACAGATCAAACCCTAACCAACGAACTCAAAACCCTAACCCTAACCAGATCGCAATCAGTAGCAAGGGACTACAAAAATGCAAAAATGTAGAAATAGAGTACAAAATCCTAAACTTACGAGTTCGTGACGACAAGGAATGAGGACGACAACAGAAACAAATGCAATGACAATGATGACGACGGCGAGGAACGACGACGGCGAGAAATGCAACGGCGACGGCGAGGAAGTGAACAGCGAAATCTCCGTTCTCTCTTCTGTCTTTATCGTTCTCTCTCTATCGTTATATCTTCTATCTCTATCTATACTGAATTTGAATATCAACAGGAGAAAGGATTTTTTTTGGAAAAACGGGTCCCTATTGTCCTGGCGCCTATAAAAAAAACATTCATGTCCTAATTACATCAATAACACCTGTAGTATGTCCTCCTAACCAATTTTCCCTTGATTTAATAACATGAAAAAGATCAGGAATTGATCCAAACTACAGGTATTTCAATAATTTATTATGCCCTGGATGATTATTCAGTACTCCTAAAGCACCGTCACGTGATATTTTAAGACCATTAGCCATTATACATTATTGTGGGAATCACATAATTTGTGAGTTACTACAAATTTTTAAAATAATGATAATACCAGTATAACTTATGAAATAAAGTCAATTTTTTAAAAGTAATGATAATACTAAAATAACTTATGAAATATAAACAATTTTTTTAAGTGACACGAAACGATTACGAAGGGACGGAGTAGTAATTACAACTATGAGCTTTGAATTTTGGACTCTTGCTACCGGACAGATTCGGGTCACGGGTGTTCACGAACCGACTCAAACTTTAGGAAGGCGACCCAGTCGTTTGAGGTTACTTGACCCGTGTTTGCTGTATTACCGGTGGGCCCAGTGCTTTGCAATAATGCATGCCCTCAAGTGCACTTTGAAATGAGCCTTGCTACTGGCACAGCAGATCTGTGCACAGATTATACATAGATCGCGTTGTGGGGCCCATTAAGGGTCCCATACAAATAATTCGATCCGTTAATTATGTTTAAAACATTTTTTCAAGAGCCTTCGCGAAAAAATAGCTCAATCCGATACCTATAAGTGCTTGATCTAATCATCTAACTTTTCATTTGGGTTTTTAGAGAATGAAAAGTTAGACGATTAGATCAAGTATTTATAGGTGTCGGATTGAGCTAATTTTTCGCGGGGGTACTTGAAAAAAATATTTTAAACATAATGAACGGCTCGAATTATTTGTATGAGATCCTTAGTGGGCCCCACAATGCGATCTGTGCACAGATCTGCTGTGCTAATAGACTTTCTGCTTTGAAATCTTTCCGTCCATATAGTAGTATTCCATCCGTCCCATTTTGTTTGACTTTTTTGTTATTTGTGATATTTTTTAAATATTTATATCTCTCAATCTACAATATTTTTTTATAATTTAAAAAAATTATATTATAGACATAATCAAAATTATCAAACAAGATCTATATTTATATTTTTGAAGATTTATATTGTAAGATATAAGCGAACAAAAATTAACACGAATATTAGAAAAGACAAAGAAAATGGAACAGAGGTTTTAACCCAAAAATCGTGTTATTATTATGATAAAACGAAAAACTCACCTCTAAGAGCATCCACAGTGGAATAAGCAAAACAAAAAGTTGTTAAAGTTAACAATATTTGCTCAAAAAAGTGTTCACATTGAAATAACCAAACTTAACAACATCTTAGCAACTCATCAAATTATGGCTTTTGAATAATCAAAACTAGCAACCTTTTGCCAATAACCAAATTTATTGATCCCCATATTTTCTCAATCAAGTACACCCATCATTACACAAAAATCTTCTTTCTCTCTCTCTCAACAATGTTTTCAAAAAATAATTATAAAAAAGTTAAAAAACTATTCTTACTATTCTTTTCAGGAACTTTTTCTATATATATATATATATAAATCCGTCTTTATATGAACTTTTTTTTAATTTTTTTTTATAAAACCTGTTTCTTCAAAAAAAAAATTTAAAAAAAATGTATTTACACAAAACTGTTTTTTTACACATTTTTTTTTCATAAACTATTTTTTTATCCAACTGTTTTTAACTTAAACTGTTTTTTTCTTCTAAAAACTGTTTAATAAACTGTGTTTTTTTTCAAGAACAAATATTTTTTAAATAAAAACTGTTTTTAACATAAACTAGTTTTTCAAAAGATTTACGTGAAATGAAGGGTAAAACCGTAAAAGTTTGGAGAAAACTCAGGGAAGGAAGCAATGGTCCCATTGGTTTTGATTATGAGCAAAAAATAACCAATGTGAGACTTGACATTGCTAACTTTAGCAACCTCTAAATGGATAATCAAAATCTGATGTGGCATGTTTTGATTATTCATTTTTACTTATTCCACTGCGGATGCTCTAATGATACAACTTTAGAAAATGGACAACAATTTGAATCGACGAGAGTATAATTTGAAATAAAATTTGACAAGATTCACCCAGAAATTTTTATAATTAAAAATTCACTACAAGACAACTTGCCAACTTGGTGCATATTTACGAGAAATTTTAAATGCGAATTTTAATACTCCAACTTTTAAAAAATTGCAGTGAGTATTTGTAAGGGAAAAAAACTTCATCAACAGATTATTAAATTCATGAAAATAAAAAACGGCTTGAAATATGAGTTTAGGAAAACTAAGTTTTGGGGTACTTTTCTGATAAGGTTTTAGATTTCAAGTTTTTTGAAAGCTGATTTATTATTTGCTACAATAAACTCTATTAATAAATTTTGCTACAGCATAATCATAGTTTCACAATTACGATAAACACGTCTATTTATTTATTTTTTTGAATGGCGAAAAAAGGATATTATATTAATTGTTGGCTGTATATATTTAAATTAGGAAGGAAAATAATTTTGGTAGCTAGTTTAGAAATATATTTGATTATGTGTATTTCCTTATTTCAAGATTTTGTTTCCTTAGTTGATAGGTAGCTTGTATTATAAATTGAACTTGGGAGAAGAATAAACATTTTGAATTTCGTTTAACATTAATAATGAAAGAAGTACAATAAATTGAGAGCAAGATAAGATAACATCACTATGTGAGAGTAACATCCTAACAAGATTGGCACCCTACATCACGACAATCATATGATATTCAAACTCAAAGAATTGACAAGAAATCAAAGCAAACAACGCCCAAATTACAAGATACACATAATAGCACACCCAAATTATAAGTCTTGTCCTGATAGTTGCACAATCATCTTCCAAGTTCCTTGCACTTGAAAAATTAGCAGGTTGAACCTTTGTAAGTTGATAACCATTTGGTTTGCAACAACACATCATATAACCCCGCCCCCGCCCCCATCATCACCGCTCAAGCTCCATCACCACCACTCCACCGCCCCATCATGGCGTCACCACTATTACCATTCCACTATTTATCACATATACAGGGCGACCAATAGTATGATTAAGAAAGAAACACAATAACTAATGGAACTAAAACTAATTCATCATTTCTTTAAATTTAGTGCGTAAAAAAGAAACACAATAACTAATGGAACTAAAATTAATTCATCATTTTTTTAAAATTCATTGCTTAATATATTTATCAAACAGCTTTTGAACTTAAAAATTCAACATTCAATTAGTTTTTTGACTTTTATTTTCAGTTTTATCAAATAACGCCTTACCCTTGATCTTTGAGCTCGGTGAACATATTAATGTGGGACTCCATGAACAACGACAGCCTCGTTCACGCTAGTGATTAACTTATGCACCACAATTTTTTGGTTTTGTCCTTATTCAAATTTTTTTTTGCGTTTGTTATTTTTAGGCCAAATTTTTATGTAATATGGGTGAGTAAGGACGAGAGGAATTGGAAAAGTAAAAATTTTGACTTTTAAACAAGTATTTTGGATAATATTTAAGAAAAAGTCAAAAAACTGATTTTTTTGAGGTTTTCTTTGGATATTTCCCAAAATACTTGTGTAAAAGTTAAATTTTTTTTTTTCCAATTCATCTTGTTTTTACTCACCCATATCACATAGAAGTTTGGTGTAAAACGAACAAATGCAAAAAAATTTGAATAAAGACAACCAACAAATTATTCTGCATAAATTAATCACTAGTGTAAACATCCTAAAAATTAGGGTGTTTGGGTGGTGGGCGTAATAAGGTAGTTAGGGTTTGGTGGGTGGTCGGAGTGAGGACTGCGGTGGTCGACAACTGTGTCGATGGTGCTTCTTAGGGGTTTTCGACAGTAGTAGCAGCAGCTTGGGTCCAGTTTGTTCGCCTGCATTTTTCCTTGTTCTGGGCCGTCAACGGCAGATTAGGTGTAAAAGGAGGGTTTGGTCTCCGGCCGCTGGGACCTGTTGGAGTTTTTCGGCGTTGCCTCGGTCCCTGCGCTCGAAGCTTAGCGTGACAGCGGAGGCTTGCCATGGAGTCTCCCCGGACTATCTCCTCAGCTGGATTGGTTTCTCTTTTCACTCGGCCGGCGACCCTTGTGGTCTGACCACGGGATTAGATTTCTTTTTCGCTTGTTGATCTGTTTGTTGTTCCGATTACATCAGTTATTATTGTGTAATGGTTTGTGCTGAGATTCCGTTTGGTTTCTCTCCGCCTAGTCTCGGACGGGATTCTCATACGAACACCTAGTGTTTGATTTGCTTTTGCAGGGTGTCCTATAATCCTGAAGTAGATATTTTGATGCACTCCTGTAATCTTTACCTTCGGACTTGAATGAATCGACCGATTTCAAAAAAGGAAGGGGAAGCGCCCTAGGCGCGTGGTTAAACTCATCAGAAGCGTACAAAAAAGGCGCCGACGTTAAATGAAGTGTAATTGGTTAAACTTTAAATTACTACTAAGTTTAAAATTTGAAAATTGACACAGACGGTGACCCTTGTTCACCACCCACGTCACTGAACCCATCATATACTTCCATTCGCCCCTACCCCCCTTCATTTCCCCATCATTTCCTCGACATTCCTCTCTCTCTAGAAAGGCAGCCTAGAGCTGCCTCTCTCTCTCTCTCTAGGTTTCCTCGACTCTTCACAAACCCCGATCGGAACCAAAGCGGAACCTGTACAACTCTTTCAACTCGACCGACTCGTTCGGATTCTGGTAAATCTACGATCGGAACCCCTAACTTTGTTTTTATTGCTACTTTGTTGGTTCGGTTTGCTTTTCACGCGAATCGGTGACTTTGATTTTGTTACTTTGAGCTGTTTGTGGATTCTGGTAATTAGGGTTAGTGATTGGGTTGGGTTGGGTCGTCTGTGGACTGTGGTTGTTAGCGTCTGTGACTGGGTCTGGCGAGAGCATCATCATGTGTTTGAGGGTGGGATTTGGGGGTTTGTTTTTGCTGGAAATGTGTTAATTTAGGGTTTTTGGGTTGGGTTTGAAGCGTGCTGCTGGGAAATTGCTGCAAATGTCTTAATTTATGGTTTTTGGGTTGGGTTCGTTTTTGCTGGAAATGTGTTAAAAGAGTTTGTTTTCGTTGTCTATTGCAGTAAAAGATGTTTATTTGCTGTTTATTTATTTTTCAATTTTATGAGAAAATTAGGGTTCTTTTTGGATTAGTAATGGAAATCGAAGTTCAGGCTTGAAGATGTATTGGTATAGGAAAGAAAAGCTACCAAAATGAGTTGGGTTCAACCCCCCGTCAATCTATGAAATGACTTCTTGTACTTTTGTTGATTCAAGTTAACATATTTTCTGCATTTAACTGTGAGAGCTGTAGAAAGGGGATTGGATAACAGGATAAGTGGGAAAAATCAATAGAGCGTTGTAAATGAAGGTTCGAAGTGTTTTAACTGAATGGTATGGCCATAGACTTTGAAAGGAAAAAACCCAGTGACTGGGATTCCCTTGGCCATCCAAGGGATTATTAATTTTGGAACATAAGCCACCCTTACATTGTTATGATTAAAATCTACAATGCATCCATGATGTCGATTTGCCTATTGATTCAAAGGTTCTTGGACATCCATTTCCTCCCATTCCTTGTTTGTTACTTAAGGTGTTTCTCCCTCCCAACTCCATCTTTAAAATTAGTGATATCAAGTACAACCCCTGAGTGCTTTCTCTTTTGAGAAAGAAACAAAAAGAAGAGAGCACAGGAAACCTCTAGAGTCAGTTTGTTTACAAGTTACAACTATGTACGTTATATGAATTTGACATGTCCATACAATTTATGCCTCTTATCATTTGTAAAATGGAAAATTGGTTATCCACATAACCAATACTACTGTCACTGTCCCTAACATTTAAGGGGACCAAAATGGTTGAACATGATGATTTAATTGCTGCCTGATACGAGGGAATCAATGAAATGGAAGGGAGGAATGTGGAATTTTCAAATCAAGGTGACACACATCATGGGACTTAATTAAATTGCAAAATTGTCTAAACTTAACAAGACTATAGACCCACGTAAGAACGATGCAAAACATTACATGCTATGGGTAGCTCCAGCCTCCTGAGCCCAAACAGACCTGATTAAGGAGCTATTTTGAAGATGAATGGTTTGTATGTGGTTGCTGCTACGTTATTTGGACTTTGGAGCTTGGAATTGAATATTTTTTTTTAGCCGGGCTTGTGGCTGTATTTGTGATCTGCCAGTCTGCAGGTGCTGTGGTTGGCCAATTATATTGAGGATAATCTGTTTTTATCATGCACTTCTATCCATACGAAATCTGCTAGAACAGAGGAAGATATTACGATTGGGAATTGGATTGTTCCATTGCCATGTTAAAAGATAATTAGAATCTTTAGATTGTGAGTGTGTAAGCAAGTTATTGTGCCTATTTGTGTGTCTCTAGTGCATTGTGTGTGGTCCCCCTGCCCATTGTGAGTGTTTGTGCATATTTGTGTGTGCCTTTAGCTTTTTCTCATTAAAGAATAGTGAATCCTGACGCCTTGTGAATTATATTCACAAAAGCTAGTGTTAACTTTTAATATAGGAGCTGAGGTTGGATATTTAATTCTTTCATGCTGCGACGTTATATTCTGTTGCATAGATTTGCCTGGGGCCAAGGGTCTTTTACGGAACATATTATATTTGGTAGATCATTCCGTCTCTAAATGAGCATAGTATATATGCTGTTCTGGATACTGTTCTTGATAATGTGGTGAAATTGATGCGTGAGTGCAAAGGTTTAATAAGTTTGGGAAGAAGCTTCTTCTTGTAATCTGCAGCCTTTTGAGGTTAGGCATTTTTGGTTGTATACGGTTGTGTTCTGCTGGGACGGAACTAATTGGTGCCTTGCTGCAATTTTTCTTTCACTCTATATTTCGCGCTTCTATAATCTGAGTAAGTTGGTTTTATTTCGTCTTCTTTTTCTTGTGATAGTGACATTTATCACATGGTTGAGGGATAACGTAAGTGAAATTGTTAATCAAGTACTCATGTTTCTATGTTTTTGGTGGACAACTTGGCAAATGGTTGTTGTGTAATACACTCGAGGCCCTTTGATTATTGATACTTTTACATGTTGCTATGGTCTCCATTGGGATGACATATTTCAGCATAATGTTTCAACTGTGAACACATTGGTCATTGGTGTATACAACTACTGACATAAGCCAATTATTTCTTTTTTCATCTCTTATAGCTCAAATTATTCTGCTGCTGCCTCGTGGGAGGTGCCATACATTATAGAGTTTGTGCTGATATTTGACATCTAAACATGCCAAAGGAGAGAAGAAACCGTTCTGTGTCTTCTGATAGGTCTAGGGCATCTCCTTTTCCTTGCAGCTCAAGTTGCTCAAGACAATCATTGTCCATAAACCCTTCAGACAGTGAAGAGAGTGTGAAAGAATGGGAGGAAGCTCGATGCCCCGTGTGCATGGAACATCCACACAATGCAATCCTCCTCATGTGTTCATCCCATGAGAAAGGATGCCGCCCCTACATGTGTGACACAAGCTATCGCCACTCCAACTGTTTCGATCAGTTCTGCAAGTCATTTACCGAAACACAATCAATGAACCAAGAAAGTACTCCACTCTCTTTAGAGCACTCCACAAGTGGAGTGATATCAGAACAAACAACTACCAATTTGCAGGTTGAAACAATCGAGGAAGGGTCCGAGGTGAAGTCAAAGTTGGTATGCCCCCTTTGTCGCGGAAAAGTGAATGGGTGGGTCGTAGCAGACTCTGCCCGCCTTTTCATGGATGCAAAATCAAGAAGCTGTGCTAGTGAGGCATGCGATTTCAGTGGGACATACAAAGATCTAAGGAAGCATGCAAGGCTTGAGCACCCTTCTGTGCGGCCATCGGAGGCAGACCCAGAGAGGCAGCGGAGCTGGAGGAGGTTGGAGCGGCAAAGGGATCTTGGGGATTTGATTAGCACACTCCAATCTTCTATTGGTGAGGAAAGGAGTGAGGAGGAGGACAGCGTTTTGTCCTTTGACGAAGGAGGATGGCTTACTGTGTTTTTGCTCATTAGGGTTTTCCGACCGAGTAATAGTTCAAGGAGTAGAAGTAGTGGCCCTAGTGGGTGGTCTGGTACGTCACGAGCGAGAGCACAAGTGACTGTTAGACGGAGATCAACTAGACTTTGGGGTGAGACCCATGATGGGGAAAATGGATCTGTTTCCCGAAACGATGATAATGAGAATTCGGATGGTGGATCGGGTTCTCAGAGGCGCCGGGTCAGGCGAAGAGCGACACCTGATAATGAGCCGTGATTGTGATTCGTGTTGATTTAGTTCCGATATTTCAATCTGTGAGTACTCAAAAGAAACCTGTCTTTTGGTTAAAACAATCATAAATAGGGTATTGCAAGAAAGAGAAATATTTCAATTGCCAGCCTAAAGCGTGTCATGCTTAATATTAGGAGTTCTAAGCACTTTTCAAGATAATTCAAATCTACAAAAGAAGTTTGCTTGGAGAATGCCCTAGTTAATATATCCGACATGGATTTCACTCTTTTCTGAGTGACGGGTGACTGATACCGATGGGTACATGCATTCAGAAGGGGTTATAGTTGAGTTGTTCTTTGGTGGTGGTCTTTTAGGAGGCTTTTAACTTCTCTTTTCCTCTCGTGGTGTTTCAGGTGGGAAGAGAGGAAAGAAGTGCAAGTTGCTTGCTTGAAACGTTGCTCTGTTCTACCGCATGTGGAACAGTCATTGCTTGGAGTCGCGTACCAGTGATCTAAAATTTTAAGTTTTTTTTTTACCTTGGTAATTATACATTCCTTTGGTCTATCTATCTTTTGCTTCACTTGCAGGTGATGCAAATACATATGAATTTCTATTTGGATTGTGAATACATTTGGAATTTATTTCCTTAAAACTTTGTGCTCCGTTCCCCGAGTGCGTGGAACAGTTGTTGCTTGGAGTTGCAGAATGGATTGTGTACCGGAGAAACTCGAATTTTTATTTAATTTCCTACATGACTAATTTTACAGTCTTGTGTCTTTTGTTGGTATCACTGTGAGGTGGTGCAAATAATTATGAATTCCTCTTTGAATTGTATACATTGGAAAAGTATCTGCATGGATGTCGATATGCAATAGAAAGGCAGTGTTTGGTTCCAGATACTTTCGATGATTTTGGATCTACGAAGCACGGAACAGACAGCCGACACGGACATGCGAACCTGTCATTTTTTCAAAAATTAGGACACCGACAAGTTTATGTCGAATATAAAATATAATTTCATTATTGATGTATGTTAGGAGTTCATATAAAAGTTTAAATCTTTGGTCCAATTATAAAAAATACAAATTGCAGAAATGATAATGTCAAAACTGTTTTTGTTGGTTCCAAAGCTCTAGTATGAACATTATAACAATATGAAACTAGAGTTGTTATACCGTATTCTTGAACGGTTGAACTTGACAATTGACCTTTTTAATCCAAACCTAATTTAAAACCTGCATTTATCTTTTTGATGTATCCTTCAACGTTCTTCTCATAGTTATTACCAGTGGCGTGATATCCGATATAGAGTATTATATGTTGTTTTGATGTATCTCAGATACGGATACATAAGGCTGGTAGATGTGTTTGTGCTTCTTAACTAGTCGAATGTGGATACATTAGACATTGAGATTGGTAGATGTGTTTGCAGTTCTTAGTTTTTCAAACTTGGATACATGACGCCGGTAGACTTGTTCGTACAGCTTAGCTTATCATACTTGAATACGTGACGGCGGTAGATGTGTTCATATTTCTTAACTTTGGAGTAGTATCTTTTTTTCCCTTCCTATCGGCAGTATTTGAACTGGATTTGAGTTTGCATCTACAATCCACTGGTGATGATTACTAAATTATGCTGCTGAAGATTGGTTGTGCATTGGAAGAGTAAAATCTTTCCTCGTACACATATTCGAACATTGATATATTTCAAACCGTCAAATCAATATCGCTTCCTTTGGAAAGTGATGGATTGATATTCAAACATAGATGCGTTTAATATTGTTTGGCGTTCCATGTGTATTGGTGTCAATAGTGGGTGGGTCGGGAATAAGATTCATAGTCCCTCGATCCTGCCCCATTCTTTATCGGGACGGGCTCAGAGCAGGGAACATTAGGGAGATGGGGGAATCGAGGAATAATCGAGTCCTCATTCACCATTATAGTAGTTAACTAATTTTGTTCGCTTGAGAAAGTTTTGACAAGAAAATAAAATACTCCGTAATAATGAATGATGGGGTTAAAAAGACTAAAAGAGAGAGAACAAAGAAAGGAAAACAGATTAATACGGAGTATATTTGTTTTTTGCTCTTGTTATATTTATACAAATGAAATTTCACATAGATATATAAGAACAAAACTATTTGTATATATAACCATAATAAGAGCGGGTCTAGGTTTGGGTAAAACGGGGTGGGGGCACAAATGCTGCTTATTGCATCGGAGAAAACCCACTCGTATCAAGGAGGAAAGGTCAGAGGCATGGATGTGCAATTAAATACGTGAATCTCATCAACGTTCATGAATGATAAATCGGTCTTGCTATTGTCAGCCCAATGAGCTGGCGATAAGCATACTAGAAGGCAAAGAAAATATGTATTTCTGTTTATTTTTTATACCCTTTAATACATATTCACACACCTACTATTGTCAGTCCGTTGGGCTGATTTTAGAATTTTCCATGATAAAATCATAAAATGCAAATCTCAAAGTGGGTGCTATAATATGCTAGCTATGTAGTACTCCCTCTGTCCCTTTTTAAATGGTTCGCTTCGTAACTCTAATTTATTAAGAAACATCATCATTACATATTTCACATCAACTTTTACCTCCATCTTCCCTACTTACTCTCTATAGAGACATCATCATTACACTTTTACTCACTAACTTTTCAAAATGAAATATACCTTTAAGGGCAAAATGGAAAATGTACCAACTTTTATCCACTAACTTTACAAAATTGACACTTATTAAGGGACAACCCAAAATAAAATACTGAATTTTAAAAAGGGGACGGAGAAAGTATCAACTAAGTTTACGAGTCGGCTAAACTTAGTTCGGCAAAAAGCGGATTCAAACCGCTGACATCCGACATAGGATAAACCACCGCCTCTTAGGTCCGCCGACAGAATATTCTACTTAGAGGTCAAACTATAGACAAGTACTCCCACAAACCGGAGTTTGCCAATTGGCATCCATACGGCTACGTGTTCGTATAGCATTTTTGCAAATTCCACTTTTGCCCCTTTCTTTCAGAAGTACACTTTTGCACAAAACAAACGACGACGGACTTCCTTTTCTCCTCTGGGAGGAGAGAGAGAGAGAGAGAGAGAGAGAGATCCAACAGGGTGGTCGTTTATTTCCTGAGAAAATGGAATGACAAGGAAATCCTCGTATAACCAAAATCCCCACGTCTCCGCGACAACCTCTCTCCCCAAGAAAAAAAGTCAAAACTAAATTCTCCGATGGGGGCAGAGACCTCCTCGATTTCCGAAAATGGTGGCGGTGGTGGTGGGACCACCGCCAATAACGAGACCCAAGTTGTTCTTAACGTCTACGACCTCACCCCTCTCAACAAATACACCGTCTGGTTCGGTTTCGGAATCTTCCATTCGGGTATTGAAGGTAAAGATTATCTCTTCCTCCTAATCTTTGATTTTGATCCCATACGTGAACGCCACAAGAAGGATGTGAATTGGGTTTTAATTGAACTTTTGGGAAAATTTCCTGGGTTTTCTGTCTTTACCACAATGGTGCTCTTTCGGGTTGTTATTATTGTTCATGGTTTTCTTGATCTTGATTTGTTTCCCTAAGTTGCTCGATCTTCAGATTGCATTTGTTCATTCTTTAAAATGCCAGTTGGTTTTATGTTCCTTGCGATGATTTCCCTTGTTTGTTTGTTTTTTTGATGGGTGGTTTCTACTGGGATAATGCTAACCTCAACCCTAACAGCGGAGCATTAGTGTTGGTAGTTATCGGATTGGAGCTCTTTCGGGTTGTTATTTTGTTTCATGTGGTTGCTTGATCTTAGATTCGAATTTATAGAATGAAAATGTCAGTATTTCTCCTCCTTAAATTTCCTGTGGGGTTTGATTTTTTGAGTATTTCCACTGCCGCAGTTTTTTTTTTTGCAGTGTTTAAGGTTAGAAATGGCTCCTATTTTGACAAGTTTATGACTTTACTCACTTCTGTATATATGCAGAATAAGATTGAGTGAGAAGATAGAATGTGTGAGAATTCTTCTCAATTACTCTCTGGGATGATAAGGAGCAAATGCAATTAATCAATTACGAACTTTAGAATTACGACCTACTAGTTCATCATCCAACGATAAGTAGAGCACAAAACTTCTTTGACTCAGATGCTATAGTTTTTTATCCCACCCATAACCATCTCAGTAATTTGTTCTACTGGAAAGCGGAAACCCCATTGTGTTGCCACCTGAATATCTTCAATATGAGAATGGAGAATAGAATCTTCTTAAGCTCAATAAGGGGGTTTCCTTGAGAGCACATCCTACTATATGCAACAATGCCCTGGCCCCTCTAGCAAATTAGGCTTGACCAAATAATATATCTGCTAATTTAATCTCCAGATCTGTGTACAGGGTGGCCTTTAGGATCTCCATTACCTAGTAACTGTTCATGATCTCGAAGAAAAGAAGAAGTACGGATTACAATCGACCAACCCTCGTATACTGTCTTTCTAATTATGTATGCCGAACTTGCCACATCAGCTTAGCTTGGTTCCATTCAGCAATTCCAGAAAACATTAAGCCCTCTTAATCTGTTGAATAACAGTGTCTCAAGTGATATTGGCCTTGCCTAGTTGAGTTTTTCCACCAACCAATGTCAGATGATAGAAAGCTTCAGAAGGAAGATACACTTTGTTTCCCTACAACTTTCTTGGGAAGAGCTGAGTGAATTAGCTGAAGTATCCATACAAAAGACAAAACTGCAATTTGGTAACAAGATTCTTTTTTCCTTTTTCCGAGTTTGAAAAATTATCAATTTGACTATCCAACCTAGGTAATTTTGAAGTTTTTTTGGGAACAAGATGATTTTTTAGAGGGACCAAGCCCAAAAAATCCAAGGAAATAGCCTTGGACAAAAGTAAAACCCAGCGCCCTACCACCAGGCCGCTAAACTATACAAAGCTTACAGTGTTGAACGGAATCACACACACTCGAAATACGAATACGAAAAACAGTAAAGAAATCAACACACAGAATTACGTAGTTCCCCAAAACCGGGTACACCCACGGGAGTGAGAGCGGCTGTCGTTTTTTTTCTTCTTATTATCACTGCAATAGGGTTTTTACATAGAGTATTTATATTCCGCTCTATTCTAACCCTAATCCAGGTATACGGTCTTTTTCCCAAAATACCCATACAGTCCGTACCGTACAGTACAGCGGGGGAGTAGCCCCCCCGCACCCGCCAACCCATGGGCCTTCGGCCTAGTCTACTCCACTGGATCATCAGTTGCTGTCGCTCCACTCTGGCAACTGGCCTCTTGCTAGAACTTCTTAGTATCTCTTCATATTAACATATGAGCCACAAGTTCTAACATAAAGCAACCAGCAACCTACAACAAATAAAATGAAACAAAGAAACAAACTGCCAAATAATCTAAACAGCCTAACTAACATAGTGGAAAACACTAGAAGGAATCCCCATTCCTGGCAGATAGAGACATTAACTTCAGCACTTTCCTCCTAGAGCACATACTAGCTTTGATTTCATCCTCAATTCTTTTCCCAAGGGCAGAAGAATCCTCTCCAATCTGGCAAAAATTCTTATAATTCCTCTCCCTCCAAAGGTACACAGAAGCAGCCAAACTCAATTGGAAGGCCACAGATTGCACAGACTTGGAACAATGCTGGATGCCCCATTGAATCTCTGTCAACAGATCCAAAATACCACCATGTCTCCCACATTTAGTCCTTATACCGGTCCAAACCATAGCCGCACATTGACATTCAAAAAACAGATGGCTATGAAATGCCATACCTCCAAAACACAAAACACAAGCCCTATCATTGGTGATCTAAGAAGCACGGACACGGATACAAGATACGGACACTACACGACACGGACACGTCATTTCTCCAAAATTAGGACACGGACATGTTGGGGACACATCAAATGTAAAGTGTATTTGTAAACGTCAGACATTTTAATATATCCTTTAATGTGTCCTTAGCATGTTCAAAGAGTGTTGCCAACACGTCCTAGAGTATCCACAATGTGTCTAACTGAAAGAAATATAATAGTACTAGACAAGTATTTAGGCATGTCGAATACGTGTCCGGAGAGTGTCGTATTGTGTCCGTGACCGACACATGTCGGACATGGATACGTGAGGCCAGTAGACGTGTCCGTGCTTCTTAGTTGGTGATGCCCCAATTCAACAAGCTGTCCTTAGTTGATAATCTGCCCAAGATGGCCACCCACTGAATGAAGGACCAGCGAGGAGCATTCCATCTAGGTCACACCATTTTGGCCCAATCCACTTCAGGAGCCAGAGATCTAAGAGCTGTCCAAGCAGACTTAGCTGAATAACTACCATTTGGAGTCAAATTCCACACAACTTCATCATCCCCGGATACATCAGGCAAGAGACCACAATCAGTATTAGCAATGATTTCTCGGATAAGAGTACTCCTACTCCTTCGCCACCTCCATCCGACATTGTGATTTGTGAATTATAGAACACACCTTGGCAATGTTGGCATTAAGAGATCTGCCAAAATTGGAGGTCGCCCTGTCCCCAAATTTCTGAAACAAAGGCCCCAAATTGTGCCAATTGTCTAGACAGAGAAACGTTGAGAGCCCATTGCCAACTTTAGTTTGGATATACTGCTGGCCTACACCCTAAGCCCAAAAATTTTCCGTAGAGGAACAACAGAACTTACTGGAGGAACACACATGTTTGATTGGTACCATGCCTTGATCAAGTTTCACTGCATCACTGAACCTAAAATTTGATTCTTTAAATTTTCTGGTACTGCATGGTGCAGAGTTTAGGGTCCACATAAATTGTTTTGTAATTGCATAACTAGAACCATGCTTTCTTGGCAATATGGTTTGATGATGCATTTTGGGAAGATATCATGTGACGACAGTGACATTCACTTGACTGTGCCGGTGAATCAAGCAAAAAATCAATTCCGCTCTTCATTTAGTTTGGTTGTATCTCTTGGGGAGTGGATTAAAGGAAGAGAAGAAACCAAAGTCCTGGTTGGATCTTGCAGCATCTGTGCAGAGTTAGAATTTTGCATAAATACTGATGTTCTTCATTTCTGACCTAAGACCTAACCTGAGTGTCGTAAGTTATCCTGAAGGCTTGAAACCGTCCCAAATCATCCTACAAGGAGCCTAGACAGAGATTCATTCCTTGTGCTTGGAGGTTTTCTTAGATCTATGGACCCGAGGGTTATAGATGTTCTCCAAGAGTAGATTCATCTTTCTATATCAGATTAAAGACCATTCCTTGAGATATCAAAGGCAATTGGAGAGCCTAAGGGTGATTCCAAAGTGAGGGTCATGCTTAAGAATTCGAGGTGACATTATTTAAAGTCCTTGGTTCAGTTTTAGAGGTGTGAGAGCTTGAGAATTTACGAGGTCTACCAAGCATGAGAGCCAGCAAATGTCGACTCAGGAAGGGAAGCTTAGATAAAGATTAATTGGGTGTGGAATCACGGACTGGTTGTAAGATCTCTTGTAACGGAAATTGTGGCAATTCTTGTTTCTCTCTTGATTTGAGGTTTTCCATGTGTATATGTTTGTGTTGATGGCTTGTGTCGTGCACTCATTGAGTAATGATTCCTTGCAATTACTTGTGGATAGGTTTAATTGTGTTAGAAAATAGTAGAATTAGGTTTGCTTGGTTGATTTGGTAGATTAGTTCGTTAATTCACTAATTCTAGTTTATTGCCGATCTCTGGAGTAATTGGTAGTAGCAAATCAAAACCCATGATTCCGTATGAGGGTGGTTTTCATATTTTCTTAATGTCACCGTTTTCTTTTTCTTTCCTTCACGAATTAAGCTCATGCCTAGTATTTCTCATAATCCAGCTGATGTTTCTGCAACCTATTTTTTCAGTCCATGGGATGGAATATGGCTTTGGAGCCCACGACTTCCCCATTAGTGGAGTATTTGAGGTGGAACCTAAAACCTGCCCTGGTTTCAGCTTCAAACGTTCCATTTCACTTGGCCAAATAAATATGCCTCCATCTGAATTTAGGACATTTGTTGAGACAATGGCCTCCGAGTATCATGGGAATACCTATCACCTCATCTCCAAGAATTGCAACCATTTTACAGACGACATTGCATGGAGACTGACTGGCAAACACATCCCTGGGTGGGTAAATAGGCTTGCCCGGCTAGGTATGTTGAGTTTTGCCCACCAAATAATGTTTCTTTTCATGTACTTCTTCCGTTTCAAGTTTAGTAAAATGATAACACAGCCATGGAATATGGTACCCTACAAACTGTTCCACTTAAATTGAGTATTGTTCCTATCCAGTTCTAACTATCTATGGGGTATTAGGTTTCAAGTTTCAAAACTTGAGATTTATACATGAAGGTTCATGTTTATAATTTCTGAGAAAAAAGAAAAAAAAAAAAACTTCTTGGGGAGAACTCTGGTAATTGGAATGCATTTAGAATTTTAGATCATGCCTTTTTAAGTGGGGATCAAGACAACAGCATAGCTCATGACCCAAACCAGAGGAGGGCTGACTTTTAAGTCATCTTTTAGGTAGAAATTACTGTTATGTTCTTTCCTTGCACAGAAAGGAGAAAAAGGTTTGAAGTGGATTTCTGCATATGCCAACTGTCTTTATGTTCCACACCTATGAAGTAGATTGGATCAGTACTAGTCTCTCGATAAGGGTATTGGGATAAGTGCCGACACCCGTATCTGGATTGGACCCTTGGATTTTTTTTTTGCTTTACAATGTTTGATCAAAAGGAAGATCACATTTGATTAAATAGGAAAACAAATTGGTCCCTGACTCCCTCACGTGGATCTGAGATAGAAATCTTCTTTTATATCACTTAAAATCCCATGCAATGGCAACTATATTACCAGGAAAATGTTGTACTTCATACAGTAGATTTTTATGTTGGGAGTGTATCCATGTATCCGTATCCAACTTTAGGATACTTGGACACATAGGCCCATATCCTAAGATCAAGGGTTTAGGGAGGTCCTAGGCTGGACACATGCCCACAATACTCATAAGCGAGTCCGTGTGGCATAGATGACAATCTACTTTCTTATGCCAATGTTATCGTCACGTAACTTGCAAACCTTAAAACTTGACATGAATTCTAAAAAAAAGAGGTGTTTTCTTCCTAATTTCAGGGGCTTTATGCAGTTGTTTGCTTCCTGAAAGCCTTCAAGTAACTTCTGTTAAACAGCTGCCCGAGTACCATACATGTACAGGTTTGTGGGTTTTTTTTTTTTTATGGGCGGTGGGTTTTTTTTTTGGCCTGAATTTTGTGTCCCTGGACCGATCATCCCATCCTTATATTTCTTTATCTTCTTTCTTTTTTCTCCTCTTATCATGTGTAGAAGAAGATGGGACTGAGTCTTCATCCACTGCGACCCATGAGTCAGCAGAAAGCGATGAAGATCAAGATAAGGGCCTCCTGTCACCTTCTGCTGGTAACTCAGATGTTACATTTATTAAGGAGAGATCCAAAGGTGATATTATTCTGCCTTTGGGAAATTGATGTTTCGAATGGGTGGAAGGGGGGAATTCTTCCTTCGCCGGTCCTTCATAGCAAAGTTGCGAATCCTCCTCTCTCATGGCTTGTATGGATTGTTGTTAGGTCGCTTCACTGTTAACGTATTCCATTTCCTTTTCCTCTTTTTGCGTCTTTATATAATTCAGGCGGGAATCCGGGAGTGAAGGATCTAGAGATGGAAGGAAGTTGGTTGTATTGATGTTGTAGAAATTTTGTACTATGCTTTGAGCAATTGGAAATGACATTCTCCATCGGCTATTCCATTGGAGCCTTTGTTTCAAGTTGTTTGTTTTGCGGTTGCCTGACAGTCATCTAGGTCAAGGTTTCTGCTAGTTTGTCTTGTGACCCTTGCTCTGATGACTCTGGTTATGCTATGTAGTATCTTGAAATTCTTGTAATCTTAATTTACCACTAATGAAGATCTTATTATTCCAGAGAAGTAACCCTCATTTCAGAATGACACTTTGTTTTGGACTGCATGTAATTTTATGGTTAGAATAATTCCATGTCATGCTCTTTGATACTTCGGGCCACATGCACGGGAATACATTGAACGAGTTTAAAGCCTTGACCGCAGACCCAGTGATCTTTGAAATTGGTCATAGCTTTTCAGATCTTTAAATCTTTTCTACCCATGTTCAGCAACTAGAGAACAATCTCAGACCAGAACACATGCCCATAAAAACGTCCAACTGCAGAAAATCTCATGCATATTTTGCTACTCTCAGCCATTTGCATTCAAATTGAATGGCCCATAAAAACGTCCAAGTGCATCTTGACAAACGACGTCACAGACAATCATCGGCTCCACCAGTACAAAAGGTCCAATGATATATCAGCCAACAAGGCGAACATAAAAATCATAAACAGGGAATTCCAGATTGGTGATTCAATGTAACATGTAGCTCACATCTAGAATATTCTCACCAACCCCCCCTCCCCCCCAACTACTCTTGTCTTCATATTCTGCCAAATTACGAACGCCCTTCAAGTCCCAACTTTGAATTAAACCAAGTGCATAGACCATCCATCTCTTCAGGAGTCGTATAGTGGCCGAGCCTGCAGAGTTTGGAGGAAACAATTAAAGCTCATTATAAATTATACCAAATTTCTGAAAGGCAGTTTTTTTCGGCAAATACCAAAACTACTCACCCATTATAGGCTTTGAATGTCACATCTCGAAATCCAGATGAACTTAAGGCCTTTGCAGATCTCTCACCAAATTTAAAAGGAACCACATCATCGCCTGAAAAAGAGAGTACGAAAATAAACAGTGCATGTAGCAAATAAACCACCACTTACCATAGCCAAAGCTTGATGGAGCTCTTGGAAAGCAACACCAAACGAAAAAATGAGTATATTCTTTGCTATTAATTTACAAACAAGATGGTTGAAAGGAATAGTTAACTTATTCATCAATTCTTTGCTAAAGTTTGCCACGCCATAGACATGAAAATATCAGTCCTTCGACCTGATAATTCTAGAAAGAAAAACTCATCGAGGAAAACTAGGACAACTACTAAGCTCGTTAATACAGTCCCGGCTGGTCCAGCAAAACCTAAATGGCCTTAAGTGTTCATTGCTCCCTCCAATCCTCATTATTAGACCTCTCCATTCTTGGATGTTCCAAAATGCAAGCCCTCTTAGAAAAGTCACGAGAAAATTTTGAATTTTTCAAAACATACAAACATAGACAAAAGTGGAAAACAAAGGGCAGAAATGGAAATAAACTCATTTGACTTTAAGCATTAATTTTATGTGCCTTAAAAAGTAGGAATCCACAAAAATGGACACATTGTGGGACGTGGGCAGTATAATCTTAACTCATGTCTTAATTCATGCTGCAACAGCTATTCGTCACTCCGCACGAGACAGATGCTCTATCCAAAATACGCAAACAGGATTAACAAAATACATCCTACCCAAAGGAGATATTAGGAAACATTTTGAGTACCTTTCCCATGACAAAGCAGAATAGGCAAGGATGCAGCTCGCCTTGCAGCCTCATCTTTCCCTTCCAACTGACTATTCAATGTCCTGGAGCACAGAAGAAGTCAACTTATAAATATGCACATGCAATAAATAACAAGAAGAAATTCTGTGCGCAGTGTGCTCATTAAAGATGAGGATCATATGATAAAAGCAAACTTTGAGCATGGAACCCAGCCGCTTAGTCCAACAGCTGCACTTATATTAGCTGGGTAGGGATTGCCATTATTGTATTTTCCAAGAGCAAAGCAAGTTGCAGAGTAGAGAGATGTTGCCGCACCCATACTGAAACCTCCAACTGCAAGCTTAACTGTCATAGACCATACAAAGTTTAATCATTCAAAGTCTAGCAGTGTCAAATATGCCCTTTTGTGCTGTTCCAGCTCATTTATTAATCGTGCCTAGCATGCTTTGTGTTGTGCCTAGCCCAGCCTATTTATTAACAGTGCCTTGTCGCAATAGAATACTCTAGCCCCAGCCTGGCTCTTGGGCAAGCCATAATCCATGTCATGCCTATTCTCATGCCTGTGTCGTACCATGCCCATGTGTCATTGAGACTTGTAAAGCCAAAAATTACCAAAACTAACCAAAAATGTCAAAAAAATTCAAGAAAACAAAGAAAAGTCAGATTCTTACAACTACAAAAACATCATAAATATGAAATATTCATTATTTCACATAAAAAACCCTTGTTTTGCACATTTCCTTTTAACACTTTTCGAATTGTGCATCTTAATCATATACTCAAGATGATAAAGAAGTAAAAGAACCAATGGTTCAAAACTATCCAAGTTATTCAATTGATTGTAACAAAAACAAATGCCATTATTAATTAACTAAATTTAATGAGTCAATCTCATTTTTATATAAATTGAAACAACACCCCCGTGCTCCTGTCCTGCACGTGTCAGACTGTTAATGTTGTACCATGGCACCATGCACATGCTTTATCATGCCTATGCCTGTACCACATACCTCAAAATGACCGCCCAACCTGGCTTAACTAATTGTTCGTTTCGTGCTGGCCGGCCCATATTGTGTCGTGTTGTGCAGGCCCATATTTTGTTGTGTTGTGCCAGCCCACACTGCCTGGTTTTGTACCGCGACAACTTTTAAACGTTTGTGTCCGTGACGGCCTAGCCTAGTTTACACCTCTAGAAATTATGTAATCTGAGGCACAAAATTTTTAACAAGAACACTGGATATGTGGTCCCCTTGGATATTCACTCCAATTGGATTCCTATGGCTATATCTGATAAAACAAACGGGCCCAAAGGGAACACCATATGAAAGAATGCCGGAAGAGATAACTTACTGTCAGTGGGCTCCGTTGATAACAGACTAGCAACATGTGCGGCTGATGCTTCCAAACCCTCTAAATCATCTTGAGCATTTTCCGAAAGTTCTGTTACATCAAACCCTAATTTCGGTTCCAAACATGAGTAGATTATTAGCTATAATATCACTATATAGCATGAAGAATGTTCCTTCTGTGACGATTGACGAAAGGAAAAAAAGAAGAGGAAGATGGTATGTTATTTTAGTAATTGTTTCTCCTTTTAAATTATCTATTCTGCAAAACTTCAAAGTCAACTGTATAACTTGATCCCTTTACAGCACTTTAACCACTGTTACTAATTTCTATGTTAATAGTCAAGGTTGAACCCATAGGAGAAAAAAGTTTGGTCAAAATAAGTGAACTTACAAGCAGTAGAAGGAAAACCACCAAACAAAGATATTGGTTGAGAAGGAGCAGTTGGGCATATCCATTTAATCTGCACAACATTGACAAACCTAACTGTCTATTCGTCTTCTCAAAATAAAGTTACCGACAAGGGCTTCATGTTAGTGTGACGTATCATGTATACGCAAACGATCTCAAGTATACTTACATTTGGAAGAGGAAGTGTCTCCAACAGTTGGGACCAGCTGCCAAGAAAAACAAAGGAACAAACAGAACACGAAATAAAGATTGAATCCCAATTGCAATGTTTTAAAAGAAATAAAGATTGACATCCATTATTATCGAACCAGTTCATTATATTCCCCAAGGCAACCGAACACAAATTCAATATTTGTCAGAAAGTCATCAAATAGATATCATTATATCAAATGCACATGAATGGGATTATTCCTTACATTTTTGGGCTAGGATACACTAAAACCCAGGAACACCATCAGCTTAGACAACAATTTGGAAGAATTGGTAGTTACTTAGTTCTGAGAAGTAAAAAGTTAAATAGGTTTGTATAAAAACACCATAAAAAGATCCAAACTTTTAAATCATATCCATAAATCCTTGGGACTACACAGCTGGGCATAGAGAATCCACTGCACATCAAAATATCAACAGCAGAGCGAATGGAAACTTACTACTACCAGTTTTCCTTTTTGGAAACAACCGTTGGAGTTGGAAACAGAGTAGCACTAAGATTGAAATATCTCCTATTTTATTTGTTTTTTTCCATGTTCCTAGGTGTGTGGGTACATGTCTGAGAATGCACAACTGTTGTGAAATAAACTAGTTCTCCAGTACATTTCCAAAAATCACATCTCATTGTAGTATTCTCCTAATGAACCAAACAATCAAACAATTGCAAACCATGAATATTTAGACCCGATATTGTAGTTGGAACTATTTATTTGAAAACATTATTAATAATGATCACATGATAATAATGTTGGACATTTGTCTCACATGCGCAGATCATAAAACATTTGAGATTAGTGATTGGTAAACTGCCCTTGCCTTCGTTATACCACCAAATAAGAACTAAAGCTTGAATTTTTCTTTTCATTTGGAACATGTATGGACCTAAAAAATGAAAGAAAGAACACTCGATTCTCTTGTCTACTCTTCTATATAGAAACCAGCACATGAGCCATAAATGCGAAAGCTATGGAATGAAACCAAATATCCAAACTACACATGAAATTCTGAATAAAACGAATTATACTATTCCGGACTACATGTGGCACAGTGGCAGAAATAAAAATATTACCTGGCACCATTATCACCGAGTCCATGAAGCCAGACAACAGTGGCTTGGTGTTTTCCTTTAGGCCTAACAACATGGGTCCTTCCAAACTCAAATGCCCTTCTAACTGTTGTACTACCTGAAATGGAAACGGAATTCAATTTGCTAAAGCAAAACCATGACTTATGGTCGAGCCCAGTTTTTTCTGCCTGGAACATGCAAATAAGCCATTAAACTAAATCTCCAACCACTTTTTGCTAATAAGAGCATCTCCAACTCCTAACCCCTATAACCATATGCCATAGCAAATTATCACATGTTAGCACGTACCAGTGCCCAATTGCCAAATTTTGGCAACTTTGCTCTAAAGCAAGAAATGAAACATCTTTAATTTTGAAAAAAGTTCCAATAGAAATAGCATTTGTTCATCCCACTCAGAGAGAGACGCGTCTATTAAAAATTTGGCAAATTGACAAACCTTATCCAAATTTGGCAGCTCATATGGGAGGGGACATTGGAGCAATACAAAGAGGGGTTGCTGCCATTTTGTGGGCTTTAGCAGGCACATTGGAGATGCTCCAAGTCCAGAAGAAGCACATGACATGCAGCTTTTGAATCTTCGATTACATTACTTTTCTGATTAAAATTTGGTGCTATTTATGCAATGATGCTCAAATAAACTAGATGGCATTATTCTAACCAAGATAACTAAAACAACAAGACCCAAAATTAAAAATCTCATTTCTTTTTAAATCAGCATTTTTTCTTGGCAGCAAAACATAAATGTGATTCCCCCCCCCCCCCCCCCCCCCCCCACAAACAATTGAATGCAGAGAGAAGCAGAAAACAAACTAACCAGAACCCATAGAAGAACCACCCAAGCTCATATTAGCTCTCCCCCAAAAAACTTGAGCAGAGCCGATGAGCTAATCACAGTGATTGAGTTCCTGCAATGAAGCAAAACCCAAGTTGGGGATTATTCTATCAAAAACCCATTTCTCTAAATCACCACTTTCCCCACAATTTGACTCAAATTAGTCTTCAAACATCCCAAAACTACCCATTGAAAGCAGAAGGAATGATTAGATTACAAAACCCATTCATGGATTTGTTGTACACATAGGTAAATCATGAGCTTGTGAGTGGTGTGGGAAAAGATCTGAGAGAATTGAAGGAAATAAAATTGAAGAACGGGGGCATTAGGGTTTAGGTACGAGTACAATCACCTGAGCTGATGGGAGGCAGAGGAAGTCGGAGACTCCAATGGCAAACGTCAGGTCTCTCTCTCTCTCTCTCCCTCTCTCTCGGACCAGGCTCGCATCCAGTCTATTCTCCTCCAAACCGGTTTTGGGCCGTTGTGGCCTTGTGGGTCCACGTTAGGTTTAGATATCGTCACCCTCGTACGTGTCAATAAATACTTGCAATATATAATTACGCAAGGCTGCTGATTTTGCCATTGTTTTTTTATTAACGCCATTTTTCTGTAAGTGTATTTTTGGTGTAAAAATACACTTGCAGGTGAGTGGCGTTAACAAAAAAAGGGAGTGGCAAAATCATTTCCCTTACACAAACAATTACATATACTACTTACCATGGGTAATAATTATAAACAACAAAAAATGAATTATCAAGTGGATTATTTATTTATTTTCCATGTGGGACTCTTCTTAGGGGAATTGTTCAAATTGTTTTCTCAATTAGAAAATTTGTTTAGTTAGGTTTGTTTCAAACGAACAACAAAAATGAATTATAAAATAGATATTCGCAAAATATATCACATCATAACTAACAGACTGTAGGCAAATACAAATTGAAAAAAATCATGTAAAAGACCCAGAGAAATTTGGTTCTTGAAGACCAAAATACCCATTTTCTACGAATAGAAAAAAATCTATGAGTAATAGTACCCGTAGTTTTTTGGTGTCATGCCGTAAAAAAGTAGTACTATTTTTTGTGAATTTCAGAGTCTCGGCATGAATGACTTGCCTTTAATCGGATCAATAAAGAAATTAGTTGGAGTGCACGTAAGTTCTGAAAAAAAAAAAAACAAAAACCAAAGTAAAAGAAAAATCTACGGGTAAGTATCTCAGACACCCCCTCATCTATCAACATTTATCACTGAACACTCCTCATCTAAAAAACCTCTCACCTCCACCCCTCCACCCCTCCAACTATCTAAAAAAGTTAAGAGGCTTTATAACCCCGTTAACAGAGCGTGAGAAATGACCAAATAACCCTGTCAGTTAAAGGGGTGGGTTTTGCATTTCTCATTTAGCACGATCTCTCTCTCTCTCTCTCTCCAGAGTCCACACTTCGACCTTCTGCCATCTCCACACCGACAAAACCCCAGATTCTGGGATAATAGCAAGGATCCATGGCCTAAATTAGCGACGCTCCACCGTCGATCTAGCCCGAATCAGTGAAATAGGCGTAGTTAAACGACTTATTCTGATGATCGACGATCTGCAGGTATATACGTAAACCCTATATGTTTAAATATGCATCTATGGTGGTACCGTAGATGGGTTTCATGTACTTATTCTTCTTCTTTCTTTTCTGCATATCTTAGGTTAGAGTTTTTTTTTGTACAGTTCGTAATGTTTGAATTGAAGACAAAAAATTTGGGGCTTTTGGGTTTTCCATTTTTCTGCGTGTAGATATAATATTTGAATTGAAGACAAAAAAAATTGATTCTCCTTAGCAGCAACTGTTGGGGCAACCCTCACCCCACGCATAAGCGTGTGAAACTGTTGGGGCCATGTCACCCCACGCATAAGCGTGTGAAATGGCTGTAGGAGAGATTGTAGGAATTAGTCCGATGTGCGCACAAACTGGCCTGGGAGTAGTTTCAAAAACTGGCTGCTATGTAGCGGTTTTTTTGGACCTTTGGTACCGATACACTCCGCTATACTGGTGCTACCCAAAATTCAAAACCCGTTTGGGCCGGTTTCCGCTAGGTATCTCTATGTATCCGATTTTTTGTCTGCTACAAAGCCGCTACAGGTACTTTGGCGCCAAAAATGATTTTAAAAAAATTGTCTTCTACTCCTAGTTAAAACCCTTTCAATCCCAAAAAAAGAAAAAAATATGTTGATTTTCGGTTAATCTGTGTTTGATAGCCTTTTGTGGAAAATGCTTTATTTGAGACTGTTTTAGTTGTTTGGTTTAGTCAATGTTTGATTGGCCGAGTACATGTTTTGTGAATTTTGCGAATGCGTCGACATACTTTTGGTCTGCAAAATGATGATTTAATCGATTGGTAGCATAAGATTACATCTCTTGTTCATATCAACATGGCAGGTACGTAAAATTCCTCCGGTTCAGTTCCAAGAACACTATGAAACTTAATAGCAGCATCCTTCTAAAATGGGTGTGCTCCCAAGACGGGAGCTTGCTCCACTCAAGACGGTAGCTCACTCCTAACTAAGATGGGAGCTTATCGGCCGTTAATGGAGTTATTCTCTTACTTTTAATGGAGTAATGCCATTGTGAAAATAAGAATATAAAAATCATATCAATCAAGAAGTTTTGCAAATTGGAAATATCTAACTTCCTTTAATTACCCTTTAAGATCTAGAAAAATCTCAATACTTTTCTGGCAGTGGTTAAGTATATAAAGATATTTTATATATGTATTTATATATAATCCATATACGCTCTTTAGGCGCTCCCAACCTTAGAAGCTTCTAGGTGCTTACACTCCCCCGCACCCGCTTCCGCTTCGTGCTACTAAGCTATGAAACATAGACTAGTAACTAATATAATTGTTAGAAATTGATTCTTCTTCCTCTAAATTTACATTGATTTTTGTTAAGTATATACTGTTGAAGATATAAATAATAAAATTGCCCCTCTCTCTAACAGCTTAATCTTTTAGATGAGTTGGTGGTTAACAACCTAATATGGTATCAGAGTAGGCAATAGATCTTGTGTTCAAATCTCACCGCCTACCTAATGTTAAAATATTTACACGTGTTTAGCCCGCTTATGGAGGACAACCTGGCTACACGTGAGGGGGCGTGTTGAAGATATAAATAATAAAATTGCCCCTCTCTCTAATAGCTTAAGCTTTTAGATGAGTTGGTGGTTAACAACCTAATACGAAAGTCATAATCTTAGAGATATGTAAGAACAATAAGAATAAAAAGCAATTGAAAACATGATGAATGAATATTAGTGATTTTCATGGAAGATGTTTTTTTTTTTTTTTTTTTCCTTTTTTGACAGAGCAATGAAGATGTTGGAGAGGGAGAAAAGGATGAACATATTCAATATGAGAGAGGATGGGTGTCATACAAACAAAACAAAAAATATGACTATTCGTTTTGGGAGTCTAGATTCAACCCTTCTCTTTGCGCACGGTCCACAATAAGTTTTCTCTATAATTATTACTCTCATTTCTCTATATATCTCTGTCCGCTCATTACCCAAAGAAACCTCCTTCAAAACCCAAACCAAACAAAGCCATTCCATGGGTTAGCTAATAAATGCTTAGGTTTATAAAATTGAACCACTCTTATAAATGCCCTATTTATGATTCAGTGAGTTAGTGCCATAGAATCATCTATTTTGAGAGATTTTAGGGGTGATTGGGGTGTGTGTTTTCGTAATCTCATTTTCATGCATTGGAACAAATGGGGTTGAATCAACTAAAAGTTGGTTGTTGTATCTCACTATTTTTTTTTAAACTAAAAGCATACCACTTATGTTTGGTTGATTTTTTCTACCAACCAAATGCATATTTGGAGTTACCTCTGGCAAGCTGCTAGCACATGACTTTGTTTTTGGTGGTCCCAAAAAGAAACCAAACCAATCAACATTGTTACAATTGATATTACTATCGAGTTTCAATAATGCATATATACCCATAGAGCAGAAATTAAATGGGATTGAGTTGATTTTACTATTCTTTTACTGTTGTATTGGTCATGATCTCGTTTATATAGCAAGTTAAAACCTTATTATGTCTAATATTCTATATTATTTGCTTGGTTGTAGAAGCATGGAAATTCAAGACCTATCACCAGATATTGACGGTGATATCAAAATTATTTCAACAATGGATTGTAAGGACTTGGTCTTGGAGGAAGATCAGAATTTGGATGAGGTACCGGAACCTAAGGTTGGTATGACTTTTAATTTTGAAGATGATGGTCGTGACTATTATGCTAGATATGCAAAAGTTCAAGGTTTTGGTGTGGTCACAAGAACTTCTAGCAAGCGTAATGGACAAAGGACGAATATAACCTACTGTTGTCATCGAGGTGGAAAGCCGAGGACAAAGGCGCTCAACCCACTCAAAGCCCCTCCAACATCAAAAACCCAATGTAAAGCATCGATGAATCTGTCATTGCAAACTGATGGAAAATGGCTTTTGAATTCAATTGAACTGAAGCATAACCACGAATTGTGCCCTAACCGAGCTTGGTATCTCAAGTCCAATCGGGTTATCCGACCATATGCGAAAAGGACAATCGAATTGAATTGCTCTGCCAGAAGAAGAATGAATAAGACAATTAACTCATGTGTGATTGAGGCACGGGGGCATGGCAAGGATTCAAGGAATTACATTGGTAATGTGGGATGCTTACAACTCAAGGAAGGAGATGCAGAAGCAATGCACAAGTATTTTATTAAGATGAAAGCAGACAATGAAGCCTTTTTTTATGCCATGGATCTAGATGAAGAAAATCGGCTAAAGAATGTCTTTTGGGCCGATGCAAGAAGTAGAGAAGCATTCAAGGAATTTGGTGATGTGGTCACATTTGACACCACTTACTTGGTTAATAAGTACGATATGCCATTTGCTCCTTTCGTAGGTGTAAATCATCATGGACAGTTGATCTTGTTTGGATGTGGATTAATATCTCGAGAGGACACGGCTTCATTTGTGTGGTTGTTCGAGACATTTGTTGCTTGTATGTCCGGGTGTTCTCCTAACGCCATCGTCACAGACCAATGTCGGGCCATGCAAAACGCAATAAGTATAGTTTTTCCAAATGCACGGCATCGTTGGTGTTTGTGGCATTTGTTGAAAAGGGTTCCTGAAAAGTTGAAGGGTTACAATGCTTATGAATGGATTAAATCTGGTTTCCTTAGTGCTGCGTATAATTCATTGACTCGAGAGGAATTTGAGGAAAATTGGGGCAATGTTATCGATAAATATCAGTTAGAGGGCAACGAGTGGCTTAGTGGTTTGTACGAGGAGAGGCACCGATGGGTTCCTGCATTTGTGAAAGATGTTTTTTGGGCAGGGATGTCAGCAACTCGACAGAGCGAGAGCATGAATGCCTACTTTGATGGCTATGTCCATTCTAATACCACGTTGAAGGAATTTGTGGAGAAATATGAGAACGCCTTGCGTAAGAAGGTGCAAAAAGAAGAAGAGGAAGACACCCGTTGTTTCAATGTAAGAGTAAAGAATGTGTCTCCTTATGGTTTTGAAAATCAATTTCTAGATGCTTACACATTTGCCAAATGTAAGGATTTCCGAGATGAAGTAGCTGGTAAGATTGTATGCAGTTTGAGTTCCGTAAAGGTAGTAGATGATCGTATTTCGGAATATGAGATTGAAGAAGACATGAAATATGGTGAGAGGGAAATTTTGAAAACTGTTACTTTTCATGTTCGTTATAATGAGGAGTCTAAAGAAAGTAATTGTACTTGCCGGTTGTTTGAGTCTAAGGGGATTGTGTGTAAGCATATCGTCGTGGTTTGGTCAAGAAAGAAGTTGAATGAAGTGCCGGAGAAGTACATTCTGCGAAGATGGAGCAAAAATGTGCGGAGGAGTTATAAAAGGGTGAAGGTTAGCTATGCAAATTGGGAATGCAAGCCCGAATGGCGTCGCTATGATTTTATGTTAGATGCTTTCCATAAGGTTGCCGATAAGGCCATGGATTCCGAGGCGAAGAGTGGGAGGGTGGTGGCCAAGTTGCTAGAAGCAGAGGTGGAGAATGAAGTTTGTGAGGGCAATAGGCCTATGTCCATCGATGTACTAGATGGAATCATAAGTTCCGAATGGATGGGGCGATCCGACTAAGTTCCCAGACTTTTTTCCCTCTCTTGTTGGCTTTTGATTAGTCCTCAAATCAGAGTGGACATTACAGTGTGAGGGCATGAATTAGTAACGAGTGAGTTCTAGTTCTATTGATAGCTATAGGGCCACTGTTGTTGTATGCTTGCTAAATTCTCATGAATTTTGACCAACCATAACTGGGGCATCAGTTACAGTTTTGGAATGCTTGTCAATAGCCAGGGTCATGCCATAGTACTGCTTTGTTGTAGTCTAAATATGCTGGAAATCTGTTCTGAAATATGAGGTCTGGAGGATTGTTCAAGTTTGCAATACCATATTTTGATGGAATGTCCTGAATGTTTCCTCTTTTATGCTTGATTAGTTGTTAACTTATGCGCTTTAGATTGGTCAGGTTTCATAGAAGAAATACATGAGTGGAATGTTTCTTTGTTTATTCAAGCCAATTCGAGAAACAGAATTTTAACTATGCTACTTTAGGACTAAAACCTGGTGTTATCACCATGTTCTGTATTTTGGCTCTTTTTCCGGGAGATACACTCCGTGCTCGTGTTTTTTAGTTTGATATTTGTATACATCTTCATGGTTTTTGTAACTTCTTTTTCTGCATCCATCTAATAAACCCAAAGTTTCTTGACACGGGAAATCTCTAAGCATTGCTTGCAATATTTGGCTCTTGGAGGATAAGCGACCAAACGCGATGGAGAAACAAGCTTTAAGTATGGGAAACTTACAGGTGAAGAACTGGGGCATCTAAATGAGTTGGTTATCTTGTTAAGTACATGTTTAATTTTTCTGGGACTGGATTCAAATTTGGGAACTGCTATAGAGCCTAGTCAATTAGCTGATTTGATCAAAAGTAAGGGTGGCTACCTGGGGTCAAGGCAAAAAATGACATCAAGGGTTAGGGTACTATCAGGCAGTCTTATTTCTCTTGGGGTTTTCCTTTAGGTGTAAAGCTTTTGGTTTTGTTTTGGCTTAGGGTTGGGTTCCATTTCTGATGGGATACTTTGCCGTCTCTATGTACCCTTAGCGAGTTTCGTCAATATTACTATTTTAACGGATCAAAAAAAAGAGTTTTTTTATTTTTATTTTTTATTTATGTAAACAACAATTTTGAAGTGAGTTGGCGCTGTTGGTCTCACCTGAAAGATTATCAACTTCTAATAATGTTGTATGGATAGGTCAACTAGGGTTATAATCCATTGTAGATGAATATGTTTTTCAATTCAAAAGTACAGGGACGACAATGGACATACATGATCATTGAAAATAAATGGACACATGATTTCCAATAATGGTCCCAAAATGAGATAACGGTCCTTATCTTTTGTGGCCCTTTCCAAGCACACTTTATTTGAAAAAGAAAAAGTACACATTTCAGAGCTCATTGATATTACCCATGTCAAAACTTATTCGAGTGATTTTAACATACATGATTTCCAATACATTGGTATAATATATTGACACTGATCTGAATCGATCAATTATCTTCAGATAAATGTGTTTCGTTAAATTGTTGATTGATTTCTGATCAACATGATTTTTCACAATAAACTGGTAGATGGAGGAAAAGCCAACCAACTCGTTAATTGCTCTACTCTCCACTGCCACCCACTTATAATCATAGTAGAAATCTGTAGAAGGCAGGTTTGAAGCCTATAAAAAGCTCTGTTCTCTAGTGTTTTGTGTGTGCAAGAATGAAGTGGAACAAAATCGGAGAGTTTGAAGAGAGTGGTGAGGCTGAGAGGGGTTTGGGTTCTTGTACGGGACGGCTGGGTGAGAGAAGAATGAGCGATTCAGTCTTCTAATCTCCTCTCCATAATTGTGAAATCATTGCTGCCTTACACGGATGTATCCGAGTTTGGAAAACCACATAAACCTCGTGTGCTCTCTCTTTCTGTTCGTGTTTTTCAATCAATCCGTGCATAACATTAGAGTGAGCAGCAATAAATTTGGACAAGAAAGGAATTCAGGGATTGAGGAAATAGTCAGACATAGAGGATGAGGAGGGATCAATTCTTTTTTTTTTTTTTGATCCGCAGGGATCAATTCTCACAAAATATATATTTGAGGATGACAAAAATAATATACAATCTATAGAAAATCCAGCTACAAAATTTATGGTAATTTTTTTTCTGAACAGCAAAAAGAAATTTATTAATCTAAGTAATGGTTACAATGGATAAAAGGGATAGAACAATATTGATTAATTTGAGTATTATTCTACAAGTTAGCTTTATTTTAATCAACGATAGGAATGCATAAGAATAACTCTCAAGTTTTGTCAACAATTCAAAGAATAATTCTCTTTTTCGTTTCTTTCCCACCTTATTATTTTCAATCGATAGAAAAAATCATTTACACCATCTATAAAGTACAGAAGATCAAGACCAAGAAATCATTTACTAAGCTAGACCCATTTGATTTGATTTTCTTTCCCCCTAATGCACAAAAAATTGGTAAAGCAAACTAAACAAATAGACAAGTGGCCGAGAAATCATCTCAAATGTTCTATGGTTCTATCAGGCCACATTTCATCCACATTTGATTTGCCTGATAGAACCAATATGAGAGTAGACCAATATATTTCATCTGCCTGATAGAACCGATATGAGAGTAGACCACGATGCCGAAGAGACACCATTACAATCCTCCTGAGTCGCCGGCAACGTCGCTATCCCACGCCTACCACGACCCGGATTCACGCCCTCTTCGTTTATAGACAATACATCAACGACGAACATTGGGGACTCCGGCGGCTCCTCCACCTCCTCTCGCCGCTCCAGCATTTCCACCACTTCAGCCATGCTCGGCCTCATCCTAGCATCCTCCTGCATACACCACAACCCAACGCAAACCAGCCTCTTCACCTCTCTCTCATCAACCCCTCCCCTTTCTACAACCCTACTATCCACAACTTCCATCACCCTCCCTTCTCTCAATCTCTCGCTCACAATCTTCGGAAAGTACCCAAACTCTCTCTTCGACTTGTCGATTATGCGAACACTTCTCACACCACCAACGATCTCCAAAAGCACGATTCCGTAGCTATACACGTCGCATTTTTCTGAAATGCCTCCTTGTAATAGCCATTCCGGGGCTAAGTACCCATTAGTACCGTGAATCGAACTCATAACTCTGCTCTCATCTCTTCCCATAAGCTTAGATAGTCCGAAATCTGTAACAAGACCGCGGTAGTTCTCATCCAGTAGAATGTTTTGAGGCTTGACATCGAGGTGTAAAATCCTCGATCGACAATCGTGGTGTAAGTAAGAAAGAGCCTTAGCCACATCAATAGCAACTCCAACCCTTAAACCCCATTCCAAACACCCACCAGTATGTTGGATTTTCTCTCGCAAGGAAATTTCGTCCTTCTCCTTTCGAGGGAAAATCCACTTATCTAATGACCCATTGGGTGCGAAATCGTAAACCAAAAACCGCGGGCCCGTGGGGACGCAACAGTATCCGAGGAGGCGGACCAGGTTAACATGCTGGACGCTAGCGATGGCCGCCACCTCGGATCTGAACTCCTTTTCGCCTCTCTCTTCGCCCTCGATTCGTTTCACGGCGACCGGACTCCCGTCAGTCAGAATCCCCTTGAATACCGAACCCGACGATCCTTTCCCCACCAAACACCGGAACCCATCCGTCGCCACCTCGATTTCCCTGTGACGGAATTTCGTCGGGACTCCGGCAACTTTTCTTAGGAAACTGTACTCGATGCGGAGCTCTTTCGATTCGGAAGCCATCTGGGTTTCGAGGAGTCTTCTCCGGCTGTTGTACCGGTTTCGGAGCAGGTAGATTGCGATGACGGCGAGGATTGCGGCCCCATTGGCTCCGGTGATGAAGTAGAAAGTTTTGGAGAGGCCGAGGGAGATTCGGGTGACGATTATGGAAATGGTAAGGGCGATGATTAGTGAAACGGCGATGGCTTCTGCTTTTTTGTCGTTCATCCAGAGCTTCATTGCCATTTTTGAGGACCAAGGGGATAGGATAAAGAGTGGTTTATTACGTTCTTGTGAATTGTGAATCCATTGTCAAGTTTTGAAGAGAAATGGGACAATCAAACATTAATTCTTGGATAGTACTTTTCTGGGAAAAATTCAAAAAAATCCCTGAACTTTGAACCCAATGTCAAATAGGCATCTGAACTTAAATGAACTTCAATTGAACAACTGAACTTTCACTCCGTTATTCAATTTACCCCCTGCCGTCTCAATCCGTGACTTTCCTAACGGCAACCGCTGAGCTGGACACTAACAGACAGGACAAAACGTTAGAGGGAGAAATTGGAGGGAAACAATAGTGATCTGACACCTTTTTAAGGCCTCATTCGGCTAAATAACCTATTGGCTTACTTTTTTGTCCTTATTCAATTTTTTTTTTCATATTTGTTAGTTTTTCGTCAATTTTTTGGGGATTATTGCATCGTCATAACGAGAGGAACCTAAAAAGTAAAAAATTATGATCGAAATCCTTTTTTTTAATAAAGACGAAAAAATTGGCTTAATGGCTTATTTTTGTCTTTATTCAAAAAAATTAGGTTTCGATCGTAATTTGTTACTTTTTAGATTCCTTTTGTCATGACGATGCAATAATCCCCAAAAAAATAACGAAAAACTTGCTATGTTTGGATTGGTGTTTGAAATTTTTTTTGAAAAATAGTAGGGGTAATAAGTGGAGAGAGATAGAGAGTGAAATGTTGGAAGTATGGAGAATCTAGAGAGAATTTTTTGTAAAAATTCTTTTTGAATTGTAAAGAGAACAATGCATAAAAAATACAAATTTTTTTTTGAATAAGGGCAAAAAATAAGCTAGTAGGCTTATTTAGCCGAACGGGGCCTTAAAAAGGTGTCAGATTACTGTTGTTTCCCTCCAATTTCTCCCTCTAACGTTTTGTTTTGTCTATTAGTGTCCAGCTCAGCGGTTGCCGTTAGAAAAGTCACAAATTAAAACGGCAGGGGGTAAATTGAATAATGGAATGAAAGTTCAGGTGTTCAATTGAAATTTATTTAAGTTCAGGTGCCTATTTGATATTGGGTTCAAAGTTCAGGGGTTTTTTTGAATTTTTCCCTACTTTTCTAGGAACAAGAAGGTTTCAAATACATGGTGGTAATCCATAAAACGAAGACTAATAAATGGGTCAAACTCCTCCCGAACCTACAAAGCTTACCTTTTCAAACTCTATGGGACAATGATGGGAACGGCTAATTTTATACAGTCTAGAGAGAAGAGTTTTTGTGCACAAGTCAATTTATAAGGCAAACAACTTCACAGAGAACCACAGAAGGTGGTAACCTTGATGGCTCAGCTCAAGGATGGGGTGGAGTCTAAGCCATTTTGTACCTAGGTGGTATTGTGTGATGAGGTTTGTCCTCACGGACAGTAGTTATGGTTCAAATCGAACATTCCACTGACGGGTAGGGAGCTCCTATGATCACGTCCAAAGGGGTTGCTACGCTGGTCGCCCCCTCCCATCTTTTTTGGTGATAGAAAAAATAAACAAGGAACTTCACAGAGAAGAATATTTGTGCAAAATTTAGTTTTATATATTGGATATGAATGCTATTGCGAAACACAGTTATCCTGGAAATAATGAGAACAGGAGAGGGAGACTATAAGTAAGGATGACTGATAACGTACAAAAAATGCATTGATATGAGTATCCAATCTTTATTGAAAATCTATTTTTTTGAACTTTTTACGTGGCTATCAGCCTATCACATGAATTGAAATCTAAACTAGATACGAGAATCTCTAGTAGTTGCTAGCCATTTTGGATAAATATGCCATAAACTACTTTAGCTAGCCACCAAATGTTTGAGCTTCCCAACAGCCTAAGCTTTTTGGCTATGGAGAGGAAAAAAACAAAACTCCTTATACTCATTCCACAAATCCCTCTTCAAGATCAAACAAATATTGCTACAGTGAAAATCCACAGATCCACGAACTTAAAACCCAAATCAGAAATCAAAGGGACGAAATCCGTTTTTGGGTTTTCAATTTCTCTCTCCGAAATTGGAAGACCCAGAAATAGAAAACCCGAATCAAACCCACCGGAATTCGGTGCGGGAGCCAACAATCGGAGACCCGTCGAGGTAGAGCTCTTGACGATCTGAGACGCCGACGAGGTAGAGCTGTTCACTATCGGAGCTGTCCAGGATCTCTGACAATGATGCTGACGCCGACGAGGTAGAGCTGTTCTCCAATGACGCCGTGGACTGCCTAGGCTGCAGCGGGGGAGAGAGAGAGAGAGTTATACCAGGCGAGGCTACAGTAACTTGCCACACCCTGCGAGTTACTGAGAGGACAAATTGGCGAGGTCCCTGTTGAGGCTGCTGGGCATGTGATTTGGGGTTTCATCGAACTAGCCATTTTCTTGGTCGGTTGGAGATGCTCTAATAAATATCTATGTCCATTCCAGCATTGAGATGGCATTCGAAAAAGTCATTGCCCAACTACCTTCTGGCAATGGGCCTTAAAGCCTTTAAATATGTAGCCCCAAGGTCCACTTGCTTTTAGCTTGGGTGGTCCAAACCTCAGCATTTTATTGGATTCATCTAGATCCGGTGTGCTGTCAGCTGTGAATGCCATATATATGTATTTACAAAAGTCTATGAGCTAATGTTTTCGGTAGTGATCGGAGGAAAAAACGTAGGCATTTTTTATCATGCCGTTCACATAAATTATTAGCATTTTAGCTTGTTATTCACGCAAACTAACAACTTGTCTAACAAAAACTGAGGAAAATGTAAACCCTAGCCTAGAGAATAAAGTAGAGAGAGAGAATCTGAATTTCTCATTTCTTGAATTGAAGAGAATACAATCTATTGTGTTTACAAAGTGAAGGCCAGCACGTATATATGTGACTGGGTACAGCTCAGCACAGTTATACTAACAAACTAACAGAGATACAGCTTAACTACCTCTAATCAACTTGCTTAACCACTCTTAATGACTATTGCTAACATGCCCTTGCAAACTCATGGGTGTGTCAACAACCATGAGTTTGTTTTTAAGAAAAAGAAAGCGAGTTGTAGACAAAGATTTGGTAAAGACATCTGCCACTCGATCTTTCACTATTGAAAATAACTTAGATATTTCTTAACAATTTATTCACTACCGGAAACACCATACAATTTGATTGCTACAAATTTTTTTCACAACTTACTACCGGAAACAAGAGCGATCTCCAGTCCAACAACCTCTATATATTTACACAATTTTGTGAGCTTACTTAAGGATTTTACTCTTCGCACAAACTCCAATCACAAATCTCTATATCTCATCTCTATTTGAAATACTTCCCCACTTTTTCCTCCAATGATTTGTCCCTTTCACTCCAAATCTAATACAGTACTTTTTTCAAAATGAAAGCGAAGTTCGGATTCGTTAAATTCAGCACGAGATGGGAAGCTATTCGAGCTATTAGGATGCTGAATGGAGAAGTGATTAGGCCATTAGGGGGTGTAAACTATACATTAAGATGGCTACTTTTGCTAAGAGAGGATACTTGGAATACAGAAGCAAACTAGTCAAAAAGATTTAAGCCAAAAGAAGACAGAGAACAACGTTCACAAGAAAGGGGGGAGATGCTCTGTTTATGTCAGATTACCAAGACTACAGCGTTCCTAATCTATGTCAACAGTTTCTGTTTATGACAAGGATTTCATATCGGCCACTACGTAGTGGTTTTTGGGTCCTCCGGTGAGCTACACTTTGCTATACCGTGCTACCCAATGTATCGGCCAATTCCTACTATGTATCGCTTTAAAATTTATTTATTTTTTCCCGTTTCATGGCTGCAATGATTGCTACGTGACCGCAACGTATCATTCCATGCTCCCGCTACCGCTACCTCTATTTAAAACCTTGGTTAAAGAGGAAGGAAATGATTGGTTGCAAAGGAGTGCTGCCCGCGGAGATGGAATCAATGAGATCACAAGAGTCGCTCAGAGATATCCTAACTTGTAAGGAAGTTCCGGATATTCAAATGAGGGCGATGGAAGGAAAGGGAAAGTCTACAATACATACCTCTTAAAAGGGTGTACCATATGTACCTATTTTATGGTTCATTCATAACATTTTTTAGTGTGTTTCGTAGCTTTTGTTCTAGAATTCATAACCATTCAGGAGTACGATTCGTAACATTTTCATTATGATTCATATCCTTTTGGTATATCTCGTAACCTTTATACGATTCGTAACTTTTTAGCAATACGATTCGTAACATTTTCTCTATAATTCATAATATTTTGGGGGTGCATATGATACACACCAAAATAAGGGGTGTGTATTCTAGTCTTTCCCGAAAGAAAATAAGGTACTACATGCTTACGTTCCCCTCTTTAGTAGAAGATTGAAGAATGGAAACCTGTGGTGGTTAAGGAACTTATGAGATTAGTGTGGGTAAATTGTTATGGGGTGCCGTTACAATTAACATTTTGGGGTGCATATGATACACACCAAAATAGGGGGGTGTATATTGTAGTATTTCCCGGAAGAAAATAAGGTACTACATGCTTACGTTCCCCTCTTTAGTAGAAGATTGAAGAATAGAAACCTGTGGTGGTTAAGGGAACCTATGAGATTAGTGTGGGTAAATTGTTATGGGGTGCCGTTACAACTTTGGAGTTCTGGAACTTTTTGAAATATTGAAGATTTATGGTGGACTTTTATCTCTTTCGATGAACCCACGTCCGAGCCATTGGATTTAGATCCGGAAAGATCAAATCGTACGTCCACAGCGGAGATGGGTGTCAAGAAGACACATTAGAGCAGCTGAAGTTGGTTAATTAGTTTCTATCATATGCTAAGCGGTGTTTAGCTTGTAATTAGATAGATATTATCCATGTAATTGTTGCCAGCTGTAACTGATTCTATTAGAGGTCGTGCAAGCTTATATAATCAGATCTCAGTCTTTTATCAGTTAAGCATAGAGAATGAATTGAAACGTGAAAGTCTTTGGCTCGTTGTGTTTGGTTGAGAGTTTAGTTTAGTTTAGTTTTTGTATCTTTCTCTCATCTCTCTATAATTCTTGAACATCTTCTCTTAGTTTCTTAGTTTTCCATATGGTATCAGAGCCATTTCTGAGATGAAAGTCCTTCCATCTTGAGACATTCAAAAGTAATTTTAGAAATTAGGTCAGACGAAAGTACTTCAATCTTGAGAGATTCAGAAGCAATTTCAGAAATTAGGTCACATTCAGAGACGAAAGTTCTTCGATCCTGAGAGATTCAGAAGCAATTTCAGAAATTAGGTCACATTCAGAGATGAAAATTCTTCGATCCTGAGAGATTCAGAAGCAATTTCAGAAATTAGGTCACATTCAGAGATGAAAATTCTTCGATCCTGAGAAATTCCAAAGCAATTTCAGAAATTAGGTCATCTTCATGGCGTCAAATTCCACTACCTCATCTGCATCTATATCTACTGTAGTCACAATGCCTCCTTCACTGGCGTTTTTGGTTTCTAACTTCAAATCTCTAGTTAAAATCAAATTGGATGGCTCTAATTGAGAATGTCATGGAAGCGAATGTTTTCTTGGATATCTCGATGGAACGATTACAGCACCCCTTCTCAGATTCGTGATGCTCTAGGTGAACTTAGTCTGAATTCTGTTTTTTCTCTGTGGCGTTTGATTGATTCTCAACTTCATTCATGTTTAACTGCGTCACTTTCCCAAACAACATTGCCCTATGTTCTAGGGTTGCGTACTGCACATCAAGTGTGGGATTCTCGGTCCAATCGATATAATTTCTTAACTGAAACTCATGTTCAGGAACTTAGGGATCAATTGCATAAATTGTCCAAAACTTCTACTATTGATGTTAAAGTAGACTATCACTTCATTCGTGAAAAAATCTTTAATAAATTTTGGTTCAACACATTGATACTTTGGCTCAAATTGCAGACATCTTCACTAAATCTTTGTCAGTGGATAGGTTCCTAGTTTCTATTGTAAGCTAAGCTGGTTTAAGCTAAGTTGTGTTTAGCTTGTAATTAGATAGATATTTTCCATGAAATTGTTGCCGGCTGTAACTTATTCTGTTAGAGGTCGTGCAAGGCTTATATACTCAAATCACAGTCTTCCCTCTCTCTCTCTCTCAAATTCTTGAACATCTTCTCTTAGTTTAGTTTTCCATAATGGGAGGTGCCAAGTCTTCAATTTTTCGGAAGTTGATGCGGTAGGGAGGGCAAGAGGTATGCTCCTCGATGTTGTGATGCCTTTACGCCTCAGTCCTTTTAATTTTTGTTTATTTCTTCAAAGATTACGAAGATTCTTTTTTCCTATTCAAGAAAAGAGGATGACGAAACCACCGTAGCCTTTAAAGAAATCAAGCTAAAAAATATTACAACGATATTTGATTAATCTGAGTAGCATCACTACAACTACAAGTTAGCTTTGATTTAATCATGAAGTACTGCACAATAATACACATGAATGACCCTAATGTACAAAAACAATGGAAAATCAAAGTTACCAAATGGACCATACGGCTCAGAAATCATCTTGGATGTTCTTTTGTTCTATCAGGCCACATGTTATCTACCGGACAAAATTGATAAGTAAATAGAGCACGATGATAAAGAACAAATACTGTTATCCCCTTGAGTCACCGGCGACGCAGCAATCCCAATGCTATCATGACCTGAACTTATCTCCTCTTCATGTGACAAATACTTTACCATCATCATTTCGGTCTCCGGTGGCTCCTCCACCACGGTGCGCCCCTCCAGCATTTCCACCACTTGAGCCATACTTGGCCTCATCGTAGCCTGCTCTTGTATGCACCACAATCCAACACAAACCAACCTCTTCACCTCTTTCTCGTCGACGCCTCCGCTTTCTACAATCCTCTTGTCCACAACTTCCATCACCCTCCCTTCTCTCAATCTCTCGCTCACAATCTTCGGAAAGTACTGATCGGACTTTCTCTCCGAATTGTCGGTACTATCCTCCTCGCGAATTATACTTCTTGTGCCGCCAACCATCTCCAGAAGCACGATTCCGTAGCTAAACACATCACATTTTTCGGAAACGCCTTGTTGTAATATCCATTCTGGGGCTAAGTACCCTTTAGTACCGCGAAACCTAGTCACAACTCTGCTCTCATCTAGTCCCATGAGCTTAGATAGTCCGAAATCCGAGACAAAACCGCGGTAATTCTCATCGAGTAGAATGTTTTCAGGCTTGACATCAAAGTGCAAAATCCTCGATCGGCAATCGTGGTGCAAGTAAGAAAGAGCCTTCGCCACGTCAACCGCGACTTGAACTCTTGACCTCCATTCTAGACACCCACCAATATGTCGGATTTTCCCTCGGGGAGAAAGTTCTTCTTTCTCGCTACGAGGAAAAATCCACTTATCTAACGATCCATTGGGTATGAAATCATAAACCAAAAACCGTGGACCCGTGGGGACACAACAATATCCGAGAAGGCGGACCAAGTTCACGTGCTGGACACTAGCTATGGCCACCACCTCGGATCTAAACTCCCTTTCACGCCTCCCCTCGATTCGTTTCACGGCAACCGGCGTCCCGTCGCTCAGAATCCCCTTGAATACCGAACCGGACGCTCCTCGCCCCAACAAATACTTGAACTCGTCAGTTGCCGCTTCGATATTACTGTACTGGAACTTTGTCGGAACTCCGGCGACTCTTCGTAGGAAACTGTACTCGGTTCGGAGCTCAGAAACCATTTGGTTTTCGAGTCTTCTCCGGTTGTTGTACCGGTTTCGGAGCAGGAAGAACGTGACGACGGCGAGGATTGCAGCCCCATCGGCTCCGGTGATGAGGTAGAAAGTGTTGGAGTGGCCGAGGGAGATTCGGGCGATGATTAAGGAGATGATGAGGGTGATGATTATAGCGGCGGCGATTGTTTTTGCCTTTGTGTCCTCCATTTCAGAGTTTCATTGTTGATCTGTTTCTGAGTATGAAGGGGAGAGAGGAATAGCTTGATTGGAGTGCTTTACATTCTTTTGATTGTGAACCTATGAAGAGAAATTGGAAATGAATTCTAATTGGTGAAGAAGGTGTCAATTAAATACACAGTGTAGCAGCTGTAGCTTACCTTTCAAATTCTATCCGTCGAATGTCGATGATGGGAACTGTTCATTTAAGAAATATTTCACTTTGCGGAGAATAATTTTGTGAACTATGTTTAATAGAATATTTTGGTAGATATATATCCGAATTCGTGTATTTGTTTATGAATTAAACAGTTACACGAATTATTCTATTTGGATACATTTTAAGGGACAAGAAGGTGTCAAATACATGTGAAATTATACAGTGGTCTGGGAGCACCGCCACGTGTTGCTCCGGATCACTCCACAACCACACAATCACGTAGAGTCCACGACTTAGTATATGAATCCCATATAAATGTGTGGTGCTGGAGTGCTCCAAGGCTACTAGATAATTACTCTACCAAATACTTCTACATAGTGTAATCCATGGAATACTATAAAGAAGTCAAGCTTCTCCAAAGGCCACAAAGCTTACCTTTTCAAACTCTATGTCACTGGTGGGAACTGTTTATTTAATCTCATTAAATTTTATAGGCTTGGAGTGTAAACATACAAGTTTACTCATTCTATGCTTACGCATTAACCAATAAAAAATTGACACGCCATTAATTGACTATAAGAACATTAAGAAGCAAAAGACTCGGTACACACCCTCATTATGAATTTTGGTGGCTTTTTTTTAATAAATTTTTGTGGCCTGGTTTATTTTTGGGTGTACAGTACACTCTTTACGATTTTTTGGCTTATTTTATTACAAAAATTTGTGGCCCAATATATGAATTTTGTGTTTGTTTATTTATAAACTTTTTTCGGTTACTTTTATGAATTTTTGGGAAGTTGTTTACGAATTTTACGGAAAAAAGAGGGTGCAAGATAAAAGAAGAAGAAGAAGAAGAAGAAGAAGAAGACGACGGCTCACATGTATGAGTTTTGTGGTGTTGTCCACGAATTTTTGTGATGTTAATGAATTTTTTTTTTGTGGTTCAGTATACAATTTTTTTGGTGTTCACTTACGATTTTTTGTTGAAAGAAATGAATTTTTGTGGCACAAAGTACAAAGTGCATACCGTACACATAAAAATAGGGGAATTCGGAATGCTTTAGTGCGGGGTAGCACGACAGCAGTGCAAGGCACCTAAACAATGTCGTTTTGGTACATTTGATTCATGTACTCCCTTGTTCTATCACATACTCGATCTATTCTCTTTCACATATGAAGTTCACAAAAATAAAGTTGAAACAGTAAATAAAATTATCAATAAAATTGTCAGATGCATATCAGACCTACCATAAGATGATCCAAATAGCTCAACTCATATGTCTCATAGAACATTATTAATTTAAAAGAAAATTTATCTTGATTGGACATCAATAGGTATCAACATAAATTGTATATGTATGTGTATATTGTAAATACCTATCAATTTCCAATCTTGATAATTTATTTTCACTAAATTAACCTCTTAGGATATCTCCAACGGCATAACCAAATTTGGATTATCAAAACTTGCCACCTCATTGATAGGTGCGTAAATATGCCTATTTACGCCCCCTAACTTAGGCTTGTTATGTCCACTTAGTACGCTACTTGGGATTTCATACTTGTTAATTGTGTTTCAGGATTCTCGGAGCCGATGGTTAATATTTGGAGCTAAAAGCACAAAATCATATTTAACGCAAAACCAATGCCAATCCAATTGATCCAGAGACGAGAGCAAACTTATATTGGATGACGTGAAGCACCCAATCAAATTCCAACATAATGGAATTTCGGAGCAATATACTGTTGTGGATTTGCATGTGGTGCAAGTGAAAGGCAATTGAAGAATTTAAAATCAAGAAGTGTGTGAAGAGACATGGGCCAGCCAATGACCTTTGGGTTTGAACGTGAGAGATGATGGGTCCAGTAGTTGACAAGTTAGGCCCCACTTTTCTATGGTTTCTCGGCATTTATAAAAGGGAGAAAAAAAGGGTTTTGGTGGGATATCTTTTTCTCACGCTGAAACAGAAGAACGGGGGCGGCAATCAGAAGACTTGTTCACGCACAAGGAAAAAGCTACGGCACTTCGACGCAGATCACGACCGAGCCACCAACAGGAGCTTTGGGTTTTATTCTTTTCTTATTCTTCCGAAAGCTTTAATGGAGTTTATGTGTTTCATGATTATTTTTCCTAATTCTATGAGCGGCTAAATCCCTTGACTAGGGTGATGAGGAGGTCTCTCCAAGTAGCGTAGTTGTTAGATTTCTAAGGTTTTATATTCAACTTGATTGTATGACTTGATCGATTCATAACTTTTTATGAAGTTTAATATTTTTCCAATATTCGAATGTGTTTGTATCCATGGTTTCAAGCACTGTCATACAATGGTTTTGAATGTTCCGAGATAAGCTTTGAGATAGACTATACGACGTGAGATGGGTCGTGCCGTGATTAAATTCAATGAGACGATCCGTGCCGTGTTGAGATAGCCTATACGGAGTACGAATCTTGATTATATTTTTGGGAATTATCGATAGGAATTGCTACCCTAAGATGATCTGGTTGAATGTTGAATGTGAACCCTAGGTTTCGAAATAATTATGTTACAAGGGGAGACTGAATCGGAAACCCTAGTCCTTTCTCTCATTTGTTTCAAAATCCTTTAATCGCTTTCTAGTTTAGTCTTAGTTTAATCAAATCATATCAACTCAACTCAAATCCAAACCTTTTCCTTTCAGAATTAAATTAGAAATTAATTGAAAGTACCGTAACTTAGCTTTTTACTCTCCGTGGACGATTTCGGACTTGACCGCTATTCTTCGGAATATTAGTTAATTCCTTGTTTTATAAATTATATTTTTGGTACGAAAACGACAGATCACTCATCTTTTGGTTATTCATTTAAGAGGTTGCTAAGCTTAAAAATGTGAAGTCTCACAATGGTCATTAATCAAAAACACATTTTTAGTAGAGATCGGATGTCGGTAAGGGCGCTTACAAAACAACCAACATACTTTGCTTCAGAATTTAGGCCTAAATTCTGAAGCAAAGTTGGATGTTTCAAAAGTGCCCTTACCGACATTCGGTTGAGATGATTTTTTGTAGGGATCCTAATTTAAACATATTGAACAAAATAAACGACTCCGATCATCTTTGTAGGACCCGAGACAGGCACAAAACCCAATTGTGCGTGATTGTTGTACATGTTCGTCTGTACTGATATTCTTTTTGTTTGATTATGCCATTGTGGATACCCTTATTGATGAGCCCTACAATATGAATTTTCAAGTCAACTCAAAGTAGGCTTGTATATTTGAAAGAATGAAAGCATCTCTCTTCTCTCATATTTGGAAAGAATGAAAGCATCTCTCTCCCTCATAGGTTAATTCCAAAACCGACGACTCTTTCTCTCCCTGGACCACTACATGCCTCTTCCTCTCCGTGGACGTTAAATCCTAGGTTTTGGTAAAATCTCTCTCCTCATAGTTTGCTTCGATCTCATTTTATTTGGGAAACAGAAAGCAAAGTATTTTTTTCTCCTTACAGGTGTGATGAACTATTTCGTTGTGATTCTATAAGGTAGTGGACTACCTCTTTAGTCAGTTCAGGAAGCTTGGTCGTGGCTGTTTTGTGGCCCGATAATAAATTCTACACGAAAATGTATGTGAGATTTTACTAGTTCTATACGACCACCTACCTATTTTACAAGGATGCCTTGTTTGGATGGTGTTTTGAAAATTTTTGAGTTTGATTTTTGGGTAATGAGTGGATAGAGAAACTATGGTAATAATTGGAGATAGAGATAATAAGTGGAGAGAGATAGAGAGAGAAATGAAAATAATTATTGGAGAGAGGAGAGAAATAAAAGTAACGATTGAAAGTAGGGATAATACGTGTTTTTTAAGTTGGAATTTTTCTTTTCAAAATATCATCCAAACAATTTTTAAGTTCAAAGTTGACTTACAAAACATAATAGTTTAAAGTTGACTTAAAAAACATAATGCTTCACTGCCTCCCTCTCACCGAGTCCAATTTTACTGAAAGATGGTACTCCCTCTGTCCCTTTTTAAGTATCTTGCTTCGTAACTCCAACTTATTAAATTGATATCATCATTATACCTTTCACATCAATTTTTTCCTCTACTTTCTCTACTTACTGATGAGCACCCAACATTGTAGATATTTGGTGCGACTAGTCCCGTTTTATGTTGTTTTATCTTTTGTTTATTTAGCTTTTATAGCGATATTGCACGTAAGGTGTGTTTTCATGTGTTTCAGGTAAAACGTGCAAATAAGGCGTAGTTTGACGCCATGATTGGCCCAAGTGCTTCCAAGTACCCGAAGACCCTGTCGGCCCCTTAAAATCTGTCTAAGTATGGAAAAATGACTTTCTGAAAAAGTATCGATTTTCGAGATTAAAAATGGCGGTAATTGATCCTTGAATTTTTCTAAGGGTAACTACAAAGTTACAAGGTTTTATTTAAAGAGCAATGTCATGTTTTGAGCCATTTCGTCTTAAGAAAAATGTGCAGTTTTCCATTTTACACTAAAAGTGGGGGGTTGACATTTTGATTTAATTGAAATCTTGAAATTCTGGTAATGCCATTGTTTCCAAATGGGGGGTACTTTCTTATTTTCATAGGTAAAAGAAAGGTTTAAAATGTAATCTTTACTTAAATTTAGAGAATGAAAATAAGTGCTGAGGAGCTGGAAGTTGTTGGGAGCTGCCTGCTGAAGCTGAGGCCAGGATGCAGGGATAACATTGTGGTATCGATACAATCATTTTGGCTGTATCGATACCATTTGGATACAGAGCAAGGGCTGGCCGTAGAGAAATGGTATCGATACGGGCTTTTTAGCCGTATCGATACGGCTTCTTTTCTGCAGATTTTTTGCTACTTTTTGGACTTTCCATTTATGGAATACTTGCCACTTTTGGTAAGTTTCGGGATATTTTGTGGAGAGAGAGGCTGAGTTGTATAAATACCCCTCTCTCTCCCCCTTAGTCATGATCTACCTTATGTTCTAGCTTTAGTTCTCTCTCTAGGAGAGACCTCCATTGTTGTTCAAGCTTATTTTCTTAAGAACTCAAGTGAGTTTAGTTCGTTTGTTGTTTTCTCGTTTATTAATGTTGTAGCTACGGTTGAGATCCTTACATAAATCAAGTTATTTTCGATTCCATCGGTTAATTATGTTTTCGCTTCCTAGCTTTATTTCTAGTCGATTTGCTATGGTTGAGTAGTCTTCTAGGCTTGGTCATGGGGTGATCTCTCTTTCCCATGGTTTAGTTGTTTTAGTGATTTTTCTATAACTTGATCATGATTTTAGTAAGGGAAAGGCTTAATCTCTAATTTTCGACCAAACCAAAGGGGCTAATACCTTCTTTGATCGTGTGTTGGCCGGGGCTAATACCTTCGTCTTGCATACGAGGCTAGGAGCTTTTAACGCTACCGGCGTTTGATTTAAGTGATTTCCAAATGAGATTAAGTCATTTCTGAGCTAATGCCATGGTTATGCTCGACTTTTAGCGTTGAGTGCTCCAAGCTAAGTTTGTCTATGCCTTGGCTTGGAGTTGTTAGAAAGAAACGGCTGAATTATCTAAGTCATCGGGCGGTTTGAGACCCTAAACCATGCCGCCTGTTTTTACCAAGCACAAACCGTTTTTCTAGTCATTTCACTTTCGTTTTCCATTCTCTAAAGCAAAACCGATAGTTGGCCGTCTTAAACGCCAAGAACCTTACAAAAATCCTACAATCCAATTAAGCTATCTCTGAATCCCTGTGGTACGATCCCGGTCTTACCGGTTTATTGCTACCGACGATCAAGCCCTACGCTTGGGGTTTCCGACCTTATTCCGAAGGCAAGGTTTTACGGGTTAAGCACTTACCCACCATCATTACACTTTTACTCACTAACTTTTCAAAATAGAATATACTTTTAGGGACAAAATAGACAATGCACCAACTTTTACCCACTAACTTTACAAAATAGACACTTATTAAGGGACAGTCCAAAATAAAATACTAGACTCTAAATAAGGGACGGAGGGAGTAAAAAACAAACAGTGCCGTAAGAAGATCATTGTCTTTGGGTTAGATTGTGGGAAAATGACGGCTAAGGATGTGTTTTGATAATTAATACCCGCCAAGGACATTTTTAACATTAACAAATGTTCTCAGCATGTCCTTGGCAGGTATTAATTATCAAAACACGTCCTGGGCCGTCATTTTCCCTTAGATTGTTGGTCCACTTCGGAGCCCCACTTCACAATCTCTTTCAAAATCAAACAAATAATCTACAAAAATCCCAAACTCTCGTAAAAGATTAATAAACACTTCAGAACAATTTTATTTATCATGTGTTTTTTGGGTCGGGAGTGACTCAAGTTTATTTATCGTACTGTCTTTTCGAGTATTGCGGTTGGGAGTTAATTTGTTTCGGACCGGATCTTATTTTCCCACCAAATCCCAACAAGATAGAGATGCCAGTCTAAATAAGGAGGAAATGGGAAAATGACGGCTAATGACGTGTTTTGATAATTAATACCCGCTAAGGATATTTTCAGCATTAACAAATGTTCTTAGCTTGTCATTGGCGGGTATTAATTATCATAACACGTCCTGGGCCGTTATTTTCCCTAAGGAAATTCATGGAAAGCTAAAGTATAATAATAGCCACAAGCTGGCTTCCTAATCTCAATTTCGTGATTTGGATTAAAATGTCAAAACAGTAACTCTTTTTTTTGTCTTTGTTAAAAAAAAAATTCAGTTTTGCATAAAATTTTTGTGACTTATTGATTCGTCTCGGTGAAAGAAATCTGAAAAGTAATTTTTTTATAATCGAAACTCATAATTTTTTTTAAAAAAGACAAAGATAAGTAAATAAAGTTGTCTTATTGACTTATTTTTGTCCTTATTCAAAAAATTATGAGTTTTGATCAAAATTTTTTACTTTTCCAATTCCTCTCGTCGAAACGAATCAATAAGTCACAAAAGTTTGACTCAAAACAAATAAATGCAATTTTTTATTTGAATAAGGACAAAAAAAAAAGTCACTCAACTTTTTAAATCCAATTGACAAGGGTTGAATGTTCCATGGGGTCATGCAAATGATGTCCTGATGTATTACTTTCAGAAATTACCAAGAATGGAATATTATGTGTCAAAAACCAGCAGCACATAACTCCTAAGGGTTAGTTCGGTTAGTTGGCGGGTTTACTCTCACACCAATTGACAAGGGTTCACTTTCAAAATTCATACATTTAATGTATTTACCATAATGCCATTGTGTAAAATGAAAGGTAAAAATTTATGCATAAAGATTGATAAGACCATTGATTATATATGAGATTCAAAAACTTTTATATGGTAGTAGATTATTATTGTAGGCGTCACTATAGATCACATAATTATTGGAGAGTCTTTTCTCTCTTTTGATGGGTCCTTCAATTCATTATCTTTTTTCACCAATCTTCATATTTGACCACTTAAGTCATCTTTTCAAATAGAAGCATCTTGCGCAGTCTAGGGTGGCTCTTGTTAGAGGTGTCAAACGTGTCCTGTCGTGCCGGCTCGGTCCGTTTACAATATTTACTCAAATTGTGTCGTGCCGTGCCGTTTGTCAATCGTGTCGTGCCGTACCAGCCCGTTTACTTAAATTGTGTCGTGTCGTGCCGTGCCGTTTTCAATCGTGTCAAGCCGTGCTGGCCCGTTTACTTAATCGTGTCGGGTCAGGCTAGAGGTGTCAAACGTGCCCACTAAGACTGTGCCGTATCGTGCCGTGCCAGGCCAAGACTGTAAAAACGTGCCCACTAGACTGTTTCCAGAAAATGAAGCATAGATTAAAAACTACAAAAACAACGAGAGAAAATTAGTACACTAGATTATGCAGAGAAAATTAGTACACTAAAATTAGTACACCAAAGAAAATAAATTTGGCTTTTGTTTATAACAGGAAATCAGAACCCAAAACCCAAAAGGGGAAAAAAAGAAATGTCAATGCTTGAACGAACTTCAGAGGAGTATTAGTAAGAAGATGAAAATTGATAGAACTTTGAATTTAATTATGTTAACAATCAACATCTAGATTAAGCATATTATGGACCACTTCAATGTATTATAGAACAACTATATATGAGTACAAAATAAAAGAAATGAACCATGCCCATATTTAAGAGTAATAGCTGTAACGACCCGAATTTTTGACCTTTTTTTTTTAATTACAAATTTGAAATATTAAATACTAATTCAATAATTAGTTAGATTAATTAATTAAAATACATTATTATGTGTATAATTGATATTACTTAGAAAATTGTATTCGAAATATATTATACTTTAGTGATATACATTCATCCCTTACCCTTCCTATCTAAACCCTAACTAGAATCCTATTGAAACTAAACCTCCACTTCCCTCTCACACTCTACCACCTCCATTCTTATCTTCCAAAAATTGCATCTCACATTCCTCCATTACTCCTCAATATTAATTAGTCCCCCACCTCCCTCCAATTTCTCTACAAAACCAACTCCCACACTCCACCTCCCATGTTTTCCGTACAAAAATAAATTCCCCCACCCCCCATTATTTTCGGCAGAAAGAGAGAGAGTTCACCTTCCCATTTCCCATTTCATTGGCCGAGAGAGGGAGAGAGAATATCATCATCCAATACCTTCTTCTTCTTTTGTTTTGTTTTGTTTTTTTTTTTGCCGAGAGGGTACTGGAAAAGAAGAAGCAAAAAGGAAGGAAAGAAAGGAGAAAAATAAGAAAGAAGAAGAAGATCATCCGTTGCCGCCGTTGATCACCTCCATTTTTTTTAATCCTAGCTAGAACTCCACGATCAAGGTAGATTTTTCTTTACCCATTAACTCTAAGTATATCAAAATAGTTTTGTTGTGAAGAAAACCGTGGGTTGAATCAAGCCCGTGCAAAGAGAAACCAAAACTGTTCGAACAAGTCGGTACCTCGAGTCCGTGAGTCACGGCCTTACGACCGCCACCTTATTAACCATCTGTTTGGCTATTCGGGTAATACTAGTTCTGTTTGTTAGTAACTTAATTAAGGATATACATTTAGCTTGGGCCTTATAATGGAAATGATATTTTGGTAGTGTGGTTGAAATGCACAAGTTTTCTACTGATCTATATGAGTATGGAATAAAACTAGTATTTATTAATTAGTAAGGCACGAAATAGTTAGTATGTTTAGAAGTGTAAAGAAGTTAAAACAAATAGAAGATTTTTGGAACTACTTGATTAAGATGTTATACGGATGTACTAGATAATCAATTTTACTTGTTTAACTAGTAAAGTTTATATTTCACTAAACAAAACTATATGGGTATATTGTCAGATTTTGGTAATAAAAGTGTGAGGTTAAAAAATTATAATTCATCATTGTAGTTAATAAAAATGTATGCCTTTTAGTGAAACTTGATCGACTACTTCAGTAATTTAGTTTGATAAAACTAGATAGTGTTTAGGTGAATAGTTTAATGTGACACTGTAGATTAAAACAATTAGAAGATCTCGGCTAGTAAGATTTTAACTAAGTGAAACTATAAATTTTACCTTAAGGTTAAATACTACAAGACAATCGCTAAGATCGGTTAAGTTACTAAACTAACCATTTGGTTTACAAATAACTATCCAATCCTCAAATAATGGAAGTTACTAAAATGAACCTATATGCAAAATCCTAATGAAACCCAAAAGTCACCGGGACAAATCTGAATACTTTATGTGAAATATTCTTGTGTCTTTTGAACTGTTGATAATGTATTGTTTCAGTGACTCTTTATGAATTGTTGTTATTATTGATCCACTTGCAAATACTTTGGTATTGAAACATATCGAAATTGCTGTGAAGTTAGTTTGAGCTTAAGCTCACTGGATGTGGGTGTGCGGCAGTTCAGTTATCCTGTGTCTGTAATTATATTATGATATGTTTACTCCTTATTTGAAATGATTGTTTTGTTGATTGAGCTAGAACGTAGAAAGGTCATTAGAGACATTTGATGAGTTATGGACTTAGAGAAATTATGTAGATGTTGTCATGGTTAAAGGAAAAAGGAAACAGATGAAAGGTTGTGGGCTTAGCAGGACCTCAGGGGTAGCCTGACAGGACCTCAGGTATTGAGGGTAGCCTAGCAGGACCTTGAGGGCAGCCTGAAAGACCCGGTGTAGCAGGGGTAGCCTAGCAGGACCTTGAGGGCAGCCTGATGGACCTAGAATTGTGAGGGTGACCAAGCAGGACCTCAGGAGTAACCTGGCAGGACCTCAGGTATTGAGGGTAGCCTAGCAGGACCTTGAGGGCAGCCTGATGGACCCAGGATTGTGAGGGTGGCCAAGCAGGACCTCAGGGGTAGCCTGGCGGGACCTCAGGTATTGAGGGTAGCCTAGCAGGACCTTGAGGGCAGCCTGATGGACCTAGAATTATGGGGGTGACCAAGCAGGACCTCAGGGGTAGCCTGGCGGGACCTCAGGTATTGAGGGTAGCCTAGCAGGACCTTGAGGGCAGCCTGATGGACCTAGAATTATGGGGGTGACCAAGCAGGACCTCAGGGGTAGCCTGGCGGGACCTCAGGTATTGAGGGTAGCCTAGTAGGACCTTGAGGGCAGCCTGATGGACCTAGAATTGTGAGAGTAGCCTACTAGGACCTCGCGTTATGGAGGGTAGCCTAGTAGGACATGCATAGTATGATTGGTGAAATTTTGATTTTTGAATCTGTTGATCATTGAGGTGTTGGAATTTTTGTCAAAGTTAAGAATATGATATTTATTTAAGTTGATGGTTATATAATGAAATAAGTTCGGTGCTATTCAATTCTTACGTTATTTATTATAAATACGTTTACTTGTAGAGTAAGGGTTAATGGGTAAGATTTATCTACTGAGTGTCAAAACTCATTTTAGTGCCGTTTGGCCTGGCGTCTCATGCCAGGTATTCAGAAGACAGGAGGTGATCAGCATTTTCAGGAAGAGAACCCGATTGTTGAGACTGAGCAAGAAGAAGCTTGGAACCCATATCAGAATTAATGTTCTGGTCTATCTTTTTTTTTTGTTAAATAAAGTTATCAGACTTCTGTACCCGTACCCTTAGAAGCTCTGATTTGTTTTTAGTACTTAATTTTCAGATTTCAAGAAATGTAATCTTAAATGATTATATTTATTTATTTATTTATACTCAAATTTTGTTTATCGTTAATTTGGTATTTGAGATTTCCGCTGCTAAACTCTGTTTAATAAAATTTCATTTCTTAAATTAGTTTTATGGATTATTAAATCAATTAAAAATGATTTAATTAACATGTCTGAAAATCGGGGCGTTACAATAGCGACGCCATCTAGCAGAAAGCATATTGGACCATCAGAAAATTAATGCAGTAGACAATTACGGATCAATCCACTGGAGAGTGGAGATGACCAGAAATAATTTCTAATGGCCCCAGAAAATGAAAGAATATGATTGTTTAATTTCGAATATGACTGCTTAACAAGGGACAGTTTTGAATGAAAGTTGGAATTGTTCTTGTCAAGAAGAGAGACCGATTGAAAACAGCAACAACAAACTAAACTCAGAGAGAGAGAGAGAGAGTGTGTCACACCCTCGATTTTCAACATAAATATAAAGATTATCCATAAATAGAAACCTCGCAATATTCCGAATATTACCCCAAAAGAGTTTACATTTCCATCTCACGATTTTACTTCCTTCACCATGAGTATCCCAAAAGATTACAATTTTCAGCATCGAGGCCCAAATTAACATAATCACCGAATGTCAAAAGAAAGTTTAGAAGTTACAATATTTCTTAATCAAATAATTGATAATAGAGTTACAAATACATCTTTCAAAAAAAATCACAAAGATGACTCGGTAACTCCACGATGTTAGCTTTCAAAACATTGCCCACTTCCAAGCAATCCAATCATGCAGCTATTGCCCCAAGTTAGCACCTGAAACGAAGGAAGGTCTGAGCTACACTAGCCCAGTAGAAAGCTCTAATCTAACGATATATGCATATGAAATGTAGGAAAGAAAATAAGATGATCAAAGGCAACAAGGTCCAACGGACGAACAACAATAGCGATTTCAACCCAACCTTTCATTTTAAAAAAAGAATCAGTCATACATCTCAACGTGTAGCTTTTGAAAACACCAAGTGTCAACATGTGTCTCGTACAAGTGTCATGAGCCGTAGCTCCTGCCGGGCCAGTTAAAGGACCCCGATGTCCTCTGCCAGGCACCTTACCCGTAGGAAGGTCCTGAAGTATCAAATATGAGCATATAGCTCCTGCCGGGCCAATTAAAGGACCCCGATGTCCTCTGCCAGGCACTCACCCGTCGATGAGTCCTGAGGTGTTCTTGTCGTGTCCGGAAAGTATCAAGATTTATCTCGTCGTTCGGATATGCCGTTCAAAATGCAACTTTGATTCAATAAGAATTTTCGGGAAAAGTCATAATTAATGGAGCTTTTAAACCATGGGTAGGTTTAATGAGGTAACATGGCAGGAGTAATCAAGTTCAATGTCATTAGAATAATGATTAAGATAGGCTAGTCATATTAGGAACTCCAAATTAAGGAATGGAAATCAAAGTAGCAAAACTGTCAGATTTAACAGGAAGGTATCGATAACAATAAAAATGTTATCGATACCTTTGGGTTAAGGATCATTCCAGCCGTAAGGGTAGCGATAACAAGGTAGTGGGTATCGATAACAACAGATTTTCTGGGCTCCGGAACAAAATGTTATCGATAACAATAAAAATGTTATCGATAACAATGGGTTTCGAGCAGATTTTTGACAGACAGAGATGGGTTTTTCGACCACAACAACATCAACAACAACAACCACGATCCAAGGTACAAATCAAGCTTTAGGAAACACATCATAAACATATTTTGATAGTTAGAACCTCCTACCTCAAAATCAAAGAACGAATTTGGAAGATCTCTCAAGCCCTAACTCCAATCTTTGAGTTCGAACGAAATACGCCTCCACCGAGCTCAAACTGGAGTGATACGGACTACAATGCGCGAGAGGATGAAGGATTGAAGGTTGGCTTGCGAGGGTTGTGGGTGGTTTTGTGAGAAATAGAGAGAGGGAGCCGAGAGAGAGTGAGAGTCGGGAGAGAGAGGGAGAACGGGGAGTGAGAGAGGAAAGGGGAATTTTTGATTCCCTAGTTTCACACACCCACACATATATGCATACACTTCACACACTTCACACATTCACTCTCCAAATAAAACCTTTTAACACATTCACCCCCACACCTCAATTTCAAATCAATTTCATCCTTTTATTTCTTTTAAAACCTTTAAATCAATTTCATGAAATTACGGGTCTTTACAGAGAGAGAGAGATGCCTGTAGCATTCTTTATAGGAGAATTTTGCATAGGTCCACTATAGCAGTTTCCAAACCCATCTAATCCACTTCTAAGTTTCATAACCCACTAAGTCCACTAATAATTTTAATGACAAAAATACCCCACCTAAGAAACAAGGGCCTTGTTTGGCTAACACGAAAATGTATTTTTTCCATTTTTTTCCGTTTTTGTTGCAATCAAGCTGCCGCCGCCGCCGCTGCCATCACGCCACATATAACGTTATATGTGTAACAAAAAACGTATTTTTTCATTTTTCTCGATTTTTTATTGAACCCGCTACACTTAACATTTAACGTTATATATGTGACAAATTTCTCTTTTTGTTTTTCCTATTTTTCTCGTATTGTTTTTTTGACGTTATATGAGTGTTAAAAATTTCCTAACATACAACATTATATGTTAGGCAAAAAAATTCTAACATGCAACATTTCTTTTTGATTTTTCTTGTTTTTAGTATTTAGCGTTATATGTTGGTCCATACAAAACATATAACATTATATGTGAGTTTTTGAATATCTAAATATCGCAAAAAAAGAAAAGAAAAAGAACATATAACATTATATTTGAGCTTCTGCAGCTCTGAATCTCACAAAAAATAGAACAAAACATATAACATTATATGTGAGCTTCTGTAGTTCTAAATCTCATAAAAAAAATAGAATATATAACATTATATCTGAGCTTCTGTAGATCTAAGTCTCACAAAACATAACAAATAAAATTATATGTTCTCAAAACAACATCATATCTTTCCAACAATATTATATATCTCAAAAAATAACATTATATGTTCACATATCATGCCACCATTATCCTTATTTCCAGTCGCGTCTTGAATCCCAAGTTGAATGTTGATGAGGCCACAGGGGGTCGAGCTTCATTTTTTCATCGTTTCTTCATCAAAACCTTCATCGAATCCGTCAAAATTTGTGATTTCTGCCTCCAAATAGCATTCCCATAACTTCTATATCTACATATATACATATTCAAAATAACATAAACAACATTAATATATCTCAAAAATGAGATATAATATTATATGTCTAACCCTAGGAAAAACACATATTACACATGACAGAAGTTCACATATATCGTTATGTGCTCCGTTGTCCATCACTTATTGAATTGGTCCGCGCAGCGTTCTCTTTGACTTGTTTCTGATAATATATGAATATATCTATATGTGCTTTTGAGAGGCCGCTGCGTAGACCTTTTCAATAAGAGAACATATAACGTTATTAGTTCCTCTTCTTCTTTTTTGAGTTTTACAGGACAAAATTAGGTACCAAGGGCAAATTGTCACATATAACATATATGTCTCAGTATAGAAGATCATCTATAACCAAACCACATCGCTAACCGAACTTCAAATCACATATTTTCATGTATAAGTCGGAGAGGCCGCTACGTGGACCAATTCAATAAGTGATTGACAACGGAGCTATACCGTTATATATGACAGAAGCTCATATATAACGTTACACGGTACAAAAGGTCATATATAACGTTATATGTTCTCTTTATTAAATAACATAGAATATTTCTAATCTAGAATGTTATATATAACAATATAACGTTATATATTATTATATCTCTCTCTAACTGAGAATGTTTTTAAAAAATGACATTAAATAACAACAAAAACACACAAAAGTATATTTTTTGTTTGACACGAAAAGCACACATATAATCTTATATATTTTTTCAAAAAACATAACTTGTTCCAACCTTATATATCTAGCCCTAGAAAAAACATACATATAACCTTATATATTTATTCAAAAAACTCCAAATATATCAGAAGCAAGTCGGAGAGGCCGCTGCGCGGACCAAATCAATAAGTGATTGATGAGTGTTAAAAATTTCCTAACATACAACATTATATGTTAGGCAAAAAATTTCTAACATGCAACATTTCTTTTTTATTTTTCTTGTTTTTAGTCTTTAACATTATATGCTGGTCCATACAAAACATATAACATCAAGAAAACCACTCACCTCGTCTACGTCTTCTCCGATGATAATAACAGCAGTAATAAACAAGTCTAGTATTACCCATCTGCGAATAAACAATTGAAACAAGTTTAGTATTACTCAAACTAAGAAAAGGACTTCGACAATACCGTAATCATATTCGTACTTCGTTAAAGATGAAGAAGAAAATCAATGAAGTGCTGAAAAAGTACCTGCTTTTTAGTTTCGGAAGTAACGGATGGGGTCTGGTCTGTCTTTCGCAATGGTTGAAGCTAATTTTTATAGTGGATCGGTCCGTATGGTGGCGGGGAAGGTCGTCGGCGGTGGTGAGGGGATGATGAAGATGTCGGTGGTGGCCGCGATGGAAGCAGGAACTCGGCCATGGTGGTAGCAGCCATGGACGGCGACGAAGGGCGGCGCCGAGGAGGAGGAGGAGTGCTCCGGCGGCGGCGGTGAGTAATCAGAGAGAGAGAGGGGTTATGCTCCGGCGCGGGCCCGATCCTGTTCGTGGTGAGTGAGGGAGAGCTCGTCGACGTGGAGGATTTAGAGACGGACAGTTCACCAGGGGAGGGGAGGAGAGAAAGAGAGAGGGGGGGGGGGGGGGGGGAGGGGAGGCTCAGATCTGCTTTGTGATCTAGGGTTCCTCTCTCTATATGTTATATAGGAGGGTTTTTTGGTCTTGAAAAATATCTCTTTTTAAGGAAATTGGAGTTATTAGGTTATATAACTATATTAGTGGACTAGAGAGGTTATGAAATTTAGAAGTGGACTTAGTGGGTTACAAATATGCTATAGTGGACCTCCCACCAATTTTTTATTCTTTTATATACCAGGTCCAAGTGTGAGTGTGATCATGTGCATAAGTCACATCATGATCCATATGCACCAAATAACGGAAAATTCTTGTAAAGTCCTATAATGCATCACTCGAGGCCGCCTGAACTGTTTTTTAAAAATCGAAACTGTCTACCTTTTATGTGGGAGAGATTATATCATTCGTGCCAAAAATGAAGTAAATTGGTTATCATTATATACTTGATCATACATAACAAATTTTTTTCTATCAATGAATCTACGTCCCGATAAAGAGGCTTCCAAAACCCGATAGACCAAAATTTTCTTGAGAATGATTAAAATAGCAAGAATAACAAAATGAACGGTGTAGGCGCGGTCAAATTTATTGACAGGTCATCAGGAAGACCTGTTGACCAGCCTATCGGCTGAGGACACGTGGCGACCAGGTCCACGCGGAAAGTCAACCTTCGTCAAGCTCCACTCCAGGAAGACGTTTGACTGACCAATGGAAAGGAAACACGTAGCACGATAAAATGGACATCCGCGGAGCCGGCCCGCGGAACGGAAGACTCCGCGGAAGTAACCCGCGGAAGTGAAGATCTCGCGGGCCCCGCCAGAGAGAGCTAAAAGACATACTGAGATTGGATTTGATGCAAAAGCTGTGAGGAGACTCCAGGATCCTATCCTGGCCTAAAAGGCAGGCCCGGAAGGGATCCCGCGGAAGACGAACGATCGCCGCGGGTCGCGACCTTGCTCTTGCGGGAATTGGGGAAGCTCTTGTGGCTTGGTGGCTTGGGATGGAGGTAACGTCGCGGAGGCTCGGGTCCCGCGGAAGTCTTCCGCGGAGAGACGAGTCTTCCGCGACCTGGAGGTACGGGAGGGACACGTGTTGGGGTCTTATAGGAGCGCCGTCCTGGGCCTGACCTAGGCCCATGTGCCCTATAAATACCCCTGACATTCCCAATGATTGAAGAGGCTGACCTTTCTGGAAAAGAGAGAGAGAGAGAGCACTGATTCTGAGGAAGGAGAACATTCTTCCCCGGAGAGAAAGTGACCTCACTCATCTGGATTTCTAGAAAGGGCAGGCGTCATTCACCCCCCGCGGAGAACAAAGGAGACACGTTGCCTTTGTCTTTTCCGTACCTCTTGCTCTAGCCCTCACCCCACGAGATTATTCCTCTTTTCCCCTTGGTACTGATTATCGACCAATCGAACCTCTCCAGCTCACTCTTGTACACGTAAGCGACCTCACAGAACCCGCTTCCACCCACATTTAGGCGACTCTGCTGGGGAGGTGTCTTTTGGTTTATGGTTAGTACCCGTTCCACGGAATACATCGAGCGGCCGCTATCACGCCGTAACGCAATGGCGGCACAGCAAGACGGCGCGATTATCGAGGAGGTCGAGGAAACCAATAGCGCGGGGATGGCCGCGCAAGCGCTGCGAGCCCTCCAGGACGGCCAGCGGCAGTTCCTCGAGACGCAGCGACAGCTGCTCGCGGCTTTTGCCGGTCTCACCGAGGTCATCTCAGCGGCGCTCCCAAAGGCCGCGATCGGTCAAAACGATGAACCGCCCCAAAATCAAGCAGGGGGCAGCACAAGCCAGACAATGCAGCCCCAGTTTCCCCCAACGGTGCCTCCCCACTTGCGCCCTATACTTGTCGGAGGCATCGCGGGAAATAACACCGGAGATCGCCAGAAGGAAGCAGCCGCTGACGGTGCTAGCACGCCCTCCGCGGGACCCTATATTACCATGGCGGAAGTTCAGGCCCTGCTGGCGCAGCAGAAGGCGAGCGAGGCGAGCAGGAAAGAGCCAGCCATTACTGAAGTTGGGGCCTCATCCGCAGGGCAGTTCATCACCCTGGCGGACGTACAAGCCCTCCTCACTAAGGAGAAAACCAAGATGGTCTTGCCCTCTCTCCCTAGCCCGGATATTCGCCCGCCCTACCCCATGACGATCCTGTCACTCCCGTATCCGGAAGGGTATACCCCACCGAAATTTGTGAAGTTCGACGGAAAGGAAGGAAGTGCCCAGGAACACGTGGTCCGTTTCATGGAGTCTCTCGGGGTCCACGCGTCTGATCATAACTTGCGGCTACGGGAATTCTCGAAGTCCCTCACCTCGCGCGCGTATACTTGGTACGTCAACCTAGAGCCTTACTCAATCACCACCTGGGAAGAAATGGTGAACAGCTTCTACGCCAAGTTCTTCCAGGTCCGCGAGAAGGTAACAGTGATCAGCTTGACGAAAGAGACGCAGGCCAGCGGAGAAGACGTAGTAGACTACATCAGGAGGTTTCAGGATCGTGCAGTTGACTGCACTGAGTCCGCGAAGGAGGTACAACTGGTGGAAATTTGTATCGGTGGGATGATGGACGAGTTTAAGATGCTGCTCGTTAATTTGAGGTTGGGAACATTTTCTGCCTTGTTGGAGTCGGCGTACAACATCCGCCATGTGGTCAAGCCGGCAAGAAAGGATGTATGGAAGGGTAAGGCCGCCAGCGCCACCGTGGCCGTCGCGGACGTGCCGCGGACTCAGCAGCCCGCGGGAACACGGAAGCGGAGGGAGCGCGAGATGGGGCCGGCGCCAGATTTCCCATGTACGATGGATGAGGTGCGGGCCTTGGTGAACGCATGGGTGCAGGATGGAGAGTTGGCACTCCCCCCTGTCGAGTATGAACCAACGCGGGAGGACCGCGAACACCCAAGGTACTGTATGTACCATAGACACACCAAGCACCCGACAAGCGATTGCTGGTCGTTGAAAAGGCTGTTCAAGCGAAAGCAGAACGCGAATGAGCTTAGGATAGGACGGCGCGACGTCCGCGACGAGCCCTATCCAGCTCACGGAAACAACGGAGAGGTCAACATGGCGGAATGCTACCCGTTCATGTACAATGATGATGAGGCCGAAAGCAACTGCTACATGGGAGGAGAAGATGAAGAAGCAGGGGCCTACATGGTCTCGTGCTACGAGATAACGGAAGAATTCGGGGAGGGTCCAGCCCCCGCGGTGATACCAGACCCCAATGCGTCAGCAAAGACTTTACAGAACAGTGCGAAGTTCCGCGCATTCTTCGACGGTTTCGGGTTCACACCGGCGGCAAGATTGGAAATTACCAAGGCGATTGTCAGCATCGCGGAGGTACATCAGGAGTCGTGCATGACCGCGGAAGGGTCGGTCCCGCGGACGATCCGAGACGAATCTAATTCGGTCACCTTCTCGGACGTGGATCGACGGGTACCTTACCCCCACAACCGCCCCCTGTATGTTACATCCCGTGTCAACGGGATGGAGCTAAAGAGAACTTTCCTTGATGGCGGAGCCTCCATCAATCTGATGCCAATGTCAACGTTCAAGAAGGTGGGAATACAGTCTAACAGAATAGTGGAATCCCCAATAACCATCACGGGGTTTGGAGGAGATAAGAAGCAGTCGTTGGGATACGTAGTGGTGGACCTGGAAGTGGGGGCAATCCGCTCGGCCACCAAATTCCATCTCATCAGCGCGGATCCTAATTACCAGATCATTCTCGGAAGGAGTTGGATGCACAAATACGCGGTGGTACCTTCTAGCTACCATCAATGCTTGAAGGGAATCTGGGCGGGAAAGAAGGTTACAGTCCGCGCGTCGGAAAACCCGTTTGATACCAATGAGACACACCTATCGGATGCGGTCTATTTCTCAGAGCTGGGCGAGGTATCTCAGGCAATCGCTGCCAAGCCTCGCGCGGTCAAGATCCCGAGATGGGAGGATATCAGAGATGAAAAGCCAGAGACGCGCCGGAGAGACCCTGCCACGACAGACGCCGCGACCCCCAGGAAGATAGTGAAGACAAAGGAGGGGGGGAAGACAGTGTATTATTTGTGACGGTCCACCGGGGCAGCGGATGATCGTGAGACCGCTGGCCCCGGCGGTACATGTGCTGCGGCGGAAGAAGACGAGGTGATAGACAAGCCGGAGCCCGCTCCGGAATGTATGCAAGACCAACCCAGGCCCCAGCAAGAGGCTTTAGAAGAAGTTGATTTAAGCGACGGGGTAGGCCCCAAAAAGCCGGTGTTTGTAAGTAAGGAGTTGAGCGGAGAATTCCGCGAGAAACTGATAACACTACTACGCGCTAACTCAGACGTGTTCGCGTGGCATTACGAGGAGATGCCCGGGCTGGATCCAGAGCTGGTTACACACCACTTGGATACCTTCCCAAATTCTAAGCCCGCGAAACAGTCTCAGCGGAAATACCACCCTGACTTGGAGGGACAGATCAAAGAGGAAGTCGAGAAGCTGCGGAAGGCAGGGTTCATTCGCCCGATCCAGTACCCGGAGTGGCTGGCAAACATTGTCCCCGTAAAGAAGAAGAATGGCCAAATTCGAGTTTGTGTCGACTTCCGCGACCTCAACAAAGCGTGCCCAAAAGATGAGTTCCCGCTGCCACACATCGATACATTGGTGGATGCTACCTCCGGCCACCAGATGTTCTCTTTCATGGACGGTTTCAGCGGGTACAACCAGATCAAAATGGCCCCGGAGGACGCGGAAAAGACAGCATTTCGAACACCGTTGGGTAATTTCTACTACATTGTCATGCCCTTTGGGCTCAAAAACGCGGGGGCAACGTACCAGCGGGTCATGACGGCAATTTTCCACGACCTGTTGCACAAGATAATTGAAGATTACGTGGATGACTTGGTGGTGAAATCCAAGGAGCGCAAGGACCATCTCGCAGACTTGGCCACTGTCTTCGCGAGATGCAGAAAGTTCAATCTCAAGATGAATCCGTTGAAGTGCGCATTTGGAGTCACCGCGGGAAAATTCTTGGGCTTCCTGGTACATCGCCACGGAATCGATGCGGACGAAGCGAAGATCAAGTCTATCACGGAAATGCCCCCGCCCCACTCACAGAAAACACTCAAGCGGTTCCTGGGAAAGGTTTCATACCTACGTCGTTTTATTCCCGCGATGGCGGAGATCGCGGCGCCGTTCGCGGACTTGTTAAAAGGAAATGCAAAGTTTGAATGGAAGGAAGACCACCAGCAGGCGTTCCAGCGGATTAAGGCGGCATTGACTTCTCCTCAGACAATGGTGGCACCAGTCGCGGGAAAGCCGCTGATCCTTTATCTGACCTCTACCCCGAGATCCATTGGGGCCCTACTGGTGCAAGAGGTGGGTGGGACAGAGCGCCCAGTCTACTACATCAGCAGGAAGGTACACGGAGCGGAGGAAAGATATTCCGCCATAGAAAGACATTGCTTGGCCCTCGTCTTTACCGCGCAGAAGCTCCGGCACTATTTCCTCTCTTTTCCTATCCAGATAATCACTAAATGTGACCCCGTCAGGTTCCTCCTGTCGCGCCCTGCCCTTACGGGACGGGTCGCCCGTTGGTTGCTGGCACTCGCGGAATTCGACATCTCGTGCGTAACTCCAAAAGCAATCAAGTGTCAAGCTCTAGCCGACTTGCTAGCTCAGTTCCCAAGCGGACAGTGTGAGCCGCTAGAGGATTGTCTACCCGGAGATGGTTTCGAAGCTCTCGCGGCCAGCACAGATGAACAGCACTGGACGCTCAGCTTCGATGGGGCCGCGGGTAGTGGATCAGGAGGCGCGGGAATAGTATTACAAACAGAAGAAGGAGATAGAGTGCATCTGGCGTACAAACTGAATTTCCCATGCTCCAACAACGAAGCGGAATATGAGGCATTAATCCTGGGCCTGATAGCAGCAAAAGAGAGAGGGGTTAAGCACCTAAGGATAGTGGGAGACTCAAAGCTGGTAGTTTTGCAAGCGGAAGGGACATACGCGCTGAAGGAACCAACGCTGGCACCATACCGAACAACAGTGCAGAAATTGATGAAATTCTTCAAAGATGTCAGTATCATTCACAAACCCAGATCGGAGAACCGTTTCCCGGACGCTCTCGCGACGCTGGGGGCAAGGACGGAATTTGGAGAAGACAGAGCCTGCATTGAGATCGTAAAGATGTTCGAACCTTCCGCGGTGGAGGACTTCGCAGAGCCGACCGAAGATTGGCGCGGATCTATTAAGATTCAGTTAATCAGCAGCGTGGGGCATCTGTCCACCGCGGAACTATCAAGTTTTATGGTCTTACGCGGAGAACTGTATTATCGCGGCCCGCAGGGATGGCTCGCGCGGTGTATCAATGCGAAGGAGGCAGAAGAAGTGTTGGACAGGATCCACGTTGACAACTGCGCGGACAACGAGGTAGCTCTGTACAGGAGAATTCAGAGGCAAGGTTATTACTGGCCTACTATGAAGAAAGAGGCCGATTTGATTACGAAGAATTGCACTCGGTGCTCCCTGTACATGGCCCAACCAGAATGCCTAATGGCAAACACTGACAACCAGGAGGCGGACTGGAGACAAGTCTACATTGATTACTTACGAGAAGGAGCCCTACCCACCGAGCGAGCTGAGTCCGCGAGGGTCGTCCGCGGCGCGCGGCGTTTCTTCCTGGAAAAGGGACTACTGTTCAGAAGAACTCTTGATGGGATGCCGCAAGTGTGCCTGGACAAGGAGCAGGCGGAAGAGGTCTTGGCCAAGACCCACGGAACCGAGCACCAAGGGTGGAGGAAGCTTCACGAGCAAATGGTTAATCTGGGGTATTTTTGGCCCACCATGGAGAAAGATTCAAAGAGACACGTGCGAAGATGCCAGGCCTGCCAGAAATTCGGGAACTTGGTTCATGCTCCCTCTGTGGAGTTACATTCCGTCCGCGCCCCTTATCCCTTCCACACTTGGGCAATGGATCTAATCGGACCAATCAGACCAGCATCGCGGAAGAACAGATGGATCTTGGCTGCAACGGAGGTTTATACTAAGTGGGTCGAGGCTGTCCCGCTTAAGAAGGCTACAGGGGACGCGGTGGCCGCGTTCATCAAGGAGAACATCATTTGCAGATTCGGCATACCGAAGGTGATCCTTTCTGATAACGGTACTCCGTTCATCAATCACCACGTGGGAAGTCTCCTTGATGAGTACACGGTCGATCACCGTACATCTAGCGCCTACTACCCGCAGGGAAATGGGCAGGCCGAAGCGACAAACAAGACCCTGATCAGGATTTTGAGCAAGCTGTTGGATGAGCGCGGCGGTACTTGGGCGGACCACTTACCGATAGCTCTTTGGGCTTATCGAACTTCGAAAAGGAAATCTACCCGCGCCAGCCCCTTCAGCTTGGTATACGGAGCGGAAACGGTCTTACCTGCAGAGCTAAGTGTCCCCTCCGCGCGGATGATACTCGCGATGGAAAATTCCGCAGAAGGAAGGAAAGCAGACCTGGAAGCTCTAGAAGAGAGAAGAGCAACGGCGGCTCTTGCCCACGAGAAATACTGGGAATCCGTGGCACGCTATTACAACAAGGGCGTAGTGCCGCGGGTATTCGAAGTCGGGGAGTTGGTTTGGAAGGCTACCACGGCAGTAATGAGGGATATGAAAACGCCTAAATTCACTCCTAGATGGGAAGGACCCTATGAAGTGGTCAGTGCCTCTGCCAGCGGGTACTACCACCTAGCCCGCGTCGAAGATGGTTTCGAGACAGGAGCGATAAACGCCAAGTATGTCAAGAAATTCTACCCATAAGGAGAAATTCCCCCTTTTATCTTAAAACAGTTTATTTCTTTATCCCCTATTGTGACGAGTTGATTGGATCTATCGTTAATGAAAGATGGGCACTTGTTCCTAATGCATACTGATGTTTAACTTTCTTTTGTCACGTGGAGGTAAAGTGATGAGGTTCCGCGGAGAGAACATTTCCGCGGTGCTATCAACTCCTTTTCGTGATTCTTTCATTTCAAACTTAACGATTATCGAGAGAGGCAATACTAAGTCGCGAGGTGTCAAAACATGACCCGCGAGGCTCATGCTTAGTGATTGTCAAGTAGAGATAATGTTAAGCCCTCAGCGGCCAGAACATGGCCCTGATCCATTCTTTCATCACTTAATGATTATCGAAAAGAGATGATACTAAGTCGCAAGAGGTCAGAACATGATCCGCGAGAGTCATACTTAGTGATCGTCAAAAAGAGATAATGTTAAGTCTTGTGCGGCCAGAACATGGCCCTGATCCATTCTTTCATCACTTAATGATTATCGAAAAGAGATGATACTAAGTCGCAAGAGGTCAGAACATGATCCGCGAGAGTCATACTTAGTGATCGTCAAAAAGAGATAATGTTAAGTCTTGAGCGGCCAGAACATGGCCCTGATCCATTCTTTCATCACTTAATGATTATCGGAAAGAGATGATACTAAGTCGCGAGAGGTCCGAACATGATCCGCGAGAGTCATACTTAGTGATCGTCAAAAAGAGATGGTGTTAAGACTTGAGCAGCCAGAGTGAGGCCCCGCCCGAGTGGCAGACTTACCATTTGTTGAACGAAAATGATAAACGAGTCACAAAGGAGTACATTTATTATCAACACAGAGACTGTTTTATTCAAACAAAACAAAAGAAAAATGGGACATGTGTTCAAAAAAAAAAAAAAAAAAAAAAAAAAAAGTACAACGGCAGCACTTTCTAAGCCTGCCAGTCCAAGAAAACAAGTCCGTCCGGGTCAGGGTCGGCTAGATTCAGCGAGGCGGCAGCCAGTTCCGCGTCATGCTGCAGCACCCGAGCAAAGCTGGCCTCCAGATTGGCCAAGTGTTGGCGGGTGGCCTCCAGCTGTTGGCGAGTAGACTCCAACTGGGCAGACAGACCCTGGATCTCAGGCCTCAGAGCAGCCCTCTCCCCCGCGGCCCTCAGAGCAGAGCTCCGCGCGCACAGCCAAGCCAGGTCGAACCCGAAGACCCGCATATCTTCAGCAACCTCCAGCAGTTCGGCCTCGGTCCCAGGATTGAAATCCCTGTAGCGAAGCTGCCCCCAAGGAGTAAGCACGTTGTGGAGGCTGCTGAGGTAAATCACCCCAATCCGGGCAGACCGCGGGTTGAAGGAGCTGAAAGTCTCCGGATGAGACCGAGCTATGGCATTCAGCAGCGGCCAGTACTCCGCAGGTACATCATAGCCCGCGGGAAAGAGTCGGATGGGCTCTGAAGTCTCGGTATCCATGGGTCCCTTCCCCAGATCTGGAGCAGGTTGCCTGGGTGGCGACTGCTCTCTCGACTCAACCTCCTCCCTCTGCTCGCCCATATCCAAATTCAAATCGAGCTCGAAATCCCCAAGTGCTTGGCTCCCCTGTCCCCCCAAAACATCGTCAGTTGGCAAGAAGTCCATATCTTTAAATAAGGAATGGAAATCTGAGTCAGTAATGGAGGTGGGGCCACCAATAAGTTCTTCATTTACCTCCAGCTGTCGGTCTGAAGGTTGGGCGGAAGGCTCGGCCGGCGGGGTCGGCGGACGTCTCGCGGACTGGAGAGGGGAGTGAGTTTGCGAGGTAGAGCAGGCCGGGGAATGAGGACTGGCGGCGTCCATGGCTGTGTCCCGCTCCGCGTTCGAGCCCGGGCCTTGCAGAAAGGAAGCATTGGAAACCCCCGGGGAACCACCAGCAACCCTGCCCAGATAGCTCTCCGTTGACCGGATGCGGGCACTAGTGGACTGTTGGTGGGAGCCAGAAGGTGTGGAAGCTGAAGCCACCTCGGGTTGTCCCGCGACAGCCCCCCCAGCGGCAGGGCGGGGAAGCTCTTCGAGGTTATCCTCATCTCCCTCCCTCAGCAATTGTGCAGCCGCCGCGTTGAGAGGATCCGCGGCGATGTCGGCCTGGCCCACAGATTCATGGGTGTCCGCTGATGGTGGGGGCTCGCGGGCCTCAGATGTCGCTGCGTGGGAAGGAGATGGAGCTGGGTCAATAGATTGTTCTATAACATGCCCGGATTCCTCCGGGGAAGAACACGACTCAGAGGAGACTGTGTTGGGATCGCCCCCGAGGTCTACAATAGAAGGCTCGTCGGGCAACATACCTCCGATAATCGCGGAGGACTCTGGCTCCGGATGAAGAAAAGGGACTGGTTCCACTCGAGGTTGAATCACCTCTGTCGCCCTCTGCTCCTCCGGGGAGTCAGAAATCTCCACTACACTGACAGCCGCCGCGACAGGATCTTTCGCGGACGACCGGGCCTGCAAGACGCTGATGGGGACGTCGTCATCATCGTCGTCATCATCATCATCATCGTCATCCGCATCCTCATCCTCATCCTCATCCTCGTCGCCCGCCTCTGCGCCCTCGTCCGCCTCTCCGTCGGACTCTGTCAGAACTGTTTGAGAAAGTCACGAAGCAAAATAATAATAATAATAATAATAATAATTTTTGAATGACATCCTAGCAAAGCAAAACGTACCATCGAGGCGGCGTCTCTTTGGTTGAGCGTCCGGGGCATCCTCTTATGCCTCATCCGCTACCTCTTCCGCTACCGCCGCCACCGCGGCTGCCTCTGGCTCGCATGCCACAAACGTACTGGCATCTCGCTCCCGCTGCTGAAGAAAAGAAGGGAGCAAGGCAGAGATAATAAGTCTCAGAAAACAAAAGACAAAGTATCGCAAGGAAACGATTGAGCACAAGGAAAGTACTTACATTGCGGAGACGCTTTCGACGGCGGGACACCCCCGCCGCGGGCACCTGGGAAGAGGACGGCTGAGATGGTCCTACTGGTAGAGGAGGCGGAGGCTGTGTCCGCCGGGGTCCCCACGCGCGGGTTCGCCCCGGAGCGGCTTGAGGAGGTGCAGGTGCTTCCACGGGGAAAACCCTGTTCACGGGCACGGCATGGATCACGGCCCATTGACTGCGGGGCCCGCGCCACTCAGTCGCCCGTACTGCAGTTATGGCCCGCAGAGAGGTATCCCGAGTCCGGACTTCAGGCACTTCGGGGACCACGGCCTGCCCGCGGACGAATGTCAAGAAGGAGTCAAGGTTCCTCCTCCAGAATACGCGGAACTCCTGGGTGTAACGTGAAACCCTATCCCTCTCGGGGATGAGCAAGTTCCCAAGTTGAACCAGAACTGGGGAAAGTTCCCCCCTCATGAACCGGAGCTGCGACCCCGCGAATGAAGACATCAAGGGAGCAAGACCAGGGACCCCTTGGTCGAAACCCAACTGCCTCGCGAAACGGTCCGGGCGGTACACCGCCACCCCAGAACCCTCACTGGACAAGGTCGGGAGCCACCCCGGAAGGGCAATGAGCGCGGAGTTGATCACCGTCCGCGCCGTGGCATTGTTGTCACTCGCAGCGCTGAGGGTAGCAGCGAGGGGGAGAAGGCATTGGCCTACGCCCATAACGCCCGGGTAGGGAATGTTGTAAGGACGTGGAAGGAAGTTAGCCTCGACGTCACATGCCTCGTACCACGAGGCCTCACTACTAGTCCCATGCCATTGTTCCGCGCGGGAGCGCACCCCCGAGGCTTGAAGGGCCAGCGGTTCCGGAGCGACAGTGCGAAAATGCTCGAAGAAATACGAGAGCAAAAAGGTGGAGTGAGCCATCGAAAAATGGTCACACCTGCCGAGGGACCTGGCATAGTCCGCCTGAACCAAGTCCAGTTGGCGGTAGAGCGTCCCGAGAAACAGCGGCGCTAGGGGGACCGGTTGGCCGTGGGCGAGGAGGACAGCCAGCGGGAAGACCGCCTGAGACAACCCATCAGCGGGATAATCGGGCAGGACGAAGTACGAGAGGAAGTAGGAGAAGAAGCCCGCCATGTAGAAGTGCTGACCGTATTCGGGGCCCTCGTCAAAATCTCACTCGGCACCAGGAGCGACAGTCCTCGCGGGCTGAAGATCCTTGAAGAAGTAGCGCAGCCAGCTACCAAGGGAGGTCTTCTTGGCATTCGCCGCGTGATCCTTACGGACCCCCTGAGGGGTGAAGATTGGCCCATTTTGGGCCTTCTTGTGAAATTCCTTCAAGGCCCCCACCTCGTCCCGTTCCGCCCGCGAGAGCCTGGCGAGGTCCAGGGTGTTGCCCCCGCGTAGCGACAAGCGGGTGAGGATATGTACATCCTCGAGTGAAAGCCCACTCTCTCCCCATGCCCATGCAAAGGAGTGGGAATCACTGCTCCAGCGCGAGCAGGCGAACTCCAAGTTCCTGATAGCAGCCCCCTGTCGAGGAATGCTTAGGCGCCGCGACAGTTGGACGGCCTCGATGGCAACGCTGGCCAGCAGCACCTGCTTCCAGCGAGGAGTACGGACGACATCATCAACCCAGTCCGCCCAGTCAGTGGGTACGGAGGCTTGGGATCCAAAACGGCATTCCACGAAGGGGAAATCCCCGCGCTCGAGGCGAAGACGCAGCACCGAGGAAGGATTGACGGGCTCTGCATCCTCCGGGGCGGCAGGGGCCGTGAAGAAAGTTGGGTCAACCACGGGGGGACCCGCAGCAGAATACGCCTCAGCACGGGCCCAGAATGGATCCCCAGACGACTGCAAGTATGGGGCCCTTTGCCACTGGTCCGCGGAGGGCACCGGGATCTCGACGATTGGACCACGCGCAGCCATTTGTGAATAAAGTAAGAGAAAAGGGAAGGTGTGGGCCGCGAAAGATGGAAAGAGACAAGAAAGATGATCGCTGGAAAGTCAGAGGAGAAATTGACAGCACTTCGACGAAAATTTGGGGTTTGGTAAAAAATGAAATAATGGACGAGGAGTTTATATAGTGGTCAAACGGTGGGGACATTTATGACGTCAGTACACGAAAGGTCATGATGGTACCTGAAGGGTCACGTCGGTACACGAAGAGACACTAGCAGTTATCATGCCCATTGCTCCGAGGAACAGACCCAGGGTGACCGCGGAAACTTACAAAGAGGATGGTACGCACGCGGACGACGTTTACTTGTCGTACGCGCGCGGGGGGCATATGTAGGCGCGGTCAAATTTATTGACAGGTCATCAGGAAGACCTGTTGACCAGCCTATCGGCTGAGGACACGTGGCGACCAGGTCCACGCGGAAAGTCAACCTTCGTCAAGCTCCACTCCAGGAAGACGTTTGACTGACCAATGGAAAGGAAACACGTAGCACGATAAAATGGACATCCGCGGAGCCGGCCCGCGGAACGGAAGACTCCGCGGAAGTAACCCGCGGAAGTGAAGATCTCGCGGGCCCCGCCAGAGAGAGCTAAAAGACATACTGAGATTGGATTTGATGCAAAAGCTGTGAGGAGACTCCAGGATCCTATCCTGGCCTAAAAGGCAGGCCCGGAAGGGATCCCGCGGAAGACGAACGATCGCCGCGGGTCGCGACCTTGCTCTTGCGGGAATTGGGGAAGCTCTTGTGGCTTGGTGGCTTGGGATGGAGGTAACGTCGCGGAGGCTCGGGTCCCGCGGAAGTCTTCCGCGGAGAGACGAGTCTTCCGCGACCTGGAGGTACGGGAGGGACACGTGTTGGGGTCTTATAGGAGCGCCGTCCTGGGCCTGACCTAGGCCCATGTGCCCTATAAATACCCCTGACATTCCCAATGATTGAAGAGGCTGACCTTTCTGGAAAAGAGAGAGAGAGAGAGCACTGATTCTGAGGAAGGAGAACATTCTTCCCCGGAGAGAAAGTGACCTCACTCATCTGGATTTCTAGAAAGGGCAGGCGTCATTCACCCCCCGCGGAGAACAAAGGAGACACGTTGCCTTTGTCTTTTCCGTACCTCTTGCTCTAGCCCTCACCCCACGAGATTATTCCTCTTTTCCCCTTGGTACTGATTATCGACCAATCGAACCTCTCCAGCTCACTCTTGTACACGTAAGCGACCTCACAGAACCCGCTTCCACCCACAAACGGTACGGATTGTTATAATTGTGTTGCGATCGTGTGGCTAGCGTTCATTAGACTATAGCACAATAACTAAGTTTAGAACTAAGTAAGTTCAATGTATAGATTTGAAAGGTAGCTGCAGACTCAATTTTTCGAATGTTTGATCTAAACCGTTACGATTTAACGTCTTATCAAATTTATCATTCTCTCCTGAATAGGTGATAATTGGATGTCGAAAACCACATGATCGGAACACATTCGGTGCTTCCAAAGGCATTAAAGTCCTATAATGCACCACTTGACGGCCGCTTGAACTATTTTTTTAAAATCAAAACCGTCTAACTTTTATGTGGGAGAGATAGATCATTCATGCTAAGAATGAAGTAAATTGCTCATCGTTACATATTTGATTGGACATAAAAAAAAAAAGTAAAAAAAGATATTTTAACAATGAATCTGTGTCCCGATGAAAGGCTTTCAAAATCCGATAGATCAAAAAATTGTGAGAATGATGCAAATTCTAAGAAAAGCAAAATGAACGGTAATGATTGTGTTGCAATTGTGTGGCTACGCTAATAAAGTGTTTTCGTATGATTTGCAAATACGTTGCATGAATAATGTTGTTAAGAAAATTCTATTCAAAGGCCCCAATTGTTGCCAATCCTAAAAGATGGGCCGTCCAATTCCATCGTTCTGTTTAGGGCCCAAACATTTTGGATCTCAATTAGAGAAAATGCTTTGATGCAAACTTAGAATATCATAACTTCTATTTCAAATATTAAAAAAAAACTATTTCAAAGCTTTATTTTTGTTAGCACGTTAGAGTTTTATCAACTTTTAACAATAAAGAATTTACTTCATTCTTAGCATGAATGATCTAATCTCTCAGGCCCACATAAAAGTTAGACGGTTTTGATTTAAAAAAATAGCTCAAACTTAATCGTTCATGCTAACGATTAAGTTCAAAATGAACGGTATTGATTGTCGTGATTGTGTTGCAATTGTGTGGCTACCGTACAATGTATTGATTATAAAGGTAAAAAATAGATTTTTTTTAAAACTTGTTTTTTTTTAAAGATCTTATTATTTTTAAATTAAAAATCTTAGTTGTTTACTTTTTTTTCCTGAGAAATGAAAAATTCGAAAAAATATTGAATAAGGATAAAAAAAAGTCATTTGGCTTATTTAATAATTTAATTTATTATTTTTTTGTTTTTCCGTGCCTCGTGCCGTGCCCCGGCTAGAACCGTGTCGTGCCATGCCGTTTCCGTCCACTTTCCGTGCCTGTCTACGACCATGTCGTGTCGTGCCGTGCCAGGCCAACTTTCGTGCCGTGCCTGTGCTGTGCCACCCACTTCCGTGCCCGTGCCCCATGCCTACTAAGACCGTGTCGTGTCGTGCTTGGCCAAGACCGTGCCTGTGACGTGTCGTGCCGTGCCGCCTGTGCCCGTATCGTGCCATGGCGGCCCGGCCAATTTGACACCTCTAGCTATTGTTTCCCTAGTCACAGTAGTCCAATTGTGCACCCAAAAAGAATTCATCACAAAATCCATGTATTATACGATCGAAATCGTACAACTCATAGGACTAGACTAGAAGATCGTCAAGTTAATCAGACATTGTTAACAATATCAACGTTCTATATGTCTCCCAATAAAACGGATAACGAATTTGAATTAGGATTAGCTCGTCCATTGTGTTAAAGACAAAAGGTGGCCGGTGTGATCATATGGTTCCTGATGTCCGATCAATTTAAATGTTAGTGGAGAGAAGTGATATATATTCCCAACAAGCTCTACAAGATAAACGGTTTGGATCCGCTAGGACCGGCCCCAAGGGACCTCCGTTTGAAGGACACAATATAGGCCCCGGTGTGGAAGATGCCAACCACACCCAACTCCCAAATAGCGAACGTCATAGAAGTCAAGAAATTAACCCATATCTGATGACGGAAAAGTCCACCTCCTTCATCAATTCCAGTCCTTGTCCAATCAAAAACTTTCAAACTTGGCGTTCCAAGCTACAAGCTGTAATTGCAGCTAGCTAGCATTATGTATTAAAGGGAAAAAAAATTAGTGCCGAGCAGGTACCATGTGGTGCCCGCTCGCGCATCCGAGCCATCCATTGCGTGTTTGAACGGCTCAGATTTGGAGAGAGAAAAATGAGAGAGAAAGTGTTTGGGTGAGAAGAGAAAGAGAGTTTCAATCCGAGCCGTCCAAAAGTGTATCGGACGGCTTGGATGCGCCGAACGGGTACCACGTAGGATATACCCGCTCGGCACTGAAAAGTCACCCGTATTAAAAGGGGTGTCGGGTGAGCAGGAGCACTCCCATCATCACCAAAATCCACTGATCTCTCTTGTGTCTTTTGATTTTCCAAAGAATGGAGCCATTCAGGATTTGGCTATTTCAATTCCATTTCTGTTTCTTGCTATACCAAGTTGCTGCTGCTTCTTCGTCATCACCAATTTCTTCTTTTGCTTCTTCTGCACACCTCCTGTGTCGTCATGACCAGAGATCTGCACTGCTGCAATTTAAGCATGTCTTTACTATAGACAGCGCGGCTTCTTCCGAATGCGATGAAGAGTCATATCCAAAGACCCTATCTTGGGATGAGAATGCAACTGATTGTTGCGATTGGGACGGGGTCGCGTGCGATGGGTTGACTGGTCACGTGGTTGGGCTTGATCTCAGTTGTAGCCAGCTCTATGGTACAATCCATCCCAACAACAGCCTTTTCCAGCTCTCTCACCTGCAACGGCTTAATCTGGCAAACAATCACTTCAACAAATCTCGCATTTCATTCGCATTTGGCAACTTGGCAAGTTTGACACATCTAAACCTATCCTTTTCTGTCTTTTCAGGTTCGATCCCTTCTGAACTCTCCCTCCTGTCCAGACTGATTTCACTTGATCTTTCACATGATGATTATTCTCCACTGAGAATTGAACCCCTCCATTTCAAAATTCTCCTAAAAAACCTGACCCGGATACAAGAACTCGTCCTTGTTGGGGTAAATATATCTTCTGATTTACCCAAGTCCTTGACAAATTTGTCTTCGTTAATAGTTCTAGACCTATCATCGACCGGGTTGCAGGGGTACTTACCTGAAAGTGTTTTTGACCTGCCAAACTTGCAGAGGCTCGTTTTATATGGCAACAATGATCTTGATATCAATTTACCAAAATCAACTTGGCGTAGCGGTAGTTCTCTAAGGGAGTTGGATCTTTCTTATACGAATTTGTCTGGAAAACTACCTGACTCAATTGGCTATCTCAAGTCTTTGAATTCCTTGATTCTCGACAGGTGCAAATTACAGGGTTCCATTCCTAAATCTCTAGGTAACCTTACGCAACTCACTCTGTTACGACTTTCCAACAACAATTTTAGTATTGGTGGATTTCCACTTTGGGTTGCAAACTTGAAGCCACTTGTTCATTTAACTATAGCTCTTAATCAGCTCACGGGTCCCATCCCCTTCAATTTAAGTGGTCTTCAAAACCTACAAGTGCTCCACTTATATGGCAACTCTCTCAGTGGGGTAATACCTCCCTTGTTGTTTACTCTTCCATCATTGGAAGATTTAGTCTTGAGCTCTAATCGTTTAACTGGCCAAATTCCTGAGTTCCAACATGATTTACCATTGCGCTTCGTTTACTTGAATGGCAATAAACTTCGTGGCTCCATTCCACAGTCAATTTCAACTCTTGTAAATCTGACCAAGCTCTCGCTTTCATCAAATGATCTGAGTGGTGTTGTGGACCTGCAAACACTCAAAAATATTGAGTACCTTGATCTTTCCAACACTAATCTATCGGTGGTCGCTAGAAGCAATGTCAACAATACCCTTCCCAACCTTAGGAATTTCTATATGTCAACTTGTAACATCGAGGTGTTCCCTTATTTCTTAAGAGCCACAGAGAATCTTGAAGTGCTAGATCTTTCTAACAATAGAATTTATGGACAAATTCCAAAATGGGTTGGGTTGATTGGAAAGGCTTCACTGCGGTATTTGAATCTTTCTCATAACTTTCTCACAGACATAAAGCAACTTCCTTGGGAGAAACTAGATACTCTTGATCTGCGTTCCAATTTGCTTCAAGGACCACTTCCCATTCCTCCCCCGCTCATTCGATACTTTTTCATCTCAAACAACAGTCTTAGTGGAGAGATTCCTTCATTGATTTGCAATGTGAGTTTCCTTAAAATTCTTGATTTGTCTCACAACAAATTGAGCGGTGCGGTTCCACAATGTTTGGGAAATTCTAGTAGTGTTCTCTCGGTTTTGAATCTACGCTCCAACGGATTTACGGGATTCCTTCCCTTGGCATTTGGAAAGCCCAACCAATTACAAAGTCTTGATTTGAGTGGAAACAAATTTGAAGGACCACTGCCAAGATCTTTGGTATATTGTACAAGTTTGGAAGTTCTAAACGTTGGAAACAACAAGATTAACGACACATTTCCATATTGGTTGGAGACTCTTCCTGAGTTGCAGGTTCTTGTCGTTCGATCCAACCAATTTCATGGTCCCATAAACACTTTGACGAGTAAATTTTCCTTTCCTAGGCTTCGAATTGTTGACCTCTCCTACAATGGGTTCACTGGCTATTTGCCTGGGAGGTATTTTGAATGTTTCCAAGCAATGAAGAACAGTATCATGCCTAACCAAAAATACATGAGGGATGAGACTGGTTATTATCACGATTCTGTGACAGTGACAATAAAGGGGCATGAGATCGAATTGGTGAGAATTTTGACTATCTTCACAACGATCGACTTTTCATCCAACAATTTCAGTGGAGATATTCCAAATGTCATTGGAAAGCTCAATTCCCTCATACTGCTTAATTTTTCTCATAACAATCTTACAGGTCATATTCCAGAATCTTTGGGAGACTTGACGAGCCTTGAATCATTAGACATCTCTTCTAACCACCTTACCGGGAGAATTCCAAGCCAATTAATAAGTTTGACATTTCTCGCGGTCTTGAACCTTTCATGGAACTGTCTCCAAGGACGCATACCCCATGGTTCACAATTTAATACATTTGACAATGGTTCATATGCTGGGAACTTAGGATTATGTGGGTTTCCATTGTCGAAGGAATGTGAAGATAATAGAACAAAAGTACAGCCACCGGTGTTACAACATGAGGAAGATGATTCAGATTTTGATGGATTTACTTGGAAAATTGTGGTGATAGGGTATGGGTGTGGAATGACACTGGGAATCTTTCTAGGATCTCTCATGTTCTTAATTGGTAGACCCAGATTCTTTGTCAAACTTGGTGAAAGAGAAATGCTGAAGAAGGTGATAAGATTGAGGAGAACGGTTGCAGAAACAATGAATAGAAGAAACTAGCAAACATCAATCGCGTTGTCAGGTATGAGTTGTTCTTGCATTACGTAACCTTCGAATTTGGAAATAGCCTTATTGTCGTGACTACCGTTTGTACATAATCTAGTCTGTAACTTTGTGGTACTTATAAAATATATGTTTTATCCTAGTAGTTTTTAAAAAATTTAACATAATCTGTTATCTCGTAGTATTAATTGTGGTCTAGCAAATTGAGAGCACATCATTGTTCCCTTGTTGTGAGATACACTAAGGTGATTCCATTTTCAAAAAAGTTTCTTGTGGTATAGCTGTCTAGTCGAGATACTGATGCAGGGCATCGTATGACTACAGAAATGATCGTGTAACAAGAAGAAACACAAACAATATAGGTTTAGAGAAAACACTCTCTGACTTTATTTAATTAAATATTCATCAAAAACTCCCTCAGCCCGAAGGCTTATAACTTATTAAATAGGTAGAAAACCCTAACCCTAATTGAGCCCTAATTCTTATAGAAAACATAAAATAGGAAACTAAATAAACTATAACTGAAAAAATGAATACTCTAGAACACTTATTCCTAAAATTAAAACACCCTAACAAAATTACTAAAACATAAAATACGAAAACTAAATAATGTTATTTATTAAATTATTTTCAATTCCCATTCTGCATCAGATACATTAAGGTTTGTCAATAAAAAGCAATTACAGAGGAGGAATAAAATTATGTGCCTCGCTTTGAACTTCAATACCTAATATTAATTTGGGTGTTAGAATTCCGATGTCACGTCAACTTCAAATTCCCTTTGGAAATCTGTTGCTCTCCCATTCCAATATTATGTTGACTGTGCTTGTGAATTTGGTTCATCCATTTTGCCTCCATATTGATTCAAGTCCACTTAATATTATTGCTTGCTCATGAAAAACAAGACATACAGCAGTTTACAACGAATAAACCGTACTTGTCGACTTATTTTTCACCTAGGTAGGTATTATGTGAATAAGACATTAGATCATGTTTGATTGCTTTGGTTAAAAATTCCTTACTCTTTGATTCTGACATGGATTGCTGTAATTGGTAGAGCCATCAAACCCAATCCCACAAAATTTGTGATTACAAATAACTTGGACAAGTGGTATTAGTAATTCCCCTGATCATAAGCCAGCCCAATCGAATGGGCTCGTCACGTGTCAACAGGATCAGTTGGCATATATACTTACGTGTTTTTTTCACCGTCGTAAAATACCGTTGCAGGTACAAGCTGGGAAGGAAGCTTTGTTGGTACATGAGATAACGTTGGAATAAAGGATGGGAAGATGAGCAAGAAATTGATGAGTTTGGGCTGCTTTTCATATTATATTATTGTTGGAGAACTTCTTGTAGTATAGTGGGTGTGGGAGTTTTGTTTACCCTTCTGGTCTGATGTAGTTTGTGGTTTATTTTTTTTGCATCATTTTCATCTAGTAATGATTTGGTTTCAAACATTTTCTTTGGGTTGTATTTGTTGAAGTGCGTGGATATTGTGTAATATGTGAAAGTGCATTTGAAATGTCTACCTAAAAGCGAGTTGAGACTTTAGAAAGCCTAGTTTTATTGAAGTAGATAGACAACTCTCAATTTTCCTCTCAATATCAACTTGTCTTTCTATAAATCGAGAAAAGGAGACCTCATCAACATACAGAGACGGAGGTAGCGATGGTGCTGTACAGTGGGGTGTAGCTACTGTGGTGATCAAGGTTTGGTTCTATGATCTTTGCTGTATCTCGGCTGCCCTTCTGGCGGCGGTGGCAGCGGCAGTGAGGGTCTTGATTGGCGTTTTTGGGCGGTTGGACTTAGGCGCATGGATCTATTGTTTTCTTACAGGTTTTGCTTTTGTTTTTGTTTGCTGTTTTTGTTGGTTTTCTTCCTCTGTGTGGGACTTTCTCTCACTCCTTGTGGGTGTTTTTGTGGTGGGTTTTTTATATCGTTTTGATGGCTTTTCAAGGTCGGAGCCTAGTCTTGTGTGAGATCTTGAATGTTCGTTTATGAATTTAGGCATCCTTTGTGGTTGCTTTCCTCTCTCCTTGGGGTGGCTACCCGTTATCGATGTATGATTTCGTATTAATGAAAGCACCTTTAAGCTTTGACAAAAACAAAAAAAAAACATACAGGGAGACCTATGGTACACACCAATTATTAGGTTGTGTACCGTATGCACCACGATTTTAAACAGTTGGTTTGAAACTGAATAATCCAGTCTATCAATTAACCAATTACCCATCTCTCTCCCTCTCCCTGTTAAGCAATTCTGCAAAAACCAACGTTCTCTCGTCTGACTCTCTCTCCCTCCCTGTCGTCTCTCTCCCCCTGCTTGTTCTGGTTCGACGTCCTCATTCCGGTGACAACTCACTCCGACGTCCTTGCTAGTGTGACGGTAAGTCTCTTACTCTTCGAGTTGATTCCATCTTGTTGCGTTTAATTGACTCCATTCAATGTGAGGCTAAATCGTTGGAGGGGAATATCATCTTCACGAATTGTAGTACTTTCAGATTTTGCACCAAGAGAGAGTTTACGTAAAAATCAAAGGAATTTGAGAGTATTCACCAGCGTAGGCATTTGCATAACTGTTGCTTTCTTCTTCTTCTTCTATTTTAATTTGCTCTATTTTTTTGTACAACGAAATAGAAAGCTACATTTTTTAGTACCATTTGAACTGTGTTTGTGCATTTTTATACCCCACCACGTGTTTGATAAAAGATCAATATGAAAATTCTTAAGTGTGGGTTGATTTAGTTGTGCTTATTAATGCATGGCATTTTAGCTCAATTTTGTGTTTAAAGTCTCCACATTTCAATAACGGAATGAAATTTCAAAACACCTTTTTTTTAAATGCAGGATGACACAAGTTTGATGAGAGGTCGATATGAAAATTGATGCAGGGCACCGTATGAACTACGGAATAATCGTACAACAAAGATGGACACAAACTATAAAGTTAGAGAAAACGCTCTAGACTCTTTTAATTTCAATAATAATCAAAGCAAACCCTAACCCTACTAGGAAAAGGAAATAAATACCAATTTCGGAAAGTTCCGAAATTATTACATATTCTGAAAATATAAGAAAAAATAAAACTTCCCCAACAAGAACGGACATTATTGGACTTTCCTACCAAAAGTTATAAGCAAAAAGATTATTTTCTAAAACGGCAAATTTGGCCTTTCGGAGCCCTAAACGGCCGAAAACGGCTATAAAACACTCGGCACATGGCCAAAGGCAATGTGTCCTGACCGTTAGGCCATTTCGGATCGAACCCAAGTGGGCCCAAAGCCAAATCCCTCAGTCGGTTATTTACGAAAATACCGATTAGTGGAAATAAGTCATGGAATGCTTGCGGTAGTACTCCTCCGCTATGGCATCTGCATAAAAAATTCTTAAGTGCAAAGTGATTTATGGTTGTGCCTATGATGAGGTGTTCCAAACTATATTTTTAGAATTTTTGGACGGCTCGGATCGGCCGTCTGGTGGCCGGAGTTGGCCCGGCGCGGCTGTCGATCCATTTTCGGTATGATACCCGTTGGTACCAATAGCTTTTCTGATTGGTTATATATGAGATTCAAAAACTTATTGTACGGTAGATTATTATTGTAGGCGTCACTATAGATCACTTAATTATTGGAGAGTCTTTTCTCTCTCTTTCTCTTTTCTCCCATCCTTTTTCCCCCCCTTTTTGATGGGTCCTTCATTATCTTTTTTCACCAATCTTCATGACCACTCAAGTCATCTTTTCAAATAGAAGCATCTTGCGCAATCTAGGGGTGGCTATTGTTTCCCTAGTCACAGTAGTCCAATTGTGCACCCAAAAAGAATTCATCACAAATCCATGTATTATACTATCGAAATCGTACAACTCACAGGACTAGACTAGAAGATCGCCAAGTTAATCAGACATTGTTAACAATATCAATGTTCTATACGTCTCCCAATGAAACGGATAACGAATTTGAATTGAGATTAGCTCATCCGTAGTGTTAAAGACAAATGGTGGTGTGGTCATGTAGTTCCTGATGCCCAATCGATTTAAATGTTAGCAGAGAGAAGTGATATTCCCAACAAGTTCTACAAGATAAACGGTTTGGATCTGTTAGGGCCGGCCCCAAGTGAGCTCCGTTTGAAGGACACAATATAGGCCCCGGTGTAGAAGATACCAACCACACCCAACTCCCAAATATCGAACGTCGTAGATGACGGAAAAGTCCTCCTCCTTCATAAAATTCCAGTCCTTGTCCAATAAAAAACTTTCAAACTTGGCGTTCCAATTTAATCTACAAGCTGTAATTGCAGCCAGCATTCTGTATTGAGAGGGGTGAGCATCAGCACTCCCATCATCACCAAAATCCACTGATCTCTCTTGTGTCTTTTGATTTTCAAAAAGAATGAAGCCATTCAGGACTTGGCTGTTTCAATTCCTTTTCTGTTTCTTGCAATACCAAGTTGCTGCTGCTGCTTCTTCGTCATCACCTCTTTCTTCTTTTGCTTCCACTGCGCACCCTTTGTGTCGTCGTGACCAGAGGTCTGCACTGCTGCAGTTTAAGCATGTCTTTACTGTAGACAGCGCGGCTTCTTCCGAATGTGATGAAGAGTCGTATCCAAAGACCCTGTCTTGGGATGAGAATGCAACTGATTGTTGCGATTGGGATGGGGTCACGTGCGATGGGTTGATTGGTCACGTGGTTCGGCTGGATCTCAGTTGTAGCCAGCTCTATGGTACAATCCATCCCAACAGCAGCCTTTTCCAACTCTCTCACCTGCAACGGCTTAATCTGGCTCACAATGACTTCATCAACTCTAGCATTCCATATGCATTTGGCAGCTTGGCAAGTTTAACACATCTAAACCTGTCACTTTCTGCTTTTTCAGGTTCGATCCCATCTGAACTCTCCCTCCTGCCCAAATTGATTTCACTTGATCTTTCTTCTTATCGACTGAAACTTGAACCGCTCCATTTCGAAATTCTCGTAAAAAACCTGACCCAGTTACAAGAACTCCTCCTTCGTGGGGTAAGTATATCTTCATATTTGCCCAATTCCTTGACGAATTTGTCTTCTTTGATAGCTCTAGACCTGTCATCGACCGGATTGCTAGGGAACTTACCCGATTCAATTGGTTATCTCAAGTCTTTGAATTATTTGAATCTTGCCATGTGCAAATTACGGGGTTCCATTCCTAAATCTCTAGGGAACCTTACGCAAATCCGTGTACTAGATTTATCGAAAAATGGTTTTAGCGGTGAAGTCCCATCTACTCTCTCGAATCTCAAGCAACTCACTCAATTAATACTCTACTCCAACAACTTCGAAGGTAGCATTTCCGCTTTTGTTGAGTTCCCAATGCTGAAGCAGTTAGATCTACAAGATAACAATTTCAGTGGTGGATTTCCACTTTGGGTTGCAAACTCGAAGCCGCTTGTTTATCTACAGGAGCTCTACTTATCTCATAACACTTTGAGTGGGGTAATACCTCCATGGTTGTTTACTCTTCCATCGTTGGAATCTTTAGACCTGAGTTCCAATCGTCTATCTGGCCAAATTCCAGAGTTCCAGCATGATTTACCATTGGACTCCCTTGACTTGAGTGGCAATAAACTTCGAGGCCCAATTCCAAAGTCCATTTCATCTATTGCAAATCTGACCAGGCTCTTTCTTGCATCAAATGATCTAAGTGGTGTTGTGGATCCGCAAACACTCAAAAATGTTGTGTACCTTTCTCTTTCCAACACTAATCTATCGATGATCGCTGGAAGCAATGTCAACACTACCATTCCCAACCTTAGGGATTTCTATATGTCATCTTGCAACATCGAGGTGTTCCCTAATTTCTTAAGAACCTCGGAGAATCTTGAAAAGCTAGATCTTTCTTACAATAGAATTCATGGACAGATTCCAAATTGGGTTGGGTTCATCGGGAAGGCTTCATTGTGGTATTTGAATATTTCACACAACTTTCTAACAGACATAAAGCAACTTCCCTGGGAGGGACTAAACACTCTTGATCTTCGTTCTAATTTGCTTCAAGGATCACTTCCCATTCCACCCCCGCTCATACAATACTTTTTCATCTCAAACAACAGTCTTAGTGGAGAGATTCCTTCATTGATTTGCAATGCGAGTTTCCTTAAGATTCTTGATTTGTCTCACAACAAGCTGAGTGGAGTGGTTCCACAATGTTTGGGTAATTTTAGTAGAAATCTCACAGTGTTAAATCTGTGCTCCAACAGATTTACGGGAACCCTTCCCTTGGCATTTGCAAAGCCCAACCAATTACAAAGTCTTGATTTGAGTGGAAACAAATTTGAAGGACCACTGCCAAGATCTTTGGCATATTGTACAAGTTTGGAAGTTCTAAACGTCGAAAACAACAAGATTAACGACACATTTCCATATTGGTTGGAGACCCTTCCTGAGTTGCAGATTCTTGTCGTTCGATCCAACCAATTTCATGGTCCCATAAACACTTTGACGAGTAAATTTTCCTTTCCTAGGCTTCGAATTGTTGACCTTTCCTACAATGGGTTCACTGGCTATTTGCCTGGGAGGTATTTCGAAAGTTTCCAAGCAATGAAGAACAGTATCATGCCTAACCAAAAATACATGAGGGATGAGACTGGTTATTATCACGATTCTGTGACAGTGACAATAAAGGGGCATGAGACCGAATTGGAGAGAATTTTGACCATCTTCACAACGATCGACTTTTCATCCAACAATTTCAGTGGAGATATTCCAAACGTCATTGGAAAGCTCAATTCCCTCATACTGCTTAATTTTTCTCACAACAATCTTACAGGTCATATTCCAGAATCTTTGGGAGACTTGACGAGCCTTGAATCATTAGACATCTCTTCTAACCACCTTACCGGGAGAATTCCAAGCCAATTAGTAAGTTTGACATTTCTCGCGGTCTTGAACCTTTCCTGGAACTGTCTCCAAGGACGCATACCCCATGGTTCACAATTTAATACATTTGACAATGGTTCATATGCTGGGAACTTAGGATTATGTGGGTTTCCATTGTCGAAGGAATGTGAAGATAATAGAGCAAAAGTACAGCCACCGGTGTTACAACATGAGGAAAATGATTCAGATTTTGATGGATTTACTTGGAAAATTGTGGTGATAGGGTATGGGTGTGGAATGACACTGGGAATCTTTCTAGGATCTCTCATGTTCTTAATTGGTAGACCCAGATTCTTTGTCAAACTTGGTGAAAGAGAAATGCCGAAGAAGGTGATAAGATTGAGGAGAATGGTTGCAGACACAATGGCTAGAAGAAACTATCAAACATCGATCGCATTGTCAGGTATGAGCTGTTGATGCTCTTGCATTTCATGACTTCTAACTACTTTTTTTAATCCAATCTATAACTTCGTGGTACTTATAATATTTTATCTGGTGTTATAACATACACATGGTATAAACTCTGTTGTGAATCTTCTGACAATCCTAAGACATTTACATACTAGTGCTTACTCATGCCTACGGCACTACGCACCAGTTCAACCGGATTGAAAAATGGAGCACTTAATTTTTTAATAACATTTTTGATGTGTGAACAGTGAACATGTGTGCCAGCTTGTGTGAACGTGTGTGCATGTGCGTGGTGGGTGCCACCTAGGACAAATGGTGCCACATAGGACAACCCTTTTGTTTTATTAGATAGATGTTTATCCTAATAGTTTTTTAAAAATTGAACATAATCTGTTATCTCGTAGTATTAATTGAGGTCTAGGAAATTGAGAGCACATCATTGTCCCCTTGTTGTGAGATACAATAAGGTGATTCCATTTTCAAAATTGTTTCTTGTGGTACAGCTGTCTAGTCGAGATACTGATGCAGGGCGCCGTATGACTACAGAAACGATCGTGTAACAAGAAGAAACACAAACAATATAGGTTTAGAGAAAATGCTCTCTGACTTTATTTAATTCAATATTCATCAAAAACTCCCTCAGCCCGAAGGCTTAAAACTTATTAAATAGGTAGAAAACCCTAACCCTAATTGAGCCCTCATTCTTGTAGAAAACATAAAATAGGAAACTAAATAAACTATAATTGAAAAAATCAATACTCTAGAACACTTATTCCTAAAATTAAAACACCCTAACAAAATTACTAAAACATAAAATACGAAAAACTAAATAATGTTATTTATTAAATTATTTTCAATTCCCATTCTGCATCAGATACACTAAGCTAGGTTTGTCAATAAAAAGCAATTACATAGGAGGAATGAAATTCTGTGCCAATCTCTTTGAACTTCAATACCTGATATTTGGGAGTTAGAATTCCAATGTCACGTCAACTTCAAAATTCCCTTTGGAAATCTGTTGCTCTCCGATTCCAATATTATGTTGATTGTGCTTGTGAATTTGGTTCATCCATTTTGCCTCCATATTGATTCAAGTCCACTTAATATTATTGCTTGATTATGAAAAACAAGACTTACAGCAGTTTACAACGAATAAACCGTACTTGTCGACTTATTTTCCACCCGGGTGGGTATTATGTGAATAAGACATTAGATCATGTTTGATTGCTTTGGTTAAAAATTCCTTACTCTTCGATTTCGACATGGATTGCTGCAATTGGTAGAGGCCATCGAACCCAATCCCACAAAATTTGTGATTACAAATAACTTGGACAAGTGGTATTAGTAATTCCCCTGATTGTAAGCCAGCCCAATTGAATGGGCTCGTCACGTGTCAACAGGATCAGTTGGCATTTATACTTACGTGTTTTTTCACCGTCGTAAAATACCGTTGCAGGTACAAGCTAGGAAGGAAGCTTTGTTGGTACATGAGATAACGTTGGAATAAATGATGGGAAGATGAGCAAGAAATTGATGAGTTTGGGCTGCATTTCATATTGTATTATTGTTGGAGAACTTCTTGTAGTATAGTGGGTGTGGGTGTTTTGTTTACCCTTCTGGTCTGATGTTGTTTGTGGTTTTTTTTTTTTTGCATCATTTTCATCTAGTAATGATTTGGTTTCATCTAGTAATGATTTGGCTTCAAACATTTTCTTTGGGTTGTATTTGTTGAAGTGCGTGGATATTGTGTAATATGTGAAAGTGCATTTGAAATGTCTACCTAAAAGTGTGTTGAGACTTTAGAAAGCCTAGTTTTATGGAAGTAGATAGACAACTCTCAATTTTCCTCTCAATATCAACATGTCTTTCTATAAATCGAGAAAAGGAGACCTCATCAACATACAGGGACGGATGTAGCGATGGTGCTGCACAGTGGGGTGTGGATGCTGTGGTGATCAAGGTTTGGTTCTGTGATCTTTGCTGTATCTCTGCTGCCCTTGTGGCGGCGGAGGCAGCGGCAGTTAGGGTCTTGATCGGCGTTTTTGGGCGGTTGGACTTAGGTGCATGGATCTATTGTTTTCTTATAGGTTTTGCTTTTGTTTTTGTTGGGTTTCGTCCCCTGTGTGAGACTTTCTCTCACTCCTTGTGGGTGTTTTTGTGGTGGGTTTTCTATATCGTTTTGATGGCATTTCAAGGTCGGGGCCTAGTCTTGTGTGAGATCTTGAATGTTCGTTTATGAATTTAGGCATCCTTTGTGGTTGCTTTTCTCCCTCCTTGGGGTGGCTACCCGTTTTCGATGTATGATTTCGTATTAATGAAAGCACCTTTAAGCTTTGACAAAAAAAAAAAAAAAAACATACAGGGAGACCTATGGTACACACCAATTATTAGGTTGTGTACCGTATGCACCACGATTTTATCCATCCAGTCTATCAATTAACCAATTACCCATCTCTCTCCCTCTCCCTGTCAAGCAATTCTGCAAAAACCCACGTTCTCTCGTCTGACTCTCTCTCCCTAGCTCCCTGTCGTCTCTCTCCCCCCTGCTTGTTCTGGTTCGACGACCTCATTCCGGCGACGACTCACTCCGACGTCCTTGCTATTGTGACGGTAAGTCTCTTTCTCTTTGAGTTGATTCCATCTTGTTGCGTTTAATTGACTCCATTCAATGTGAGGCTAAATCGTTGGAGGGGAATATCATCTTCACGAATCGTAGTACTTTCAGATTTTGCACCAAGAGAGAGTTTACGTAAAAATCAACGGAATTTGAGAGTATTCACCGGCGTAGGTGTTTGCATAACTGTTGCTTTCTTCTTCTTCTATTTTAATTTGCTCTGTTTTTTTGTACAACGAAATAGAAAGCTACATTTTTCGAGTACCATTTGAACCGTGTTTGTGCATTTTTATACCCCACCACGTGTTTGATAAAAGATCAATATGAAAATCCTTAAGTGCGGGTTGATTTAGTTGTGCTTACTAATGCAGTATGGCACTTTAGCTCAATTTTGTGTTTAAAGTCTCTACATTTCAATAACGGAATGAAATTTCAAAACACCTTTTTTTTAAATGCAGGATGACACAAAAAATTATGTAATCTTAATGGTCAAGTCTACGTTCCTTTCTTCTTTTTTTTATATCCCACCACAAGTTTGATGAGAGGTCGATATGAAAATTCTTAAGTGCAAAGTGATTTATAGTTGTGCTTATGATGAGGTGTTCCAAATGTATTTTTAGAATTTTTGGACGGCTCGGATCGGCCGTCTGGTGGCCGGAGTTGGCCCGGCGCGACTGTCGGTCCATTTTCGGTATGGTACCCGTTGGTACCAATAGCCTTTCTGGTTGGTTATATATGAGATTCAAAAACTTATTATATGGTAGATTATTATTGTAGGCGTCACTATAGATCACATAATTATTGGAGAGTCTTCTCTCTCTTTCACTTTTCCACTTTTCCCCCATCCTTTTTTTCCTCCTTTTTGATGGGTCCATCGTTTTCTTTTTTCACCAATCTTCACATTTGACCACTCAAGTCATCTTTTTCAAATAGAAAAGCATCTTGCGCAATCTAGGGGTGGCTATTGTTTCCCTAGTCACAGTAGTCCAATTGTGCACCCAAAAAGAATTCATCACAAATCCATGTATTATACGATCGAAATCGTACAACTCATAGGACTAGACTAGAAGATCGTCAAGTTAATCAGACATTGTTAACAATATCAACGTTCTATACGTGTCCCAATAAAACGGATAACGAATTTGAATTGAGATTAGCTCATCCATTGTGTTAAGGACAAAAGGAGGCCGGTGTGATCATATAGTTCCTGATGTACGATCGATTTGAATGTTAGTGGAGATAAGTGATATTCCCAACAAGCTCTACAAGATAAACGGTTTGGATCCGCTAGGGCCGGCTCCAAGTGAGCTCTGTTTGAAGGACACAATATAGGTCCCGGTGTAGAAGATACCAACCACACCCAACTCCCAAATAGCGAATATCAGAGCATCTCCAACCTTAACCCATTTTAAGACCCAAATTTAAAATTTGGGCAAAACCCACAAAAAACCCTCTCCAATCTTTGACCCAAACCCTTCCCCATTTTAGGTTTTACCCATTTTTTCCCCAAATTTGAGACAACCCAAGTCTCTCCCCATTTTTTTCTCCAATATTTCAACGGCTCTTTTCTCTTTTCAACGGCTCCTTACATGCCATTCTGAGAGCATGGCGTCGGCTTTCCTAAGTTTAGATATATACCTGCAACTCTCTCTCTCTCTCTCTCTCTCTCATGGCTGTCGGCGTCAGAACGAGTTCCTACATATAGAAAAGAAAGGATAATATATGGATCAAAGTTCTATGGGTGGTGGTAAGTGGTAGACTGTTTGGGTGGTTGGCGGTGGTTATGGAGGTGGGCCGAATTCTTCTTTTCTTCACGGTACGTAGTCAGTCACTCTCTACCCCAAATCAAATTTGTTCCCTTCTATTATTTACATTATTGCCATTAAATACTTAAGAAAATAATATATTTGGATAAAAGATCATTTTGCCATTAAAGTGAGCCTGACCCAAAATAGATTTTTATCCAAATTTAGGTAAAATTTTGGGTCAAGGCTGGAGATGCTCTCATAGAAGTCAAGAAATTATTATGCCTTGTTCTCTTTAGTTTTCAAAAAGAATTTTTCAAAAAATTCCCCCTAGATTCTCCCTAGATTCCTCATACTTCCAACATTTCTCTCTCTATCTCTCTCCACTTATTATCCTTACTATTTTTCAAAAAACTTTTCAAAAACCAAACCAAACACAGCAGTATCCCATTTCTGATGACGGAAAAGTCCTCCTTCCAATCAATAACTTTCATTTGGATACCAAGCCCATGGTATCCCCTCCAATTCGTTTCTCATTTTTTGGCCATTTTCCGATTACATTTGGATGATCGATTTGGTTCATTTTGTAGAGTTCGGCGAGAACTTTAATCATACCAAAAATTGTGTTTATCGGACTTTATTTGATACATGATTGGCACACGTGAAAATTGAAGAAAACCAAAACTGAGTCCAAAAACACAATGAATCAAAACCCAGTTTTGATTGTTTTGCAATTTTCACATGTGCAGATCATGTATCAAATAAAGTCCGATGAACACAATTTTTGGATTGATTAAGGTTCTCACCGAACTCTACAAAATGAACGAAATCGATTATTCAAATGTGATCGAAAAATGACCGAAAAATAAGAAACGGACCGGAGGGATACCATGAGACTTGATATCCCCGGTATACCTAAAAGTTTCTCAACGTTCAAACTTGGCGTTCCAAGCTACAAGCTGTAATTGCAGCTAGCTAGCATTCTGTATTAAAAGGGGAGTCGGGTGAGCAGGAGCACTCCCATCATCACCAAAATCCACTCATCACGCTTGTTTCTTTTGATTTTAAGAAGAGAATGGAGCCATTCAGGACTTGGCTATTTCAATTCCTTTTCTGTTTATTGCAATACCAAGTTGCTGCTGCTTCTTCGTCATCACCTCTTTCTTCTTTTGCTTCTTCTGCACACCTCCTGTGTCGTCATGACCAGAGATCTGCACTGCTGCAATTTAAGCATGTCTTTACTATAGACAGCGCTGCTTCTTCCGAATGTGATGAAGAGTCATATCCAAAGACCATGTCTTGGGATGAGAATGCAACTGATTGTTGCGATTGGCACGGGGTCACCTGTGATGGGTTGACTGGTCACGTGGTTGGGCTTGATCTCAGTTGTAGCCAGCTCTACGGTTCAATCCATCCCAACAGCAGCCTTTTCCAACTCTCTCACCTGCAACGGCTTAATCTGGCTCACAATGACTTCATCAACTCTAGCATTCCATATGCATTTGGCAACTTGGCAAGTTTGACACATCTAAACCTATCCTTTTCTGCCTTTTCAGGTTCGATCCCTTCTGAACTCTCCCAACTGTCCAAACTGATTTCACTTGATCTTTCTTCTTATCGACTGAAACTTGAACCGCTCCATTTCGAAATTCTCGTAAAAAACCTGACCCAGTTACAAGAACTCCTCCTTCGTGGGGTAAGTATATCTTCATATTTGCCCAATTCCTTGACGAATTTGTCTTCTTTGACAGCTCTAGACTTGTCATCGACCGGATTGCTAGGGAACTTACCCGATTCAATTGCTTATCTCAAGTCTTTGAATTATTTGAATCTTGCCATGTGCAAATTTGGGGGTTCCATTCCTAAATCTCTAGGGAACCTTACGCAGATCCGTGAACTAGATTTATCGAAAAATGGTTTTAGCGGTGAAGTCTCATCTACTCTCTCAAATCTCAAGCAAGTCACTCAATTAATACTCTACTCCAACAACTTCGAAGGTAGAATTTCCGCTTTTGTTGATCAATTCCCAATGCTGAAGCAGTTAGAACTACAATATAACAATTTCAGTGGTGGATTTCCGCTTTGGGTTGCAAACTCGAAGCCGCTTGTTTATCTACAGGAGCTCGACTTATCTCATAACTCTTTGAGTGGGGTAATACCTCCATGGTTGTTTACTCTTCCGTTGTTGGAATCTTTAGACCTGAGTTCCAATCGTTTAACTGGCCAAATTCCAGAGTTCCAGCATGATTTACCATTGGTCTCCCTTGACTTGAGTGACAATAAACTTCGTGGCCCGATTCCAAAGTCCATTTCAACTCTTGCAAATCTGACCAGGCTCTTTCTTGCATCAAATGATTTGAGTGGTGTTGTGGATATGCAAACACTCAAAAATGTTGTGTACCTTTCTCTTTCCAACACCAGTCTATCGATGCTCGCTAGAAGTAGTGTCAACACTACCATTCCCAACCTTAGGGATTTCTATATGTCATCTTGCAACATCGAGGTGTTACCTGATTTTTTAAGAACCTCAAAGAATCTTGAAAAGCTAGATCTTTCTGACAATAGAATTCATGGACAGATTCCGAATTGGGTTGGGTTCATCGGGAAGGCTTCATTGTGGTATTTGAATCTTTCACACAACTTTCTAACAGGCATAAACCAACTTCCATGGGAGCGACTACATACTCTTGATCTTCGTTCCAATTTGCTTCAAGGACCACTTCCCATTCCACCCCCACTCACACGATACTTTTTCATCTCAAACAACAGTCTAAGTGGAGAGATTCCTTCAATGATTTGCAATGCGAGTTCCCTTGAGATTCTTGATTTGTCTCACAACAAATTGAGCGGTGTGGTTCCACAATGTTTGGGAAATTTTAGTGGTTTTCTCTCAGTTTTGAATCTGCGCTCCAACAGATTTACGGGAACCCTTCCCTTGACATTTGCAAAGCTCAACCAATTACAAAGTCTTGATTTGAGTGGAAACAAATTTGAAGGACCACTGCCAAGCTCTTTGGCATATTGTACAAGTTTGGAAGTTCTCAACGTCGGAAACAACAAGATTAACGACACATTTCCATATTGGTTGGGAACTCTTCTTGAATTGCAGGTTCTTGTCGTACGATCCAACCAATTTCATGGTCCCATAAACACTATGATGAGTGAATTTTCTTTTCCTAAGGTTCGAATTCTTGACCTTTCTTACAATGAGTTCATAGGCCATTTGCCAGGGTGGTATTTCGATTATTTCCAAGCAATGAAGAACAATACCAAGCCTGATGAACAATACATGAGTGATAAAAGTGGTTATTATCACGATTCTCTGATAGTGACAATGAAGGGGAATGAGATTGAATTAGTGAGAATTTTGACCATCTTCACAACGATAGACTTTTCATGCAATAATTTCATTGGAGAGATTCCAAATGTCGTTGGAAAGCTCAACTCCCTCATTGTGCTTAATTTTTCTCATAATAGCCTTACTGGGCATATACCGGCATCATTGGGAGACTTGGCAAGCCTTGAATCATTAGACATCTCTTCTAACCAGCTCACTGGGAGAATTCCAAGCCAATTAAGAAGTTTGACGTTTCTTGCAGTCTTGAACCTGTCATGGAACCATCTCCATGGACCCATACCCCAAGGTCTACAATTTAATACATTTGGGAATGGTTCATATGCTGGGAATTCAGGATTATGTGGGTTTCCGTTGTCGAAGGAATGTGAGGATAACCAGACAAAAGTAGAGCCACCAGTGTCACAAAAACAGGAAGGTGATTCAGATTTGGATGGATTTACTTGGAAAATTGTGGTGTTAGGGTACGGGTGTGGAATGACCCTGGGACTCTTTCTGGGATCTCTCATGTTTTTAATTGGTAGACCTAAATTCTTCGTGAGATTTGCTGAAATAGAAATGCCTAAGAAAGTGACAAGATTGAGGAGATTGGTTGGAGACGCTACGGGTAGAAGAAAGTAGCAAAGATTGTTAGCATTTTCAGGTATGAGCTGCTAATGCCTTTACATTTCATGAGTGTTGAATTAGTTAATAACTATATATATTGTCTAAATTTTTGTTTGTAATCTAGTATGTGACATCGAAATGGTCCTCCTATATACCTGTTGTAACTATATTTGATGGAGTAGTATTTTGTCTGGTATTCCCTTTTGTAGATAGTATTCATGTCTTTTTCGAGTTAGTTGCAACCAAGTAGAGGGTTCAACAATACTTTCGAATTCTCACACTCACCGCAATCATAACCAAAATTAAAACCATTTTGTAAATCTTCTGATAACCAGTTAGAAAATTAATTATGTTCATTCTGCTAGTTTGTAAACTGGTTTTGTACTTAAGTGAACGTGGAAAGTGAACTAGAAAATTTGATTTCGCTGGAAGTGCAATACGAATCACATATGAGCTCTTAGGCTCCGTTTGTTTCGATGTAAAATGGTTTTTCAGAAAATAAACTTCAAACTTTTGTTTTTCGGTATTTGGTTGGCACTTGAAAAATATTTTCAGAAATGAGCAAAATAGCATAGAGAGAGAGAGAGAGAGTGGGGAGGCTTAAACGGTGGAGAGATCTAAGAATTAAACGTGGGTTAGAACTGACAATCAAGGAAACTGAGCAGTGAGAATTGCAGTAGAAGGCAACGGGTTCATTTCAGAAAATAACTTATGAAAGATTTATGGGTAAGTCATTTTCATCCAATTAATGGAAAATGATTTACATGTAAAATATTTTCCTCATTTTTTACACAACCAAACACCGGAAAATAGGTAAAATATTTTATCGGAAAATATTTTACGCCCAAACAAACGGAGCCTTAATTTCTTGTAGTAGTTGTAATATTCCAAATTTTAATTACTATCCTCGGATAATCAAACCTAGCGTAGAAATAACCTAGAACATATAACTCCTAATTTTCATACATTCTCCAAATTCATGTTTTACTCCCACTCGGCACCCCAATTAATACCAATACCTCACCTTTTCTTTATATCACCACAAATTTGTAGCTACACACACCTGCATTCCAGAGCACCGAGAGAGAGAGAGAGAGAGAGAGAGAGAGAGAGAGAGAGAGAACAATTGTTCTTGGGTGAGAATTCTGTCCCTATTGTTTTAGAGAGAGAAAGCTCAAGGAAAAGTGGGTTTACTTTTGGTTGGATTCCCTTTCCCCTTTCCCCCTTTTTAATAAAATTTCACTTTTGCCGATCAAAAAAAAAAAAGAAGTGGGTTTACTTGTTCATACAAGTAGAAGCACCTAGTACTCCGATTTTCCAAAAATTAAACACTTCGTACTATAGTTTAGCTACTGGAATCACCAAGCCTCACTCGTCCTCAAGCTCCAATCACAAAAAATCAAGTTCATCTTCAATCTCTAGCCAAACCCACCACCTTCCTCAAAATCAATATCTAATCCCAAATCCAAGGTAGATATCTCTTCCCCCACTCTCCCTAAGTATATCTAGGTGTACACGACTTAGATTAGGGGCTTGAACGAAGCCCAATTGAAAAAAAAATCAGTTTCGGTCGAAGCTGCGAGAACTCAGTGCACTGCTCTGTTTTTCTTTGTTCACCGGATCATACACCGGTCAACCGCCCGACTGCCTCTCTAATTGTTTATTCTAAATGCAGCGTTGTAAATCTGTTAGAATTGAACTAGGATTAGTTGCTTTGTTCCTGAAAAGCCTTTCGGGCGGAAGGCCCGGCCTTCCAAACTCCCAAGGGCTTTCTGAGCCTTTCCTTTTTTCGACCCAATTAGGCTTAAGTTGCGAAGTCGGCCAATAAAAACTGGGGAAAATGACGGCCCGGACGTGTTTTGATAATTAATACTCGCCAAGGACATGCTGAGAACATTTGTTGCTGAAAATGTCTTTGGCGGGTATTAATTATCAAAATACGGACGTCATTTTTCCTAAAAACTAGTTTGACAAAAACTTATAATATATTACCTAAATAAAAGAGACTAGAAAAATGATCCAGTAATACCAAAGAATCTAGGAAATTCGGACCGACACTGAAATTGTCATATGCTCATAAGAGGTTAAGACTTATATATATACTAGTGCTTGCCCGTGCCTACGGCACTACGCACCCCGGTTGAAATTATCCGTGCCTACAGCACTTGCTAGCTAATGGCTCGAATATTAGTGTGTAGTATGTGATCATCTTCTTAGTGGCACGAAAGAGAATTACTCGTGCTTATGGCACTTCCCCAACTATACATTTAAGCTAGCTATAAAGAACTATCAATTTGCTCATGGAATTCCAATAAATACCAGGTAAAAAGTTAAAACCAAGCAGCACATCAGTTAGTGCTCTACGTCAACGAGATCAGGAAAAATCTAAGCACACCAGCCAGTGCTCTGCATTTAACAACAACTATAAGCTGTTAAAAATTCTTTAACAATAAGCATTTAAGATTTTTTTTTTTAGATGATCATGACAAAAGAACACAATAAGCTGAATCTACGGGATCGAATATGAAAAAAAAGTTATCCTCCTCAATGTCTAACTTTAATCTTCAGGTAAACGAATCAAAAAGACTATTCAATCAAGATATTTAAACTTGTACATGGATAATTTTAAACTTGTGCATGGATAAATAAAAGTTGTACCTTTTACTATAGCAAAATCTCGGGATACACAATGTTTGTCGTGGAATGGGATGCATCATTAGAGAGAAGGACACTTGTACGATCACCAGATGTGCATCTAGATAACGCTACATATAGTTGTCCATGACTAAAGACTGGAGTACGCAAATCAATTCCAACAAAATTGACAGATTGTCCTTGAGATTTATTGATAGTCATCGCGTATGCCAATCTGATTGGAAATTGACGCCTTGTCATCTCAAAAGGCATTTCAGAAGAAGAGGGTGTCAAGGATATCCTTGGAATAAAGACCAAATCCCCAAATTTATCTCCAGTTAAAATTTGAGCTTCGATTATGCGATTTGCACAATTGACAATCATTAATCGAGTGCCATTACACAACCCAGCCTTTGGAGCGATATTTCTCAATAACATTATTGGGCAACCAACTTTCAAGTCCAATTTAAAAGGAGGCAAGCCAGAAGGATTCAATGAGTTCAAGTACTCATTAGGATACCGGTTTGTGATAGTACGATCATGTGCATCATCAAAAGACATTTTGTCAGCAGCAAAATAAGTGGTGGTATCCCCTGGAAAAACATTCAATGTTGCAAGATTGATGGCACTAACATCATCATTTCGGGCAGACAGAATTGTGCGTTCATTAAGGAAGGTCGGTGTTATGGTACCCACTACGTCCAGCTGCGGATACACGGTAAATAACAACTCACTAACGGTTCCGCACTTTTGTATTGTTGACGGAAGCTCTACTACTTCTTCTGCATTGGTCCCAATCTAAAAGTATAATGAAGAACTGGCCACTGTAATAAAATGTAAGGGTAACAGATTAAGAGAATGAAGTCATCCAGATTACACAATCAGTATTTTTAGTACCTTTGTGGAGCATAAGAGGTGCTTGGTACAGAGGTGGGACAAATGAAAATGTGTGTAACCCTTGGAGGATCACCCTCCACACCATCATTAGCACATGCATCATCCTGAAGCAATTCACTGGTAGGGGTAGGCCTAAAGTAGTAAAGAACATAAATGATTGGTGAATGGTAAAGAATAAGAGATTTAAGTTAGTACAAATATTATGTTTAGTACCTTTGTGGATTGTAAGATGTGCTTCGTACAGAGATTGGACAAAGAGAATGGTGTGTAACCAATTGCCGTTATGGTGCCGACGGATTGACATTGGTTTGATTTGTTTGTTGTTCAAAGCAAGAGTAGGGGCGGCGGCATGGTGTTAGAGGAGGGAAATTTATAGGTTGTAACGGTTGAGTAATCCGCTCTCTTTCTCGTTGCAATTGCTGTCCTCTTTCACATGGCGATGCAAAACATAGTCTTTCATTTCTTTCCCGATCCCGTCGTGCACGTTGGGCTAGCGCAACTTTCGATGGCACATTATTGTTGGGTACCTAAAAAGTACCACACAAACCCAAAAAAAAAAAAAACCGTCCAAAGTACCACACAAAAAAGAAAAAGTCTCTAAAGTAACAAAAAAACTATACTACTTAAGAAAAAAAGAATAACTATCAGAAGTCATACCACTGGACATGAATTTTCTTTTCCCTTCCCTGCAGTGGTTATCTTTTTCTTTCCCTTATCCGCGACTGTTCCTTTTTGTTTTTCTGTAGCCATTGCTTCAGTCTTTCCGACAATAAAGAGTAAAATCAATACCAAACTTTTTAATGTCCAAACAAAGGAACCAGCTTTGGCTTGTAATATTACCGCACGCAAGCGCATGAGATTAATGTCCTGCTCATCACTGATCACTACACCAATATTTCTTTCTCGAAGAACTTGAACCTATATGTGCAAACCCAGTAGAAAGGGAAAAATTGTTTAGATAAGAGGTTGTAGATGATAAAAAAAGGAAAACTATCAGAGGTCATACCGCTGGACATGAATTTTCTTGTCCCTTCCCTGTAGTGGTTATCTTTTTCTTTCCCTTATCCGCGACGGTTCCCCTTTGTTTTTCCTTAGCCATTGCTTCAGCCTTTCTTTCTTTTATACTTTCCAACAAAAAAGAGTAAATACTTTTAATGTATAATTAAAAGTTGTAAAATATGCAGTCATTCAGTATAGAGATTTCTTCTCCTAAAAACCGGCGCTATGTAATGAAAAAACCAATGAATAACTTTTACCTCCAGATATTTAAAAAAAAAACAGTGGAAAAACATACAGATAGAATGCAATAATCAGACATAAAAATGACAGAGTCCACATTTCCTAATCATTCAATTCGATTTTTATGAGGCATTTTTACAAACATATGGAATGCAATAAAAGCTGGATAAGGAATTGTCGAGAATCAACCTGTTATCACTTGTGCGCCACTTGTAGTGAACCAAGAGTTTGGAAAAGAGACTGGTGGTTACTGAAGTGAGCCTGAAAATGATAAATTCCCGGTGGGTATGCGGGTTCTTGCCGTTGATGATGACAGAACTTGGCTGAGGATATTAGACGAATTACTAAGGAAATGCCAATATCACGGTCTGATTCTCTCAATTTCTTGCTTTTTCCTGTGTTTAATTCTTAATTTGAGTTTGAATTGTCATAAACCCTTTGTAATAAGGGAAATGTTGTTTAGAAGAAAAGGAAAGCATCAAAGAAACTCCAGAGTCCGAAGTACGTTTTGCGACGGAATCTTCTAATTGAATTCTTGTGAGGCATTTTTACAAACACATGGAATGCAAAAAAATCTTGATTGGGATTGCTTACGTGAAAAGGAGAGAATGAAGTCCAAGAAATCAAGCCTTGATTAACAGAGAGCAACGGAAGTGGTCGACGGTGGCGGAATCGATGGCGAAATCAAGCATTTTCGTTTCCTAGGAAATCCTCAAATTACTACTAAACCCACCCGGATGAAGTGCCCAGCAACGACGACGAGGACCACTTTAGCCATGTTTTTCTCCGGAGTAACTGGGCTTACCACCAGTAAACAACTCCTTTAGCCATGTTTTTCTCCGTCGCAGTAGCTTTGAAGGCGGAGAGAAATAGAGGGAGAAATATAGAGAGAGTGAGGTTGCGGGAGGGGAGGGAGGAGGCGCGGTTGAGATTGAGGAAGTGGCCGGCTGCGGCCATGGGGGATAAGAGAGAGGCGGCAGAAGCAGAGAGAGAGAGGGAGAGGCGGCAGAAGCAGAGAGAGAGCCGAATACCAAGGGAAACACCTAGCAAATTACAGCTTGTATTTTTGTCCAAACAATGTAAGCTATTTACGAAGATGCCATTGGTTGGATTTGTTTGTATGTGTAGATAAAATTGGTGTTAGGAAGAAATCTGAACCGTTGAGGAAGAATATTTTGTAGGAATATTCCCAAAGGCCCTTCTGTTTTATTAGATAGACTAGGGTTTGCCCGTACCTGAAGGCACGGCGCAACGTGAAATCTAATTAGTGGTAATTGTGCAATTAATATTATTTGAGAGAAAGAGGGAGAGCCGTAGGATTTATGGAGCAAATCAATTGTTAGGATTTATAGAGAGATAAGATTCAAAAACCGTTCTCCCTTATTATGTAGATGATTGTGAACCTATGAATCCAATGGTATTTAGAAAGTCTAGTGATTTTGCCACACCCTTATTTGTTAATGCCACACCCTACAAGTGTATTTTTTGCACCAAAAAATACACTTACAGGGTGTGACATTAACAAAAAAGGGTGTGGCAAAATCATTTTCCTTTATAAAAGAAATCTATGAATCCAAATTCAAGTGGTTTAAGAGAAATGGGAAAAAAAAAAACAGACATTCTAATTGGGTACTTTTCTTGGAACAAGAAGGTGTGAAATACATAGTGCAATCCCTAAGGAAGAGAGCTTACCTTTTCAAACTCTCTCAAGCCGGTTCTAGTTTCTTTAAAAAGAACTTTTTTTATAAAAAAAGAAGATAATTTTAAGTTCAAAAATTATGTGTTTACACAAATAATGTTTCTACTAATTGAGATCTTTTAAATGGTGCAAAAAAAATTAAAAAATTATTTTTTCATTTTCATTATATTTGAGCTTAAAATTACATTCTTTTTGAAAAAAAAAAATTAAAAAGAAAGTGGAACGGCACCTTGAAAACTTTTAATTTAACGGGATTACATTCTATACACGTGCAAAGTAAACATAGGGGTTTCCGCGTAGCCAATCAAATCAATGTTGATCATCTGTAATTTTTTTGTTAGCCGAAACTGGAGTGGGTCCCATATGATTGTAACTTGGGTTTAGCTAAAAATAGTTTCCGGCCATAAATAACAGATTTCCTACTATTCTTGAAGAATTAATGACGTGTCAGTTGTTGATTAGTTATGCGGAAACTCTTATGTGTATGCTGCGCACATATAGAATTTACACACTTTATAGAGAAGAATTTTGTGGAGAGCCCAATTTTATTGGATATCAAGAGATATGCGAATAGGTACTTGTGTATTTGTTTATAAAGTAAACTCTAAGTCTATGTATATAATTAATCGTCAACTTGCATGATAACGGTTTGAATCAGTCATGCGGATTCCGAATGAAGCTCGAAAAGAGAATGTGAAGGAGTTATGGACTTGAGATAGAAATTTGACCCAGCCTTTTATCACCTTCGTGTTGGCCGGCCAAGTCTCTATATACTTCTTTATCTCAAGAGCTCTCATGCCTCCAAACCTCACTCCCTAATTTTGCAGGATTTACTGAATTTTAATAATTCAATAAATTCAAGTGGCACGTCGTCCCGAGTCTTAATAAATTTTCTGTCAATTTTTTCATAATATTTGTTCATTATCACCAATCTTCTTTCCTCTCATCATATTCTAAAATTTTGAATTAGATGTTGAAGACAAATTTTGGTTATGACTTTTTATTTATTTGAAATGCCTGGTTTTGTATTTACCGTTTTACTTTACTGAGGAAAACATTTCTATCTCGAATTCCAAATTTCACCCATTTGCATGCTCTTGGTGCTTTTTACACTCTTAATAATAACACGGGAAAAAAAATCTCCGTTGACGTCTCCACATTTCACAAACCATAGGGTGTTAAGTGCACACTTTTAAATCATATGGGGTGTGTCCACACATGGCTTAAACTACAGGAGGTCAAAGTGGACTTTGCCGAGCAACATTCACAAGATATTGAAGGGAGAGATGCTCTGTTTATCTCGGATTATAATCGGCCAAGACTAGTACATCGTTCCCCTATGCCGATGTGGTTAACGATGGGGTGTCTAAATCAAGGTCCATGTTAACAGATACTGTTAACGAGGAAGGAAGTGATTGGTTGCAAAGGAGTGCCGTCCAGAGATATCCGAACCATAGTTGTCAAGGACAAGAGGCGCAAAGTCCTGTTGTGTTGGAACGTGTGACTCATATGTTCTCGTAAAAGGCCAGTGCCGAGCGGAGTGGAGCGGAGCGGAGTGAGGGAAGCGAAGCGACCGAACGGAGACGGTCGTACCATACCTGTGATAATAAAAGAACAGCCACTCTCGCTCCCGTGGACGTACCCGGTTTTGGGGAACCACGTATATCTCTTTGTTAATTTTTTACTGTTTCATACTCGTAAATCGTGTACGTGTGTGTGACGATCCTAACATGTTGGGACCTAAGCGAGAAGTGCAAGGCGAGGCGCACGCCTTTATGAAGCGAGGCACACCTATGTGAAGAAAAAATAGGAAAGTAGCATACATCAATATTTCAAATAACAAACATTAAGCCGATAAGTTTTAAAAAACATATCATCCAAAGATACATAAAAACATTCACCCAATGTCAAATAGTCGGCGAGACTTCGGGTTGGTGCTGTGCAGTAAGGTACACAGCACCGTGCTGCACACCTCCGAGCCGTCGGATCGTGCATCCGACGGGTCGGATCTCATCTCGGCAGCCAACGATCGAGAGCCGTTCATGCGCGATCCGACAGCTCAGAGGTGCGCAGCATGCGCACACCACTGCACAGCACCATCCCCCAATTCACAAAGGACAAGCATCCAATGACTGTATAACAGGAGAAACAACTCAACTGGAGATGATAAATAGAGAAGCTGAGAAGGTCGACTAAGAGATCACAAGAGAGAAGAGATGAGAGAGATTGACTGAGAGATGTCGCGCTAGAGATGTCGACTGGACTCTGGAGATGTCGAGCTTCTAGACTTGTGTCGCGCCTTTGACAACTATGATCCTAACTTGCAAGAAAGTTTTAGATATACAAATGAGGGCTATGGAATGAAATCAGGTATATTGCTTACGTTCCCCCGTTTAGTAGAGATGCAGTCCGTAATGCATGATGGTGATCTGGGTTGGTTAAAGAGATACTTCAAGAAGATTGAACAATGGAAACTTTTTTTTTTTTGACATCAAAGAAGAACATCATATATATGAATAGAAAAGAGTACAAGAAGGGTTTCAACTAACATAATACAAATCAAAGCACATGAGCGTGCGGCAAACCTAAGCTACAACATAAACAAATAAACAACAGCTAAGCTACGCACATCACCTCCTAAGCTACGCGCATCACCTCCCAATCGTCAGTTCGCAACCATCTCAACAAACGCTTGACACGAGCTTAAGCGATAAAACAAACAACCAAAATTGACCAAACCGCTGGCCGGATCACGCCCATTTTTAACGACGGCCAACGCAGATCAGTTAGCCATTGTGAGAAAACCAAGCTCACTAGCAGAAAACCTCACCAGAATCAAACGCCGACGACAAGAGGCCAGAACTTCAACCTGCAACACAAAACCAAACAAACCCACCAGACATGCATGCACAGACAGAATCCGAGAAAGCCGATCGGATCGGGCGGGGAAGGGGAGAACGAAGAGGGAAGCCAAATCCGATCGGAGAAGGGAGAGGGAAGAATAAAGAGAGTCCCAATCGAACGGGGAGGGGGAAGCCGGAAAAGGGGAGCCGATTGGGACGAAAAGAGACAACCGATCGGACAGGGGGAGGGGAGACCAGAAGTGGGAGCCGATCGGTTGTGACCAAAGGGGGGAAGAACATGCATGGCTAGTACGGCCAGGCTGTGGGCGAAACTACCAGAAGACATGGTTGGGCTGCGATCGGAGATAGGTGAACGGTGAACACGAGATCAAACCCCTCGTCACCGGCAGTGGCGCTATTAGCCTGAAAGAGGATGACGCCATTGACAAGATCCTAGCCGTAAGAGACGTCAACACCATCGACGTCGTCGGCACCATCTTCGAACAGAACGTCAATCTTGACGGCAAACGACGACAAATCTTAGCATTTTAAGGAAAGAAAGCAAAGGAGAAAGGGAAAAAAGAAATAAAAACAAGGAAAAAAGAGAAGGGGAGGCTCACGCCCCCCCTCCCCCTACTGTGGCTGATTTCCGGTGGCTGTTGGGGTGGAAAGAGAACGGAAGGGGAAGGGAAAGTTAGAGAGAGGTTGGAGTCTCTCTCTCTACTCTTTACGAACAATATTGGAAACTTGAGGTGGAGAGAGGTTGGAGTCTCTCTCTCTACTCTTTACGAACAATATTGGAAACTTGAGGTGGTAAGGGAACCTATGAGATCAGGGCGGTTAAATTGTTATGTGGTTGCCATTACTACTTAGTAATTCTGGATCCTTTCGACGAAATTGTAGATTTATGGAGGAATTTTATCTCTTTCGATGAACCTACGTCGAAGCAATTGGATTTGTATCCGGAAAGATTAAAGTGTCCACAACGGAAATTCTTCGGTTTTTTGGAAGTTGTACGATAGGAAGTTATTAGAACAGTAACTCATATGTTAAGTACGAAGAGATACTAAGGAGTTCTAGAAAGAAGGCACTGGAGAGGAGTGGAGCGGAGCGTAGCAGAAAAATTTTCTAAAAAATTTGGAGAAGACCTTTCCTTTTTCTTTTCTTTCCCCCTAAATTTACAAAAAACAATGAAAAATCAAACTTATCAACCGGACCAAATGGCCGGGAAGTCATCTTTGGATGTTCTTTGTTTCTATCCGGCCACAATTTATCTTCCTGTCAAACTTGACAAGTGAATAGACTGAGACGCCGAAGAATGAACATTATTATCATCCCCTTGATCAATTACCGGCGACGCAACGATCCCGCTGCTATCTTGACCTGAACTTATCTCCTCGTCGTACGACAATAGATTAACCATTATCATTCTGGTCTCCGGTGGCCCCGCCACCTCCGCCCGCCCCTCCAGCATCTCCACCACCTGAGCCATACTTGGCCTCATCCTAGGCTTCTCATGTATACACCACAGCCCAACACAAACCAACCTCTTCACCTCTCTCTCGTCGACGCCTCGTCTTTCTAACACCCTCTTGTCCACAACTTCCATCACCCTCCCTTCCCTCAATCGCTCGCTCACGATTTTCGGAAAGTACCGAAACTTTCCCCTCGACTTGTCGGAGCCGTTCTCCTTGCTGATTCTGCAACTTCTCGTGCCGCCGACCATCTCCAGAAGCACGATTCCGTAGCTGAACACGTCGCATTTTTCCGAAATGCCTTGTTGTAATAGCCATTCTGGGGCTAAGTACCCTTTCGTACCGCGAGTCATCGTCACAACTCTGCTCACATCTTTTCCCATGAGCTTGGACAATCCGAAATCGGAGAGAAAACCGCGGTGATTCTCATCGAGTAGGATGTTTTCAGGCTTGACATCAAGGTGTAAAATCGTCGATCGACAATCGTGGTGTAAGTAGGAAAGAGCCTTAGCCACGTCAATCGCGACTCGGACCCTTGAACTCCATTCCAAACACCCACCAACATGCAGGATTTTCCCTCTTGAGGGAGTTTCTTTTTCTTTCTTGGGAGGGAAAATCCAGTTATTTAACGACCCCTTAGGTATAAAATTGTAAACCAAAAACCGTGGGCCCATGGGGACACAACAATATCCGAGGAGGCGGACTAGGTTCACGTGCTGGACACCAGCTATGGCCGCCACCTCGGACCTAAACTCCTTTTCACCTCTCTGTTCGCTCGTGATTCGTTTCACGGCGACCGGAGTCCCGTCGCTTAGGATTCCCTTGAATACCGAACCGGAAGCTCCTTTCCCCACCAAAGTCTGGAACCCGTCCGTCGCCACCTCGATTTCCCTGTGCTGGAATTTCGTCGGAACCCCGGCGACCTTTCGCATGAAGCTGTACTCGATCCGGAGCTCGAGCGACTCGGAAACTATTTGGGTTTCGAGGAGTCTTCTCCGGCTGTCGAGCCGGTTCTGGAGCAGGAAGAAAACGATGACGGCGAGGATCGCGGCCGCAAAGGCTCCGGTGATGAGGTAGAAAGTTTTGGAGGGGCCGAGGGAGACTCGGGCGACAATTATGACGGTGATGAAGGCGATGATCAGGGAAGCGGCGATGGCTTTGGCTTTCTTGTCCTCCATGAAGAGTTTCATTGATGATCCGTCTCTTATGAAGGGGAGTTGATAAGTGATAACTATGAGTCCGATGATTATTTAAGATGAGAAACCTATGAATCTAGAAACAGAGAAATTTTTAGGCGCCGGGTAGGTATCACGTCACTCGGCCAACATGGTGCCCGAACTACACATTCGGACCGTTCAAAAGTGTGTTGAAGAGTCCATATTAAAACACTCTCTCTCATCTCACCTCAATACTCTCTCTCTTCTTTCTCTCTCTAAATTCGAACCGTCCAAAACTGAAATAGACGGTCCGGATGCGCTGAGCGGGCACCACGTGGTACCCGCTCAGCACTGAAAATCTTCTCAAAGGTGTCAAAAAAAAGAAGTAATCCATAAGAAATACTAATAGGTCCAGCACCACCAAAGCCTACAAAGCTAGGTTTTAAATAATGGTATCGAGACACGTAATGATAATAACGGTTAAGATTTAATGGTATCGAGGTTATCAGTATCAAATGATACGTAACGAAATTGGTCGTTGCGGACGTGAATATTTTAAAAATCAATTTTGAGTGTCAAAATCATCTGTAATGGTCGAAGATCGGCCCGTAGCGAGCCTAGCGGCTGTGAATCAGTAACGGAAATTGGCTCATTTGCATGTGATTTTCCCTCCTACTGGTATATATGGGGTGATGTAACGGTATCCGAAGGCCCAAAAAAAACTGTTACATATCAGTTGTTACGTAACGTAACTACCAATTTTTAAATCCTTGCTACAGAGCTTACCTTTCAAACTCTATTGGTCACTGATGGGAACTGTTGAGTAATTGATAACACTTCACAAAGAAAAATTGGTTATTGATAGTTTTTTTTTTTTTCAAAACTTTAACGGATGATATTATAGATCCAAAAAATAGTACATCAAGAGGAAATTTCATCCCTAAACATGGGATCAAAAAACTAAACAGGAGGGGACTCGGTCTAAAGACTATATTATACAGTAAGTCTAAGGGTACAACAATTACGTACAGATTTTGGGTACAGATTTTTTGTGGGGCCCATTACGGGTCCCACACAAATGATCCGAGCCGTTCATTAAATGTAAAACAGCTTTTCAAGAGCCCCCGCGAAAAATCAATTCAATCCGATACTTATAGATGTTCAATCCAATTATGTAATGCTTCATTATCTGGGAATCTAAATCAAAAGTTAGATGTTTGGATTGAGCATCTATATATATCGGATTGAACTGATTTTTCGCGGGGGCCCTTGAAAAGCTGTTTTACATTTAATGAACGGCTCGGATCATTTGTGTGGGACCCGTAGTGGGCCCCACAAAAAATATGTACCCAACATCTGTACGTAATTGCTATACCCTTAGACTTACTGATATTATATCCAACTCCAACTAAATCTATTGTTCCAAACAGTCAACTCTTTCCACTCTCCTATGATTTTTAACTATAAATGTTTCAGAAAATGATTTTCATAGTCCTGAAATATATCTTTTACATGTATAAGCAACAACAAATAGTAATATTTAAACGAAAGGGATGTCAATTTGTTCTTAAATTATAAAATACATAAAATGTTAAAACCCTATCATCCATAGAGTCTGCTGGAGTGCACATTACAAAACTCACCCTTAAAATTATGTAGAAAGATATTTAAGTACAATTTTGAAGCTAACTTTTGTAAATTCTCCTTGAAATATTGTTATACGAATAATAAAAAAAAATCTCCACTTCAGAGAGTAATTTGGAATTGAGGAAAGATGGACAAGGTCAAAAACATTCTTAAAAAAATGTAGAAGCTGTCATCCAGATGAGGTCACACTTTTTGGGATAAGATTAATTATAAATCATTCAAGTTGTCAAAGAAAAAAAGTGTTTTAATTGAATAGGTTGGCGTGGAAAAGTCAAGTAAATCGAACATTTGAAGTGATTTTAATACGACCACATTTAGCTTGCAATGTATTCCATGAATTGTATTTGGGTGTTCAGTTTTTAAAAAGCAAATATGATCTGCTCATGTAATTAGCTAGTAATTAAATCATATTAGCTGTTATGTGTTCAGTCTTTTTTTTTTTGCAACTATAAACTCAACGAGTTTAGAAAAAAAAATTAAACAGTAGTTATCTGGTCAATGGGCCCGAATGAGCTTCATTTTACCCCAGTGCAAGCCCTACGTACGTACCACGCTTGTGAGGTGTAAATTACTACTTGTAGGAAAGGTCAATAGGGGCGACCGTTGACCGTTTGACTAGCCAATAAGCATGTGACACGTTTACTCGTCCTCGCGGAGTTGACGATTTGACCGACGAACCCTAGCTTGCCACGTGGCGCCTCAGTCTTGCGACACGTGGCTCATGGCACGAGGGAGCCTCGCGCTACCCATCGCTCCGTAGCAACCATGTAAGGGTCGCGAGCCCATTTTCCTCCCTTAAAGAGAGAACTACATTTATTCAGGTGGACACTTGGCGCAGTCCCAATCTAATGGAGACGATAATGCGGTTTAACCAAGATACACCAATAACTTGCCCAGACTCTTATGTCTGCTCCGGCCTTTAGGCAGGACCCGAGGGGCCCCTTGAGGGTTGGCAGCGGTATTGGCGCGACCGAGTAGGTCACGACCTTGCCCTACGGGAATGAAGGGGATCTAGTGGTTTGGTGGCTGTAAAAGAAGAAGAGGATCTCCGCGGATAAGAGGATGCGCTTGCCGTCATACTCGCGGTCATCGCGAGGGTAGCGACGCCTCCGCGGTCAGGGGGTACAGAAGGGACACGTGTCATTTTATTAGCGCGCCACTTGGTGTCCGAGCATAAGCTCGTGTGGTCTATAAATATGAACGTCTCTTCATCAGATCCCATATATAGAGCTTTGTGAACATTCCCTAGAGAGAGAAAGTTGGTGAGCACTGATTTCAAAAGAGGTCTTATCCTATTTCAGGGGCTCTATTGTCTTTCCTCTTAGGGATCTCTGGGTTTGGGTCTCCACTGCCTACCCTTTCTGTTCACCCCTGCTCTCTTCTTCACCCTTCTAGATCATTCCTTTCATCCTTTTCCATAGACTATTCTAACCTCTCCGGCACATCTATTCCTAAGGGATATTTGTCCATTCAGAAATCGGACCTATCCTACACTACTTATAGAAAATTAGAGGCCGGTCCAAGTTTCGTTATGAGAGAGAGAGAGAGGACGGTGTAACGTTAGGTGCGTTTGGGAAAAATCAAAGAAACGACGTCACGTTACTTAAGGGTGAAAGCTTGGGGCTTTGTTTTAATCTTGGCCGTTGGATTAATTCATTATTGTGTTGGCAGCATTTGGTGAAAAGGCGTGGTAGATATGAGGAGAGTGATATTTGAAGAGGATCCGGATCCAAATTTATGTGGTGCACTCAATATATAGATCCTTCATACTATATTATACCTATAATACTTGAGTATTAATCCATTTCTAATTAAATTGATTTAAATGTAAAATGTTACGTCTTTTACATTACTAAAAATTTTGACCGCACTTTTTTTTTTTGCTTAATTACTTCAATTATAATTTAAAAACACCAATTATTTCACAAATTTTCTAACATGTTTGGTTTGAGGAATCTGCTGGATGCTCTTAGGCCTCCTATTACACCAAGCAATGAAATAATATTGCAACCTAAGAGCGAGTTTACCAATGAAAAGGTAAAATGCCCCGTGAACAGTGTTTTTTTTTTATTTTACATACTCACATTTCTCTCAACACTACACCAATACTATCTATTTAACCTATTCTCTATTAAAATATTATTACTTTTATTTTCTTTTTATTTTCTGGGAAGAGAGAGAGGAGGAGAGAGAGAGAACAATTAATAAAATACTACATACATGGTGAATAGTGCTTAGGTATATTTACCTAAGCACTGTTCATAGATGGGTTTTAGCTTAGCCTTTACCTAATCTAGTGTAGTGCTGATTTGGAGATTTTGCTTAGGTAAAATAACTTTTTAGCTATTTTACATCAACTGATGTTGTTGCTCTAAAGCCGTAGATTGGACATCCTCAATTATTGAATAGTTTGGAATGTTTACAAAAGAATACTACAATAATGCTCGTGCACGCGCATTATATGACGGCACGGTTGGCACCATTCCCATGTCTCAAACTTCCTCACATCACATCATTAATATTTGAAAAATCGATCATGGACAGATTGGTTTCTCAAAGGTTAGGATTTTTTTTCATTTTGTCCTTATTCAAATTTTTGTCGCATTTATTTGTTTTGCTTCAAAATTTTGTAGATTGTAGGTTTGTCTCGACGTAGGGAATCAAAAAAATAAAAAATTATGATTATTTTCAAAAAAATTGAAAATATACAAGTTTTAACACTTTTAGCTCAGTTTTTTTCGGCTAAAAGTGCTAAAAACTGGATATTTCCAAAATAGATAAAAAAATCTAATTTTTTTACTTTTTTCAATTCCTCTCGTTAAGAAAAACTAAAATTCATAAAATTTTAATGCAAAACTAATAAATGTAAAAAAAATTATTAAAGACAAAACTAAAAAGACAAAAAGCTTATTTTGGAACCTAGGCCCCAGACAGGAGATCAGACCTGCTATTTGGGGACCGAGATTCCCTGTCCGATCCCAATCCGAGTCTGTCTCATACCTCAGGGCCGTTGATCTCGCAAATCAATGGATAAGATGTGCCGAACCAAAACGATATCGTTTTGAAGCAAAAAGTGCTCGACACATCTTAACCGTTGATTTGCGAGAGTAACGACCCTGAAGGTTGAGACAGGCTCCTGTCGGTCGGACGGGGATGTGGCTCCCTGTATTTGGACAAAGCACCTGATTTTCCTACACCCAAACGGGTGGGCTCCACGCACAACACACGCATCTCTATAGCCGTTGCCCTAAAATCAATTTGCCTTCCTTCTCTTTCTCTTCCTCTTCTTCTGACTAGCAAGCAAGCTGCCACTCTCATTCTCTCTGTAAGACATGGGAAGCTCAGCTAACGGCGTCGCTAACGGTGTGGCCGCCGGTAGCGGCGGCAGGGGTGTGGACAAGGGCGTGGATTACGCCAACTATTTCTGCACCTACTCGTTTCTCTACCACCAGAAAGAGATGCTCTGTGACCGTGTTCGCATGAACGCTTATTACAATGCTGTTTTTGATAACAGAGATCACTTCATTGGGAAGGTAACCTCTCTCTCTCTCTCTCTCTCTCTCTCTCTCTCTCTCTCTCTCTCACACACACACACACACTATGTTTTAGTAATATGCTAACTGAGGAAACCTGAAGGGGGAAATATTTCGAGGTATGTAGTAAATAGTAATGAAAACAAGTTTGTTCTAAAAATCGCTAGGCGCTAGTCGGGCAGAAAAGGGGCGCCGCGCCTAGGCGCCGACTAGTCGGCCGCCTAGCGCCTGGGCGGGGACTAGTCGGTTGCCTAATCTAGGTGTTCCACCGCCTAGCGCCTAAGCGGGGACTAATCAGCCTAGGCGGCTGACTTTTAGAACACTCAGGGTAGTATGGGGTTTCTCTCTCATTCTGTTTATGGGTTTTTGCTTGTCTTAATTGCCTTTGAGCATCTGTAGTAGTCCGAGCTTGTATAGGATTTAATTGTTTGAGACTGAATTGGTGAATCGGTGGAGAAGACTGTGTTGGATGTAGGAACTGGGAGTGGCATTCTTGCGATTTGGGCTGGGCAAGCGGGGGCAAGAAAAGTCTATGCGGTGGAAGCAACAAAGATGTCGGAACATGCACGCGAACTTGTCAAAGCAAATAACCTTCAGAATGTTGTTGAAGTGATTGAGGGTTCAATAGAAGATGTTAACCTGCCAGAGAAAGGTCAAGATCCTAATTTTCTCCTCGCCACCATATTTAGTGTGCTAAGTTGCATTTGTATTTCATTTGATTTTTTTCCGCCGTCCCTCTAATAATTAAACTGATTGATGGCAGTTGATGTAATTATCTCTGAGTGGATGGGATATTTCCTTCTGCGTGAATCTATGTTCGATTCAGTTATTTTTGCACGTGACCGCTGGCTGAAGCCAACTGGGGTTATGTAAGTACTTTTCCAACCTGATGCTTTTACATGTTTTCCGTGGTTATGAGATGTAGGATACAGATGTGTACGAGCCTATAAAACAGATCCTATTCAAGTAAGGTCATACCATTGTTGTGTGTCTCAGTGTTATTTTAGTTACCTCACATTACCGCCTGTCATTCTATTTAGTATTGTCTGTCATTAATGCGTGAATTGGCTTCAAACTTCAGGTAAGACTACCTAATGGAGCTCAGATTCAATATAAAGGAATATGAGGGTAGTTGTTTTTTATTATGACTGGCACAAGTCCGAAATGGGTGCTTGAATTTTTTATTTTTTTATTTTTTTTTGGGACACTATGGAGTTGCTTTGTTTGGGGATAAAGGGACTTGATTTCTTGAACTTCTCTATGTTGCATGCAAATGTCCACATAGCAACCATTTTATATTTCAAGGTCTTTAGCTATGCACCTCTCAGATTTCATCTACATTGTATAAGCTCCCATTGAATATGTTGCTTGTAATAGCCCAACAATTATTGATAAACTTTGATTACAGGTGCTAACTTTTCATTCAAAAAGTGGTATCATGCTCAGAGATAACATTAAATTGGACTCCATAGTAAAATTGAGTTGAATTCGTGATGGGGGTTGAATCATATGTTTGTGAAAGTTGAAGTGACAATCCTCATAGAGCATAGTGGGTTGGATTAGTTGAAGATTTGTTTTCAGGGTTATGAGATTACTTGTTCTAGTTAAATTAGCAGATCAAAGCCAAACATTATGAAGTTGCGACATACCACAATGGTATTGTTGTATGTAAAAAAATTATATGACATACAAGCAGTATTGAGTAGACGAAGGATGAGATATTGTTATGTAGTAGAAAAATCTGACCATGAATTGGATGGTTTCATAGATTTTGGTGGTTGTTAACTTCTTATGTTTGGCTTCTAGTTAAATTTAGTGAAAGCTTGTTTGAGTACTATTATTATGGCTGCATGACGAAAATATAGCGTTGAAGTGTTTGAGTACTATTATTAATAATTAGGAAGGTTTCTTATTTTAACAATCTTTTGGACATTTGGCTTTTGGCAGTTGACTGAATGAGCTGTCATTGCAGGTATCCGAGCAATGCTCGCATGTGGTTGGCACCCATCCGGTCTAGATTGGCAGACCACAAAATGAGTGACTATGAAGGATCAATGGGTGGCTGGTGTTCTTTTTTGGATGAGACTAAAGCTTATTATGGTGTTGATATGAGTGTTCTAACTAAACCTTACTCTGAAGAGCAGAAAAAATACTATTTACAGGTGAAAGTTGCATTTCAGCAGTAGCTAACTTTAGTTTTACTTCACGAAATAAGAAAAGGATTAGAGCTCTTGTTGGTCTACTATATCTGAAAGGGAAAGAGCATTGTTTCTTTAATTTTTAAGCTCCAATACCTTATCTGCCTCTATAATTAACTGCAAGATGAATGGCATGTAGTCTGTGGCCTTAAAGTTTAAGGGCCTTAGCATCCACAATATATTGGTATTTTGCTTCTAGAGTTGATAGCTGTTTATAATTGTTGGTAAAGAATAGTTATATGTTGACTATATTGCTTCTTTTATTGCTCCCTTGTGCATCCTAAAAGATGGTACTGTTAAACTGTTTTAGACATCACTGTGGAACAACCTTCATCCAAATCAAGTCATAGGAACAGCTGCCATCATAAAGGAGATCGATTGTTTAACAGTGACAGTAAATGACATCCTTAATGTAAGAGCAAGCATTTCATCATCAATATCTGCTGAGGAAACGAGGCTATGTGGATTTGCTGGGTGGTTTGATGTCCAATTCCGAGTAAGTTTTTCTCGTAAGCCTTCCTCGTTGATATGGCATGAATGAGTCTCTGGCCTATGCTTGCTAAGTTGAAAACTACTATTTACACCTTGTTATGGTACCTTAGGGAAGTAAGGAGAATCCAGCTCAACGGGAAATTGAGCTGACCACTGCTCCCAGTGAAAATCACAGCACGCATTGGGGCCAGCAGGTTTGAATCTCTAATTTTAAATGATTATCGTTGTTGCATTTCTAATCTATGTTACATGGACTCTTGTACTTGCACATGAGTACTCGTGTTGAATGTTTATGAAGGGTGTGGGATATGTGTCCGCACCAGTACCGATTTTAGACAATAGGATCCTCTAATGTTAAAAAGGAGCTGATATATGCGAGGAAAGTAATATTTCAAACCTTTAACTTGGATGGAAAATGAAACTCGATATTGTTCTTTAATTTCTATTTGAATGTAAGTACAGTTCTTATAGGTTGCAACCTACTATCTAAGAATTTTATGCAAGGACCTGTCCCTGTATCCATGCCGAACTTTTGGATAGATATATGTTTCTCTTTTTCTCTAGAAGTGCAAGAAAACGCTACATACAAGTTGGCGTGAATTGGTGGATTTCACCTAGCAGGTGTAGGCGATATTGCGGGCGGGAACTAAACCGTTGCAAGGGATGCGCCTAATCCAAACCTCCCTCAGGCGCTCTGTGAAGCCTAAGGAGAAAAGACTAACAATTGATTCTTTCTTGCCTCAGCAAAGAGGTCCTCAAATTTCACAAGAAACTACACTACAAAGTGCAAAAACTTTACTGAAAACAGAAAAGAATTGGCATTGAACAGATGAAAATAGTTAAAAACTGCTGATATTATCTGTGACCTATGCTGCTTGTGAATGATTTCCCGAAATTCATGTCTGCACTGTTCTGCAGCTTTCTTTAGTCCTGTATCTTGCATCCTTATTGCTTTTGCCCATTAGTCTGGTTCTGTTCCAACATTTTTCTCTTACTTTACGTTCAGGTGTTTCTCTTGCATCCTCCTATCTGTGTTGGCGAACGTGACAATCTGAACATTAATTTCTCGATGGTTCGATCCAAGGAAAACCATCGGTTGATGGAAGTTGAGCTCGGTTGTGAGATAAGAAAGTCCTCTGGTACGCTGCTTCCACCAATGGTGAACAAGTTTTACATTGAGTGACAGACTGCTAACATGGTACGCCTTTTCAGCACTTTGATTATCCTCTAAACTTCAATATATGGTCTGTTAAGTTACCAATTTTCCGAAAACTTAAGCTGTGAGGAATGGGCCCAACAATGTATATCAAGATATTCAACTTGCTCCCTCACATGCAACCCCGTCTTGCACGTGAAGGTGCAAATATCATTTGTAAAGTGAGATAGAATACGAAAGGGAGAAGCAGAACTTAAAAAGGGTAATAAATACAATGGAGAGACTTGAACCTGAGACCTCTCTGAACATAAGCTCTGATAGTGATACTATGTTAAGTTACTAATTGTCCTCAAAGCTTAAGTTGGGATATGTGCCCAACAATGAATATCAAGCTATTCAACACGTGCTTAATTTGCATAGATGGCCACAACGGTGTTATTTGTTTGAACTGTGTACAATATATTACTGCAATTACTCACCGTCAATCTAGATATGGTATTCAGAGTAAGTTGCTCCCATGCCCTCGAACTTTGGCAATCATGTATTTGTTAGAGCTTGTCACACGGTTAATATCACCTCCAAGACAATAGAGCCTGGGCGGTCTCTCCACCCATAGCCAAGTAGTTTTGAGTTGGATGCTTTAACAGTATTATATGTATACGTATGTATCGATTTATAGCTTTCGGTTCTTCAATTGACATGTGTCGTGTCTGTTGTTGCCTTTTTGGTTCGTTACATTTAACATGAAACTCTCGGTCTTCCAGGGTGCTGCTTTTAATTTCATTGTACAGTTTGTTCGACTCCTAGATATTTTTAGCTCAACCCAACCAGTTTGTTTTTAGTGCATTGTGGGTTTATCCAAATTTGACTGAACTGAGAAACCCAATTGAATCATGTAGGTTATGGCTGGTTTCTGGGCCTCCCATCAGTTTTTACAAGGTGTAATAGAGAAAATTCTGCATGTAAGCCTGCAGCATGATTCTTGACCACCATAGTTGGATACAAGGCACAGGGAGAGGTGAAGGCTCCATTGCTAAAGAGCCACTCTCCAGTCTCCACTTGGGATATATTTATGTGGGAAAGATTGAACTAACTTCATTTGTTAAGTCTTCTGTTACTCTCCTGAAGTGTTTCATTTTGGGAAGTATTGCGGCATACATTTGTTGTCCACTAAAATTTGAGTGTATTGATCACATACTATGAAAGGTTGTACCGGTTGTACCGGTTGTACTATTTTGTTCTTTCGTTGGTGGGAAATCAACTTTTGGTCTGACCTATTGATTTGTTGTGATTCTGCTTGTTGAAGGTGTTGTTACTGCTTTTAATTACTTTGTAGCGCATTCTAGCATGGTTAGTCATAGTATATACTACTTGTGCCTTGTGATGCTCATGACCAAAAACAAATGTTGTAGTGGTGAACAGGTTATAGGAACCGCATAGGTTTGGACACTTTGGAGGTTTGCTATTTTGTAGATATCCCCCAAATTTTGTGCCTATTTTTCTTATTCATCATATAGCTAGTTAGGTTTGTATCTTTTGATGGCATGGTTTTGTACTCCTCTTTTTTGGAATTTATTCATTTATTTGGTGATTTTTGTTTATTTGGGGAGCCCTTTCATCTTTCTGATAAAATCTTTGCCATGTTTTATTTTCTGCATCAAACTTGGATGAAGCTGGGTAATATTAAGCTCAAACCACATTAAGGCAGGTTAAAGCTAAAATAGTCCACATTGCTGGTGGAACCAGGAGCTAATGCTATGAAGGATTGCTGCTTATTGGAATGGGTGTGGGATTTTTTCCATTAAAAGAATGGGAAGACTGAAATAGTTTTTAGTCTTACATATACAGTCGAGGAAGCTTCCGTAACTAGTCCATGGCGCCCCGACTTTGGAAGCTTGTCACGAAAAATCTCCAAAGTGTTAATTGATCAGGCCACTCCAACCTATTATTGGTCGTAAAACACATTCGTTCTAGGAAAATATGTTCATCTCGCTATTGAACTTAGAGATATGAAGAAGATTTCATAGGTACCAGGGCAAGAGAAGAAATTTACACCGTTTCTATGCTCATTCGTTTTCTTACGTACAGTTTGGCAAACCTGGAGAAAGAGGAAGGTCTCGCTTTTGGCGCCCGGGGAGAACAACTCAAAAGCAACAAGTCCTTCGTATAGTGGGCTTCTTTTTCCCTGAGATATAACTTACAAAAATCATTATAAAAAAAAAAACTGGATGCCCCTACCCCATTTGGTAAACACGAACATATAATTACTTGGGGTTGACTTGAGGTTACCTAAGTTAGGCACATTGAGTCCAGGAGCGCATTAGCAGTGTAGTATTAAAAATCACAGAAAGGGAGAAGCCAAAATCTACTCCTAACAAAGTTGTTGAGTTTGGCTTTCAGGGCTACCTACTTTAGGGCTTATGTAATACTATAGAAAGAAGAGCCCTCTTAGTGCCTTTCTCAGCCCTAGTACGAATTGTTATATAGGTGCCTGTCTTTGGATTATTGGATACAAGCAAGGTTATACTAAATTGCGGTATCGGGAAACGTATCAGTATTGATGATACGGCCATATATCTGTCAATATCAGATCGTAAGACCAATACGTAAGTAAATAAAAATATCGAAGGCTCGAAATCGGACAATACGTAAGCCGCCTTAATTTAAAACTCTCATACAACTGACCTGCATTGATAACCAGAATGTATTTATGCACTAGTATAATGCATCAAGTTTTTGATTCCCTGGTTAGTTAAACAATGATATATTGACCTTATTTTGCAGTGTCAATCACATGCAGGGTACAATCCGCCTTTAATTACTCTGAAAGCTGCTTCAACACAACTCCAAAAAAGACCACATTTTCCTTCATAATAAGTCTTCAAGCTAATGAATCCACTTCCACATGCCCTCTCTCTCTCTCTCTCTCTCACACACACACACACACACACACATTTATGGCCCTGAAAGCAATCTCTCCTTCACTTCAGGCTTTGAGCAAACTTAACTGAGTTCAATACCTTCACACACACTACTTAAACCCCTCAACACTCCTATAAAATCTTCACAAGTCATTTGCTTTCTATACCAAACCTCATTGTGTTCTGGTCTTTTCTACTCCTAGAAAAATGTACAGAACAGCGAGCACTCCTCGATTCTCCGATGAGTTTCTGGTGAACCTGTTGCCACCCGGAAAAGGCTCTCCCTCGCTAAAAGGCTCTCCGTCCCTAAAATCTCTAGACACCGATGATTTGCCTGTGCACGAACTCGTTTCTGATGCTGCTAAGAAGGAAACCCCTCGGCCGCACAAGTCCTCTGGCGAAAATGCTGTCCACCTCATTCCTCTTGTTTTGATCCTTTGTGCTTTGATTCTTTGGTGGTTCTCCAAACAACCTGAAACTCTAACACACTCAACAACCAAAACCAATTGACCTCCTCTCTTTTTTTCCCCGTTTGGTCTAGTATTTTCTACGCATGCTTTCGCTGTTTTCACGTTGGAATAGATCTGTTGCAATATATCTATCACTGCTCCATTGGGCGTGCTGTTGTTTCTTGACGAAGTTGCGACAAACTTGCTCATTTAATTAAGTAAAATGTAATCCTACGTATGAAGAACAAATAAATAAAAAATCTGAGTGCACAATATGCATTGTTGTGTACTTTTTCTCTGCATAATTGGTACTTCTATTGTTGGTTCTTAGAGATGGACAAGGAATTGGTTTACTCTGTTTTTTTTTTCCAATGGGTACTTCGCCTTGTTCTGCAATGTATTGTTTTTGTTTTACATTTTCTATTCTCCTTTTGCTACGAACATTGGAGAATGTATTTTTTTCTATAAAATAACCCAATTTTCAGAAATCAATAAAAAGTTTGTTTTCAAAATTATGGCAACATTTTGAGGGGATGGAATCGCTCCTAAATTGAGTCATGGAATAACTTCTTTTTTCGGTAAATTATGATATTATTAACGCAAACAAACCACAAACAAGGAGGACCTAGTCCTTGCACAGTTTTACAAACCAGAACAAGTCTGGGGAAAACAACAGCAGCTAAAAACTATTACCCCAAAATGTTTAGGGAGCAAAAACCTTCTCGTGGACTCTCCAAGATGTAGCAATAGCACGAATATCCTCAACGATGGACTGCTGCAAAGAAGAGCCATCCATGCATTTGATTTTGAGCTGAAACACCGAAAAATTCCTTTACTTCCAAACCAGTAGATTGTTGCTGCCTAAGATAATTTGCAGATAGTATGAGTCATGGAATTGCCACCTCTATGTTGCTTTGTCGAAGACAGAACCCCAGGCGAATCCATTGGACCAGCACTGGCCCCATTTTGCGCCAAGATATAGGACCAAACATGCTAAGCATAACTACAAGAAAAAAAGAGAGATGAGAGCGGGATTCATTTTCTCCGAGGCAAAGACCGCATTGAGGGTCAACTGGCATCCCCCAAGATGCGAGTCATCTTTTGTGGCCGGCCAACCTCCCCAACACACAGAAAACCACTGAATAAAGGCCCACCTTGGTTGTATGATGCTTGAACCAGATCACTTGATGCCAAGGAAAGGGAGGATTAAGTTCCCTGAAAGCCTGCCATGCTAAAAGAGCTGTAGACTGCTGTTGCAGCACTTTTCTCCAAGAAACAGGAGAAAGAGAGCCCCAACGCAAGTCGGCATGTGAGAGTGGATGTCTCCTAGTGGGAGCAGGAGAAATTGCGGGCGTGCCAGGAGCTAGACTGCTCCAAGTGTTGATGGTGATGTTGCGCCTATCTTAACCTCCTTCAAGCGCTGTGCAAAGCCTAAGGAGAAACGACTATCCACGGAAATTTCCTTATTTTTTGGGACGGATCTCCTTGATACGAGCAGTCCAAATATGGCCCAAACAACTCCCTACCCAATACCAGCTAACAGGTTCCAAAAAAAAAAAAGGAAGAAGAATTGGGCTCGGGAACAAAATTCACAGGGGTCTCTTTCAATATTTCCATAGGGTTCCTCTGCCTAGGCCAACACCAACTGCCCATATGGATAATGGAACATACTTTTGCAGAAGGAGATATTCCAAAATTGGGCACCACTTGCTCCCCAAATTTCTGGTATAGAGGCCCCAAAAGGATGCCAGTTATCAAGCCATAAGAAAGTGTCTTCACCATTTCCAACTATATTGGGTGTTCTTGGAGATGGACAAGGAATTGGTTTATTCTGTCTTTTTATGGGTACTTCTCCTTGTTCTGCAAGGTACTGTTTCATTTTACCTTTTCTATTTTCCTTTTACTACGAACATTGGAGAAAGATTTTTCTAAAAACATAACCAAATTTTCAGATATCAATAAATGGTTGATCTGAATCAATTTCCAGCACGGTCAGCCTCGAAAACCTACAATGGAAAATTTGACACCGTGGTGGTGTCAACCAACACCCATCTTGATGCCTAAGTTAGAATATTTGTGGAGAAAAACGTATAGAGCTCAAACGAATTAGAGTGCGAGAGTCGTATGTATGTCCCCGTTGCATGGGAAATGATTTTACAGGCGTTTTAGGAGGTTGAGTCCTAGTGGGCCTGAATCATTGGATCGTGAGGTGTAGATAAAGATGACACCGATTGACTCCAATAGCCTTGGCTTTCCTAGGACCCTTAGGACTAGGAATCCCGGGGGAATCCGAGCGTTAGGAGTTATCCCACTGAGGATTAGGATGGTGCACGAGGCTCCTTTCGGGCCTAGGAATCTCCTTTGGGATGTATATTGATGTAGAACACGTGAAGGTCAAATTTCATGATTAATTGGACTGGATGAAGCCTCGAAAGCCCAAACAATGTTTAATTTCAGATTATCCGATTTGGCAAAATTCAGACGAGCTCGGAATATGCCCAAACTTGCTGGGCTGACTTATTTTTGCGTTCCGATCAATACTCACCACCCCAAGGTTGTGATGCATGGTGGATTTCGGCCCGATTCATTCGTTTAGCCCTTCAATTTGATATTTTTACCGTTTTAGGAAACTTTTAATTCGTTAATAACTCTTAGACCGTAATACCTTAGTAGCTTATTCTTTTTGGAAAAGTCCTGTTTTTCTTTCCCGTTATAAATTTTAGGAGTTTCACCAATTTTTGGGACTTTTTATTTTTCAGCTTACTATTATTATTAGGGTTTTTCAGCTTATTATTATTATTAGAGTTTCACCAATAATCGGAGTATTATTTTTCAGCCCTTATAAAAGGGCTGCAAACCTAGGGCTTGTTCGGATGGGGATTTGGTTTGGGGACTCTAATTATTACCCTACTCCAAAATTCACTTATTACCCCTATCTCCAACAATTACTTTCATTTTTATGTCTATCTCTCTCCAATCATTACTACAATTATTATCCTATCTCCCTACCCTAATCATTACAATCATTACAAATTCAAATCCAAAATCCAAATCTAAAATCCCTAAAACGAACAAGCCAATGTTTGCCTCCGTTTTTATCAATAATATTGCAAAGTTTCTCTCTCTTTTCCTTGTGCGCAAGATTTGCTCGTGGTTACGAGTTGTTTATCTCGTTTGGACTAGTACCCTAATTAATCTCTTGTGAATTGCACTGTTATGCCGAGCAGGCCATGGTGAGCTGAGCAGGACTTTGATGAGCCAAAAAGATTTGTGGCCGGTGGTCAGTTTTATGCCTATCATTGTAATAGTCCCTCAAGGCACAGAACTTGTTTCTTTTTCTTGTCATTCTGTTCAGCCTTAACCTCAAAGCAACAAAAAAGAAAAAGAAGGGTTTTTCGGAATCTGGCTTCTTTGCAGTCTGTTGTTGGACTACAGAGTGTCGTCTGTGTGATCCTAGCCTCCCAAAAGTATTTTTAATGGCTCAACTCTTCCCTGAAAAAGTTTCGTTAAAATATGAACCGTTGAATGCCTTGAATGCAAAGATGAATGACTACGACGAAACGACAAAGGTCACCCTACAGTCTAACTGCAGAGAAGACGGGTCCTTCTCCAGTGGCTGAGAAAATGACCCTCCCCCATCCCTAGAAAAGAAAAGGACAAAAATGAGGTTGTTATTCACAGCTTGCAATGTGATTGATGCTGTCACCACAAATATAGATGACAAAAGCAGGCTGGCAATATAGTGATACATGAGCTTTAAAGCAAGAATATAGTATCTAGTTTCTAAACGTTTTATACATAATTAGATACATTTCGGTTGATTAATTGGCAAGTTTTGTATGTATATAGCTTTGCGTGATCAATAACATACGAGAGTAATATTGTTCGTCCTCGGCGAGGGTATGCTCATTCCGTGGCTCAATTTGCTGATCAAAATCGTTCAGTTTTTCAAGATTCATTTGTTAGGAGATCATGGTAAAATTCAGCTATTTTGAACATCGGTAAGTGATTCATCTATTTTCCTTAAGATTCTTGACTGATGTCAATATCCGATTAAGCTGAATTTTTTCTTAGTCTCCTGACAAATGAATCCGGACAGAATTGAATGAGCAGTTTCCATTATCACAGTAAGACTAAGAATAAGCATACCTTCGCGAGGGTGAACAATTTGCCATGTTTAATAAGTGTATTAGGCCTTGGGATAGGATTAGCAATCCCATTGGCTTCCTAACTCTTTGTTTGGTTGTCAAGCTAGGGATAGGATTGAGAAGAGGATGGGATTACTAATCCCACACTGTTCCCGGATTACTAATACCATGGGGTACTAGGTATTAGTAATCCTGTCCCAAGGTCTCTCATGCAAAATGACCACCTTGCCCATGGTTTTTTAACTCATTACCAATAATACCCTCCATTACTACTGCTCTGGCATTGCTTTGTTGTTTCTGCTGTGGTATTGCTTCACCTGTAGAAATCTATTGTTGATTCTTATCTCTCCATGATCATTGGGGAAAAAGAAAAACCCAACCACAACAATCCCCGTTCGGCTAAATAAGCCAAGTGATTTATTTTTTTGTCCTTATTCAAATTTTTTTCGTCTTTATTCAAAAAAAATTGGATTTGGATCAAAAAATTTTACTTTTTAGATTCCTCTTGTCATGAGGATGCAATAATCCCAAAAAAAATGATGATAAGCCAAGTGATACGAAAAAAATTTGAATAAGGACAAAAAAATAAGCCACTTGGCTTATTTAGCCGAACGGGGCTGCGCAGCGCATTTGTTCATTTTGGTGGCATAAGCGTTATTAGATGGATTGGAGGAATTGGCTTTGAGAATGGTGTCTGCAAAGGTGTAGCTGTAAGTCCACGCTCTCCTCCTATTTCACACCTTTTATTTGCAAACTGTTCAAAAATTACAAATTCGTGAGCTGGTCTTCCATGCAATTCCATAGACCAGGTTTTCACCCATGGGTATAATTGGAAAATGTAATTTGTATCCTATCCCTTGGTGTTCCAATCAAACAAAGGATTGGGATTGGTAATCACAATCCCATGATTTAATCCTTACACAATCAAACACCCATTTGGAATTACACTCGGTATTATTAATCTCATCTCCTTACTAATCCCGTCTAATCCAACACACTTATCAAACGGAAATTGCTTCTTAATACCGGTTTAGGTACACGTGCAAAAAGGAATATCCGGCGCCTTGAGTTATCTATGTGCTCATAAGATGGGAACCATCGTGGGTGGTAGCCCAGTGGTGAGGGTCACTACCTCTCTTTAGCAACTGCATGGGTTCGAGCCCCGGGGGCAGCACTTGTGTGCTTCTTTCCGGTAGTGCCATAAATGGCTTAATTCGGACCCAGTAGTTGAATCGAGGAGGGGGACTTTTCCCCACTGTGCATCCAGGTGGGGTCTGTGGTGACGGCCCGTTTTCCCAGACGGTAGCTATGGCTCGAACCGGACATTCCACAGACGGGTTAGGGAGCCCCTATGGTCACGCCCAGGGGGGGTTGCTACGCCGGTTGCCCCCTTCCGCCCTTTTTGTCTTTCAAAAAAAAAAAAAAAAAAAAAAGATGGGTTCCAAGTACCAACAAAACCTAGATTGGAAAAGCTTTTCACTTTCTTGAGGGAAGATTTCTTTATTTTTTTTACATGTGAGGGCCACAAACATCTGGACCTTAAATATTGTGTGAGAGACTAGTACGCCATGATATTAGTTTTATATATATAAAATCCACTTTCCATATGGATCATCTTAACTTAATAAAATATGGACCTCCTTTTTCCGATCGAATTTTGATGATCCGACCCGCTCAATGTGTTCAGAACGTGATTTTTTGGGTACCCGCGAGAAATCAGCAAAATAAATGACCGGAAAGGGCTTCATCCGAGCAATTTTTGTTTGTTTTTTATCGAACAGTTCAAACAAAAAATTGCTCAGATGAAGCCCTTCCCGGTTAGTTTTTTTGCCGATTTCTCGCGAGTATTCTTAAAATCACGTTCTCTACATATTGAGCGGTTCAGATTATCGAAATTCAATTAAAAAATAGGAAAAATGAGAAGGTTCTTATTTTAACTAAAATAATGACCTCCTATATATATAAGTAATACAGCCTTGACATTGTTGAGATCAACGAAACCTCTGGGATGATACTATTGGTTGATCCTCTGGCATTACTTCTCACCGGTCACGTCAAGATACCGAGACGTTGTTTGTTGCTGATGAAATAGAATATTTCTCAAGATTGAACCATAATTTAGCACCCTATAACCACTTCACGTTATGGTTTAATCCCACAAGATCTCTTCAAATATTTTCGATCGAGGTCTATGTACATCATCGTATCAATGCGCTATCTTTAAGTGGGAGGCTACCCCATCTTTAATGAATAATATAAATTCCTCTGGGAAATGATTTTGCCACTCTTTTTTTTTGTTAACGTCACTCCTCTGCAAGCACCAAAAATACACTTGCAGAGGAGTGGCGTTAACAAAAAAAAGAGTGGTAAAATCATTTCCCAGAGGAATTTATATTATTCATTAAAGATGGGGTGATAAAATATATTTGCAGGGGAGTGGCGTTAACAAAAAAAAGAAGTGGCAAAATCACCCGTCATTCCTCTTGGACTAAAAATATAACTACCGAAATATTGTTTGTGATTAAAATTTAGGAGGTGTAGTCAAACGGGTAACCATTTTTATTAAGTTTTGTCAGCTAAGTAGAAATCAAGAAAATGTCCACTGGGGATGGCTTGACCATGCTGATCGAGTCTTTTTCAGAACCCCAAGACTGTGTTGAAGTGGTCTGATTTGGTCTATATAAGGTGGCTTTGGTTTAAAAATAACCCAAAAATAAGATTGGCCCATTGCCAAGGCGTTTGCTATTTTTTTGGGACAAGATTTTGTTAATGGACGAGAATACCCTCCAATTCAATCTCATTCTTTGTTGACCATTTCTATAACATGTTTGTGTCAGAATTTTTATGCAATTATTATTGGGGTCTCTCTTCCCCACTACGACAGTTTATTTGTAGAAGTAATATACAATAATTCTAAGTACCCAAATAAATACTACCCCGAAATTATTCCGAAAAGATAAATCAACAATACAGAATGACAGTTGATTTACCTTTTTTAGGGTAATTTTGGGATATATTTTCTATGTACCTAATATTGCTTGAAAGTAATATGTTGCATGGTACTCCATTGTGATTGTTATTTGTTGGATTGAACTATAAACTTGTACATTATATAAATATTAAAAGAAAATAACGAAGACTTCATTGGAAAACCTGCCATATTTCCTCACTCAAATGTTTTTTTTTCCTACCTTTAAAATATTGAATTTGTGCTTAAGAGAGACGGAGACCAAATTTGTCGTGGACTCTCTCATGGTCGATGTTGGTTTTCCTTGTATATCTACATGATCTCCTACAATTGAAAAACAAAAGATGTTCAATTTTTTCATGTTTTCACAAGCTTTCACATGGAAATTATGTCAATTTGTTTTAATTACTCATCGTACGATAGAGTTAGTTCAGGTGACTATTCTTACCTGCTAAATTAGCAGATTAAGGAATTAAGCAACATTTAGTTATAAGATTCTGTGGAGGTACTATTTAGGGGAGCATCATTTTGTAATTTCCTTTAATTTAGCTAATTAATTATCTCTCTAAATGGCCAAAAAAGAAAGAAACTTTTAATTTGATGATAAAAAAAATTGCACAGTAAAATCCCCTCATAACCGATTCAATTTCGATGCCGAGAATCCATTATTACCAACGAAAAATTAATTTTTATGAGTGATATATTTTAAACAAAGCAAACAAAATTGAGCGCAGAACATATTGTGCCCGTTTGTTTGACAAATAAGATTAATTAATGAAGAAATGTATAATTTCGTATGTCTTATTGGACTAAATAGGAGGAAATTAATAATACTCCAGTATCATATCTCTTGATGAGATCATATATACATTTAATTCAGGGTATTTTCATGGCCTTGCTAGTAAACGGTAAAATTATTCTCTCAAGAATTAGTTGAGGTGAATATAAACTGGTCCAAATATTGTCAAACACTGAATGTATTATGCATGATCTACATTTAATTTTATGTTTATATCCGGTCACACAAACGGACGGCCCCACAACCGCAAGAGTTAGTGCGGGTGGTTGGTTCAATCTACAAGGGTTCAATTCTTGAGATTAAGCCATAAAAAGGTACTCTCTCTGGCCCAAATTGTTGGAACCCTACGAAAAGACGTGCAATTTTGAGATCAAAAAATAAAATACTCTCGCGCATCATTTTTTTAAATTTCTTTGCACTATATTAAAGAGCTCTTGAAGTACATTACTTTGGTGTAAAGAAATTTGAAAAATAATGCTTGAAAGTGTTTTATTTTTTAGACCAAATATTGCACGACTTTTCGCAGGGGGCGGGCAATTTGGGACGAAGGGAGTAATTTCTCGTGAGTTTCCTAGTCTTACGTGGATAGCCTCCCTCTGACCGGACTGAAAGGGGATTAGACGTGCATGTAAGCTGACCTAGACACCCGAACCGTCAGGGGAAAAAAAAAAAAAATGGGCCCACCAAACACACAAATGGTATGCCGGTTATACCCTTACCCTTCCAACCAAACAAAACCAAAACCAATTCTTGAGCAGTTGGCAACTTGGGACGCAATGCATGCCCTTTATTCTTTGTTTATTTAAAAAAAAAAAAAACTTGGTTTTTAATTCAAAAACAAAAACGCCAAACACACCCACAAGGCCCCAAAATTCACGAGATTTCAACAGCAGATTGAAGCCAAAACAAATTCTCAAGCAAACCAAACAAATTCTCTCTCGATCGACATCCGATAATCGCTCGCAAGGTCAGTAAATTTTCTTCGCCTCTGCACTTCAATTCGATCAACTGTTTTCAGCCTTTTAATCTAATAAACTGCATAAAGAAAACATTGTTTTTTTTTTTTGTTTTTTTTTTTTCTGAAAGTGATTCTTGACGGCATGATATTGTCTAACATTGTCGAAAATTGTTCGATTTTGTTTTCTGTTTGTGTGCCTCATGAAGATTGCTGCGTTTTTTAGATCACCATATATTAGGCTCGTGTTATTAATAGATGTATACATATGTATATGCCTCTTTATGTAGCTTTTTGTACAGAGTAGATGCTCGGGCGCAAGCGGTGCATGTGCAAATCGTGTTTTGCGAACGGGCGAAAGAGAAAAAACTTTAACTGTTATTGATCAGTAATGAAATCTGAGATTGTTCTTGGCAGTTTCTTTGTGGTAAAGAGGTAGTTTGGGTTGGCCTCAAAATTGACGTTCACACCAGAAAGGGTGTTCCTTTATAATAGATAATAGATATGAACCCATTGTAGATGTATAGCTGATATTAGTTTTGGATGTTTCTATTATCAAATAACTCTATTAGGTCAAAAAGTAAATGGAATATGGATTTGTTTCCATGTTATTGGTCATGTATATTCTCTCTGCGTACATATATAAAATTTGTATGTCACTATATATATATATATATGTATTATTCGTCTACTGTTTCAATTTTTGCCTAATCCATTCCTCTTATTCATTGCTAGATATGTGATTGTATTTCATAGTTGTCTCAGTTGGTTTTTGTCATAAATTAATAATGTCACGTTGGTCCTCAATCCTCATTGGTTCTTATGTTGGTATTGAACGATAGGTTTTGCGCATTGGGATCCGTAGCTGAGATAGAGGACAATGAGATACAGGAAAGGGAGTATTGTCGAGGTCCTGAGCAAAAGTGAGGTGCCATTGTGCTCATGGCATTGTGCTGAGATAATCTGTGGTAATGGGCACAACTACACTGTCAAATACAAGATGGATCATGGTGCTAGTGACGAGGCAGCTGTTGAAAGGGTGTCTAGGAAGTCAATTAGGCCCTGTCCTCCTCCAGTGAAAAAATTGGAGAATTGGGTTCCCGGTGATGTTGTAGAGGTGTTTCAGAATTTCTCTTGGAAGATGGCAATAGTGTCCAAGGTTTTGGGTAAGAATTGCTTTTTGGTTAGGTTAGTTGGTTCCTACCTTGAATTTGAAGTCAGTAAAATTGACATCCGGGCACGACAATCTTGGGAGAGTGGCAAATGGTTCGTGATTGGAAAGGTAGTTTTCTGAATCTATGTTATGTTAAATTTTTAATCTTCCACAATCTCCATTCATGTATAACTTAGGAGTTCTTTCTGCATTCTTGATTAATTGCACATTTTGATCTAATGCCCCTGGGTAATGCACCCGTTTTATAGCTGGTACTCTTAATTGGAGATTATACTTTTAAGAACAACACAATAATTATAGTCACGTTTATTTAGTTTGATTCACTGAATTTGGTTTGGGACTTTCAAAGCAATATTGACAATCTTCTAATTTCGAGTTGTCAGTCAGTATAACAAATATATTCTAGGCGATAGAGTTAATTGGTGTTGACATTTTATTGACCGTGTCCGTTTTCTGTTTTCTGTTTTGGTGCAAGCAGAGCAATGATAACATTGAAGTTAGGAAACACAGCAAATGGTCGACTCTGAAGTACAATAAGAAGTTGAGTTCCCGAGTACATAACACGGATACAAGAACGAACTCTCATGTAGAAGAGGAGCTTTTTGCTGATAAGGACAACCACTTTCAGGAATCACGCATTGGGTCTGCTAGAACACAGAAGAAGAGGCAATTGTTCAACTGCTATTCTCAAGTTGGGGCACCCGCACAGAAATTTAGGCTGATTGAGAAAGAGGGTGGGCGTCATCGTCTGCTTGCTGCAAATCCATCCCCTTTACCTGAAAAGGTAGATGCTGCTGCATCCCGTAGAGAAATGCTTGGTGATAAACATGTATATACTTCTTTGGACTACGGGAGGAGTCACTTTAGTGAAATGGATATGGAGAGGGAGAAACCAAGTGGAGCTGTTGGGATTTCTCATGCATTTAGCTTAGAACCTAATGACGCAGATAATATCACATGCTCTGTGGCTAGTTGTAGCGTTACTAGCAATGATTCCTTTAAGTTTCACTCTAGATTTTCTAGAGATCCTGTTGAAGATATTGAAGGTAATTTTAGTGATGCTGAGTCTGTTTATCATTGGGGTCTTGAGGAAGGGAATGGTCTCCTTCCCTGTCAGGAGGACTTGGCGGCAGAAACTCGTAGGTTAGAATTACATGCCTACCGTTGTACTATGGAGGCATTGCATGCATCGGGACCCTTAAGTTGGGAACAAGAAACTATGGTTACAGATCTTCGGATCTCACTCAATATATCAAATGATGAACATTTGATGGAGCTAAGGAACTTAATTTCTAGTGGTACCAGCATTCCTCTTTGTTGACAAGGAAAAATACATAAGAACCTGCCCCCTCATCATATTTTCTCCTTCTTTCATTACTTGTGAGTTGATTTGTTTGATTTTTGGTAGAATGGCTCATACATAAGTGTAAGAAGCAAGATGAAGTGTTTTCTTTTTGTTGCTTTTATTTTAGTTACAGATATTCATATCCCTACAAGTCTAGGTTGAAATCCTTGTACCTCAAACACAATTAATGGAGTGGATATTTCATAACTAATCTCGATTCTCGTGTATCTTAAATTCTTCTTCTCATCTATTGGGCGAGCACTGGTTTTACATTTGTCAATGAAAAGTTGAAAATTCTTTTGGTTAATTACTGTTTTGTTGGATGCTTAGTGAAGTAAAGATTCGGAAAGGATAACTAGACCTGTAGTGATTACATGAGTTCACTCTGACAGTCTTGACTCTGTCGTTAAGCATTTGCTGTTATATGGCAAGATAAGTGTGCATTTTTTCTTACGATTTTGTTGTGTGTTAAATGTGTTGTTCCTTCTTCTGTTTTCCTGCTTCTCAGTTTTGGAGTTCTGGGGTTTTAAGAAAGAGCAGATATGCTCTACGTTTGCTATGAGAATTTTTCGGGTTCGATGCTTCAAATAGCTGATTATATCCATACCATTTGGCAGCATAAGAAATTTTGTTGAGGACATTATTGATGCTTCCCCTGCATTTTCCAGGCTGGAGTATGAGGCTGTACTTTCAAATCTCTAACGCTGATGTGTGGGTGCCACTTTCTCATTGGTTAGAGAATGGTTCATTTCGGCATCAAACTAGCTTCAAATCCTAGATTTTATGATGTGCCATTGGTATGTTCATTAATTTATGCACAGTATTCTTAGATTTCAGGCCACCTCTGAGCCTTGAATGTATTTTGCCTAAGGATGTAGAACCAGAATTATGTGGCTGCCAAGGGATGTCCGACTCGTGGATTCTTGGAAGGTTTACATTGCAAACCTTTACCTCAGCTCATCTGTATAATTTTGTCCGGTTCTTGCAACTGCATCATTGCACTCTCCAATGTTGCAAAGTTCTTTCATTCTCATAGAAAGATACCTGTTGACTGGCTATCAAGAGTGATTTGCGTGTATGCGTTTTGTTTAACTTCTCAATCCACAGAACAAAACTAAATCAAAGATAAGACAGATTTTGGCAATAGCTGGTTGATGTATGCAAACAACCTACATGTACTATAGGTAATAGAATGTGGAACTCTGTATCATGCTTATTAGATGATGGATTCTGTGCATACATTATTTTCTGTGAAGCTTGGACCAGTAAAGTACGAAGCCAAGAACCAACACTTAATGGCAAAGAGTTGCAGCAAATAGAATCCAAAAAGAAAAAGGTGAAAGAGAAAAACTTCCCCCTTTCTGTCAATGCTTGGTCATGCAAGGTCAGAAGTTTTCCTTGGCAAGAAGTATGAGAATTGGCATTTTTGCCAAAGATTAGTTCATTTGTAGCCTTGGCATCCATAGTACCATTGGTTAATTGTGGCTAACACTAAATGCTGTCTTTGCATGTAATTGTTTGTTCATAATTCATGTTCCTGTTATTTGGCTGCTTTTTAGAAGGAGCTTGATGAATATAACAACTGAGCCACTTTCCAAGATGGAGCTAAGGACTTTGGTTGCTATACTTGTTGTCTGCTAGACTGCTACTGAAATCCAGTATCTATGGTTGATGTTTCTATGTGATATTGACATGAAATCTGGTATCTGTGGTTGATGTTAACCTTTTGTGATATTGGCATATTCAAAGATCCATTGGAAAATGCACTGGGTAATTGCAGAATTATTCAAACATATACTTTACTCTCATTACATTTATGGGGGCCACAATGAGTTCCAGTCCCACCAAACTTTTTTCTTGATCGCACCTTTAGGGGCTTATGTCTGAACTTTGGTAGTGCTTTTTTAATGTTTGTATTGTATTTCTTGTTTTGCAAAGCATAGGTTGTTTGAAAAGCTGGGTTGTATGGAACCAGGCCCAAAGATGGAAAGAACTTGGCCTGAGATGAACCTACGGAGGTGTATCATTGAAAGATACCATGCATGACAGGTACAATTTCCTAAAGCATTTGCTTATTTAGGTTGTAGAATTTGCAAAAGCACATGTTCTTGTTTATAAACTATTGTGATTCGTTCTAGGAAACGTTCGTCCATTATTTTAGGTGTAGAGATGATGCCATAAAAATTTCACGAATTCCCTTGGTTGTTTACTTGTTTGTGTTAAAATACTCCTTTTCCTAATCATTCATGTTCAATTAATCATTACGATTCAGACATATAGACCATTTCGGGGAATGGGTACTGCATTTATCAATGATACAGACTTGGGGTTTTACTTGGGGAATAATGACTGCAGCTTGTTCTTATTGTGCTGTTGTTTCTGCTGCGACGAGACTTGCAAATGCTGCTTAGGTGTTCTTTGTTGTTGTTGCCCTTACATTATTTGTTATGATGATTATGTAACCTGAGATTAATAATCACTGACTACAAATCAGGAAGGGAAACATGTTACGTGAAATTTTGTTTTTACAGAATCTTGCTTACATAAACATCGGTCTTGTTTGTGCTGCTTCGTGACAAGGAAATAGACATGTTATTGCCACTGGGCAGCCTATCAAATTTTAAGTTTGGTGAAAAGCAGTTAGTTTTATGGGCTTGTAATTATACCTTGCACCTCTTGCATAACTTTTAATCCACTGCCTATCATTTACTTGAGGGACTTCAAGTTCGATCTCCTTTCAACTTATCCATATGCAGATCAGAAAATGTGCATAATTTTTCTGGTTAAACATTATATTGGATGTTTTCATTTGTTTCTTCTTTCCATCTCTGTCTTTTTCCTTTTTCTTTCGATGGTCAGAGTCGTCCGGACTAGCTTACAAAAGCACCTCGACTAATCCCGGTCTAATCAAAGGCAAGCCATCCACGCCGGGACTTGGGTTTTCACTGGAAATTACTTTCTTGCAACTTGACCCCGAGAATTGAACCATGGCCGTTTGTGTGGGGAGCAAACCCACCAACCAACCGGACTAACCCTTGGGGCTTCTTTGTCTTTCATTTACGGGATAGTATCTTCTAAGCTCTATCCTGGATGTACATACTTAAAAATGTAATTGCTCAAACCTTGATAAACTACCACAGTTTTTCTACGGGTGAATGAAGATTCATCGAGAAACCAACCTATTGAAACACTACTTGTGGATGCTTGTTTGTCTTGTTTGATCAGCCAGCCCCCATTGTTCCATAGAGTTGAGGAAGCTTGTTGAAGATTTCATGGCTCTACTAAACTGTAGACTCAATTTTATACAATCATTTTGCTGGGGACCAATGCATGCCAACATTCGGATGACTCGTATCCAAGATTATTGAAGCTAGTTCTACTGGGAAATTTTGAGGCCACATCTTTGTAAAGTGTTTGTTGATGAGTTACAGGCATTCTTGATGTGTTTGTTTTTACTTTTTCTACGTATAGGATGTGCAAATCGTTTTCAGTCTTGATCAATGTTTCAAATGTTAACACCATGTAATTACTTTTTGTTCCTTCTGAGTGAACTATGTTTGTTTTGTTTAGGTGCTTAAAAATGGATGTGCAGGTATGGTATCTCGTCTCTTCCGTCAAGGAATATTGTTCCGTCACATCACATCACATCACTATTTGTAAGGAACCCCACAACACCTATGTCGGGGCTAGGGCTGCAAACGAACTGAGCTCATGAGCAGCTTGAGACTTGGCTCGGCTCGATTCGATTCGATTCATATAGTAATCGAGCCGAGCTCGTTTAGTAGCTGAGCTGAGCTTAACACTCCAAAGTTTGGCTCGAAAAAGTAGGCTTGATTCGTCTAAAAAGATTCGTTTAGTAATTAAATCGGGCTCGGTTCGTTAAGAGCTTGATTCACTAATAGCCAAGCTCGAGCTGGAACGCAACAAAGCTCGGCTCGTTTGCAGCCCTAGTTGGGACTGAAGCTAAGGTCCCACCATGTGTGGGTGGTTATAAGAGTATGTTTAGCCCCACTAAGGACTATGTGGACTCAAACCTGGGTAATGTCCAATCAAGTCTTTGAGTTTCCACCGCTAAAACCAACCCCTCATTGGTTAACTTTTGTTGTGTATTAGTTATGGGGGAATCATGCAGGATTGGTTTTGGGCTAAACATTTCAATTGCCAAAAGTTCTTCGGGCTTTGGTTGCCTAAGAATTTGATATCTATCGATAATCTATCTGAACCTGTCAAGAGGCCTTACTCGGCCCAATTCAAGTCTGAAAACTAAAATGACTTGGGTCCCTTTAGAGAAGTCATATCCACACCACCAGTTTTGCCTTTTTATCTGGGGGAGGAGTTAAAAACTGATGGCCCGTCCTCCCGGACGATAGCTATGGCTCGAACTAGACATTCCATTGGCGGGTAGGGAGTCCCTATGGTCACACCCAATGGAATTGCTACGGTTGCCCCCTCCCACCCTTTTCTTTATTATCAAAAAAATGTCATTTCTCCCTTTTTTTGGTTGAATCTTTTTTTGATGAATAAGTGAAAATTATAGATTAAGGTGGTTAATCTATAAGGTGACTAATTCATATCAAAGTAAGAAGTGGTAATTACTAGTAAAATTTATCGAAAATGTTAGGATACATGAAAATGTTCAGGAAAGTAAAATGAATGGTTCAGATTTGAATTTCCATAGTTCCTTTTTAAAAAAAAAAAAAACTATTAATTTTGGATAACTCCTAAATCACGAATTTTTATGATAAATGGGCCAAATGCAATGATTGATGTGCCGTTTTGAATAATAACTGTGGATCTATTGGTCTCTTGTTTGGTCACATTTTACAAGGAGCACCATTTTTTTTTTTATAACCGGATGTCAGGATTAACTTGCACATGAAGGGAACCATTAGTCTCTATGCACCTGAATTTCCCGAAATGGGGGGATCGACAAACTCGTGGGGAGGTGTCTTTTATAGTCCAATGTGTCTGGACTCCTAAATAACACAGTATCATTTATCACATTAATTCTTCCCCGTCCTCAATCAAAACAAACACAGTAAAAATCTCTACACAATCCGTATTTTCAATCAAACAACCGACTTCACTATTAATTCTTCCTCACTACTGATCCCAATCCCAAATCGCTCCTCACTACCAATCCCCTTCAACCTAGAACCCGCATCAAACAAGGCCTTTACGCCGCAACAAACTATACTACACACAAATTTATGAACTTATTATACAAGCTCATGTATGTAACACCCTTTTCCAGTATTGTTTACGTAACATTTTGCTTAATTCCCTTAATTCTTTCCCTAGAAAATCTTCTTTACGGAGGTGCTGTAAACACTTGTGTTTACAGCACTCAATTGTGACCGTTCAAAATTGTTTTGGACAGTCAAGATGTTAATAAAGCTTTTCAGGAGAAGAGTTAATTGTGACCGGTCATAATTGAAAATGAATCTCAGCCATTGATTACACGAATAGACGACTGAGATTGCGCCGCTCCGTAAAAAAGACTCTCTATTCTTTCCCTATTAGTATTTGGTACAATGGCGCATTCACCATATTTATTAGGAAGAGGCAGCATCATGGCTGCTTGTCTCTCAGGTCCTCTACAAGGTTCCATGTGTCCTTCCATAAAAATTGGATAATATTAAAGCATTTTAATTGTCTGGTAGGCCCATTCCAGAACAACATTCTTAAAAAATAAGTACTTATTTCATATTTTCAAACTCAAAAATAATGTAAATGAAAAATAATTTTTCAATTTGTTTTTGCACTGTATAAAAGATCTCAATAAGATCTATCAAACAAGATCCATATTGATAAGAAAATTATTTGCGTAAGCAAATGATTTTTAAGCTTGAAATTGTCTTCTTAAAAAATAAGTACTTATTTTCCTTTCGAAAACGGAGCCTATTAGGAAGGTGTGATTAAGGACCCTTTTTCTTTTTCCCTTCTAACATTTTGGAAGAGATGATCCGTCCAAGGTCTCAGTTTCGAAACCTCTCAGGTTAATTATTTTGGAGCTAGTCCATATAGAGCTTTGTTCCGATTTAATTGAGCTCCCCGTAGGTTGACGATAGGATTAGGCCCCTAAAATTAGTCGAGGTGCACGTAAGCTGGCCCGGACACATGAGTTATAAAAAGAGATAGATGCATAGTAAACCTACAAATGAGTTGTACATTGATGTGTGGTTACTTCCATCAAATCCTCTCCCCTTGTCTTATTAGGCATGTCTTCATGATTAGTGCTAGCTCCCATGTGGGAATGCCTCCTTCACCATAGAGTGATGGATCAAACTAGAATAGGAGAAGTAGATAGGGATAGAATAGGAAAGCTATTGGTTGTAATGAAGTCACCAAACCTGTAATATTCTTGTCAAGTACTAGTATTAATCATTGTCAATTCATATATACGTGGAAAATTGATTCCATCTCCTTTGCATTTGGATCTTGGATTTCCAATTGGGAAAAAGGAAATAAGTGCAAAAAGAAGGAGAAAATCTAGTATATATGCCCTTGTTTTCTTCTGTGAATCTCTCAACAAATCTAGTATGCAACATCTATAATTTTAAGCATTTATGTAATATTTTTAGAATGGCTAGGACCGAGATTGGGAGCATGTAAAAGCAAACACCATCGAAGTAGAACTGTTACAGTCTACTTGCGCGTCTACTCAGCTCGTGCTCATCCATTGGGTCTAGTGACATATTGCACATTAAGTAGCAGTGTCACGCATATTTTTTTCTCTCTCTCTCTTATCCATTATATACTTTTGTGGATTCAAATAGTTAGATGAAAAATTATTCATGATATTAATGCAACGATCAATTTTTTTTGGAAGTGATATGTTATTAGGACGGCTTTAGGTCCCAACCCTATATATAGGCATGCACATGCTAGCATGTGAATACGTTGGCAACACTAATAGAGCAAAGCATTGTTGTCATTCTTTAAAAAAAAAATTAATTAGCATACTAATACACGCGGTGCTCTGCAATTTGTGCTTCACGTTAAGCCCATTATTTTTTTGGTCACTGCCAAACAATCCCACATGAAATTCAAAATTGTGTCCCCAATGGAAAATGACACCAAAATAGTGTCTTTGTCCTATTAAAAACTTGCTTGAAAGTTGAAACCATAAAATCCAAATGGCTACTCAAATAGGCTTTGTTTCAACTTTTTCAGACTAGCCCATGAGGGTTACAAGACATATATATATTTTTTTAAAATCTAAAAACAATAAGGTAAAACAGATTGCATCATGATATATAAGTGGTTCCGGTGGAAACAAGGCCACCAGGGTGTGTGATGTGCACCCGTTATAGAACCCACCCCGAGACCTATTATTTGATTTAAACTATTCATTTTGTTCGTCTCATCTAGTAGGTCGTCCATGAAATTTTCAGGTTGATTGAACATTTATAACTATTTGATCAGCCGGTGAGCATTTATCTACCTTACAGCTTTATTTTATTATAAAAAGAGGTCAATAACCTTACATAGATGTTGGTGGTGTTCTCTCTCCCCCTCTCTCTCTCTCAAAATTTGTTTATTTCCGTCTGGCAATGTTGGCAATACAAGTAATTAAAGTAATCTACTGATCTTATGGAGATCAGCTAAATTTTTCAACACTGGGGATATGGATTATTATATATATATATATATATATAAAGAAGTGCCCTCAAATTATGCAAAAATTAAGGGCATGAAATGCCCAATCATATAGGGTGAGCCCTTGCCTCTTGGTCTATAACAGCCCGACAAAACTCATAAATCAAAGGCAGACACTATATATAGCCAGCTCAATCTCCATTGGATCATGGCAACTCTGGGAGACATCTAATTGCTCTTATATATTTTTCTATTTTTTCGATTATTATTATTTTTTTGGCAAAGCCCCATTTTTAAGTATTGTGAGATTGAAACAATGAGCTGGCCACCATCATTAGATGTAGAGCTTAGACCATCTAGTTGTCTTCTTGTTGCATTATATGGACCTTCTGATCTGTATCCTTGTGACCGGAGATGGTGTTGTGCACATTCGGACCGTTTGTCTCGGCAATCAGTAGTCCGGATTGCTGAGACGGATGGATGGTTGAGATTACGCACAGCACAGTGCAATCCGGACTGTTGATTGCTGAGACGGACGGTCTGCATATGCACAACACCATCCCCCAATCCGTCAAATCTTTCTCTTGGAAAATTTTCAATCAGAAGGTCAAGGTCCACATTCCAACAGTATCATAAATGGTTTAGTGGTTGGGTATTTGGTTGTTAGGCTTGCTAGCCATCAACCTTCTAAAGTTCTCTTTTTAGTTCAGGATTTCAATGTTGTAAATGTTTCTGATAACTTATTTATAAGGTTTTCCGACCAGCTTACCAAATGCTGTAAATAGTATTTTGAACAATCCAATCGCAGTTTCATTTTCAAACTCAATTGGTATTTTGTGGGAAAATGACGGCCTAGGACGTGTTTTGATAATTAATAACCGCCAAGAACATGCTGAGAACATTTGTTAATTCTGAAAATGTCCTTGGCAGGTATTAATTATCAAAACACGTCATTGGCCGTCATTTTTCCCGATTTTTTTGGATCTAGTTTTTGCTTCCGCAATCAGTATACACATATGTTAGCACCTACAAACAAGTACAAGAAACACACTCGCTAGAGGGGAGGGGCTGGGGAGGAGGATGTACTGCCTGCGTTGGTCGCCAGTACAAGAGGGTGGTCGGAGGTGGTTGAGAGGATTGTTGAACAATCCATTCACGTTTTGTCAGTGGTGGAGCCAGGAATCGAAGTCGGAGGAGGCCGAAATATCAAAGAAATTTTGGTTCCGTGATTTTTTGAAGACTAATTAATCCACTCATTTGAGTTTTTATGGGACAATTTTGATAAATTGAATGATTAATCTCAAGTATTGTTGATATCATATCATTCGGCGAACGCATTATCATTATTGCAAGGTACCATTCACCATAATTTAGTGTTCTCGAAATGAAAATTGTTCTTACTTTTAATTATGTTTGTAAGTTTTATAAATTTTTATCAATATTTATAAAAAAAAAATGTAAATTATACTTCAAAATAGGAGTATGAAACTGGGTGGGGCCTGGGCCACCCCCGCCCCTACATACCTCAGCCCTTGCGTTTTGTTTACATTAGGGGATATGAAATGAAGAAACTTGAAGTAGAACATTAAAAATGGTGGAAAGGTTTACCATTGGACATACGTTGGTAATCCAAAAATCAATGATTTAACATATATGAAAATTAAATTTTGATTATTACGTAAAAGGATTCAAATAACAACAATCATATCATAGTTATTTCGTATTGATCACCAATCGAAAGCTCTCAAATCCACTCTGGAAATGCATACCAAAATATTGAATAAAGTGATGTTGAATTTGTTCATTTCAAATATGTCATCCAAACCCTACCTTTGTCTCATTTGTGGACTTCTCTTGGACAGTTGGACTTCTAACTAGACAGTTGGACATCTAATTAAAGTATTCTGAACTTTATAATCATGGTTAATCTTTTTTGTATAATTATAACCTCTAAGATTCAAGCAATATATAATTAGTGAATATGCAAATTTATAATCTTAGTTTGTTCCCCATTGCATAAGAAATTAAGCGCTTAACCAGGTCAAGGATTTCTTGTAATGGTCTATTACCCTTTTAAATAAGGGATATTATCAATTATTTTAAAAATTAAAATATTAAACTATTCGACTATGCTTCATAGTTCTTACACACAAGGTTTTAAAAAATAAAAAATCATGCTTTAATTTTTTGGAAATTCCCAGCTCACCCACATTCCCATTACTGAGATTTTAAATGAACTAATTTAATTAGAAAATTGCAAAACATGTTGCTTATTATATGATTAACCCTTTAGGAAGTTGCATTTGTCGTTTAGTGAAGATTGGGAGACATTATTGCTTTGATGAAATCTAATAAGCGTGCTTAAGACAAAGCACAAAGGAACAAAAGCCCTCTAGCATCAATAATGAAAGACAAAGATCGATTAGGATGTGTGGATTACTACTAATTAGGAGTAGTAATTACCCTCGATTAGTGAGATAAATATATATATAGGGAAAAAAAAAATCGTGCAAGTTCATGAGTACTTGATAAATTTAGAAATGTTACATACTAGCTTTGATTTGATTTTGTTATTATTAGTACTAAAAAAAAACTCAGTTAAATGATTAGTTTTTGAGATTAGGCAATCCTCAATGAGAATCACTCTGGAATAGTCTTTTTTTTTTTTTTTTTGGTCAATCGATAGGATGATATTCATTGATAACAAAGGGATAACAACAAAAAGGCAGTCATCCCAGAAGAGAGAATATAACAACCACAATGGAGGCCTAAACACTAGGCCGAACATTCAGAACCTCACACAACCTAATGCGCAAAAACAGATGGAGAACATTTCCGATCAGCGCAACACTAGCATATATTGGCATAATTATAAGGCTGCTGATTTTGCCACTCCTTTTTTTGTTAACGCCACTCTCCTGCAAGTGTATTTTTGTGACGTTAAAAAATACACTTGCAGGGGAGTGACGTTAACAAAAAAGGGAGTGACAAAATCATTTCCCAATTATAATAGTATTATAGTAGCGCAAATATATCATTTGGCAGGGTTTCGAGATTATCGTAACGCGCAGTCCAAGGTTAGTGTCATAATTATTATACAGGAACAGGTTGTATCACAGTTAATACGCACGTCGTCTCCCATGGAGAAGCGATGTACAGTACAACAGCCATACAAGCAATTAAAGAATTTTTGAAAATAAAGGAGGGGTTTTAAGGTAATTATGGGTGGGATCACATGCTTCAAGCATGCTTTGATTCCTTTAAGAAAAGCTAAGTAAAAATGTGAGAGAGTGAGGAGAGAGAGAGAGGAGAGAGAGAGACTCCCCCACCACATGCTTCATTGGAACCATCAAATCCCAATTAGGAACAGTAATCCAAGACAGCATGAGGAAGATCCCAAAAAGTAATACAAAAGAAAAGTTTGGGTTCCCTCAATCCTCTATATATTTTTTTAATGGCCATAATGTGCGGAGATGATTCTAGATTAGGCCCGGTTCCAGAAACCTTCTTAAAAAAAAGCAGCTTATTTCACATTTTAAAACTCAAAAATAATGTAAATGAAAAATAATTTTTCAAAATTTTTTGCACCGTATTAAAGATCTCAATGAGATCTATCAAACAAGATCCATAGTGGTAGAAAAATTATTTGCGTAAGCACATGATTTTTGAGCTTGAAATTGCCTTCTTAAAAAATAAGTACTTATTTGGAGTTGCGGAACGGAGTAAAATTCTTTAGCTAGGTACATACCATTTTTCAGTTTTTTTTTTTCCCACATATTTTACGAATTAATAACATTTGTATCTTCAGAAGTACCATCTTGAGAGAGAGTACTGAGGAATGAAAAATCATTCGATAGTCCCATTGAGATTCGAACATGACACCAGCTAAAGAAAAGTCTTGGGCTACAGTATTTTTCTAAAGTCAAGTTGCACTTGCGGGCTAACACCGTCCTTTGGCTGAATAGCCTGAATTAAAGAAAAGTCTTACAATCTCTTTAGATGGCTAGAAATAGAGAGAAATGAATGAAATTGAGGAAAATCCTTTCACTTACTTGGATTACTAAAAATCATAAGAAATGATGAGAAGCGATGATAAATACGACGGGAAGAAAAATGATTTTTACTGACACATTTTGTTTCTCACCAACTTTAACTTCAGACGAGATTTCGAGAGAAATCGCAATCGTCTCTTTGTCCTTCCATTCTCACAATCCAAAGGGTCTGTTAGAACCCGACGACTGGCTAGCCCGGCCACTTGTTGGTTGGTTGGTTTCTTCAATCTTGATTTTCACTACACTATGACTCCAAGCCCTAAACCCCATACAAGGGGAAAACTTATAAAAATCCATATGCATGCTGGGTTACAGTTAGCTTGCCTTTAAAACAAGACATTTTCATGCCTTGGGCATTGCAAGTGTTACTTGCTTTTTACCTTTGTAGTAACACAAGAGAGCACAAAATAAAGTGACACTCACCTTCCAAGGAGAGGGCAATGGGGTTGAGTAATTTGAGGAGGAGGAGGGTAGAGTTGAAAAGCATAGGAAATACCAAAACATATGGGAAATTGTGGTTCTCTATGGAATTGGGGAAATCCATTTTCCACTTTTTTGATTAAATTACCTACTAATTGATTCAAAAAATTGCTTGGATTTTGGTCCTTTCTTCCTTTTTAGACCAGAGAATAGGGAAGCAAGAGAAGGAGATCAGGGGAGGTATATAGAATTTTGAATAGTGGGATTAACCTAAAATTAGAAGTCTTAGGCCTAATAACTAGGATTTAATCCAACTAATCTCTAGCTACGTACATGTAGTACCTCGTCCTACATATGATAGGTAATTATCGGGTCCGAATCCTGAAAGTAGCAACCTCAACTAGAAGTAGAAACAATTACTACTTCGTCATTCGCCTTGTCAGTTGAATTCGTGAAGTCTGATTAGTATCGGGCTTGAGGTCCTTCCATTAACACAAGTCCAACACTTTCAATTACCTTTAGTATTTTCTAAGTAGGAGTATTTCATTTCGGTAAACCTTAGCATTTGTTGGCAACTTAAATAGCCATTATCGTCACTTTCTCAGAAATACAAGAGAATTTAGTGCGAGCTAGCCTTACACATAGAGAAATCCGCGGAAAATCTTGTTTGCTTTTTCTTTGTGATTGGAATTTTTTTTTTTAGAATAAAGAGTATCCCGAGTCAACTTACGCGTTCCTCGGACTAATTCTTACAGCCCCTCTCAAAGTCTTTTCATATGCTTGTGCGTAGAGATGAGGTGGCCCCAAAAATTACTGAAAAATGAAGTTGAACTAGAAAACTTAAGAGATCGAGCAATCCCGTAAGTCCCCTGCCAATACCACCATGCTAACCCTTTGGGATTCGTGATTGATTTCTATTTTTGTTGTTAGTGCTACTTTGTTTGTGTCTAGTTTCTTGTCCAGCACCGGCCAATGAGCTATCAACTCACCATCATAGATAGCACCAAACATCAATTAGATGATGATCATTAGCCTTCAACCTTTAGTGGGACATGAAATTTCCATCAAATTGAAAAGACAGGATCCTCTATGCCAAAATTTTTTGTGTTTCTATGCCGAGAGATTTTTCGATTTAAAAATTCATACAATCTAACAATCCGAAAACACCCCGGCACAGAAGCACAAGAGTTTACAGAACTGAGGAAATCGAACCCCCAATTTAAAAGTACCCATAAGATCAAGTTTTTCTTAGAACTTCAAAATCACTAGAAATTAAGAAAGGGCCTTCAGATTCCAAACTTTTCAATATTACCAGTACAACCTAACCATTTGACATTCTCCATGGTATAATCCTACTACAAAACTGTGTTAGATAGTTGTGCAAATATACATTATACATACACATGAGATACCAAAGACAATTAGCCACTAAAATCCTACAACTATCGAACACTTGGGGCATTGACACATGGGGGGGTTAGCATGAATGCAACAATGGGTATTTTTGTCACTCCAATGCAAAAAAACTATATGTGCTCACACACAAGCCATAGTACATCTAGAGCTGGCAGTAATTTAATTACGACCGTTGATCTCGATCGGCATCGAGGTTGTCGGCCAATCTTCGAAAGACGATCGGCGCACCGTATTGTGGGTATAGGATCATCAAGACCGTTGGTGCGTGTTGATAACGCGGGGACAAGTGGAAGGAGAAGCGTTGCAACATTATCGCGATAGTTAGCTTCGCTTGTAGGATGGCTAGGTTTTGTCCGATGCAAGTGCGGACCCCAAGGCCGAACGGAATGAACGCCACGGGATGCTTCGCTGCACGGGCCACCCCATCGGAGAACCGAGCGGGGTTGAATTCATTGGCATCGTTGCCCCATATAGCTTGATCGTGATGAACGGCTAAGATCGGTATTAAAAGCTCGGTCCCGATCGGAATCTTACATCCCCCAAGCTCCACATCCGCTTTCGCCCGTCTGATTGTTGCCACAATTGGTGGATAGAGTCGCAAGACTTCATTGAGGATCATGCTCAGCTGCACACCAGATCATAATCGTTTACAGTTAGAATCTTTGTTAACAAAATTGCCCCTTCCCTTCACCATTTTGACAATCATGCCCTGTGTTTAATTTTTATATTGGCAACTTTGCCCCTACGAAATATATGTATTTTTAAAAGTATTTTGGGTGTCTGAATGGAATTTAGCCTCTTTTTGAGATGTCTAAAAATATATTTTCCAAAGTATCTACTTCTTTAATAAATAAAAAATCAGCATTTTTTTAACGCAAAACATTCTCTCCTCTAGTCTGTCTCAACTAGAGAAATCATTCAACATATATATTCATGTTATAAAACTAAAATAGAAATAGAAAAGTCCACTTATACAATAAAAGCAAAATCTTTTTGTTTACACATAATTTGCTAAAATTAGATATGTATTTTTGTGCTTCCCTATTTCTCTCGTCGTTAGGATTAAAACAAAAATATCGACAAAAGCCTAAAACCTCAAAAAATAAAAGAAACATATTTTTTTTCTTGAAAACCATGCTCTTAAGCTGTCCAAAATAACACACCACACATTGTCGCCGTAAAAACTAAACATATTTACAAAATAGCAAAATTGTTTTTAATAGCATGGCTTTTGAGCTCTCCATCTCCCACATTAGACCAAAAAACAAAGGGTATTTTTGTAAAATCATAAAACGACACAAACAAGGCAACAAAAACATGATTTTTGTATTTACCCAAAAAAAAAAAAACTCCCTCCGTTCCATAATGTTTGTCCAATTCACAAAACAATGACTTAAAATAACACAATTTTTGCAAGAAAAATTTAAAAATTTACTAGATATCAATGAGTTCTTTTAATTTATGGAAAAATTTTGAATTTTTTTTGAAAGAAAATAAATTATTTTTTAGTTCTCGTTTTGCGGATTGGACAAACATGTGATGGAGGAAGTATGATTTTTGTACATTTATTAAAGTATAAATGAGCTTACCGACTTAAGCTTGGCAATGTCATCTTTGGAGGGTATGTCACGTGGTCCACACACCTTGAGCACCTCATCACGTGCTAGTACCTGCCACTGCGGGTGCATAGCTAGCAAAACGGTCGTCCACGTCAGCAAATTCGACGTCGTTTGCTCCCCGGCGAAGAAGAAGCTCTTGCACTCCTCCGCGATGTCGTGCACCGTGATCTTCGACGAGGGAGAGGAATTCAATTCCGTCCTCGTACGGACGGATGATTCCTTCGTGCTCGCTTGAATCATGAGTCCCAGCAAATCCTTCGGCCCGTTCCCCACCCTTTCGTTGCACGAATTCTCCCTCCGCTTGTCAATGAGATTTACGAGAGATTTCTTGATTTCCTTGTCCAATTTCCACGACTTCATGTTTCTTTTCGTAGGCAGGAATCTATAACGAAAGTAACTAATTCTAAGCTTCATAGAACAAGTGACAACGTAATATAACATAACGTTTAATTTGAGACATTGGAGCAATGTGAAAATTTGTATGGACTAAATTACCTATAGCCGGGAATGAAAACCTTTTGAAATGCCTCGGATGCAAGCACCATTTGCTGCGCTTGTAGTCGGAAAATGGCTTTTCCGTCTTCGTAGCTGCTGCCAAATGCTGTTCGGGTGATGATGTCTTCAGTGAGGGTTTGGAACCATTCCGAGACTTCAACTTCCACCTCACCGGAATCTGACATTGCCACCCACTTCTCCAACATTTGTATCACACTTTGCGACGCCATCGGTATCAATAACTAGAAACAACAGTTAGAACTCAAAATTTAGCTACGAATTTTGCAGAAATCAAACAAGTACTAAACTCTTGGCTTTTTTTTTAGGGACTTACTTTAAGATTTTCCATGTGGAAAGTAGGAGTGATGATTTTCCTATGGTGAGCCCATTTTTCTCCTTTGAGACTAAGGAGTCCATCACCTTCAAGTTGTTTAATAAGCGGGTGAGCCTCATTTTTCTCGTAGAATTCGGACTTGGACGTGAAGATTTCTCGGATGAGGTCCGGGTCGGACACGGTGAGACGGACCGTGGGTCCGAACCACACCAGAAATGTTGCACCTGTGGTCAAGCACAGAGTCATGAAATGTTACAAGGTATCAACCTAGATAAATATGGTAACGATAGGGACTAAATCATAAATTAAATTTTTTAGGAAGATGCAGTCCCCTTAACAAGTGGGAATGCCCATAGGGCTTCAAGTAGTAAGTGTCCAATTACCCAAAAAAGGGCATGAGAAGGAAACAAGACAGACACAAAATTGAGAGCTCAAGGATAGTGGACCCTACAATGGCCAGAAAGAGAGAGAGAGAGAGAGAGAGAGAGAGAGAGAGAGAGAGAGAGAGAGAGAGAGAGAGAGGAACAAGACAATTCAAAAACATTCATACCACTAGCAAACACATAATCATTATCAGAATTTAAAGTCCCCCACAAAAACCAGAAAAAACCAGAAGGAAATCAGAAAAGGTAATGAAAGGTCCAAGGCCATGTACCAGTTGAAAAACTCAGAGCATTTTTTTCATTAAATTGTTTGGAAGAGTACAAATTAGAAATTACTAATTCCTGTGATTTTTTGGACAAGAAAAAAACAAATTTCTCTTTCCAAGCTAGCTAGGAGGGTCATAGTAAAAAAGAGGAAGGGTAAAATTGGAAAAAGAGTAAGAAAGGGAATGAGAAAAAGGGAGGAGAGTAGTGGAACAGTCTGAACTTTGATGGAAGTTCCAACATCTCATCTCAAGGCTACAAAGCTGAGATAAGGCTGTGAAAAATTTGAGATCTTCAAAAGTACAAACCTCAACTAAAAAAACCCATGATTGGTAAAAGGAATTTAAGTTGAGCAAACTCCAAGCCAAGTCAATACCCACATGAAAACTTCAATGAAGATCATCACCAACTCTCATAGAAATTAAAATAAAAACAACCACACCCCATAAATGAATCATTTATAGTAGGCTTTTGATCTCATTTTTGGGCACATATATATATATATATATATATAGATATAGATATATATTTTGTGTAAGTAGTTTTGAATGACTCATTTTCAAAGGTCCGCGTTGATAGTAGTTTCTAAATACCGTCACGCATTCGCCAATATTTGTCAATACCAACCGGTATAATGACATATTGTCAAACACTAGTATTAGAGATCCAGAATTCTGTTATGTATCGACCGATATTAAACAGCCTCTGCAGATTTCAAATTCTAGAAACTTTCTTGGGTAAAACAAAACAAAAAAAAAAGAGAGAGAGAGAGAAAAGAGAGTGATGTTAAAACTCAACCAAACTATTTTTTTTTTTTTTTTTGAATCTTGAACACAATTTTCAAGAGGCTAGACTCAACTCAACAGAACAGAGTTCAAGCTCAAACACACACACAAAAACAGAGGAGAAGCAGAGAAAAAAACAGAGCATATTCAAAAACAGAGAAGAAAGGAGTTGTACCATAGATTTTCCTCCAGTGATGGTAGAAAGAGAGGACTCTAGGCAGAATGTTGTGAGAGAAAGGCATGGGCTGAGCAGAGGCCTTCAACATTAAGCTCAGAAGCTCCTTAGCATTGCCCAAGAAGAATCTATAAGGAGGCCCTCTGATCCCTTGCTTCGAAAAATGCCGCTCGATCTTCCTAGGCCTCCACCAGAGCAAAACCAAGACCCTCAGCATAATCACCGCAACGATCAACAACACACCCATTACCTTCAGCAAGTAGAAGCACAGCTCCTCCATTTTTTTCCCCCGGTTTCAGCCGATCCCAATTTATCGGGACACGAAGCTCGGTTTGGTTTGGTTTGGAATCGAATGGCTTTCGGGGGGGGGGGGGGGGGTTAGAAAACAGAGCGTGAGAGGGTATGTATGTAAGTGTTTGTTGGAGCAGCTTTTCTCTTGTGCGCTTTCTTATCTTCTTTTTTTTTTCTTTCTGGGTTTTGTTTGTTATCAACTTGTTAGTGTGTTGGCTTTATAATACCGACATACTGTATTTGAGAGAGAGAGAGAGAGAGAGAGAGAGAGGAGGGGGATTGGCAAGGCCAACGGCGTAGGGGCCGCCAATGGGAATTATGAGGGTCAACGAATTAGTTATTTTAATTCTTGGAATTTTTTTTTTGTTAAAGACGAGGTTGCCCCTTGTCTTTTCGTTGTACAGTAGTACTCTTATCCCTCAGAATCTATTTTTGGTGATTCGGGGAAAAAAAAAAGAATCTATTTTTGGCTTTTGTACCGAGGTAAGAAAGAAAATGAGGAGATTTCTACATCTTTCTCTGAACGGAATCTTAAAACTCTTTTTTCTTGGATCTGGGGATGCTGCCGAGCAGGTGTAGAGCGGTCAATTCAGTCGTTTATCTCGGTACGGACGGCTCGGATTGAAGCTAAGTATATACAAATTTAAACTATCCATTGTTTGGTTAAGATATGAGTCATCAATTACCGATATGAGTGGCCGGATCGGCCGCTCTTCACCGCTCACATTCCCTTGTTCCTTGTAGTTATTTTTATTTACCTATGCAAAACAATAATTATCTGGAAGTTGAGAATGAAAAAAACAGTTACACCATTGCCATACCTAATTCTTTTTCAGCAAAATTTTTACTACTATTTTTTTTTTTAAAGACTGTCTTTCGAATTACAATTGTTGTGGCAACAAATAGATTATTATAGCTTTAAGTTTTGTTTTTAACTACAGATTTTCGATTCCAACACAAGTACATAAACGTTCAATTGTCGTAGCTATGAAATTTATGGTCAATATATAAAGTAAAAGCTATATTGTACTAGTGATTTTTTTTTTTTTGTTTTGATCCGCATATCGTACTAGTGATTTGATGCTCCTTTAAAACGTGACATTTCTTGGAACAAAGAGTTTAACTATTCTTGAATGGAAGGGCACTTTGGTAATGGGAAAACCATAGTATAATCTTTTTTTTTATTTATGCTAATCCTACAATTTAGGTGCAAGGGTATCTTCGTCACATTATTGTTATTATTTTTAGAACCCTGTCAAATTTATGATCTGACAGAAGGGCATGAGATGTATGCATATAGTACTTATATTGCTTGCTTATATTTATTCGGCTGATTATATACTTTTATTTGGAAGTAAGGGAGGCAAAAACAAAACCTTCACTAATGAAGACAATTTTTTTTTTCTTTTTTGTTAAATAAAATTTGAGATTACTTTTGATTCCAAATGAAACATGAAGGACTTATGAATATTGAATAATGATGCTGAAAGTTTTTGAAACTAATCCAATTGCGAAATCATTAGTGTTTTTATAGTTATCGATATTAGAACAAAATTTATAACCATTACAACAATATTTTAGACGGTCCATGAATTTATAGGATCAAAATACAGGAATCGAGTTATTTGCACGTAGCGTTCGGTTTACGGCTACATCCAAAGAATCTTTCATAGTCGCTCAGCTATCTCTTCATTTCTTGCCGTATCTGTTGATTTTATCACACATTTCTTACCTATTATAAAGTTATTTAAGGTTTTGCACTCTACGTGAACAATAATGATGAGTTAGGCCAAAGGACGATGGTAGCCCGCAAGTGCAACTTGACTTCAGAAAAATAATGTAGCCCATAAGTGGTGATTAGTTTGGCTTTGTCCAAGTTATCTGTAATGAATTTCGTTGTGTAAGTGCTGTTGGGCTTTATCAATACAATACCTTTCACTTTTGTTAAAAAAAAAAGAAATTTATGGTTAATATATAAAGTAAAAGCTATATTGTACTAGTGAATTTTTTTTTTTTGATCCGCATATCGTACTAGTGATTTGATGCTCCTTTAAAACGTGACATTTCTTGGAACAAAGAGTTTAACTGTTCTTGAATGGAAGGGCACTTTGGTAAGTGGGAAAACCATAGTATAATCTATTTTTCTTGATGCTAATCCTACAATTTAGGTGCAAGGGTATCTTCGTCACATTATTGTTATTATTTTTAGAACCCTGTCAAATTTATGATCTGACAGAAGGGCATGAGATGTATGCATATAGTACTTATATTGCTTGCTTATATTTATTCGGCTGATTATATACTTTTATTTGGAAGTAAGGGAGGCAAAAACAAAACCTTCACTAATGAAGACAATTTTTTTTTCTTTTTTGTTAAATAAAATTTGAGATTACTTTTGATTCCAAATGAAACATGAAGGACTTATGAATATTGAATAATGATGCTGAAAGTTTTTGAAACTAATCCAATTGTGAAATCATTAGTGTTTTTATAGTTATCGATATTAGAACAAAATTTATAACCATTACAACAATATTTTAGACGGTCCATGAATTTATAGGATCGAAATACAGGAATTGAGTTATTTGCACGTAGCGTTCGGTTTACGGCTACATCCAAAGAATCTTTCATAGTCGCTCAGCTATCTCTTCATTTCTTGCCGTATCCGTTGATTTTATCACACATTTCTTACCTATCATAAAGTTATTTAAGATTCTGCACTCTACGTGAACAATAATGATGAGTTAGGCCAAAGGACGATGGTAGCCCGCAAGTGCAACTTGACTTTAGAAAAATACTGTAGCCCATAAGTGGTGAAGAATCAATATAGAAATGCCAAACAACTACTCGAATACTCGATGTAAAATCCTCTTTTACTCGAGAATTCTAAAACTAGGGTAGAACAACTTTTTTCTTATATGTACCAATGACATTGCCTATTGCCTGATTGTAGTTTTGGACGGTGATTATTTGATAGCTTTTTCACATCAACTTTAGATAAGGTAACAGACATCGGAATTTTTGTTTGTCGGACCTAAGAAAAAGGAAAAAAAGGAGTGAAAAGGAGATGGATCAATGTTTTGGTAAATAGATTCTTACTTGTTCCCAAAAGATGGTTTTATTTTGGAAGGGTAGCTAGAGAGAGGGGAGGCACAAAGGGGGGGTTGTTACTTTTGGAATGTTGCTCTTAAATTTGGTCACATGGGAACAAAGGCTGTCTATTTAAGGGTTCCTTTCTATAGTTTTGGTGGGGAAATATGGTTTGGGTTGAGCCAACAATGAGTGCCCACTCAAGGGCAACTGCCCCCTAATCTTGTCTTAATAGACCCAGGACATGTTTGGGCCTTGTGCCCTTCATGGGTCCTACATCTCACACAGCAAACTTTCAAGGAGCAAAACTAACTAGGCCTCAATTTTCAGCTGAGGGGCTAAATTGTCCCACTTCAAAAAGCCCTCAAAAAAGTTCGGACAGGTGATGTTGCCAACCATTTCCTGTGGAGCGGTGACGAGCGATTGATCTGGCCGTTCATCTCGGCACGATCGGATCGGATTGAATTTGAGCCCATAAAAATCTGAACCGTTCATTTGATCGGAATCAATTCAAGCCGTCGATTGCCGAAATGAATGGCCGAATCGGCGGCCGCTCGGCACCCGCTCTGCAGGGAGATGCTCGGCACTATCCCCAATCCAAAAAGGTCACCTTTGTGCCTATAAAAATACCATCATTACGTATGAAATTTGTGCAGTTGTGGAGTAGTATTTTAGAAGAATACTAATTTTTATATAGCTTATTTGATACAGTAAAATATACCAATTTAAATTGATCCAAACAGTAGAAGTTCAAGGGAAAAGGGAATATTAGTGTAGCTGTGAATCAATGCTAATGATAAAACAAATCTTCACAGGGTGGAGCCATGTGCCCTACACAATAGGGCCTACAGATCTTAAAAAAGATCATGGGTACAAAGCAATGAAATCCAATATTAAATAGTACAAAAGAGAATTATCAATTAGAATATCCTGTTGATGATGAGCACAGGCCTAGTTTTTTTTTTTTTTTTAAACCAAAACTACTTGGCATTATAGGCTACTCCATTTTTTTTTCTTTTTTGTTTTGTTCTCAATCAAATTGTTATTCGCCTCTGCTAGTTTTGCGTCAAGCTTTTATGAATTATTGATTTGTCTCGACGAGAAGAATTTGAAAAATAAAAAATTGGGACTTTTACCCCCCATTGATTTGTCTCGACGAGAAAATTTTGAAAAATAAAAAATTGGTATTCCCCCCCCCCCCCCCCCCCCCCCCCCCCCCCCCCTCCCTTTTTTAAATATTCTAGCATAAAAAGTTGAATAAGAAAGTCAAGTTGACTTTTTTTTTTTTTTTTTGAAACTAGACCTCAATATTAGAAGATGTGACTAAGAATTTTCCCTCCACTATAGCCATCCGTTTAACTGGGAATACCATTTTTGTTTTTGGTTTTAGATTTTTTGTGTTCGTATTTCAAAAGGAATGGGTCCTCTCCGGTCCCCTTTGATGATCGAATCGATTCACTTTTTAGATCTCGTTGGAAACATTACCTGTGCCACAAATCATGGCCATATGATTTTGATCAATATAATTCCAAAATAAATTTATCTACAAACAACGATGCACACTACATGAGAACCCATTTTATCATCGTCCGTATCTAAAAATGAAGGGTTTCTGCAAACATTGGTTATTGAACCCAATGGATGTGATTTTTTTTTTTTATAAGCAATGCAAATTATTTTTTAATGATTATCGGCGCGCTAAAGAAGTGGACAACTTCGATCACAGACTTGAGCTTAAGAAAAGCCCAAAATGCAATGCAACAAGACTGTCAAATCCTTTTTCAGACTCAAATCAATATAAACGTTTTACACCTTCCATCTCAAAATGAGGGCAGACTTGGCACAACGGTAAAGTTGCTCCATTGTGACATGGAGGTTACCACGGGTTTGAGTCGCGAAAACAGCCTCTGTGTTTGCAAGGGGTAAGGTTGCGTACATCAATTCTTTCCTAGATTCCGCAATGACGGGAGCCTCGTGCAATAGATTTGCCCGTCTCAAAATAAAAGGACCAAATTGTTAGACTCTTAAAAATTTCTCTGCTATTATAACAGAAGGGCAAGAGGACAAACTGAAATATGCAATCACCTTAGAAGGGCCTGGAGTTTTCGAAAATGACCAAAATAATCCACCCAAAAAAGCCTGCTGGTGATGTATAGCAGTAGCTTTATTTGAACAATTTTTTTTATTTTTTTGGAACAGCAGTAGCTTTATTTAAATATTGATCAATTTCTCTCAAATTTCTCCTTTCCCTCATGTCAGATTATAACAGAAAAGCTGCAGATCGGTTGCACTTTGGAGGGGAGAAAATAGCACACCATTTGTCAGTTTCTTAGAAATGGGGTACCAACTGGATTTATGGTGCTCATTTAGAGATTTCTTATTTCAAGCAATTTCTTATTCCTTTGTTATCTTTTTGTTTTCTTACTTTTGTTTTTGAGTGATGAAAGAGAATCAATTTCGATTAGGACGATTTGATTAATCTGAGAAGCCAATCGGAAAGAATATCAGTAGGGTTTTGCGCCCTTCTCGAGTTCAACAAAGATGACCGGAGTTGTTCATTTTGTTCAAAATGTTTAGTTTAGAGTCCCTATAAAAAATTAGCTCAACCGGATGTCGGTAAAGACGCTTACAAAACATCCAACTTTGCTTCAGAATTCAGGCCTAAATTTTGAAGCAAAATTAGATGTTTCGTAAGCGCCCTTACTAACATCCGGTTGAGCTGATTTTTTGTAAGGACCCTAAACTAAACATTTTGAACAAAATGAACGGTTCCAATCATCTTTGTTGAACTTGAGACGGACGCAAAATCCTGCTGTGCGTGCTGCTGTACATGTTTGTCTGTACCTGTAGCAGCTCTCGAAGCCAATACACCTAAACAGAAGATAAAAAGGGACTTCTTAGCACAATCATGTGCGGCTCGAGTACACGTACGTCTAAATATGTGCAAGAAGCAAGCCAATCGTTGAGAATAGAGCAATCTTGCACCGAAATTGTGGAGTCCCACATCGGGACTTCAAGTAAATATGATAACGCCGACGAACTACTATTATCCTGAGGTTAATTTTTTCAGGAATGCGGTGAGCAAGTCAGCTGGAACGGATTGTTACAAAAACCGGCCGGAACATATATGGGAAGGTTATTGGAAGCTACGCAATTCTTGATTAGGACCTCCGTACCAGATTCAATGAATACCGGAGAAAGAAGAGCACGGCCTAACTCCTAGCGTGTGAAATTAGGAAAAACTAGGAAATTAAAGAAGCTAATTTTCTTGCTTTCTTGTCAAGTTAGTTAACGAGAACAAGAAATTATAGGGATTCTCCATACAATTTTGGACAAGTGACTAAGGAAGAATGTTATTCCTTGATTTATCCATAAAAAGAATGTTATTCCTTCAAGGGGACACGGGGAATTTGTAGTGCAGGGGTGCATTATACAGGGGTTTAGTGCGCAATTCAAGTCTGCTAACGGGTCTAGAGATTTTAAAAGAGACTCTCGGATTGTGCGCTAAACTCCTGTAATGCATCTCGGTACTACAAGATCCCCGATTCACAAAATTATGACTCCATAGTAATAGTAGATGAAATTGAAGAGAGTAAACGTCATTGCTGAATGTGCACACCATGGATTACAAAATTATTGCAGGCATGAAGGCAAAGATTTTCTTACCAAAAATGTGGTGGGCTATAGGCTTCAATTATGAACCCTCCAATGTCAAAGGTGAGTAGTCCATGGAATGGAAGCAAACTAGGAAATCAATCCAAAATCATCAAAAGAGGATTCATTGCATTTGCATGAGATGACCCAATTAAATATTGGAAAATTAAACTCAAACAACAAGTGGAAGTGAATTGATTACCCAACCAATTTTGGGGAATCTTAGAATTGACATTGAGCCATAAAGTTGGACCCATTTTGTCAAGGGTTGGGAGAACTTGGAAAGTGAGAGAAGGATAATCGTTAGTCAACAAGCTAGAACATACAGTGAATATGGACATCTGATTAACATGTATTTTAGGTCAATGGAGTGTGGGCTTTGTCTTAATTAATGAGTTTCCCGAGTTTGGTTTTTTGCCAAACTTTGTGCCTTGTTTGGATTGGTGTTTTGAAAAATTTTGGGTTTGGTTTTTGGGGTAATGAGTGTAGAGAGAAATTAGGGTAATGATTGGAGACAGAGATAATGAGTGGAGAGAGATAGAGAGAAATGAGAATAATGATTGGAGATAGCGGTAATAAATGAAGGGAGAAATGAGAGTAATAATTAGAAGTAGGGATAATAAGTGTTTTTTTTGTTGGAATTTTTTTTCCCAAAACACCATCCAAACAAGGCACAAGATTGGGTCTCGGATGGGCATATGATTACCCTTAGTGTTGTAGACCACTTGGTTCTCGGGCTAAGGTTTTGATGTCTTCATTCCTTATTTCTACTAATCCTTGTAACAATTTCAGAGACTAATGAAATTTTTTTGCCTTTAAAAAAAAAAAAAAAATTTCCTAGCAAATCTCACCACTATAAATTCTATCAAATTGTCATGTAGCACTCCTTTGGAGTGTGAGGCGTTGGAATAACTAACATCCTATCATCTGAATTTTTTTTTGTGATTGGTGACTTGGTGTAACCAGTTTGATTGGTGTAAGTTTGTGTTATGAGTGTCAAAACTTCTATATAAGTTACCTCTGTCAGACTCATAATAGAAATGAAAGTTCCATATATAGATTCGTAAAAACAAGACAAGAAAAATGATTAGGTTTTTTTCCTTTGCTTCAAAAATATAAGAGCTTAACAAATGTTGACTCTGTCCTGATTTGTTTGTCTTTTTTCACTATTTGGGACCCCCTACAAAATTATCTATATGTTTCAATTTATTATGGTTTTTATATGCGATATGGATCTTATTTGATAGATATTAATTAGTCCTATAATATGACATTTTCAAAATTATATAAAATTATTATAGATTGTGAGATATAGGCAATGTTTTGAGGGCATGTATATCAAAATTAGACAAATAAATTGGAAAGGAGGGAGTAAACACTCCAAAAAATTTGTATATGATATGTACTTTGTATTTTGAGTCACAAAAATTCGTAAAACACAGATTGCATGAATGAACACCAAAGCATTTACTCCCTCCGTCCCTTTTTAAATGTCCTGTTTCGTAATTCCAACTTATTAAAAAGACATCATCATTATACCTTTCACATCAACTTTTTCCTCCACTTTCCCTACTTACCCATCATCATTACACTTTTACTCACTAACTTTTCAAAATGGAATCTACTTTTAGGGACAAAATAGACAATTTACCAACTTTTACCTACTAACTTTACAAAATGGACACTTATTAAGGGACAGCCCAAAATGAAATACTGGATTGTAATAAAAGGACGGAGGGAGTATATATTAGTGTACCCAAAAAAAAAAGCATTTCTATATTAGATCACATAAATAAATTCATAAAGAAAATCAGAGAAATTTATAAATAATACTACAAAAATTCATAAATTTGAGCAATTCTTTTACCCAAATATTCATAAACACCACCATACAAATTCATAAATACCATCTCAAAAATTCATAAAATAAACCACCACAAAAATCATATCTTGGGGTACAGATTTGTAAAGGGTGTAACGTACACCAACAAATGAAATGAGCCACAAAGATCCATAAAAGTAGCCTTGAAGTTTGTAAAATGAGCCGCAAAAATTCATAAAAGAGGTGTACGTACTGAATACCTTTCCTTTAACTTTTAGTTGGGCGAATCAGATCTCCTTGATTTTTTTGGTCCTACATTCAAGTGAATCTGATTCATCCAATTTGAGCATCGACCATCATCGTGTATCATGTATTTTATCGTGTATTCTCTTAAAATCAATTTTTAGAGAATATGTTCAATAATCAAAACTCCTGCTCACGGCCCCTAATGGATTTTCTATATCTTTTTATCTCCGCTCATTACCCAAAACACCCTCCTGCAAAATCCAAACCGAACATGCTTAGAGTCGATTCAGTACAGAGAGAAATATGATTCCGATTTTAACGAGATTTCTTTCACGCAATCAACGGTGTGACGGCTCTTACCAATTTGTCACTACTCCAAAAGGCTGCCACGTTGCATCCAATCATTTTTATGGGGTTCCCTTTCATCTTGTCCACATTATAAAAGAGCCCCCCCCACCCTTCGTTACATCAACTCAACCCCCAGATCCAGCTTTCATTTTGGTTTCTTCTCCCCCCTTTTGGTTTTGTCTTGTTTGTTCTTGTCATAGATAAAGGACCACAAAAGAAAATACTCCGTATATATGCCCTTGAAATTTCCACCGTTTCTACCTTTTTTGGTGATAGTTTTTAGGCAGTTCTCAAGGGAATTACGTTTAGATGCTAACCCGCACCTCGTCTCGTCAACTCAAATAAGTAGCCTCGATCCTTATCCGCTCCATAAATTTAAACTTACGGTCAGGGATGCAGCCAGGGAGGGGCCAGTAGGGGCGGTCGCCCTTGCAAGGAAAAAAAAAACACACTACTATTATATGTAAAAATAAATAAATTCCCATGAAAGTATATAGGTTCGCCCTGTGTAGAATTTTGAATATATATATATATATATATATATATATAATAGTAACCTTTGAAATACGAGGATACCAACATTAATTACTAAAGGCTAAGGGTTAAAATATAACAAAATATAAAACTAAAGGGTTAATATTGTGAATATATTCAAGTAATAAACTTTCACCTTTCGTTAGATGAGTTTAGTATTTTACAGTTTTATTTTTTATTTTTACTCTAAAACCTCAATGGCATACCAAACTCCCTCCCTTTCCCTTGGCACAAACATCCCCAATTGTTAAGACTTCAAAGGCAATTTCGAAAAAATAGCAACGGATGAGAAGGAATTTTGGAAACCCTTATTAATTTTGGTGAAATCTAAGTTGTAGGTATGTCTTTCCCCAATTGTTGTTCTAGAATTCTAATTCTTTGTTTTTTGACTGGTAAAATTAAGTAACACGAAAGCCCTTGGACCGAATTTGTCCTGTTGTAATGAATGAAAAAAAAGATGATGAAGAATAAAAAAAAAACAAGACACATTCATCAAGATCGATCCCATTAATTAAACCGATTTATGTATTTACGTTACTTTGAGTTTTAATGTATTTACGTTATTATACATGTGTATTTATATTTTTTTTCTCGCATGTACGATCGCCCTTGCGTGGTGAAATTCCTGGCTCCATCCCTGGAGTTACGGTGATAGTTGGTAGATGAATGTTTCTTATTTTTCTTTTGTGAACAAGTGATGATTGCATCAGTATTGCAACAGTTTTGATTCGTTGGCCTCATCGGGCATGTCCCCAAAAAATGGTTGTCCAGATGCTCGTCTGGTCGACCAAACCTTACAATTTTCCCACCTTGGATTGATAGTTTGTAGTTTTCAAAGAAATTACTTTTAGATGCGAACCTGCCCATCACCCCATCAACGAGCCTCCCCATCCGGACAAACAATTTAAACTTTGGGCCGGGTGGCAAATGGTAGATCACAGATGGATGTGTTTTTTTTACAGATCAAACCGTACTTTGATAATGCAGTTGGCCCCATGACTTGTCCTCAGAAATGGTTGTCTAGATACTCATCGATCTGGTCGACTAGTCCTTTGTAATTTTCCCAACTTGCATCGCAATGTCCTCCTTGTGCTTTCATAGCCAAGTCACGTCTTCGGCTAGTTGCGCCAGAGCCCACTCAAGGGGATTGGGTTTTGCTCTGATGCCACTCGTAACGACCGATCAATACTTACCTACTGGCCTCACTCAAGGGGATTGGGTTTCGCTCCGATGCCACTTATAACGACCGATACTTACCTACTGGCCTCGTGGACCCAAACGAGAATTCTCAGAAACTCGATCGGTCCAAGGATTTAGTAAACTCGAGCTGGCAGCTAGTAAGCTAGTAGACTGGTGTCTTGTACTTACACCTGTTTGTTCATATGCTCAATCGGGTGACTGATCCTTACACATTTGTTGTAGTACTCTAAAATCCATTAATTAGACGCTGTGTCAAGATGCGATGATGAATTTGATGGAGCAAGAGGGCGGTCGATTTGGTTGTCCATTTCGATAATGGACGGCTCGGATAAAATCCAAACAATAGATTATCCAAATCAATAGGAGCTCGAATTATCTGCTTTTAACATTGTTTTGTCTCCTCCTCACCACTAATTTTGTCGGGGTAATCTTTTGTCACTTAAATTTATAAAAGTTGACATGATCTTGATTTTATAAGTCTGTCACACATCAATTTACCTTTTTTTGAATCTGACACATCAATTTACCTTCAACTCACCAAAGTTACTATAAACTATTTTTAACTCAAATATCAATCGGAGCTTGTTTGTGAGTATAATAGTGGGTGTGCTACAAGAATGTACATATCATGATTAAGGTCACATTGACACATGCAAAAGTTGGTAAACAAACAAAAAAAGGAATTTAATTTTTTTTTTTTTAAAGGTTTATGTTTTTGTAGTAGTAACTTATTTGGAAGTACAACGAACATAACCACCATGCAAGAGCATACACGTAGCCAATCCGTACTCTAAACGAGGTCGAAGTGAATGGGAGATTATTCAATGTTCTTAGAGCACCGCCAAATGATAACTCCTTAACCGATTTGTGGAGCCCTAAAGCACCGTGTATGTGGCGGTGCTCCAGAGTGATTAATAATTTTGCCTCGTGAATTGAGAGGGTCAGTGCTCTCACTTTTTCCAGTTAAATCCACAGGGTTTTTTAATTACATTTCACTACCATCTATGATGACCACTTTACCTTTTTCCACCTTCCCAAGATTACTTACACATGAAAAATATTCCACAAATTATAAACTAATATTCCCCACCAGAACCCCCAAAAAAACTAGTATTCCCCATTACAGATTTTATTTATTTAGTAATTTAAACGTTAGGTACTGCATTTTCATGCCCCTGTTTTGTCCCTTTAAAACCATCCTTGTCTATGAATGTCTCTTCCCAACGGTCATGTCTTCTTAAGGTTCTAATGAAAACAAAATTCTCAAATCTCTCTTTCACCCCTTGGTTTTGCTTAATTTATTGTTGACAAAAGTACCCTTCATTGGTTTTTCTTTTAAGGAAAATGTTGAGATTGTTAAGAAGTTCTTAAAATTATATTGTATTTATAAAAACGTGGATAAAATAGGTAAAAACGTTTATAAAAACGTGTTGTAATAGCATCTCCACTCCTTACTCAATTTTTTATCCAAAGTTGAGTAAAAATTTGGGTAAAAACTTGATTTGGTATGAAGCAATCCAATGGGCAAATGCAAATCTAGGCAAAAATTTGAGTAAAGGTTTCATTAATAGCATAGTTGTAAATTTGAGGGAGAGAAAATAGCCTTCAAAATTTGAGTAAGGATTTGGTTTAAACCAAATTTGGGAAGAAATTTGGTTCAAACTTTAATTTGGTATGAGTTTGAGTAAGGAGTGAAGTGGTGTTTTGGGTGATTTTTACTCAAATTTGAATAAGGAGTGGAAATGCTCTAATGGGCACAACCTATATCTTATTATCGATTAATCTTTCATTAGGGGCACCTTTTCTCCAGCTCTTAATCCTCGCTCTCGCAAATTTAACTTGGTAAATTAGAATATTTTCAAAAGACATTTTTATGCTTGCGTGCTTCTCAGAGTATGCTCACACTCATGCTCGTGCATGATATGACTTAAGGCAGTTTAAAAGTGTCGTTATTGCGTCAGGCCATGCCTGAGTTAGGATGAAAAATATCGATTGCCTTGTGATTTACTCGTGTTGTACTTGTTAGACAATTAGTTTGGCTTTGTCTAAGTTCTTTATAATGATCTCCATTTTGTAAGTGCCGATGAGCGTTTATCAATACAATCTTCTCACTTTTGACCAAAAAAGAGAGTATGTATAGCCCCTCCATCCCATATTTTTTTGTCGTTTTCAGCAGTAATGTCTTTAATCAAATCAATAAATGATACATTTTGTAAATTTTAATTAGGGAATTGATTTTCACACTCCCTTTTTTACCATATACGTACACTCCTTCTTCTTTTTTGTCCTTATTCATGTGAATTTACATTTTCCCCCTTTCATAAGTTCACTTTTTCACACATTATGGGGCAATAGAGTAAATTCACACCAAATAAAGACAAAAAAAGGAGTGTACATGGTAAAAAAGAGAGTGTAGAAATCTATTCCCTTTTAATTATTGAAAGATTTTCTACCAATCAAAAGAACTGAAAGAGAATGGTCCAGCAAAAATTTAAAAAATCCACCTATATTATTTATTGATTTAACTAACACATTATTAGTTCAATTGGTGCTTAGCTATAATTAGTACTACATGAGCCCACGTGATCATGTGGTGCACATGTTACTCACGCGAGGGTGCTAGCTATTGGCAAAGGCTAACGTACATGGTATCTTGACATCAGGCCAATATACTTGGAAGAGACAATGCATTGTGCTAACTCTTTCACCTAATAAAATGTACGTTGTACTTTCTCCTACAATCTACTATTGGTTCTCCAAGGACGCACCATGAGGATCCGGAGATGCTGCAAAGCAGCTCCTTGTAGAACATTGCAGGGCGCATTCGGACTGTGCAAAAGTGTTTTTAGGTGTCTGGATTAAAAACGAACTCTTTTGTATAGGAAAAAAGTTAACTATTCCCTAACTCTTCTCTGGAATAGTTCGTTTTCGATCCGGACCATTGGTTCCAGGGATAGACGGTCTGGATACGCCCTGCTGGGTGCTCTACAGAGAGCGGGTCCCACACAATGATCCTCCTAAACTAACCCTATACCTAGAGTACATGTGCTCTCTTTTATGGTTTTTGATGCATCTTTTTGGTGTTTTTTTTTTTTTTGTTTGTGTTTTTGTGTTTCGGTTTTCCAAGCGTTTGAGATGTTAGTTGATTAGTATGTTAGACAAGAATATCAAGATATATATAAGATGTTTCTTTGCGAAATGTGGATCCGCCGCTGCTACTTAAAGCATCTGCATTAGGATTGCCTCTTGCCATTTGGGGGTAGAATAGCGAGCAAAAGTTTAAAAATATGAGTTCATCAGTCTCGCTACTGATTTGGAGCAAAATAAAATTTCTACAAGTCACAAACCATTCCAACGAGGCACTATTCATGGGCCAGGAAGTATTTTACTGTTTTTCCAGAGAGTGAAGTTAGAGAGAGGGAGGGAGGGCTTTGGTATGGTGCCTTTTTTTAGAATAAAAAACAATATTTTTAAGGGAATGAGATAGTTTTAATATAGAGAATATGATGCAGTAAACATTTTAAAAGTAAGTAGCTAAAGTAATAAAATTACTTTTTAAGGTGTAAATTGGTCCAAAATGTAGAGAGGCTGATACGGATACTCTTACCGCGGGAAAACCGAATTCATAGGTAGGAAGAAAATTAATAGGACTAACGCTAATGGCCGTCCTCTCATTTGAAGGGTCAAGCTAGCTAGTTAGGTGTATCGGCTCGGGAATAAATTGAAATGCTCACGAGTCTTCCTCATTCTAGTGTTATATATGTTGGAAATATTAGAGTAATGGTGATTGAAGTTGGGTGTCCGGAGGGTCTCTACAGGCAACCAGAAGTTCTCTCATGCGCGTTCATCGTATTCAGACGTGTTTTCAGATTCTCAAGTTCATCGTATTCGTGTTCATCGCAGTCTTTGAAATCCTCTTTGTTGGTCCAAAAGCAACAAAGACTAATTACGAGAATAAAATTAAAAAAAAACAATAATTGCAACAAATTGAGCAAGCTCTAATCAGATCAACACAACAAATTGAGCAGGCTAAAACATAATAGAGATTAAGAGCCACAATAAGGTAAATACCCAACTTCAATTGTAAGGCACGAAATCCAATGCAATGATTAGTCAATCAATTACTCTAATTAACTATATATATAAAAATGATCTAACCAGATTAGTCATGCAATTTAAATATGCCAACATAAAATAAAGAGGGTAGGGAAGAGAGAAATCGAGCGCAAAGATTTATAGTGGTTTGATCCGTAACTTCACGGCCTAATTCACTTTCCAAGTGTCTAATTCGGGATTTGTTGCACTATCTCTAATAGTTACGATTCTTCTAGCTTCAACCTTTACAACGAGCAATCTATCCCCAATTGCTACGCCTAATTTTGACTCCAGTGCTAGCCACACCTAACCCAACTACTTTTGACTCCGGTGCTAGTAATACCTAACCCTCAAATGATTTTCTCTAAAATCACTCACAAATTTTTAGAGTTTTTGACATTTTCTCGAATGAAGTTCAAATAAGTTATGGTCATCTCGTTCATCAACTTATAATTAATAATTGAAATTTGAGCTACTTGAGATCGAATGGTAATTTTCTAGATTAAAGCTTATTTGAGATCAATCCATCTCAAGCCAATGTTAAGAATAGTTTTATAAATCTTTAAACTTTTAAAACAAATATAATTCATTGCTAGATTCATTTAGCTCGTTTTTTTATGGTACCTATACTGACGACACACATGAAAGGACTTCCCCGCGAGGGGACCCAAATCAATGGACACTTTATTTGGTGATGCTTCAAACCTCACCCTCCAATCCCCTTCCCCAAGGATGGTATCGATCGACTACGATTTGTTTGAATTAAAAAAAAATCTAAATCAATGGACATTTTTGTCCTATTTTTTTCACCAGCCGTTTGAACCATTTTGGTAGCCATAGCAGTCAATGATTCTTGAATTTGCCAAACTTTCCTTGTCCATTAATACTCCAATATTCGTCTTCCATTGAGAGCCTTTGCATCCAATAAAAAAAAAATGATGTTTACTGAAATTTTAATTTTTGGATGCTGCTATTCTTTTTTCTTTTTTTTTTTTTTTTTTTCTGTTTAGCACTTGAATTTGAAGGTTTTTTTCCCCAACTTTTTTGTTGGTTAGGATATATCGGTCGTACTTTAGGCCATCCACAGTGGCATAATCAAAAAAGAATAATCAAAAGTTGACACATCAGCTTTTGATTATTCACTTAAGAGGTTGCTAAGCTTAACAATGTTGAGATTCACAATGGTCACTTCTAGTCTATAACCAAAATAAGGGGTCTACTACAATTTCACTCTCTCTCCTTTGTTTCCCACCATTCACTTCCCTCCATTTACTGTTTTTTTGGGCAAAAATATATTAATTCCCTCTTTTAATTTTGGGAAAAAATCGGTGACTTTCTTCCCTCCTATTGTGAATTTTTTTGGGGGGGAAAAAAATAGAAACGGGAAAGAATAGTGAAATACCTTAATCTGGCGACGATGGGTTGAATTGTAGATGATCGAGAGATATGAGCTTCACTTTTGGAGGAAAAGAAAGAGAAATAGTTTGTGGGTGAAGTGAAGAAGATATAGAGTAGCCGAAGAAGGGAAGAAGAAAATACCAGTTGAAACACGTGTGTATACAAATTTTGGAACTAGTTAACTTATGTGATGTGGGTTCCACAAATTTTGATTATTGAAAAAGGTTGCTAGTTTTGGTTATCCAAAGCCCAAAATTTGATTATTTCTAAGGATGTTGCTAAGTTTGATTATACCACTGTGAGCCATTTTTTACACCAACATTGTTAACTTTAAAAACAATTGACTTTTGATTATACCACTGTGGATGGCCTTAGTTCCAGTACTCTTCTTCTATTTGTCGTTCGATTATGGCTATATATTTGAAAAAAATCCGATACTCGCACGAAGGCGGGTTTGGTGATTTGTCCAATATCCACCTTGGGAATTGGAGTGGCGATAGTAAATGATCTCTTCAATAGGGATTGATTGGGGAATAAGGTCCTCGATCCATACTTTACCTGTTGCTATTTCTAATTGTGGCTACTTGTGTTGTACTCCCTCCGTCCCTTTATTACAATCCAGTATTTTATTTTGGGCTGTCCCTTAATAAATGTCCATTTTGTAAAGTTAGTGGGTAAAAGTTTGTGAATTGTCTATTTTGTCCCTAAAAGTAGATTCCATTTTGAAAAGTTAGTGAGTAAAAGTGTAATGATGATGGGTAAGTAGGGAAAGTGGAGGAAAAAGTTGATGTGAAAGGTATAATGATGATGTCTCTTTAATAAGTTGGAGTTACGAAGTAGGACATTTAAAAAGGGACGGAGCGAGTAGTAATTAAGGATATTGCAATTCTGGTTCATGATCGTCAGGCCCTCGAGGGCTTCTTTTTAGCTTGTGATTTTAATTCTGTTAAACGTGATTATAATCAGGCTGCACATGTTAGTGCCAAGAAAGCCCTTTCTAGTGATTCGTTCGAGTTGTGGACGACTACTCTGTCCCATTAGATTCTATCCTTTCTGATGTTTAGGCGCTCCTTTGCCCTTCTGATTAATAAATTTTTCTCCTCTCTGCCAAAAAATACTTGTGTTGTAGTATTAATTTGCTACTGAGAAGTTGATTACATAAACGCAATAAAAAACAAAACAAAAAAAAACAAAAACGTAAAAGAAAACGCTGCAAATTGATGTGGTATTAAAAGATCTGGTTAATTGCATAATTTCAAGCACTTTGACATATCAAATTATTAGCATAATCAGAAAATTGTAAGCCAAACCAAAGTTGTTTTCTAAAAGCCAAAGTTACAAAACCATAGAGCATACTCTCAACCTCAATCACATAATCCTTGAGAATGCATCCGCATCTGTTCTCGATTCTCAATATGAATTCACGCTTTCAGTCCTCGCTCTTGTGAGTTTTAGTAGTTTGCTACATTTTTCAAAGACACGGTCATGCTCTCGCTCACTCACATGCACACAAAATCTATTACTAAGCTCTTAATCACAATTATGGCGCTAATGCAAAGGGGACTGACCACCCCCACACCGATGCAGTACAAACGGGCACGCGGAGCCCACTTCGGATCCTGCATGGATGATCCGAGCCGTTCAATTATTAAAAAAAATGAACGGGATTGTGAAAAATCAACTCAATCCGATATGTGTAAGTACTCAATCTAATCTTTCATTTTTTCATTCAGATTTTAGGCTCCAAGATCTGAGTGAAAAAATAGAAGATTGGATCTAACATCTATACATATCAGATTGAGCTGATTTTACAGGCTCACTAGTTTTTTAAAATAAAAATTTGAACATGCAGCTTGAATCATCTGTGCGGAATTCGGAGTGGACCTTGCGTTCCTGTTGATACCCATCGGTATGCTATTGGTACAGGTTTCAATTATGCCTGCCCCAAAAGTGTACTGTTGTACACTAACAAAACAGTACTTTATCTAGAGCAACATTCTAACATGGATGTTTTAAATCGAGAGAGAGAGAGAAGGGGAATGATCAATTCAGGTTTCCCTACTCTCCCACTGTGTACATATAATTGAATGAATTCCAAATAATAGGGAGGGATAAACAAAGACAGGTGCTTGCTATCCTCCCCATTTATGCCTCTCCTCCTACACCGTTTTTTCATGAGTAAAAAATACACATGATTCTACTATTCCAGAACATGTCCTGTTCCTGTTCCACACAATTCAACATTAAAACAAAAGGCCCTTAAACCTATTGCATCTCTCTCCATCCCCACCTTGCCCTACCATGAGGACCCTCTGATCTGATCCCTGCCCCCTTTCAGTTTCCTCTAGTCACGTGATCGGCCATGTGTCATCAGAGCTCATAAATTTACAAGTTTGGGATTAAATTCTTTCACCTAGAAATCCCATGATTTCCACCATCTATTGTGGGCCCCATCGTGCATTCGCTATAGAGATCTGAACCGTTCATTTTGTAGGACTTGCAGTGCAATATATCCACGCTAAAAATCAGCTTGATTGAAAATCGATAGGTATATCAAAAATTGAATTTTCGTTTGTAAAATAGACGGCCGTGGACAATTTAACTTTAAAGAATCATACCATCCATTTTACAAATCAAAATATAACTTTTGATATACCTATAAATGTCCGATGAAGTTAATTTTGTGTATGAATATGCTACTCTGCGAGTCCTATAAGATGAACGGTTCAGATTAATGTAACAAATTCACGATGAGGCCCACAAATTGCAGTGGTGAAAACTTGGGGTTTTTCACCTAAGGTGGAAAGAATTAATTTAATCTCTACAAGGATATTAACCCTATACTTGTAATTTTTTTGTGATTTAGTAGGACAAGTTTTTTAACGCAAACACATAAAAACAGGGAATCATTTACAAAAGAAAGGGTGGAATAAGAGTTCCACTACACCCTAGCCTGGGTGATACTCCAAGTAATCCTTCCAACAAGTTACTCCATATGAACTAGGTCTGTCAATGGATCGGTTCAAGTACAATTCGATCCAAACTCCAAATCTCATTGGAATATTCGAATTCGTTTATATAAATAGCCAATCTGATAACCCAAAAAACTGAATCAATCCTACCGGACTCATAGGTCCGATCCATATCTAAATTCAGGTGGGCCCTGAGTGGGCTTGCTCACACCGAATTTGGCTCGAACTTGAATTTCCAACAATAGGGTTGGATTCGAATTTTCCCATATCCGACCCGTTACCATACCGATCCCCCAAATAGAAGTTGATAGTGATCAGTGATAGAGGATAGTAGGGTCCTTTCAGAGAGAGAGATAGAGAGAGTCCGCGTTGAAAGACAATAGTGATGGAAGATGACTTTTGGAAAGAAATGGCCAAAAGTCTTTTTTGGATCAGATTGGGTTTCTAGCTCCGACCATCTGCAGACAGCCACCACCCAGATCCTGCATCTTTCAACTCCATCAAATGCCTACCCTCCCCTAAAATGGGTCCTTGTTCCATTACACTTATATGAGAGCCCTTAAATTTTGGCAGTGTCATTGTGAGACACACTGGCAGCTGGCAAGGGGCTTGGACCAGCTTAATTTCTTGTCCAACTCTTTTTGCTATATAACGACGAACCTCTTCCAGGCCTTAGACGTAACGTTCTGTCGCACATCGGAAGTTTGCAATCTCGAAAGTATAGGCAATTATGAGAACTATATATTACTAATGACAATTTGAGCTTGAGACGTGATTTCGGCACTCCACTTTTAGCAAGTGACACTCCACTTTTAATTTTGTTTTCTCATATGATCAAGACACAAAGTGGAGTGCCAAAATCAATTTACTTTGAGCTTATGTATTTTAAGTAGGAGTGTTCAAGAAAACCGTTTGAACCGTAAAACCAGTCCGATCCGGACCGGACCGTTCTATTTGATCCGGTTCTGCGGTTCTATGGTCAGGTTATGGTTCCAAAAAAATAAGAACCATTAATTTTTGTTCGGTTACTGGTTCTCAATTAAAGAACCGTGGTTAGAACCGAACCGAACCATTTAGAACTAAAATATATAATTATATAAAAATAAATATATGTGTAGAGATTGGTCTACTTTTTGAACATGGAAGAAGTTAGTGCTGCTGATTTAAGTGATGTTTTGGGCATTGGAGCTGCTGTTCTTTACTTCAAGATGTGCTGCTATATTTTATAGTTTATGATATAGGTTTAATTTTAGTCCTAAATATAATGGGTCATTAATATTTTTCTGTCGCTGAATTTAATTATTTCATAAGTGGTTTTGGCTACTTTATTGGTGGTTTTCGTCAATGTTTTTCGGTCGAGTGTCAAGTATTTCGTGAACCATATTGGGTTTTGATTCTTAATAAAATGTCTATTATTATTTTATGAGTTATTTGATGCGTTAAATTTTTAATTTTATGAGTTTATATTTTGTGAATAAGTGTTTGGATACTAATTGGATAGAACCGGAACCGAATCAAAATCGGACCGATTTTGCGGTTTGGTTCTGGTTAGGTTCCACGCATATATTGGTTAGGTTCTGGTTCCCAATTTCCTAGAACCGTTGAAAATGGTCCAACTACTGGTTTTCTAGAGAACCGGACCAATCCGGACCGTGTACACCCCTAATTTTAAGCCATGTTAGCTAATTTTACTGGGTCGGTGGTCTACACATGGATGGTTACTGAGAGCAATTCGTGTTTTCTTTAAGAGCATCTTTAACCCATCTCTAAAACTCCAAAATGGAGAATGAATGTGATATATAGAGGGCAGATTTTGTAATTATTCCCTCTTTTCTTCTTCTTTTTGTACACTTTATAGAAAAATCTTGAAGGGACTCATCCTCTTTTTTAGATATTTGGTCTCCAATTTTTTTTTTTAGGTCTCCAAAATGAAGGTGTATGAAAAATCTTGAAGGGACTCATCGTCTTTTTTAGATATTTTGTCTCCAATTTTTTTTAGGTCTCCAAAAATGAAGATTACACCTTCATTTTGGAGACCAAATCTCTAAAAAAGGCGATGAGTCCCTCCTAGATTCATGCATAAAGTACAAAAAAATTGAACAAAAGAGGAGATAAATTACAAAATCTCTCCTCAATATGTCACATCTATTCTCCATTTTAAAATTTTAAAGATGGATTGAAGATACTCAATTGTGTGATTTGTGAATATCTTGCCATTTGGCTAGCTAGACCTGTTTGATTTTATTAGCCCACTGTTGGTTGAAATGATCCACCAACGGGGCCAGTTGGGTGTGGTTCGAACAGACATCGATAGGGACCACTCTAGTGCCACCCACCTTGGCTAAGTATAACTAGAATGGCCATGGAAGGCAACTACTGAGTTTTCCATTTACAAGTCACGTGGTCCTTTTTTTTTGTGCGTATTATTTTTTCTTGGACACATCCACGCGGAATGCCAAACGATAGTGAACGGTTATGTACTCACCTTGTCTGCTTTCTCTGACAGACTAGATAAACAGATGGCTAGCCGGTGTTAGTGAGATGCACCATGTGGTCGTGTCTCCGAGAGACTGAACAATTTTTTTTTGTGTGGGTAACGAGAACTGTATTGAGAAATGGTAGTCACATGATCCAAGTGGGAGATGAATTTGTACTGAAAACATAGTACATTGGAATTAAATTTAGTGTTTGTGCCATTTATGTATGGTGCTTTGGAAGTCACATGATCAAAGTGAGAGAATTTAGGTTTGAAAACATTAGAACATTTGCATTCAATTTTGATAGTGTATGTGCCAGTTACATGTAGCAGGTTTTGACAGACAAACGATGTACAATTTGGACAGGGATTTGAAGTCATGACAACACAATTTCAATTCAAGGACTGGAATGGGACCATTTTTTGGGTTCTTGCTTTAATTCCCCATTAAGCTTTTTTTTTTATTATTAAAAATTCTGGAAAGAAGAACACCACCCAATGCACCCATTACCTGTTAGGAGGTTGGTGGGATTTGGAGAAGTCGAACTTCGGACTAAACTTAGCCATATGCGTTCAGTGGCGAAGCTAGGATTTGGATTGGGAGGCGGCGCTGATGGATGGTAATTAAATTGTATTGTTATGTGTTACTAGTAAGAATATGAAGAGAAATGTCAAGTTAAAGTTATATTTTGTCCTGGACTTCGTTTGTAGGATTTGGATTTAACTTTTTGTGGTCCTTAAACGAAAGTCATTCATATATTAATACCAAAAAACAAGAAGTACAATAAGAAACAACGCAATGAGTTGCCAAAAAAAGTGTTCTTATTCTGAAATTTTCTTACTTCTTAGTAATTGAAACAAATTGGTACGATAAATGCTACGTACAGAGACTTATGTTACTGATGTATGCATGTCCAAAATGGCGGATACATATGGGCCCTTCATTAGTTTGTAATGTTCAAATTTGTGTACATAAATCTGTGTTCTGTGTTCGCGAGTAAAACTAAGGTCGACATGGAAATATTAGTCAGTGTCCTTGGGGCATCGTCACAACACCACTAAATAATCGATGGTGACATGCATGGCTGCTGGCTGGGTAGTTGGGCCTGGCCTGAGCAAATATAGCCGGAGTCCTGATTAACAAAGGAGGGCCTAAAGGCAAATTTATGGCCCAGCCCTAGTCCGAACACAAAGCAAGCTTTTGAGCCCAATTTGACACAATCTTTTGAGCCCAATTCGACGCCCCCAAATCTTCAGAAATGTCGAAATTTTGACAAAGATTGGGATTCTTACTGCTGGTTCTATGTGGGTGGACAATACCCAGATGGATTTTGTCCACTAATTTCAAAAGAAGCCCATAGCCGACCAACCTTCACCAACTCGATCATTAATGGGTGCGCATTCTCCATCGGTCGTCCTTTCCGCCTCTCTCTCTCTCTCTCTCTTAAAAGTGGCTTTTCAAATCATCAAGACCGCATATCAAAAAATAAAATAAAAATCAAGACCTATAGAGACAATACACATATACAAACAAGCGACACTTAAATTTATTGGAAATCGTGCCTAGGGATTTTGAGACCCTAAAATGAACAAAGCCAAAATGGAAACAAGTCTAATGTACCTGAGTACCTCAGCCAAACAATTTACTGTAATACATAAAGAAAAAAAGATGACCCGCGCGCTAGCACTGACGTGCATGCAGAGAGAGGGAGAGAGAGATGATCACGACTCTGAGCATTTAGGCTGCAGCCATGATTTATCACCCCAATACACAAAGGCACGACCATAGAGCAGCCAAAAGAATTCTAAAAGAATTACAATCACAGACCTATTCAATGGTCCAGAACATAACTGGTGATGTGGTTCATGGCCGGACGCAACAAAAACGGATGGCAAAAAAGCCGCGAGCCCCTCCATTAATATTGCACCAAGCCCTCTACTCGAATGCGCGTCATCATCGTCATCTGGAAGAGACTGACTAGCTGCAGCAGCAGCAAGCTCAGCTTCATATATGCCTAAGTGGTACTACTATAAGAAACACCATAGGTTGACTATTATTAGTAATGTTAGAGCATCTCTACCGGTCTAAGCAAATTTTTAGCCATTTTGGTTAGAATTTCTCTCTTAGCTAGTCACCAAACAAGGGCAACAACCAACCGTCTAGCCAATTGTTTCAAACAAACAAAAAAAAACCCTTACATACACACACATTCGCACACCTTATATATATTAACGGCGACGGCGGAAAGACCCACAATCTGTGCTTCCCCTTTTTGAAACCCAGATCGGAAACCACCTCCCTCCATCTCTCTCTCTCTCTCTCTGAAATTGAAAAACCCACAAATCAAACCCCAAAACTGAAAAATCCACAAAAATCAACCTCAAACCCACAAAGTAGAGCAGTTCACGACGATGATGATGCTGACGATGACGACGCTGTTCATGATTGAAGCTGTCCGTCAACACTGCAGCGGAGAGAGAGAGAGAACCGAGCAAGCGAGTGTCCAAAACCTCGCCACACCCAGCTAGGGATTGGAGCCCAGGTCAGAATGGCGAGCTCTGAGGAGAGGCTGTTGGGCTGGTGTTTTGCACCTTTTCTCTTGCCATTTAAGTGAAATTTCTCATTTGGTTATGCTTGTGGAGATGCCCTTAGTGGTTAATTAAGGGCGGCAAAAAGATTAAAAATTGATCAAGCACTCTTTGGTTGTTTCTAGATTATTTTCTTGTTGGAAATTGGAACCCAACACAAAATAATGGTTCCGATATGATCTTCCTTTCTTGCGCTATCACTGTCAACTCAATCGGGGGTGGAGCCACCAGAATTTGGCTAGCTTTAGTGGGTGCCCAAGTTTCAAAAACACCAGATTTGAACAGGTTCCCTAGCTGCATTATGCTCGTTGTGTTAGATATATTTTAGGGGCTATTATTTAAGGGGTCAATCTCACTTCTTGGATTGGGCTAAACTAAAATCCCATGTTAAATAAATCTTCTTCTACTAATGATCAAGACTTAAAGGACTGAATGACTGACCCAAGACCTAAGTGAAAAGTTGTGAACTCCTTATTGGATACGATTCCTTAGAGGATGATATACTCGATGAGTTCTACAAAATGAATGATTCTGATCGTTGTTGTGGGTCTGAGAGGAGCCCATAACGGCCCAAAACTAAACCGGACTGGACCATAAAAAAACTTGACTAGACCTGTGTAGCAAAGTTTAATTGGGGTGGCCGTGATACCCATACTCTACATTTCGCCACGCTGCCGGACTGAAGTCCAATAATCAAGAATGGATGACACATTATTTTGTGAATATATACAGACTGTAGCAACCTGAACAGAGAAACTCAGTATTAAGTTTTTCCGTCTAAGTTACCTAGAAAACAGGTTTGGTAATAAGAAGACGTGTTGTGCATCCAAGTCAATCTGGACCCCTAGATAGGACTACTAAACGAACTAGAACCAATTAGCTACTCGAGTCTGAGCTTGTGTTTGTTCGTTAAAAACATGTTTAAGATTGGTTTGTTACATTACATAATCCAACCAAGCTTGAACATTATTTTGAAGCTCATTAAGATTTCAAGCCAAGCTTGAACAAACTACTACTCGGCTCGTTCAGCTTATTATGTATAAAAAATTCAAGCTACTTGAGATCGGCTTGGGTTAGGCTTGATTGAAGCTTGTTTGAGATCGGCTCATCTCATAAACAAGCTAAATTTGACCATATTTTTGAAGCTCATTAAATTATCAAACCAAACTTGATCAGTTGCGTGATTGACTCATTTAAATTTGGCATGTGAAGTTCTTTTTATCTGTTAGACAAATTTTATTCTGCTATTGATCCAGAGAAAAAAGGATGGGGCTGGTGGGGGTTGAACCCTCTTTTGATGCAAAAAGTATAGAGCGCCCACCACTTGGTTGTCACTCTATTTGTTGCACGTATAGTGAAATAACACTCTCACAATCACTCACAAAAAACACTGTGTTTTGTGACTTTAATAGTGAGAACTTTTTTTGGCATTCAGTTAGTTAAATTTCGAACTCTATTTTTAATATACTTAATCGATTTTCAGAAGTTCATTTTTGTCTATTCTTTTCCTTCTCTTAATTTGGCTCCTCCCGAGTAGATATCTTGACTTTGCCACTAGTGTGTGGTATTAGCTTTATGTTGGACACAACGCTTGGAACCTGGGAATATTGTAGCGAAAATCCTGTAGTTCGACATCCTATTGTTCGTTTTCGAAATCGATGGTTTCGATTCTCTGAAGCGCTGTTACTGGTCAAAAAGTTAACAAACATAATTGAACCACTGATACCAAAATGAACGGCTCGAATGCCGCACTACACGGTATGCACTACATGACTACAGGACGCCCGTTCCTCGACGCATGCTCGGGAGAGGAGTCTTTGAAATTATCATGAACTTCAAGGAGGTCGGTGTAACAGGTAAATAAATTTCGTCAGCCATCACAATTGACGACCCATCAAAATCACGGCGAAATCAAACAAATTCTCTCTCTCTCTCTCTCTCTCTCTCTCTCAAGGGTTCCCAATGGCCTCGCCTTCCGATTCCTCCAACCAGTAAGTACACCCAACAACTCACACATACATACATGCACAACCATATATCTCTACATCCATTCATACATATAGGCTTTGTTCAGATCCCTTCGCCCTTTCTCTCTGTTGTTACTAATAGGGAAAGTTTTATTTTATTTTATTTATTTATCGGTTCTTATAATTTGTTTTCCACAGGCAAGCTGCAATGAGAAGAGAGAACAGAGGAATCCAGTACAAATTTCTCGTTCCCCTAATTTACGCTCCTGTCCTTCCTCTCAGTAAGTAGTCTTTTTTCCCCTCCAAATTGCGCACCTTTTCCCAATTTCATTACGCGGGTTTCTTGTAATTTTAGCTAATTGTAAGTTTTCAATTTTCAGTTCGAATTCAATTGCGACGTAACCCGGTTCTGAGGGACCGTTTGTTCACTGCTGTGTTGGCTGGGGCATTGGCTCATGGGATTTACTTGGTGTATCCTTTTCTTCATTTTTCATACTATTTCTTTAAATTCGAATTTTTTTTTTTTGAGTTACATGGGCAGAGCCAGAAATTTTGGTCAGTGGAGTCAAAAATTAGAGTCACATGCTATGTCCAAAAAGTAATTAAATTAAGAGAATAATTATAAGTAGATGCATGGTGATAATCTAATTTTGCGTTATAATTGGTGCCAACGATTTATTTGGTGTGTAAAACGATGCATGATAGCTTTATATATAACACTATCAATTCTAAAAAGGAAGACAATGCTTCAGAATTCTTTGCATTTGAAGCAAGTTGGGTCAATTTAGAGATTTTTTGTGGGGTCTAAATAACAAAATTTGGTTGCAAACTATCAGATATTCTTATGAGAAATCAAAATGAGTGGGGTCAAGTGACCCCATGTGTAGCTTAGTGCCTCCGCCCATGCAGGCAAGGAACCTACACTAGCCTAATCTAAGGGGGTGGGGAATGGGATCCTACGATGAGAATCAAACCGAGTACCTCATGCTGGTAAAGAGAGCACCTTACCACTTGGGCTATCCTTTGTTCTCCGCTAGTACTTGATTGTTTTGCTACTTCTTATTGATTTATGATTATGATAGGGATCACCATATTTCAAGGTTATGATGTTTCCAAAGGACAAGGGCAGTAAGCCATTTTAAATTAGAGTGAACGATGATGTACAAAGAAAGTATTGTTCTTGAACAAAAGCATTACTTGAAGGGTTCAGATGTATAGTGGTAGGAGTTTTAACAATATTTTGGAGTGTTTGGAGTCATTCCATAGCATAGATCCGGTAAACTAGCAGTATTTGTTAGCGTAACTTGAGGAATTGTTGGGAGAAAAACTAGTCTTCCTGACTCTTCCATGTTAAAATTTTAGTGATTTGGAGCTCGAATGTAGAATAGTGCTGCTGCTCTTGAAAACATAAGCATGGTTATGTAACTATTGTGCAGATAAAGAAGTTCACATGAGCGTTAAGAAGAATTTCAACAAGTATGTTCGGTTTGTTGACTACTTAAAATCTCCCCATGTTCAATTTTGAATCAACGCCAAAGGGTTTGATGTAGGCCAAGTAGTGAAGTGAACATTAAATTAGTGAAGAAATACTTTAATCAACTAAAAAGAAAGAGGACAAGGAGGAAAGAGAAGGAATTGAATGGTTTGAAATGTTGGCCACCTCTCAAGCTATAGGTATTGGAATCTTTTTGCTTCAAAGCAATGAAGCAACTTTTCTGGTGGAATCATAAAGAATTTGGCCAGAGAACATTTTGTCACCTAGCAGGAAGGATCATTTTGAAGTGAATAAAACTAGAACATTTTTGTGAATTTAGGTTTAATGCTCGAGATGTGAATTTAATGGGAGAGTGAAAATGTTCTGCAGAGGTTTGTTTGGTGTACTGATTCTAAGAGAGCAGAACAGGTCACTTGTTCGTGTGGATGAAACTCTGTAGTTATTAAAGGAGTTTTAAGTTTGCATAAGTGTCTTGTGGTAAAGAATGTGAAGTAGAATAGTCTCTTCTATTTGATATTTCCTGTGGAGGTATATGATGCACATTGCACAGCTTATGGCTAGTAAGTTGGAACCTGGCTGGCCAGGTTCCAACTTAGCATACGTGTTCATTTTGATCCTTCGAAAAAAAAAAAAAAAACGAAAAATATTGCTGGCCATGATATATATAAACCTTGAAAAGACTCTTATCTCTTTCTTAGACTTTCTCCCTGAAAATGTTTATCTCAGGCTTTTTTTGAGCTCCAACTAAGAGTTCTTTGGGGTTTATCTCAGCTTATGGCTAGTGAGTGTCATTTCTTCATTTTGTTTTCTCAAGTTTATATACGATCTTACGGTGTTATGGGAAATCATGCCTGAGATTTTATTGCAAATTCCATGGCAGACTAAGATTCATTACATAGGAGATATACCAATTTTATAAGTACTCCAATTCTTTAAATGATAGTATTATGTATATGTGAAATTGAAGATACTCTCTTTTTGGCGTCTAAGCCTTTATAAATTGTTCACAAGCACCTGCATTAGATGGTTCTCACAATATTCAGTAGTTTCCTTGATGTAAATGTTCAGAACAGATCTATATGACATCGAGAGCAAATGATCTTGGTGGGGTTGAGATATCCATTCAGCTACACTGAAACAGTTTAGAGATGATATGCAGATTGATACTCTGGTGACAGCTTGAAAATTTACAGACATATTGGGATTTACAGATTTCTCATTCGCTTTCCATTTTTGTGTACCTGTAACTGTGACTTGTTTAATTACATGCATAGGAAATAATTATCGAATGATTCAGAAGCTTTTGGTAAGTCGTCAATCTTTATCAGGAAAGCTTCTATTTTGTTTGCGCTTCTGGCTGAAGTAGCCACATATTTAAAATATGCTTAATTTTGTTTTTGATAAGTGGCTGGATGGTGTTTCTGAGGTTAGGAGGCCTGACAGAAATTGTTGCTGCGTCTTTAGACATGGGTTCCAGACCATTATAGGTTATTCATACTTGGTAAACTACTTGTCTGATGTCAAATTGATTAGAAGAATCTGTATGCCACTTGACACTTCCCGTCTTTCCACCTCTATGATTAATTGAAAGCTAGTTAGAGTTAATGGTGTTAGCAATGTCTTATTGGTGAAACTTATCAAAAAAAAAAAGTGTCTTATTGGTGAACCTATGGATTTTTGTTGATGAACCAAGGCACTTTTGTTGCGTCCACGTTCACTGGTTCAGTGGGTTTTGAGTGTGAATCCAGTTATAGTAACAGAGATGGCGGGTGCCCTGTTTCGATAGAAATCTTCTGCAACTGGTATCTATAACGTGGTGCGCCAGGTTGCGGCCTGTGGTCAAATTATGTCTGAGACTAGTTGATGGTAGTCATCTATAACATGACAAGTAGAACACAGGAACCAGGGCACTTCTTATTTGGTGAAGGCCGGTAGTGTTTTTGGTAGTGTACCTAGTTGTATGAGACTAACCAAACCATTAGCATGCATGACAAGAATCGTTGTCAATTCCTGATGGAGCACTAGTATTTGACATGCTATTTATATTTGGTATGTTGGGCTGAAATTTCCAGACATTCTTTGGCGAATGCTTCTTATTTTAGCTGTTTGTGTGCAAATGCCACTTTGAAAAAGAGTTAGCGTTACAATTTCTGAGGCCTTTGTTATGGCAGCCCGTTCCATGATCATCCTCTCCTATCATAATTTCTCTTAAGAATGACATTTTTATGGTTATTTGGATGTGGCTGTATTTGTCCTTTGTGGGTTTTCTCCTTCATGTTCCTTCATGTCTTGTGAATGGTTTACACCATGGTAATGCTTGTATTAAGATATATGCTTTAATATTTTACAGAAAGAGAGACCACTATAATTTACACTATAATTTACATTCTCTCTTGGTACAAATGGAAGCCTACGCGATGGTAATGTAAATGTGAGCAAACTTTCCAAGTCGCTGAAACTTCAGTCCAATTGCTACCTTCCGATACCTGGATTTTGCACCTGATCTCAAATTGATATTCATATGTGCGTTTTGGAACGTGCAGACCTTAAGTGCTCCTTTGCCTGCAAAAGGAATGACCAAAGATAAAATACTTTGACTTGATCCTAGCAGAAAAATAAAAGGATGCAGGTGCAAACCCATTTGGGACATTCGAATATTCCATGGAAATTAGATCACACGCATGTGACTGCAACTGTAGATGATTAGTCCTTGTGATCTTTTTCACCTTCGGAATCTACATAACGTGAAAAATGCCGATTAAAGATAACAAAAAAAGATAGATGGCTTGATTTGAGCAGTTAAGTGTGGACCTTAAATAAGCTTTTTAAGTGCGGATTTCTTCATTTCTCCCATTTTTCGATTGAATTTCGATGATCTGAGCTGCTCAATGTGATCAGAACGTGATTTTAACAGTACCGTCGAGAAATTGGCAAAAAAATTGACCGGGAATGGCTTGATTTGAGCAGTTTTTTTTGAACCGTTCAATAAAAAACTGTTTGGATGAAGCCCTTCATGGCTATTTTTTTTGATGATTTCTCGCGAGAACCTTTAAAATCACGTTCTGATCACATTGAGCGGCTCGGATCATCAAAATTTGATCGGAATCTATGAGGTCCACACTTAAGCTAAGTAGGAGATCCCTCATAAGAAGGGGACTCTATATATAGATATCCAGTAGTTTCAATTGACACATTTACATCCGAAATTGCTCGATCAAGCATGTCAATCAACATGTTAGAAAGATGCTCGGGAACGACATGGAAGCCAGAAAGTGCACCACTGAATGCCCCAACTTGAAACTCCATGGAGACTCATGATCTAGATATCCAAGTAGTTTCCACGGACACATTTACATCCAAAGTAGCTCAACCAAGCAGATCAACATGGCAGAAAGATTCGGAAACGACATGGAAGCCAGAAAGAGCACCTTTGGATGTCCCAACTTGAAACTCTGTGGAGACTCATGATCTAGATACCCGTAGTTTCAACCGACACATTCAAATTCATCCACCAAACTTCCCGTAAGGCAATTTTCTACATAGCCTAGTATCTTCCTTGCTTTCTTGGTGGGACATGACTTGATATCGATCTGCCTAGCCCATTGGTAAACTGGATTGAGTTTGAACCTTTGATATTAACCTAAAACCTCAACATGACCTTTGATATCTGCCTAACCCATAGGACAACATAGGCATTCAACAATTCATTTCAGGGATAAGACTAGAAGCCTAAATATCGACGAGATATAGATTGAGGAATACACTCCATCTCATTTCCAGAAAATGGACTTCCACAGGGCTTTGTTTCAAAAGCCCATTTCGCGATGGAAAACAATAGAAGCTGGGGCAAGGAAGCCCGTTTTGACAGCCCGCAAAATGTTGCAACATATGCCCACTATAAAATGGTAAAGTTGGCAAAAGAGGAGCATGCCAAGCTTAAAAGTTAATTCAGTGAGAACCCAAAAAAGTGAGTACAAATTTTTGAGACTTGTATCAGTAGGTGAACATGACTCCACTCTGATTTTTTTTTATTCGACTCCACTCTGATTTTGAAATGCCAACTTATTTGGTGATGTTGATTGAATTTGCAGAGAAAGATCCAGACCCGAATATCCTTAAACACCACCATTGAAATAGTAGAAAAGTGCAAGCCACATCATGGATGAGACCCACAGAAACTGCAAGCCCTTTTGGTCATGTTTTTTTTTTTAAAAAAAAAATATTTGTGGGCTTACTGTCATCTTGTTTGGGTAGAAGTTATTTTTATCGTTTTTTTCGCTTCAATTTGAGAAATTGAAATTTTGAAAGGTATGTTTAAATTTTGAAAAAAAAAAGATAAATAAAATTAGTCGAAATTTTCAGTTTTATTTACTTTATTTTATCATTTCTCATCGTTGTTTTCTTTCTTCGTCAAAATACATAGACAACCCTAGAATAATGGTCCAACATTATACCCGAAATCAGTGTGGGTCTTGGAGAACGTACTTTTATGAAAGCTCTCACATAGTTTCACCGGTTCATTGATGTTCGGCTGCGTGCAGATGAACCCAGGCGAAGCAAGTAGTGCTGAGCGATCAACCAGCTTGACATTAGGCCCATCTCAAACACACGAAGTCGAACATAAATATGACATGAACATCAGGCCCATCTAAAAAATGTACTGGACCATCCAGTTTTTCAGTTTTTGGGCCTTTGTCAGGCCTATGTTGATTATCGAAACTATTCACATTTTAAATCAGATAGTCTAGCCATCGGGATTTAATCAGATGATGTAAACTCTTTTTTATTTCAAGATAAATGCTTTCCAAAACCATATTACCCAAAATTCAATCAACTTGATTTTGGATGTGGTCAACGTTCTTGAGAAGGTCAAAAAATAAACATTCGGATAATTAAGGTGGGCCCAAAGAAAGACCGACTGTCTAATCCATAAAATGGACCTGAGATTAGCATCCGGTGGCCATCCTGAAGTAGCACCCAGATCATTCACCGAATAGCTTAAAACTCATGTACTGGGTTTTGATCTCTATTAGTGTTTCTTGGCTTTATATCAAATTGATCGCTAATTAAATCATTTATCGATCACAATCGGAGAGTATTAGAAAAAGGAGAGCTGCTCACTGTATATATGTTGTGCACAGATCACGATATTGGGCTCACTATTGATCTCTCACAAACGATCCGAATCATTCGTTACATGTACCTGTAGTGTGACCCATACCGTAATTTGTACACAATATCTGTGCAGTTAGACTAAGACTATCTAATTTCTAGCAACTAGCACTTACAAACAGCATACAAAACCATCGATAGATATTTATACAAGATATACACATACATTTTACCGTATCCACTACGTAGCCATATATCACCATTACATGCAACGTCAGTCCCACAACTAATTATTTTCTAAACAGTTAAAAAAAGCATGGTGCTAAGCGCACAAATTTAAAACACAATTCCGTACACAATTTATTTGGGACATTAAAAAATAATAAGATCCAGAAAAACTTTCTAGGAAAATGTCCAGAAAAGAGAAATAGACAATCCAAAAATGAATGGTCCACTGGACCGTCAATTTATCTTTTCTTGACATGTTTTAGAAAGTTTTTCTCTACCGTATTAGGCCTCCTGGCACCATTCATTGAATATGGGTTCATATGCATCATACAACTCCAGACAAAATCTCTTGTCTAGGACCATTCAATTCATATGGATCCACATTCATCAAACAGTTCCGTTGATGGTTATATGCATAATTGTGTTTCAAAATTGTGTGCGTAGACTTTTCGTTAAAGAAAAAGGCCAAAATTGTGTGCGTAGACTTTTCGTTAAAGAAAAAGACTAAAGGAGACAGACTGAGAATCGCCGGCGATGGAAAAGCAATCACGGATCGGACTGGTCGGAGAACTCCGAAGCAAGTCGGGAGGCGATGGCGGAGTGGTACATGGCGTCGTGAAACGCCCCCGTGTCGGTCGTCATCAGCCGGAGCCGTCTCGCCTTCTCGTCGGTGAAGGTTCCCGGTGCGAACCGTGATCGGGTACTCAGCAACGCTTTCGGATCCTGATCCGAAGCCGACTGCGTGTCCACATCGAGCTTGAGTCTGTTGCCGGGGTCGATGTAGTCGGGTTCGGAGGAGCAGCCAAAGAGCGGGGTCCACCAGTTGGACGACAACGGGCTTTTCCAGTGGGGTTTGCGGTGGCCTCCGGTGGCGCATGGGCGGAGTCCGATCGGTCGGATGGATACAAGACTTACGGCCATTTCTATGTGTATGTGCAGGTAGTGAGATAGTGGTTTGGGAGGGTATAAAAGCAGAGCTTTTAGAGAGAGAGAGAGAGAGAGAGAGAGAGAGAGAGAGAGAGAGAGAGAGAGAGAGAGAGAGAGAGATGGTATGGGGGTTTAGGCAGTGAGGCGTAGCACAAGGCGGTTTGGGTTTATAGAGAGGGGGAGGGGAAGGTGAAACGGATAATATTGTACACGTGGTGACGCGATGCGTGGATTAAAAAGTCAAAACACAATTTTAAAACATAATTTCGGACACAACTTTATTCGAAATTGTTGAATGCGTATTGTTCTAATGGCATTCAATCGTTCCGAATACAATCGTGTCTGCAGTCGAATTTTGTAGTCGTGTTTGTAGAATGGCTTAAAGCATCACCTATGGAGATGCTAAAAATTTAATTCATCCGGTTTGACATTTTCAACCTGTAAAGGAGATATGCATTAATGCATGTTTTCTGAACAATTATTATTTTTTTTCATTATTGTCCCTTAATTGTCGTTTTTAAAATTATTCTAAACATTATGAGGATTACATTTTTGAAAATCCAAGCACTTTTTACTTTGACATTTCAAAATAAATAATTTCGGGACATTCCAAATTAAAATGAAGGACCAACAAAATGCATGGTTTTATGGTGTTGAGGAGCTGCTGCTCTGTTTACTATCTTTCGGTTGTTGCATCTAGTGGTGTGATTGTGGTTGTTGGCTGCTCATGTCTGCTGTTGCTGCTCTTAGTTTTCTGGATTGATTGGCTAATTTTTGCTGATGTTTTTTTTGGTGAGGCCTGCTCTTTATTGGTAGTGAAGTCTTATGGCAGCTCTTGTGGTTTATGTGGAGTTGATTCCTGCTTTTAGGTGTGGTTTCATTCAACTTGGTGTTGGTTGTTTTATCTTTGTTTTGTTATGAGTCTTTCACTCTTCTTCATGTATCAATATCATGAAGTGGGTGTTTTGTCTCTCTTTGCTTCTTCGATGTACCATTTGTCGAGTTTATAATGAATTTTCTTGCCGTTTCAAAAAACAAAAAAAAAACAAAATGCATGGGACACGGGAAGTACATATTAAACAATAAAGATAGGTTTTAGTTAGATAGTCAAAGTTAGAGTACACTCCACTTAGGTTTTAGTTAGATAACAAACTCAGAGAAAGTTTTATGGATAAGTTACGATGAGCATCCGCGGCAGTTGGGGTGTTTGGCCGTCGTTTTGTACGTATCTCCATCTCCATGGGTTTGCCAGTGGTGGCTTGGTGGTGTTTGGAGGAGGCGATCCGGCGGTGGTAGGCTATGACTATCTGATCATGGTGGCGGGCGGTGGCTATCGACAGCGGCTGAATATCTCTGATGGGGAGTTTTAGGTTTTGGGTTTCTTGGGTTGGGCTTAGCCCACTTTGGTGGGCTAGGTTCTTTTGTGCTGATTTGTATTGTAAGATTTGGGCTTTGTAGGTCTTTATGGGTTTGTTTGAGTTGTTTATTATATATTTGGGCTTTCTAACCCTTTAGGTGTGTAAGCTTTGTTCCTTTGGCTATATTTTCTAACTTTTGGTTGGATTTTTTTTCCCTAATAAAACGTTACTTTTACCGATAAAAAAAAAGTTTTATGGATAAGTTAAGAGAAATGATTTTGCCACTCTCTTTTTTGTTAATGCCACTCCCCTGCAAGTGTATTTTTGCACCAAAAATACACTTGCAGAGAAGTGGCGTTAACAAAAAAAGGGAGTGGCAAAATTAGCAGCCTAAGTTAAAAGGTACATTAGCTAAATAGTTTTATCCAAGGAAGATAAATGTACATTAGCTAAATAGTTTTATCCAAGGAAGATATCAAAAAATTAAAATACTATATCAATTTATTATTGGGAGGGTCAACTCTTGCATGGCTAGATGGTTGGTCAAATTGGCTATTTTTTTAATTTATCAATTACTAAATTTAACTTATATACTAACTATCCAATGCATATATTATATAAAAATACTAAACACATTAACAAGTTGCATTATTATATTATAAAAATACGAAGCAAATACTATATTTTAAACAAAATACTAAACACATTAACAAGTTGCATTGTATTATAAAAATACGAAGCAAATACTACTATATTTTAAACTTAAAATTTGAACTTATAAAATAAAAATTAATTAACCATCGATCTATAGATAGCCGATGGAATATTTTTTTTTAGAATTTGATCAGATATCTATTGATCCTATCAAATTGATTTCTAGCAAATCCATAGATATTCTTAATCACGTTCTATAGATGTTTTTATTTATGTGTTTTGTGAGATAGACACTATGGATCACTGTTTTTGGAAAATAAGAGTATTAGAAAAATATCTAGGGATAAGGATTGGAGGGACGATAAGTTATTTTATGCTCCTGAAGCATTGCTCCACAGGTTCTCCTAGCCACATATATATTTGTGTGGTGTCCATAACATCGGGTATAGAATTCACACATGTGTGGTGCGGAAGCATGAAATAACCTCTCGAGGAGAGGCACACCTCCCCGGCCTGGGCCTACCCTTCACTTTTTTTTCTCACTCTCATAGTCCATTTGGGTTCTATTGTTTTTTCTACCCCTATTTCTCAAGGTTTGGGAGAGGACCTTTTCGATTTGGCGATAATAGCCTTAAACATAAGCACCTTTTAAATCAATGAAATCTAATTTTCTGGATAAGTACTTAAAAAATAAGAACCTTAGTGAAATCAAATAGTTAGCTAATGACTTATACCGTATCCTTCTCTTGAGAAACATACCGTTGCCCATATTTAAGAAAAATAATGAGGATCACTTCCAACCGCTAAATCAAGATTCTCTAACGATGATTATTTCATTTGCACTATTGTGACATAAAATAAGACTGGTCCTTATTTCATTGGACTACCTAAGCCATTTATTTGTAAGTATTGATATGTACGCTGTTCAAGTAAAAAGTCAAGTGGATCGGACAATGATGAAGACATGGTCGAATCATATTTGACACAAAGGAATTAAAATTAAGGTCAGACTTTGACCGAGTCTTGACCATTCATTTTGTCACGTATACCATCTTCATCTCCAGAAAGTTTTGCCTCAGCCAAGGATTGTTTGCAATTTCTAAATTCAAAGAAACTGTCTATTTAATAGGGTTTCTGAAATTATTTTGCATGTTAAAAAATGCTCACAGTGACTTATTTAATATTTGAATCAAATATACAAATTACAAAGACTGTTCTTGTTTTTGGACGGCTCGGATCGGCCATTCGGTGGTCGGAGACGGCCCGGAGCATGATTCAAAGAAAATGGATTCCTTCTAAAGGACGACATTGAAAAAAATTAGAAATTTGAAGTATTTTTATGCCGAAATTGAAAGATGAAGGACCGAAATGAATTTTTGGTCAAAATCGAAGGGATATATAAGAAATTTTCCCAAAAAAGGTGGGAAAATCCGAAAATGAGAAGCCTCCCAATTATAAAATTGCTACAATTGTCAAATACTCCAAGTAAACAGAAGACCACACCGTATCTCAATCTTAACGCTATTCTACGAAGTCGCATGCCCGACTGTCATGGAGACCAAACATTCTAAATCTTGGAGTTACTGAAGAGTTTGTCTGGTCGTTAATTTTAAGATGAAAAGTAGTTGAGGTGCATATAAGCTGGCCTGGGCACTCAGTTACAATTAAATTAAAAATTCTCAACCCTAATGATATCTTCGGTTGTGTTTGGTTGGCATCAAATCTTAAGTTTAGCACTTTTGAATTCGGAAGAAACCGACGTATCGATGTTTCAAGGAAAGCCGGCTTCGTTGTTCCAAATTTCCAATTGTCTGCACGTTTTTTCAATTGTATGCATTCAAGAGACAGATGTCTGGTTTTGGAAGTATGCTAGAGAGAGAGGGGGGGAGAGAGAGAGAGAGAGAGAGAGAGGGGGGGGGGGGGGGGGGGGGGGGGAGAGAGAGAGAGAGAAAGAGAGAGAGAGAGAGAGAGAGAGAGAGAGAGAGAGAGAGAGGTGGTACGCGTTGTTATCGAATCTCCGGTGGTGCAGACCCTTATTTGGCCAGTTTTGTTTGCATGTGTTGGAAATGAATTAAGACCGTCAAACAAAAACGGGATTTGAATAGGAAGCCTGCGCGCAGTAGAGGTTGACAATTCCGAATTGGAAAGGTATATTCTCTTAATTTGTCGGGGCTTGTTTGTCGGACAGATTAGACTTTGGGCGGATAAAAAAAAATAGTGGATAAGAGGTGAATATGTTATGTGGGTGATTAAAACTTATATTTGGTTTGAGTGTAGTTGATATGGTTGGATAAGAGAAGATGGATAACAGTGGATGATATATAAATTTACTTAATTGCCCTCATTAAATAATTACATTGGGAACACAAAAAAAATTTGAAGGTCAATTTGGTCCGTCTCCCCACCCAAATAAATTTATCCTAGAGTGGAGAGTGAGATTAGCTAAGGCCCCTCCAAAGGCGTAAGATCTTCCCCTCTCCCTTATCCCCTTCCTTCTCTCCCAACCAAACACCATCTTCCTACTCCCTCTCTCTCCCTTATCCCCCTCCTTCTCTTATCCCCCCTTCTTAAAACTTCCAGCAAACAAGCCCCTAGCGTTTCTGGCATCACTAGAACCAAAGCCTCGGCCCTGAGCTAAAATTTGTATTGCGGCCAGTTTAGACCTTCAAATTTTTTTGAATTATAAGGGTCCCTCATACTTTTTTATTCCTTATTATAGTCTAACAAAAGAGGCCTCATTTTTCATTTCACTTTAAGCCTCCGAAAAGTCAAGACTGGCTCGGTAGAACGTGAATACTTTCTTCGCATATCGCTTTTCTAACGAGCATTGGCTTCTTGCAAGTTGTAATAGTCAACTTGTACTCGGCGAGTTGTAATGTATGAAAGGATGTGGTGCGTCTCAATAGGTTAATTGATCTAAATTGTTCGATTCGTAAAGTTCGTATCATCCAGGAAAACATTAAATTTTAATACCATCACAATCACATTCATTTATGGTGTAGCTTCGTAGGCCAGGAGTTCGAATCTCCCATTATGCGTGCGTGCTCTTTTCTTAGGGGACTCTCACAATTGATAGTGTCCCGAATTTATGCTTTGCGCTTCATATCGGTAACTGTTTCATGGCTCTCTAGCCTCTTCAATTGAGCTAACAAACAACGAATCATATAGCCGTGCGCCCTATTGTCGTGATAGCTTTTCACCTTTATGTTCTTTCTAGTTTTTGGTTCTGAACTCTGAACCAAACTAACATAGCCAGGTATCTCGTTTGGGGAAAAACTTCTTTACGGAGTTTTCCGTGAAAAAGTGCATACAGAGGTGAATTTCGCGCGTCCAAAGTATTTTGGACGGTCAAGATTTTAAAAGAATTTTTTCAAACAAGAGTTAAAACTCTTCCCCAGATTTTTTTTTAAAAAAATCCGGACAGTTGATTGCCGAAATAGACTGGTGAAATTTGCCGCTTCCGTGAACAACTTATTCGTAGCTTTGCTCCTCCATGAATAAGTATCTGTCATCTCATTTTCTTTCTTCCTCTTCTTTTTTTTTTGGGGTCAAATCTCTCATCTCATTTTCGTTAACAATCTTTGAGTAACTACTTTGCTTTATGATGAAGTCCAATGGTTAAAAGAGTAGAGCGTTATTGTGTACCCACGAGGCCTTGAGAGACTTTTATAAGGAGTTTGACGGAGGAAGAAGAAGACTATTTTTTTCCTGATAAGTACTGACTGTATTGAAATGGCATAAAAGGGATGCCATCGATGTGCTAACGAAAACGAGCAACGAAAAGATTGTATAGTTAACACGCCTGGAGTCATTGTTGCGTCGAAAGATCAAACAATCAAGTTGACTTATTACTAGCGAGTTGCGACGCAGTTGTTTGATGCTTCAACACGCGCAGCTGTGAGGCCAGCCGTATTCTGTAACTACTGAGATTCTTCCTGTCATCCTTACTTTGAGGCCTCTCAATACCTCATAGGTATAGAAAATTTTCTACTTCAACCACACTCTATTTCTCCATGAATTGGAGTGTTTGCTGAATGATTGTTATCGAATGTGAAATAGCTCGGCATGTTATTCCTATTATTAGGGTCTAGGGACATTTTGAAACGAATGTAACAGTCTAACTGACTAATTCGCAATAAGATATTGGAGCAAAAGAGTACAGAGCTACAAGAACAATTGTTCTTTGGTTTTACAATCAGATGGTTACAGATAGGGGTGAGGAGAAATGATACAAAAAAAGGGACGAATTGGGTACTTCGGCCAATATGTGTGCAAGAACAGGGACGAAGTGCGAATAAGGAGTCATAGTAGCAGAGATGTCGGGTGCTATGTTTCTATAGAAAACTTCCGCCACTAAGTATCAGTAATGTGGTGCGCGAGGTTGCGGGTGGTCAAATTATGTCCGGGACTAGCTAGATAGATGACAGTCATCTATAACATGATGAAGAGAAACAGGGGCCGGGACACTTTAGATTTGGTCTACCAAGTTGTATACTGTTTGTTATATTTGTTTGTGTGCACATGCCACTTTGAGAAAGATTAGTATTCCCTCCGTCCCTTTATTACAGTCCAGTATTCCATTTTGGGCTGTCCCTTAATAAGTGTCCATTTTGTAAAGTTGGTCGGTAAAAGTTGGTGAATTGTTTATTTTGTCCCTAAAAGTAGATTCCATTTTGAAAAGTTAGTGAGTAAAAGTGTAATGATGATGGGTAAGTAGGGAAAGTGAAGGAAAAAGTTGATGTGAAAGGTATAATGATGATGTCTTTTTAATAAGTTGGAGTTACGAAGCAAGACATTTAAAAAGGGACGGAAGGAGTATTACGATTTCTGAGGCTTTTGTTGTTATAGCAGCCGATTCCATGATCATGCTTGGCTTCTTGCATGTCTTCTTGTGCATTGGTTTTTCACATAAAGGCCCCGATTGGATGCAGTATTAAGAGATGAATGAGTTAAATGATTTGGTGTCGTAAACTCTCTTTTTCTCAAGACAAATGCTTCCAAAACCCGGTATTCAATAAACTTGATTTTTGATGTGGTTAACGTTCTTGAGAAGGTATAAAAAATAAATAATTAGAATTATTAAGGTGAGCCCGAAAAGGACCCCAACCCCAAAAAAGGCCGAAATTAGACAGTCCAATCCGTAAAATGGACAGTAAAGGATTCCGTCCTCAACCTAAAGCTGGACCTTGATCATTCACGCGATATAGTTTCAAACTCTGGTGGTTTTTTTTTTTGGTCACAATTTATACAGCAGGAGGAGGATTCAGGAGCTTTCTATGTAGTTTAAAATCCCACCCGCGTTACTCATGGGATTCGAACTTATGCCTCCACAGAGGAAGGCTGAGGGAAACGCTAACTGAACTTTATAGCTCAGTGGCGTCAAGTAGTTGGTTTCGATCTCTATTATTTCTTGGCTTTATATCAAATCAATCACTAATTAAAAATAATCTATCGATCACAATCAGAGCATTAGAAAAAGTAACGAAGCACTAATGCAGCATACAAAACAATCAATATACAATTAATTATAGTACAAGATATATATACACACACTATTCTTTACCGTATACACCACGAAACGTTACATCAATTTTCCACAACTAATTATTTCTCTAAACGATTAAAAAAAGCGCGATGCTTTCCTCACAAATTTAGAACACAACTCCGACCACAATCCCGTCGGGGGCATTCTATACATATGAATTCACGTGCATTAAACAATTTCGAGCATAATTGTATCCGTAATTGTGTTTTAAAGTTGTTTGCGTAAACTTTTCGTTGAAGGCGAGAGAGAGCATCGCCGGCGACAGAAAATCAATCACGGATCGGGCATTCGGACCGGTGGGAGAACTCCGAGGCGAGGCGGGAGGCGATGGCAGAGTGGTACATGGCGTCGTGGAACGCCCCCGTGTCGGTCGTCATCAACCGGAGCCGTCTCGCCTTCTCGTCGGTGAAGGTTCCCGAGGCAAACCGTGATCGGCTCGACGACGCTTTCGGATCCTGATCCGGACCCGACTGCGTGTCCGCATCGAGCCTGAGTCTGTTGCCGGGGTCAATGTAGTCGGGCTCGGAGGACCAGCCGAAGAGCGGGGTCCACCAGTTGGACGACGACGGGCTTTTCTGGTGGGGCTTGCGGTGGCCTCCGGTGGCGCATGGGCGGAGCCCGATCGGTCGGATGGATACAAGGTTGACGGCCATTTCTTTGCGTGTATGCAGATAGTGAGAGAGTGATTTGGGAGGGTAAGAAAGCAGAGCGGGGGAAGAGAGAGAGAGAGAGAGAGAGAGAGAGAGAGAGATGGGAAGGGAGGCAGTGAGGCGTAATTAGCAAGGCGGTGGTTAAGTGGGTTTATAAAGGAGAAACGGATAAGATTGTACACGTGGTTGTATACATCTTGACGCGTTGCGTGGGGATCAGCTATATGCACTACGGAAATGCTAAAAATTTAGGGATAAAAATGGGACAGAGGGATAAAAAAGGAGTTTAAATTCTATCTTGTTACCACTTGTACTGTTTATGACTGCATTGTGTGTTTATCACTCTAATATGAATCGTTTATCTTGTTGAGCTAAAAGTTAATATATTACCTCAAAATATTTGCTTAGTCAAAAATTAGTAAGTATGTAGAAAATTGAATTTTGAGACGCACGATTCCTCAAAAAGGTTGGTTTTTATCTTCATTATTGTACTCCATATTTCTAACCTTTAAAATCATTTTCAAACATTTTCGAGAACTGATTTTGTAAATCTAAACACTTTTACCTTTGACTTTTCAAAATAGACTAACATTTTTGGAGCATCGAAAAAAGTTTTATGGTTTTCACTACATGTTACGTATTAAAGTGTAGTGAAAGTTTTATAATTTTCAGGAAATGAGTACCTTTGTCAGCTGAGATGAATGACAAATTCAAATTTTAAAGTAAATCTAAAAATTCAGAAAAGACAAATTTACCAAATGGCGAGCTTAATTAATTGAAGATAAATTTGTCATGATTATGTTGTGCATTATTATAAGAAAAAAAACTCCTTGTCCCCTCTGCTAGCTCCACTCGTTCATATCCTTCCATGCTCTTATTTTAAAAATGATTGCCCATGGAAGTCAATAAACACATTAACAAGAGGCATTATATTTAAAATGCAAAGAATATATATATATATTTTAAACTTTTACGCTGCGTTCTTATGAATTTAACTTAAATTTGAGAATTGTCTTTATTTGAATTTTTTTCGCATTTGTTAGTTTTGCGCCAATTTTTTGTGGGTTATTGATCTGTCTCGACCAGAGGAATCGAAAAAGTATTTTTTTTTTTACTTTTACCCAAGTATTTTGAGAAATAATCACTTTTTGTTTTGCTAAAAAATGGTTATTTCTCAAAATACTTGGGTAAAAGTAAAAAAAATATATTTTCCCGATTCCTCTTTTCGAGATGAATCAATAACCCATAAAAATTTGGTGCAAAACTAACTTTAGCAAAAAAATTCAAATAAAGATAAAATTCTCAGATTTAAATTAAATTAAAGTTAAGTTGATAAGAATGCAGCCTTAGACTTTGAACTTAAAGAAATTTAACCATGTATCTACAGATATCTAATCAAATTGATTTCTTGAAAATATATACACACACACATTCTTAATCACGTATCTAAATTGTCCCAACTTGGTTAAATGCATAGAAATTTCAAGCCTCTCTTCTTTTCGAGAATGGATAGTGCTATAAATTAAACTATCATGGGTTATCATGTATTGTTTGACAAATATAATAAGTCTTTGGGATCAATTCTAGAGAAAAATTAGATTTTTAGTGTTTATTTATCTTACAATTAACCTTTTAATTTAGTTAGTTTTTGGACTAAAACATAGAGAAAAGTAATTGCATATGAATATTCAAGCTAATGACTTTTGCCTAAGCCTTCGTTTGCGAAACGTACCCTTTACCCAGGTTTAAAGAAAAATAAGAGTATCACTCCCCACAACTAAATTAATATTCTAATTATTATTTCTAATTATTGTTTATTTGTAGGTACATATCGATACTATGTTTGTTGTCCAAGTAAAAAATCTAGAGGATATTAAGGACATGGTCCAACCATATTCGATACAAAAGAGTTAAAAAGGTCAGAGCCTTGACCGTTCATTTCTAAAATAGATACTCTCTCCATCCTATAAGTGTTTGCCCCGCCAGGAATTTTTTTTGCAAATTTTAAATTAAAACAATGTATATTTGAAAGTAGTTTCTGAATATATTTTAACCGCCGTATTAAGACGGAAGGTTCTACCAATTAGAAACCTCTTAATTAAAATTGTTACGCTAGTGGAGTGAAATGCAGTTGGTCTCCCTTATATACTTTGGATATATAGGATTAGATTCCAATAAGCCCCATTCCCTTCCTCCAAGTCTTCTAGAATAGTGTAGATTATGATTAACGTACAAAAATAATTTAAAATTGCTATAATTTTCATACAACTCCAAGTAAACACAAGACCAACACCGTATCTCAATCTTAACACTATCGATTTTATGAGATCGCATGCTCGAATTTTACGGAAGCCGAACAATTCATACATTGAGGTCATTGGAGGGTTTGCCCGGTCGTTAGTTTTAGGACTCCAGAATTAGTCGAGAACCTCGAGGTGAGCATAATCTGGCCCGGACAGTCATGATATCTTCAAAATTCAAATCTTAGTTTAGCACTTCTGAATTCGGAAGAAACCGACGGTCGTTATTTCAAGGAAAGCCGGCTCCGTTGTTCCAAATTTCAAATTGACTGCACGTCTTTCCAATTGTATGCATTCAGAATAAGAGACAAATGTCTGGTCTTGGAAGTATGCTTGAGAGAGAGAGAGAGCGCGCTGCAGAGCACGCGTTGTTATCGAAAATTTAGACCGTCAAACAAAAATGGGTTTTGAATAGGAAGCCAGCTGTAGGGGTCGACAATTCCGAATTGAAAACGTATATTCTCCTTAGGTCCCGTTTCGGAAACCTTTTTAAAAAATAAGTACTTATTTTGTAATTTCAATTTCAAAAATAAGAAGGGTCATTCCACAAAATTCAAACAAAAAGTTTACTTCACATTTTTCAAACTCAAAAAAAATGTAAATGGGAAATTTTTTTTTTTTTTGCACTGTATTAAAGATCTCAATGAGATCTATCAAACAAGATCCATAGTGATAGGAAAATTATTTGCGTAAACACACGATTTTTGAGCTTGAAGTTGCCGTATACAAAAAATAAGACTGTTGCTATTGTGTTGGGCGCCGGCCGAGGGAAATCGTACCAACGGCCGCGCCGATCCGTCTCCGGCCACCGGATGGGCGATCCGAGCCGTCCAAAAATTCTAAAAAAAAAACCAAGGGGGCTAACGTGGGAATCAACGGCATCCGAGGTGTGTAGGGTGCTTGATCCGAGCACCCATTTTCCGTGTATATCTTGGTTTTTTTTATAGAATTTTTGGACGGCTCGGATCGGCCGTCCGGTGGCCGGAGACAGCCCGGCGCAGCTGCCGGTACGATTTCTCTCCCCGACCGGTCGGTACCTATACAAATTCTTCCGAAATAAGTGGCTGCCTTCTTTTTTTCCGGAACAAGCCTTCTTATTCAACAAAAATCAAGTTCTTAAATCGTTTCTGGAACACAGCCTTATTCGCTTGACATTTCTGGCATCACTAGAACGTGAATTTAATTTCTTCGCAATCACATTTCTAACGAGCACTGCCACATTGGCTTCTTGCAACGGCTAATTATTCGGTACTCTCGGATTTAACTTCTCTCCCCTAACATAACATGTGGAGTCTACATGTGGGTTCCGTGTGAACCCCACATGTTATATGAGAGGGAGGAAGTATACCTCCGAAGTTTTGAAACTTGCAAGCAGTTGTAACGCCCCCAATTTTCGGATACGTTAAAAGGACAATTTTATTGAATTTCTAAATAGAGTCTGCCTCGTTATTACATCAAAATTTTCATCAGAGTGCTTTCATTACATAAGGGAAGGAAAATCTAGTGTTCCTATCTACGGCTCCGCCTGCTCCTCCATCCTAACCAGCTCTTCAACTCCAAAAGCCTCTAAGGTGTACTGTTCATCTTGATCATCTACAAAGTCTGACACATTATACCAGCGTCGCCACCGATATAACATGTCAGGGTCACCAAAGGTAACACCATGAGCCACAAGAGCTCAGCAGAATAATCCTATACCCACCAACCCTTAACTTAGCCATAGCAAGTCACATAGCACGCACATATCCAAATAACAGTAACACATGCATATTCATTACTCGACTATCGTAAGTGTCCGTGTCATCAGAATTTCTCCTACGCAGCGTTTCGTAGACCGTGTCACCGATTCACTTTTCATTAACAAATTAACATTTCGAAAATCATTTCTTTTTACACACGCACACCACACAATGGGCAAGTTCGGCCACTTCATTAACACTTCCAAAATTGTTTTAACACACCCAACCTCGGTTCCACTGCGCCGGGTTCCCAAGTATCCTCACAATGGTTCCGCCGCGCCGGGTTCCCATTGGCACACAAAACTTGTATTGGCTCCTCTCCGCGGATAACCAAGCCACACACCCAACCTCGATTCCGCCGCGCCAAGTTCTCGAGTATCCTCACAATGGTTCCGCCGCGCCGGGTTCCTATTGGCACACACATACACAACTCACATAATGACTACCACATTGGTCATTATGTAGTTTCAAAAATATTTTATCATTTCAAACACTTTCTTTCATTAGCCACACCCTAGGTGCCATGTTTCTAACTTTTTGTTTTCGTGTCTCGTTTTCATGCATAAACTCTGCGGCAGGACTTCTTATGACAAAATCATTCATTGAAATCTTGAAACTAAACTAGCAAGATCATCCAACTCTATATCACTTAGCATGTACAAACCCACTTAGAAGTATAACGCCACATGTACGGGCGCCCTTGAAGTGATAATCACTTATGCTTTCCTAAACAACCACAAGTAATGCAAGAAAACATGTACACAAGCTTATAATCGTTTTAAAGATCAAAATACGAATACTTTCAATCCAGTTAATATTTCCAAAAAAAATCCGTTCTTTCTTTCTTTTAAGAAAGTTCAAAACAACACATGTTTATTCGGAAGATAAAGTCAATATTCTCAACATACTCCCCTTCCTTTTCATTTCTTTTAGTAAAACACTTTTCAAGTTCTCGTGCATTTCAAGCGATACAAGTAATAGACACATTTCTATTTATACTTAGAGTAGTGAGTAAGGATAATCTACCTTTCTTCTTGGCGGTAGGTACGGCTATGGAAAAAAGTAAGTACGTTGGACGGAGTAACTTTCTACGGCGAGCTTCCGGTAGCTTCGAAAGAGAAAGGTTTCTCTCGAAATTAGGTCTTGACTAACTTTCTAACTTTTTATGGATCGAAGGGTGGTTGAGTGGTGGTTTAGTGGCAGCCTAGGATGAGTTTCTTGAAGAGTTTTAAGAAAAACTCAAGAACAAAGCAAGAACATGGTAAGAATACTAGACTTTCTTAGAGAGAGAAGTTGAATGGGTGAATGTGTGAGTTGAATGGCCAATGTGGGATGCTATTTATAGCAAAAACTTGGTTTATTATCCAAAGGATAAATTTTTCCCTAACAATTATTGTCCAATGGGTAATTTTTGAAAGGTATGGCTTGTCTTTTCATGCTTGAAGGCATGCCATGCCTTGCCATCTAATTTGGTTCAAAGTCGAGGTCATCATGAGGGGTTTTTGGCTTAGTCATGTCCTTGAATAGCTTGCTTGCAAGAAGAAACAAAATGATGAGCTAGGTTTATGTTTAAAGTAACCTAAAAATGGGTTATCAAAAGGGGTTTAGGCTTAAGGGCTAAAGGTAGCTTGTTCAAGAGTACAAAACACATGCACACACTCCACCTCTCTCCCTCTCCAACCGGCCTCTCTCCCTCTCCCTTTTTCTCTTTTTTTTTTGTTCCATTAAATTGCCCAATTAAGCATGCCAATCCTTCCATGACTTGTCTTTTCCACTTCTAGGCTTTCATGAAGTGTTTTAGCCTTGTCTAGTGTAGACACCCCAATCCGGACCTCGAAGGGTCTTTGACCACCCCGATGATGAAATAAAGGAAACAAAGCTTTTGTGAGCTTGAATGAAGTATTTCTCCAGCATCCGCAGCCCAAACCAACCATCAGCCCAGAAAAGCCCAAAAACTCAAAAGTCCAGAGAAAGCCCAAAAAGCCCTGGACTGAAACTAAAGTACCGTGCGCGACACTTCTACACCGCACAGCGTATCGAAATTTAATACGCCGCACGCAGTCATGAGGTTAACCGCACGACATTTTGGATAAAGTTCTGACTGGCTCAGAAAGCTGTCGGCCACGCCTATTTGAGCCACAGCTGCAATACGGCTCAGCCGAAAGCACACTTCTGGCCCGCCCAGAAAATACCTCTAACTTTTGAAATTCAAAATCCAAGGCTCTTGCCTATAAATACACCCCTCCACTCAAGGAAAAAGGGCAATTGATCACCATTATACCCTTTCTCTCTCTTCTTGCTTTCACACCCACTTTCCCATTTCCAAGCATTGAGAATGTTGTTCTTAAAAGATATTCTCTAGGCCTTTTACTCCATTTTTCTCCTCACCATTGAAGTTAGTCCCTTACTAACTTTGAGGTCCCAACCACCCAATATACCCATCTATTACACACACCCACACTCCTACTTTCTTTCTCCACCTTCCGACGTCCGCCCTCCTTCATCAAAGCTCATTCAAGCTCCAGATCCAAGGTAAAAACCAAGTTTCCTTGGGCTAGGCTCTGTCCTGGCCCTGAGGGGACCTTTTTGTTCTCAGGCTTGACCCTTTTGGTTGAGATCTGACCCAAAACCTCTTTTACAAAACGAAACCAGAGTTCTGTACGGAGGTGTGCTACGCCGCGCGGCTCTTTAGAGCGTCGCACGGCGTAGTAGACTAATACGCACGGCATTTCGAAAGAATACTGTTTTCTTGATCAAACTGTCTGGATCGCGATCGTCCGTTGTTGGGTCTTTTCTGTATACCAAAAGCTGTCTCAGAATGAGACCATTTCTACAAGCCATGTTTTAAACTCCATAGATCTTTTCAAAACAAGCAAACATATCAAAAATGGTTTTCCCTTCATGGTTTGAAAGAATGGTGTAGATCTGAGATGATCTGACGGCTGGGAGTTGTCTTAAGCTTTAAAATAAAACCGTGCGATGTAATGGTACACCGTGCGAAGCTTTACAAAACTATAAAAGTTTGGTATCAGGATCGGAACCACGCACGGCATATTGGTAAGCCGCGCGCTATAAGCCAGTATGCCGTCTGACAGAGGACAGTGATTCAGACAGTTCATTTCTATATCTTTCCTGTTTATATCATCGCCATGACATCTTTATCATCTCTGTACAGCAGGCACCACTAGCACGGCAACGTGTTATTATTTATCTTGTTACCCTTTCCCTTTTACGTGTTTTTTTTAAGGTTTTCCGAATCGTATTAATCCCCCCATTTAAAATGCTTAGTAGAGACCGGTTTTCACCGGGCGAGCGGGGTGCTTTTCAACAAAACATTCCCCGTTCGTAACCTGGCTTCCGGATCCAAAATCTCAAACAGTTTCGCTAGACCAAAAAGCCTTTTTCCTTCAAACAAAACCCCCTCGGTTTCTCGGATCATCCATCTCAAAAATCCGGGTGGCGACTCTGTCACAAATCGCACCAACGGGCGCGGGAGCCCACAGTGGCGACTCTGCTGGGGACTTTTATTCAAAACTTCTTTTTTTTTAAAAAAAAAAATACACAAAGAAGTGTTGAATAATCAAGAGGGCCAAACTTGAAAGGCATTCTACTTGGGGGACTTAATGCAATTTGGAGAACTTAACTCTCTTTTACACTATGCACCGCACAAGCCTCGCTAGTGTGTTTCGGCTATCTTGCCCGGTTTACCGCTGACAAGCTCTCCCGAAATGCCTAGCAACCATCGACTATGATGTGCCATCGTACTGTTCGACCATTGTCTTGCAATACACTCGACATGGGGTAGTACATCTTGGCTCTAGTTCGGGGAACCCCTCTCAAACCAAAACCGGCCTTTGCACTTGTACATAACCATAGAACTGTAGACACCTCCCAAACGGGGCATCGCCATACAGATTGATCACGTTGTGTTTGCTCGATTGGTTGCTCACTTCATAAACCAAAATCATGGACATTCCCATGGCTAGGAACATCGCCACATGATAACGGTTATCATCAAATAGAGTCGCCACCCAGTTTATTAAAACTGGGAAAATAGATAGAGATTCTGGATACGGGAGCCAAAAGTACAATAAGGGGAAGGTGTTAGGCACCCCTCTTTGTCCAGTCGTGAGACTGGCCCATAATCGTTCAACATAAGACGTGTAGATGCTTTGTTTAATTCTAACACATAGTCTGTTTAATTATTCCTTTAAACAGTAAGCAAAGTGAGCCAGTGCGATAAGTAAGCATGCATCAGAAAGCAGAACAAAACAAACTATCCCAGGGAGATGGATCCCGCGGCCGGTGAATAGATGTCACGGCCGAGGGATCCTCCTGGTTTGATGTACCGGCCGAGGGATCGAAGCCCCGGTCGGTGTTCTTCCTCACACCAGACTAAAAATTAACAGGTAATCAAAGCGTTACGATTAGTCAAAAAGACAGTAAATAAGACAAACCAGAGGCCGTTGGGCCTCACCACCTTGATCCCTCAGTTGCTTGATTGCTTTGGATTGGGTGTGATTGACTGATTGCTTGATCGAGAACCCTAGAGTTAGGGTTTGAACTTCGGGGTTTGATTGCCGGATTGACGGCTACCTTCGGAAGGTTAGGGCTTTTGGAGTATGGGATTGAGGGAGTATTTGTGCAGAGTTTCGAGGTTTGATTGAGTGTGTAGGTATCTCAATTTCTGTGTTTATTTTGGAACCCAAAGGCCCCTTTATATAGGCATAGGGATGACTCACTCCGGCCAATCAAATCACGAGATGGCAATTGCAATGCATCTCTAACTCTACGTCGTGATCTCTGAGCGTAGCCCGAACGCATCGGAAAGGTAGTGTAGTTGGATCAAACCAAACGTCTGACAGAACGTTCCAGAGTCTGGAAAAAGGTCGATCTGGCGGCCGAGGAAGGATGTCGCGGCCGTGGAATGGATGTCTCGGCCGAAGGATAGATCTTGCGGCCGAGGAATTGATCTCTCAGGGAGATTTTGCTGGCAACAGGTTGCTCGGGTGAGGGATTGATGTTATGGCCGTTAGATCGATGTTACGGCCGTCAGATGGATTCTCCTAGGCTTCTGTATTTCTGTCTGAAAGGCTGTATGGCTCTGAATTGGGTCCTCTAAGTGGTTCAAAGTTCTCACCGAAAGTCCTAAGGTCCTCAAGGAAGCAATCAGCAATCATTGTATCCATTTCATCATCGGGATGGTCCCAAGGTGGGACTTGAAATAATCGTTAGGCCAAATTGGGGTGTCTACAAGAACTTTCCCAACTAGGACAGGAACCCATGGCTAGGACTTATGTGATATATCCTGTTTACGTGTAGTTCTTTGTACATACATATCATTCACGCATCATTGCATCTTACAGGCTAGAGGATTAGGCTCCTTTATAATTCTTTAGGACTCTCCGGTCAGTCTAGGAGACTATAAATCCATGGAGGTTGTGATACCTCCGGTGTTTGCCGTGCCTGAACGACTCCCTTGACATGGGATTAACCTTGGAGGTGTGCGTATTTGGATTCTGACGGTCACATTGCTCTGTCTCGGATGGTCAAGATAAGGAGATTGGCTCTAGTTCCGAAAACGATCAGAATTTAACCTGCCTGACAGCACCTACCCGGATCGTCAGAAATCTTCTGTACAAATGCCCCAAGTGAAACTCAAGTCACGGTAGGTTCTAGGACCTAGAAGGCACGTAGAAGGTAGAACAGACACTCGAGGCGGATTTTGAGTTGTTCCCTTTTTGCTTTGCTACAAGTTCAGAAACATTGGACACCTGCAAAAAGAAGAGGCTTTACCCAATTGGTTTCGTCCATCTCGAAGATTGGTTCGCGTAGATACCCTGGACGAAACCCAACTGGTTGAGGTCCACATAGAATAGGAAGGCCAGCCGTCATTAGCAGTTTCGCTAAGTCCAACAATACAGGAGCCTCCGTCACTTGAAAATCTCTTACCCATGGCTGACCAAGGAAACGGGGTAGAAGAACTTAGGCAGAACATGGCTACTATGGATGCTCAGTTTAGGCAATCCCTTGCTGGGATGGATACGCAACTCAAAGCTTCGGTTGCATCCATGAAAGGCGACATGAACATGATAATGGAAACCATGCAAGAGGTTTGCGACAAGCTTTTGGTTAAAACTGACGTACCCAAGGAAGAAACGCCATCCAAGGACACGCCAGCAATCGATCCTAATCTGGCCGCCCTTATGGTTAAAATAGGGAAGTTGGAAGAATCAATGCAAGAAAGCAAGCGATTAGGAAGAGGAGAGATCGACATGAACAAATTGTGCCTGTTCCCCAACGCGAAGTTACCAGAAAAATTTAAGGGTGTGGATTTCGCAAAGTTTGACGGTACCGGAGATCCAAAAGCTCACCTCCAAGGGTATGTTGGTTCACTCACCATGAGAGGAATCGAGAAGGAAGCCATGGCCCAACTATTCCACGAATCTCTGTCAGGGCCCGCTTTGCAATGGTTTCTTACCCTGGAACCCTCTAAGAAAAGGACTTGGGAAGATATTGGGACAGCATTTGTAGCTCAATATGATTTCAATGTCGATCTAAAGATGACCACGAGGGAACTAGAAAGCACCAAGATGGGTGAGAAAGAAGGCTTTGCCGACTTTGTGAAACGTTGGAGGGCCAAGGCCACTCAGATGCAAAGCAAACCAGACTTAAAGGAACAGATAAGGATCATCACCAAGAATCTGCCAAACTCTTTTGCTCCATACATGGTTCTCTCCCAGGCAGCCCCGAATTTCGAAACTTTCTATGACTCAGGCCTGGCTGTGGAAGAAGCACTGCGAGATGGAACATTAGAAAGGAAGGAATCAACAGCAAAGCCCAAAAGGGTATATTCAGGGAACAGCAATGTCCTCTACGGGAATTCTAATCAGGCTGGAACTTCATCCACCAAACCGGCAGAAGTAAACCAAATTTCAGAAAAACCAAAATCCCAACAAAGAGCCTTTACCCAATTCAGTACTCCTAGATGCGCCTTGCTCAAAAAGCTCATTGAAGTAGGAGTGCTGAATCCCCTTCCGTCACCACAGAACATTCCACCCAACTTAAATCAAAACGTCTACTGCGATTTCCACCAAATGCATGGCCATACCACTGATAACTGTATCCGTCTCCGTCATGAGATACAAAACCTCATTTGACAATAAAGTCATTGATACCCCTCCTTCTGACAAACCTAACACCATGACAAATCCCTTGCCACAGCATAATACCCCATTCCATATCAACCAAATCACCCAAGATAAAAGCCAAGACTTTGATCCTACCTCTTTCATCATCCCTGATACCGAACTGAAGCCTGTCGTGGAAGTTCCCGAAGAAATTGCCCTCTGTTACCTTTGGGATTGTGGGGACTTGATTGCTGATTGGAAAGAGTTTGAAGTCGCTAATTTCCAAGAAGATGTAAACCCGTTCTTTGAGCCGGAATGGGAAGTTGATTGGCAAAACATTTATGCTGACCCTCTCGATGGATTTTCTTTGAATATGATGTTCAACTTGCCGGAAATGCCTGAATGGGAGTGGAACCCAATTCCGGATGAGTACCAACTCTTGGCCTGGAATGATCCTTTAGATACCTTCTCTATACCCATGCTGTTTGCAGAAGAATACCAACCACCGGCGGTGATCTACGACTGGCCTGATCCGGTTCCGTTTCGACCAGACCTCTCCTCCTACCTCCTCGATCTCATAGCCAACGATCCGTACAACAACGTGAGTCTTGCTCCATACCTGGTTGATGAAATTAAGTCAGAGTCATCTGTCACTTTCCCAAAAGATGCTGATGTTGCCATGATGAACTTGTGGGAAGATGAACCAGGTGCTAAGACAAACCTGTGGGGTAATACGGAAATCATCAACATAAAAGTGGGGAACGAAGAATGGACTGTAAATAGGGCAGTAGTAGAAGCTGAGAAATGGAAGCCCGAGGATCTGTGGGAAGACCTGGTTGTCGCTGACTTGGCTGCCAATCTCCAGGACACTACCATTGGGAACAAGCGCAAGGCCCTTGCGGATTTGTGGAATGAAGAGTCCAAGTACCAACAGATTGGTCAATTAACCAGGAGTGGTCGAATATACCAACCCCCTAATCTTCAAATCGGAGAATCCTCCAACCCTCCAACTCCGCTGACCAAAGAACCTTCTAACCCGTTTGTTACCCCAATCAAAGATACTTTCCAACCATTTGCCCCACCAGTTAAAGAACCCTCACGCCCTGAGAAAGACCCAGAAAGAATGATCAAGCGCCAGCTCGAACAGACTCCAGCCAAAATGTCTGTTTGGGACGTACTTGTTCATTCCACCCGCCATCGCGAAGGATTCATCCAAGCTCTCTCTCACCTAAAAGTCCTCTCCGCCATAACCCCTGACGAACTTGTGGCACTCATCAAAACCATACCCGTCAAACATGCTATCACCTTCACTAATCGAGATTTGCCCGCTGATGGAACTGATCACAATCGGCCACTCCATATCACTCTAAAATGCCACGGAAAATGGGTACCGGTAATCCTCATTGACAACGGGTCGGCAATCAATGTCTGCCCACTTCGTGTCGCTTATTGCCTGGGATACAAAAATAGTGACTTCTCTCCATCAGAAGTCAAAGTTCGGGCCTATGACAACACCCGACGGGATGTGACTGGCACTCTCATGCTTCCTATGACTTTTGGGCCCTACCAAACAGATGTGGAGTTCCATGTGGTAAACATTCCCGCATCCTTCAACCTACTGCTAGGTAGACCTTGGATGCATCGACCTGATATCATGGCAGTTCCTTCAACACTCCACCAGAAAGTTAGACTGGGACTAGAAACTGGGATGCTCACCATTCACGGTGATTCTGGGATTCGTGCTCCTGTGGAAGACAATGCCCCGCTTTTGGAGATACAACATGGGGAAGAGGACGTTGCTCTGGGCGGTTTCTCTCTTGACACCTCTCATTCTGTTTTCACTGTCAAGATTGATGATGATTTCATCGTTAGTAATGTTGCCATAAAGATAATGAAGAGAATGTCCTACATGCCAGGATTGGGACTGGGAAAGAATTTTCAGGGGCCAGCACAGTTTGAAGAGCCAGTAACTTTGACCCGCATAACAGGGGTGGGGTACCACCCTTCCGAGGATAGGAGGGAGAAGAAAGGAGACATGCTGGAAGATTATTTTGTCAAAGAAAAGGCAAAACAGATTTATCAAGGGCAGCCGGAACCATTTTGGGACAAAGAAACCAATACCTTCCTACCGGGATTTGAGATATTCGTCAATGATGCATGGCCTGAAAGTGATGAAGAGCCAGAAGCAGTAATCAAACCAGTAAATGTGACAGATTGGGTTGAAACTCTTGCCTTGGGTAGCCTGGCAACCTTATTCGAGGAGGACGAACCATTGGGTATAGTTGTGGAAGCAGAAGTGCAGATGCTGGGGCAGGAGGCCCCCGAAGATCCAACTTCACTCATCATGGATGCCGCTGGAGATTATAAGAATTGGACTTTCATACCGAGTGCAACCAGTCATGAGTCTGAATCTGAAACTGAGTCCTTTAAGTCTTCCGAGTCTTCTGAGTCTGTTGAGTCTGAGTCGGCGCCTCTTGGCCCAACTCCTCAGAGTCTGTATTTTGAGTTTGAATCTACCCGTGTGTACGGTGCCCTCGAGGCCTCTGCTAATGATGAAATAAATGAATCTGATTCCGCTTACTTCCCTGATTTTGAAATAAATTGTGTCGACCCCAATGATGAAGAGATCGATTTCGAAGGGGAAATCCCTGAGGAAATTCGGTCCCTAATCGAAAGGGAAGACGAAAGGCATGCTCAGCCTGTAAAAGAAGAAGTTGTTTCAATAAATTTGAGGGACGAAGGGAATCCCCGAATGGTCCAGATCGGTTCCGCGCTATCAGAAGAAGAGCGTCAGGCTCTTATGGAGTTGTTAAAAGAATTCGAAGACGTTTTCGCATGGTCGCACGCTGATATGCCCGGAATTGATCTTGAAATTGTGGAACATCGGATTCCCCTTCACCCTGACGCGAAACCAGTAAAACAAAAACTGAGACGCATGAGGCCCGACTGGGTGCTCAAAATAAAAGAGGAAGTAACTAAACAAATCAATGCTGGGTTCTTAATGGTAACTAAATACCCTCAGTGGGTTGCTAACATCGTTCCCGTCCCAAAGAAGGATGGCAAAATCAGGGTCTGTGTGGACTTCAGGGACTTAAACAAAGCTAGCTCCAAGGATGACTTCCCTCTGCCCCACATCGACGTGCTAGTTGATAACACCGCGGGACATGCCTTACTTTCCTTCATGGACGGCTTCTCAGGATATAACCAGATTCTCATGGCCCCGGAAGACCGAGAGAAGACCACGTTCATTACCGAGTGGGGAACCTATTGCTATCGGGTCATGCCTTTCGGGCTGAAAAAACGCAGGTTCCACTTATCAACGAGCTGCTATAACCTTGTTGCATGATATGATTCATAGAGAGGTGGAGGTTTACGTTGACGACATGATCGTTAAGGCGAAAGAGCGAGAAGGTCATTTACCCGCGTTGAGAAAGTTCTTCGAAAGGATAAGAAAGTACAGGATGCGCCTCAACCCTGCTAAATATACGTTCGGAGTCACCACCGGAAAAATGCTCGGATTCATGATCACCACTCGTGGCATCGAAATCGATCCATCAAAGATTAAGGCCATTCTGGAAATGGAGCCACCACGGACAGAGAAAGACGTGAGGAGTTTCCTTGGCAAAATACAGTTCATCAGCCGGTTTATCGCAAAACTGACTTCAACATGCGAACCCATATTCCGTTTGCTCAAGAAAGGAACACCCTTTGCATGGACCGACAGATGTCAGCAAGCTTTCGAGGCCATCAAAGCCTACCTAAGGAATCCACCAGTCTTAATGCCGCCAGAACCAGGAAAACCTTTGATCCTATACTTGTTAGTCACCCCGTCTTCCATGGGGTGTATGCTGGCACAGGAAGGAGACGATGGGGTTGAAAGGGCTGTCTATTACCTCAGCAAAAAGATGGTTGGGTCTGAAGAACGTTAGACTCCATTGGAAAAGACGTGTTGGGCACTTGTTTGGGCTTCCAGAAAGTTAAGACATTACATGTTGGCCTATTCGGTGAGATTGATATCCCGAATGGATCCTCTGAAGTACTTGTTCGAAAAGCCAGCACTCACAGGAAGAATGGCACGATGGCTATTAATGCTGGCAGAATTCGAATTAAAGTATGTCAGCAGAAAGTCGGTAAAAGGAAGAGCTGTCGCTGAATTTTTGGCCGACTGCCCAGTCGAAGGAAAAGAAGATGCCGAATTTGAGTTCCCAGATGAAGGCATATTGACCATAGTTGAGGACACGTGGCAGTTGTATTTCGACGGAGCAGCCAATCAGAGAGGATTCGGAATTGGTGTGCTGCTAATTTCACCGGATGGGTCGCATATCCCGCTTGCATTCAAGCTCAACTTCGAAGTCACCAACAATCAAGCGGAATACGAAGCTTGCATTGTCGGCATGGAAGCAGCCATTGAAATCGGTATAGAAAAATTGGAAGTCGTGGGAGATTCCAACCTGGTCGTTTCTCAAGCAAACGGTGATTGGAAGGTCAGGGAAGAGAAGTTAAAGCCGTACCATCAAAATCTCGAAGATCTCATTCCCCATTTTAGCAAAGTAACTTTCACCCATGTCCCGAGACTTAGGAATCAGTTCGCTGATGCCTTGGCAACATTAGCCTCCATGGTCGAAATCCCTATCGGTGTGAAGCTAAGGCCAATTATGATCGAGCAAAGGGATACCCCAGTATACCAACATGTCATGGCCATCAACGAGCCCGAAGACGGTCACCCTTAGTTTTACGATATCTGGAGATTCGTGGAAAGAGGAGAGTACCCCTCCGAAGCAAGCAAGAAGGACAGGATCGCCCTTCGGAGAATGGCAGCCCAGTATATCATTTGTGGAGGAAATCTATACCGAAGGTCTCATTGTGGAACCCACAAGCTGTGTATCCATGGTGAGGAGGTAAAAAGGGTGATGGAGGAAGTCCACGAAGGAGTATGCGGTCCTCACATGAACGGCATGATGCTCGCCAAAAAGGTTTTGAGACAAGGCTACTTTTGGTCCACCATGGAGACGGAATGTGTGGAATATGTACGACGTTGCCATAAGTGCCAGATTCACGCTAACCTCACGCATGTCCCACCACATGAGTTGCAGCAAACAACCTCGCCATGGCCTTTCTCGACGTGGGGTATTGATGTCATCGGAAGGATTGTGCCAGCAGCTTCTAACGGCCACAAGTTCATCCTGGTGGCTATCGATTACTTCACGAAATGGGTAGAAGCAGCCTCGTATGCAACCCTGACCGCGGTTCAAGTCGCGCACTTTATCAAGCAAAACGTTATTTATCGGTATGGGGTCCCACAAGCATTCGTGTCCGACAATGGGGTGCATTTCAAAGGCCGAGCAAGGGAAGTCTTGGAGGAATTCTAGATCCAAGTACACAAGTCAATAACCTATCGACCGCAGACCAATGGGGCCGTGGAGGCAGCCAACAAAACAATCAAAACCATCCTGGAAAAGACCATTCAATCTGCAAGGGATTGGCACGAACGACTACCTTTGGCATTGTGGGGATACCGCACGTCTGTGCGTACGCCAACGGGAGCAACTCTGTACTCTTTGGTTTATGGCATGGAGGCCGTACTTCCCATAGAATTAGAGGTTCCATCCCTCCGGACTATGATCGAATGCGATGTACAAGAGGCAGATTGGCTGAGCAACCGGTTTGAAGAACTTATGTTGTTTGATGAACGTTGTTTAAGGGCACTTTACCACATTCAAGGATATCAAAGGATAATTGCACGTGCATTTAATAAGAAAGTGAAGCCCAGGGACCTGGCAGAAGGCGACATGATTCTGAAGGAGATACGAGCACCAATCTATGATCCACGAGGAAAGTTCCGACCAAAATGGTCTGGGCCGTATATTATCAAGACTATCCTATCTGGAGGAGCTACGCAACTCATCGATCTGGACGGAAACGAATTCTCGACTCTAGTCAACCTGGATCAACTCAAGCGCTACTACCCCTGAGAGAAGCTCGCTGGGCTGAAAACTGCAAGGGCAGTCAGTTCCAGGCAAAAATTAGAGCAAAAGGCCCGCTAGGAGGAAAACCCGCAAGGGCATCTTAGGCAAATAAAAAATAAAAAAATAATAATAATAATAAAATTTAAGGCATACAACGAACAAGCTCGCTAGGCCGAAAACCCGAAAGGGCAGTACTAGGCAAAAATTAGAGCGCAAAATGAGAGTGCCAAAACTAGAGCGAACCCTATCCTTGAACTACGTCATGACCTGATTCCTTCATCAAAAGGATACGTAGGCAGTCTCACTATGGGACTCGGTCACGATCAATCAAAACAAGAATCCAAGTTGACAGAATCCAGAAAGGCAGAATCAGAGAGGGGGAGACCCTCTATAACTCACTTTATTAAGATAATTGTTTCTAATACATAAGGCTGAGCATGATCTTCGAAAATAAAAAGGCAATACAATAAAAGGAGGTCCACGATTTATTCGATAATCAGGGTAGTAAGATCGAGTCAGTTTCCTTGGGCACCCGCCCTCGCAGCAATGTCCCTCCTGAGCCATTTCCTGTAACTCCCACGCACTGCAACAGAGGGGTAAGGATGAGCATCGGTCACCTCACGAGACCTCCAGAATCGCTGGTAGTTGCAAAGAACCGAATGGCGGAAGAAAGGCATGACTACATCCACCAGGATCTCTGCAGGAACCTCCTGTCTCAAACCAAGCTGACGCTGAATCCGATAGGGGATGTAGAAGGTAAAAGCCTCCAGCCCGGGAAGAACCACCCACTGGGAACCCATATAATGCACAGTCATGGGCGGAAGATCAAGCCAAGAGCTTCTCCAGGAGATAGTCTCAGCCTGTTGACGCTTGAAGAAGGTGACCCACTCGGAAACTCGCCTGTCCGCAAATTCAAAGTACCGAGAGGAAAGTAACCTAGCCCCATACGCCAAGTTGCCAGGAGGGAGAGTCAGTATGTTCACCTTGTCGCACAGCCAAATCTGCCCAAGAGAGAAAACAAGTAAGAAACCATAGAAAGCCAAGCCCAGCATTAAAGAAAATAAGAAGAGCTGAAAAGAGGGAAGATGAGGCGAAAACTAACCTGCAAGAGAAGGGGGCTACCTCCAAAAGTCTCAGTCTCTCCAGAACGAACCCTGTCTAAACCCATCAGTGTCTCAGCCAATACCATTGGAATCACATCCTTCCGAGCTCCAATCTGCACTGCAATACTGACCAATGCCGAGCTAGCACGACCAGTGGAGGGAACCAAGAAGTAAGCGGCAAGCAAGCACATACAAAGAGCGGTCATGCGCCGAGAGTGGTAGGTTACGTCCGCTAAGTTGCCAAGAGGAGAGAACATCTCAATAAGTCGCATCACGTTGAGATGACCATTGCTAACCAAGTAGCGAGCAACACCGTCATTCAAACCAAGAGAGGCCGCAAGAACTTTGGACATGTTCTCGCGCACGGGAGGGACAATAACATCTCCAGAGCCGAAGCCGCCAAGATAAGCGCGAAACTCCTCGATTGTAGGGCAAAGCTCCTGTCCACCAAAACGAAATACATGCACCTCCGGATCCCAGAGACTTATGGCAGCCTTTAGGAGCTCAGGGCGAAGGCGGATGTTACGAAGGTATCTCATAGAATAGAGACCATGCGCCCGAAAGTTGAGCCAATCAACCCCTTCCATGGAAATCAACCACGGCCGTAGCGAACCGGTGAGAGAAAGAGCCATTGGGAGGGGATGAAGATTTGAAGAAGAAGAGATATGGTCAATATGAGGCCTAAAGCCTGAATTTATAGAAGGATAGAGGAGACAACTTCAACCTCCAAAAGAGCCTTGGGTTCCAAAAGTGTAGATTTTCCATGAGTCTTACATAGGGAAAAGCTTGGTCATGCTCTAAAAAGAACAAAGCAGACATGCATTGGCACGGATATGATATAGGACAGGTCAAACTTTAAACCTCGTGCAATCTGTCTTGGGAAGCAGCAAATGGCAGGATGTCAGGAAAAAGGTGCCGCGCGGTGTAAAGAGGTGACGCACGGCATACCAATACTAGGAGAAAACCGCGGCATAACACGGATACGCCGTGGAATCAGAGGAAGCCCTGCACGGCATACTAAGTCTGCATTTCTGCAGACTTTGACAGCAGAGGTTAGAAACCATTTCGAGGCACTCGCAGGCATCACCAACCCTCAGAACATGTCTCAATGGGTATTTGGGACTTCGGGGAACCCCCACTTCGAGTCAACTCTCAAAATTCGACGTAAAGGCACCAAAAAGTCAATAAAACCCATTTCCCAGGTCATGACAAGGTATCGGAATCCACTCCAAGCCGTTTCAAGTTGGTCTTTCGGGTCCTACAGGTCATAATGACCAATGGTGACCTGGTCCAAGTTCCGTTTCACGGTCAATGTCAAAATCTGAGAATGTCACCCTTCAAAGTCAAGGTTTTCTCGCTTTCTAGGTATATTTTCAAGAAGTTTTCAGTTTCCAAATAAGGGTTTGAGTTCCGTAGTCACGTGTCAAGTATCCAGGGTCATTATTGATGAACAAGAGTCCGCAACAGGGGTAGTTTCGTAAAGTCTTGTACAAAGGGATCAGTTTTTCAAAAGTTATTCATTATATCTTCTTTGATTTCTATTCCAACGTCAATAAATCTTTGCCCTAACGTACTGCTCATCATAAAACTCAAAGATCGCTTCAGATTATGGCCCAGAGGACTAGTCGCATGCATTGGTTAGTGTTTCTGTTATTCAAATCTTTCTTAGACAAATGACAATAAGGGAAGTTGAATGACATAAACACTGAAAGAAATAAGCTTCTCTATATATAATCTCCGAAATATCCATGAGTCGAAGTACCAAAAGGCGTGCAAGCCTCAAAATCCTATCTACTGAGGGTAAACAGGCACCCTTCCAAAAGAAGCACGCATGCTCCAGTCAAAAAGCAAAATAAAAGGGAACTCTACTCATCCTCGTCATCGTCCTCACCCTCCTCGCTGTCCTCCCCAGAGGCCTCCTCTACCGGAGAACTAGCCGCCTCCTGAGTACCAGACGCCCTAGGCACTGTACTCCCCGAGGTGTCCGAGTGGTCAACGTCCGTCGGCTCCTCAGTCTCGTCAGAGACGTCGACTGGCTCGTCCCATGTACCCCCAGAAAGCCGCTGCCTTTTCGACGGAGGCTCCTCCCGCGAACCTGCAGAGGAAGCCTGTGGCGCTTGCATGCGCACAGACTTCCTGCGCGGCCCACGCGATGCCCCTCCTCCAGCCTGCAATGACATGGTATTCATCATTTGCATTGTAATCATGAAATAAGCAATAGGAAATAAAAGCAAAGGGTTCGAAAGCTTTACCATGGTCCCACCAGCGCGAGGAAGCACCTCTGGGGCACGCCCCATGGCGTACTGCCTCACCAGTTGCTCCAGGCCCATCATGGCCTCGCCCATCTCTCTCACGTACTCCGGAGTCGCCTGCACAACAGGTCAATTGTTTAGAACGTACAGTGATACTAACAAGTAAGTGCAAATGGGCGAGAGAGTGCAAGTTATACCTGAGCAAGAAACTCCGGAGCTGCGACCGTGGGACGCGGCACCACCACTACACCAGAAACCCCCTGGGCAGTCGTCACGTCCACGGTCCAGGAGAGTCGAGGCAAGCTGGCCCTGCCCGGACCTGCGCCGTCACCTCGACCTCCAACGCTACCCTCGCGTCCTCTGCCTCTCCCCCCTCTCCGTCCTCGTCCGCCTCTACCACCTGCACCACCTGACGCTCGAAACGTCGCCTCCCAAGCAGCAGCCCGTACCCTGAAACTCGGCATCAAGTACCGAGCCCGGTACTCAGAGTAGTCCACGCCCGCCTGGAAGAGCGGCTCCAGCTCAAGGTCCGGTCGTACAAACCGCTCAACCTCTCCCCTGGTGTATAAGCTCGTCCGCTGCACCAGAGCAGGAAGGAGACCAGGGACTCTAAAAGCGTCCAACCTCAACGACTGACGTGACACCCGGTCACCCAGGTACCACTGCCAGCCGTAAGGGGACTCGAGCAGCACTCTCTCCCTCGTCACCTCCCTGCTCCGCACCAAGAAAGGAAGCTCGCAGCGGTCCCACACACGCCAGCGGACCTGCAATCAAAAGTGAATGATATCAGCATGAGATTTGAATAAGAACTATCAAACAAATGAAAGCATGCGAGATATGATCATACCCGGTCAGGACGAAGCTCGTCTAAGAAGAGGCGGTAGGCATTCAGGTCGCCCTTCCCCTTCTTCACTCCCCGGAACTCCTTGGACCAACGTAGGGCCCGAGGAAGCACTGTGTCACTAGGACAGGAGGTCTCGGGAGGGTACATATCCAGTACCTCGTACGTCCACAGCTGCAGAATCAAATGTCAAGGATTAGTACAGGATACGCAATAAGTGAATAGAAAGACAAATGGAATGCAAGAGAAGTTTGAAATATACCTCCCAAACCCTCCAGTAACCGCCGAGGCTCTTCCCCGCTCCTCGGGAAAGAGACCCCATGAAGGCGTAGCACGCCCCCAAAGCTGCACCGCCCCAGTCAAAACGGGCTATCTCCCCGACGTCCCTCAAGGCCGGTAGGAGCGAAAGGTGTACCCGGTTGCGCCTGTTGGGAAACAGGGACGCACCAAGCAAGTACAACAGAAAGCACTGCGCCATCTGCTCCTCCTGCACCCTGTCAGTCGGGAGCTCCTCCGTCCAAAACCCCAACAGCTGAGCGTACTGGGCGTCCTCACTCTCCGCCCTCAGTACGTACCCCAGTGTCTCCCGCTGGAGCACCGCACTCCTCCCTGTAACAGCGTCGTAGGGGATAGGGTCACCCCCGACCCTCAGACCAGTGATCGCCGCAAAGTCCAGCGGCGTCACCGTCAGCTCGCCAAAAAGGAAGTGGAACGTGTTCGTAGTGTCCCACCACCTCTCAGCCAGCGCCCTCACCACCTGGCGATCGTTGCTCGCCCTCGTAAGCACGCTCACAAACTCCCCAAAACCCGCTTGCCTCACGATCTCCCTCACAGCCTCAGGGAGTCTCTCCCAGAACGTCGGCACGTCAGCCGCACCACCGTAGCACGAGATGGTGATCGCCTGTTGCAGTAAGTTGATAACATTCAGTAAACAGGTATACTATTCAAAGCAAATACAGCATTCAGATAAAGAAATGAAGGTACGATACATGGGAATTTGAAATGCAAGTATTTAAGGTATACCTCGTCTCGGCGCAAAGAAAGGTGCTGCTGTGGGTCCCTCAGGACCAGAGCCTCGTCGTACGTGGGCCGCGCCGGCCTGTAGGCGTCCAAAAGTGTAGGAACCACTACGTGCTGAAAAGGCACGTAAGACTCCGCCTCGTAAGGTCCACGCCCCTTTAGGGCCACTGCCGCCTCCTCCACAACACTCCTCCGAGGGCCTGTCCCACCTCCGGCAGCCTCCTCCTCTGCTCCCTGTGGCCCTCCAGCGGCCCCCGTCTCAAGCTCAACCTGGAGCACCCTCTCCTGAGCCTCGAGTAAAGCCGCAGCCAGTCCAGGCACCCCCCGTAAGGTCTCAACCAAGTCCTCATGGGCCGCGACGACCCTACACCCTCGCCACTGCCAACAAACATGGCTGGCGTCTCCCTCTCCTCCACCGACTCCTCCTCAACAACAGGACCCTTCCCCAAGTCAGTCCGAGGCTCCCTCACAGGGGAGGCCTCTGTCACCACCTCCGCTCCGTTAGGCCTGTCACCACCGTGAGTCTCCGTAACCCTCTCCTCCAAACCAACTGCACCCTCTGTCCGGCCCGTAGCCTCGTACTCACCCCTAGACTCCACTGCACTCGGAGTCCCTGTCTCCTGGCCATACCCGGCCAACACCCCGCTACCACCATCACCGCCGTCACTACCAACCACCGCGGCAGCCGAGGCCAGAGCCTCCTCGGCCAATGCCGCCGGGGCCGAGACCCCCACGGTCTCCGGCCCCACCTCGGCTGCCACGCCGCTCCCCGGGGCTGCCGTACCCAGTGCAACCTCGACCCGCAGGGGGTGATCACCCCCGGGTATATCACTGCTATCCATGAGAGAGAGAGAGACAGCGAGAGAGAGAGAGAGAGACGGTGAGAGAGAGAGAGACAGCGAGAGAGAAAGAGAGACAGTGAGAGAGAGAGAGAGACGAGAGAGAGAGAGAGACCAGAGAGAGAGACAAGAGAGAGAGATGAGGGAAATTCGAAACGATCGGGGCGTACTGTGTACGCCCCGTATATATATGTATATCCCCTGAACCGGTTCGTCTGGACTTTAAGTGGACCGGGTTTGAAGAAAGGTGCGCCGCACGGCATACTGGAGAGACGCGCGCGGCATAACGGCTTATTTGGATGAGAATTCTCAACTTACCACGACGCACGGCATTACCCATGCTGCGCACGGCATACTGGGTTATTTCGACAGTTCAGATTCTGGGAGCAGTCTTCTGGTCATGGCATTCACATTCGGTCTCGTTCATGAACGGTATGAGCAATGAAAAAAAAAAAAAGCAGACAAGCAATGACAAGGAAGGGACTTTTCATTTCATCAAACCCGAGGAAATCCCCGGGATTTGCATTACATTGTTCAAAAAAAAAAAGGGGAAAAGAAAAAGAAAAGAGAAAATCAAAAGAGAAAAGAAATCCTACTGGCCCCCCTTTTTTTCTTCTTCCTCAAATTCTCATGCTCAGTCGCTCCCTTCGCCGGAGCGGTCATCCGAACCATTCGGATTTCCCTCCGAGTCCTCTGCAGTCCCGTCCGAATCGCGCCCCGGCGCATACTCCGGGTCATGTTTGCTGTCCATCTGATCAAAAGCAAAGTCTTGAAGGTTGGACACCGCGCGACGGAGAGTGCGAATCGTTGATATGAGCCTCGCGATCTGATGGTTCAGTTGCTCAATCTCTTCGCGGTAAAAACCCATCTCTGCCTCTAGGGAGATCACCCGCGCTGTCAAATCGTCTGCCGCCATGTCTTGAGAAGTAGATTACGAATTTAGGAACCTAGAAAGATTTGGGAGAAGAGTGCATAGAATGAGGCACCCCCATTCCTTTAAAAGAGGTCCTGACCGACGAAAGGGCACGCCTGTATTAATGGGCACCCTTAAACCAGCCAACTGATCTCGGAAATCGAAGAGGTGCATGGGAAAACGAAAGGCCGCACGCCCTTTCGATCGCCCGCACGGCATTTTGACTTCAGAAGAATAAAAGTGTTTTCTCAGAAATTGAGCACTCTAGCCACCAAAATCATCTCGGAAACCAAAAAGCTCCAGCCGTTCTGCAGTAGAAATCCTTTGGAATAGCGTGCATTAATTGATCCTAGTCTCCCGGGACTCACAAAATTCCCCGTCCCCCGAGGATTGGTCGTATTTACGCCTACTCACAGTATTTGCCAGATTCGCGTCTCAACCCCATTTCAAAAATTCGCCTCCCGAGGACTCGTCTCAATTCAAGTCTCAAGTCTCAAATCAATTTCAAAAAAAATTCGCCTCCCGAAGGCTCGTCTCAATTCAAGTCTCAAATCAATTTCAAAAATTCGCCTCCCGAGGGCTCGTCTAAATTCAAGTCTCAAGTCTCAAAGTCTCAACTCTCAAATCAATTTCAAAAATTCGCCTCCCGAAGGCTCGTCTCAATTCAAGTCTCAAGTCTCAATTCAATTTCAAAAATTTGCCTCCCGAGGGCTCGTTTCAAGTCTCAAGTCTCAATTCAAGTCTCAAATCAATTTCAAAAATTCGCTTCCCGAAGGCTCGTCTCATGTCTCAATTCAAGTCTCAAATCAATTTCAAAAAAATTCGCCTTCCGAAGGCTCGTCTCAATTCAAGTCTCGAATCAATTTCAAAAATTCGCCTCCCGAAGGCTCGTCTCAAGTCTCAATTCAAGTCTCAAATCAATTTCACAAATTCGCCTCCGGAAGGCCCGTCTCAATTCAAGTCTCAAACCAAATTTCAAAAATTGAATTTCGCCTCCCGAAGGCTCGTCTCAATTAAATTTTTCGCATTGTTGGCTACATTTGCATCGTCCCAATTGAACTACGTTGGTCTGATCCCTACAAATAGGGTACGTAGGCAGTTCCACGAACGCGACCACCATTGTCATTTACTTGCATTTTCAAGTATTTTTGTTTTTGTTCCTATTCAAAGACTTTAGAGCAAACAGATCGGGATGCCTATTCTTTAAGCGTCACTCGTATCAAAACAATGGTATCCGAGTTACGTTAAAGAGGGACTACTGTAGACACCCCAATCCGGACCTCGAAGGGTCTTTGACCACCCCGATGATGAAATAAAGGAAACAAAGCCTTTGTGAGCTTGAATGAAGTATTCCTCCAGCATCAGCAGCCCAAACCAACCATCAGCCCAGAAAAGCCCAAAAACTCAAAAGCCCAGAGAAAGCCCAAAAAGCCCTGGACTGAAACTAAAGTACCGTTCGCGACACTTCTACACCGCACGGCGTATCGAAATTTAATACGCCGCACGCAGTCATGAGGTTAACCGCACGGCATTTTGGATAAAGTTCTGACTGGCTCAGAAAGCTGTCGGCCACGCCTATTTGAGCCACAGCTGCAATACGGCTCAGCCGAAAGCACACTTCTAGCCCGCCCAGAAAATACCTCCAACTTTTGAAATTCAAAATCCAAGACTCTTGCCTATAAATACACCCCTCCACTCAAGGAAAAAGGGCCCTTGATCACCATTATACCTTTTCTCTCTCTTCTTGCTTTCACACCCACTTTCCCATTTCCAAGTCGTGAGAATATTGTTCTTAAAAGACATTCTCTAGGCCTTTTACTCCATTTTTCTCCTCACCATTGAAGTTAGTCCCTTACTAACTTTGAGGTCCCAACCACCCAATATACCCATCTATTACACACACCCACACTCCTACTTTCTTTCTCCACCTTCCGACGTCCGCCCTCTTTCATCAAAGCTCATTCAAGCTCCAGATCCAAAGTAAAAACCAAGTTTCCTTGGGCTAGGCTCTGTCCGGGCCCTGAGGGGACCTTTCTGTTCTCAGGCTTGACCCTTTTGGTTGAGATCTGACCCAAAACCTCTTTTACAAAACGAAACCAGAGTTCTGTACGGAGGTGTGCTACGCCGCGCGGCTCTTTAGAGCGTCGCACGGCGTAGTAGACTAATACGCACGGCATTTCGAAAGAATACTATTTTCTTGATCAAACTGTCTGGATCGCGATCGTCCGTTGTTGGGTCTTTTCTGTATACCAAAAGCTGTCTCAGAATGAGACCATTTCTACAAGCCATGTTTTAAACTCCATAGATCTTTTCAAAACAAGCAAACATATCAAAAATGGTTTTCCCTTCATGGTTTGAAAGAATGGTGTAGATCTGAGATGATCTGACGGCTGGGAGTTGTCTTAAGCTTTAAAATAAAACCGTGCGATGTAATGGTACACCGTGCGAAGCTTTACAAAACTATAAAAGTTTGGTATCAGGATCGGAACCACGCACGGCATATCGGTAAGCCGCGCGCTATAAGCCAGTATGCCGTCTGACGGAGGACAGTGATTCAGACAGTTCATTTCTATATCTTTCCTGTTTATATCATCGCCATGACATCTTTATCATCTCTGTACAGCAGGCACCACTAGCACGGCAACGTGTTATTATTTATCTTGTTACCCTTTCCCTTTTACGTGTTTTTTTTAAGGTTTTCCGAATCGTATTAATCCCCCCATTTAAAATGCTTAGTAGAGACCGGTTTTCACCGGGCGAGCGGGGTGCTTTTCAACAAAACCTTCCCCGTTCGTAACCTGGCTCCCGGATCCAAAATCTCAAACAGTTTCGCTAAACCAAAAAGCCTTTTTCCTTCAAACAAAATCCCCTCGGTTTCTCTGATCATCCATCTCAAAAATCCGGGTGGCGACTCTATCACAAATCGCACCAACGGGCGCGGGAGCCCACATCTAGCCTAAACTATGGGTATAAATATCCATATATGCATGCTTGAGTACAAGTAGTCTTCTTAGTCTAAGAATTAGGTGATGACTAAGGCTAAGGTTTCCAAGAGTGAACTTATTGACCAAGGGTTAAAAGTTTCCTAGGAAATTTTTATCCAAGGGGTATATTCCTATAAGCTTAAAGAAAATTTAGAAATGTAATTTTGTTGGACAATTTAGGGTTAAGGCTAGTGTTCTTAGACTTGCATGCATGGCAAGACTAGTTTTACCTCTTTTTGAAGCAAAATAATGACTTCCTATTTTTCAAGTACCTAAGTGACTAGTCTTACCAATCTAAGTCTTTATTAGCAAGACTAATTTTCTATTGTCCAAGGGATAAAAATTTCCCTAGCAATTATTAACCAATGGTTAAAAGGATAATAGACTATTAAGTATACATGTGCTTGGTGAATCTAGGAAAGTAACTTAAATAGGGTTAGGGCTATTGTGGGCTGCTATGCCCGAAAATTATATTTTCCCCGTTTCGAAGAAAAATACGTGGGTCGCTCTTCTTGTTTTGTTCTTGGTGCCGCTTTGAAGAGAAATACGCCGTTTGAAGAGTCGTTTTGGTTTGATTTGAAGAGTCGCCACCCGGATTTGCGGTATATCACCCGAGAAACCATTTTGTTTGGAAAACCGTTGATTTGAAATTGAAAACCAGAGATCGTTTTGAGAGTTCGGAAGCCATGTTACGAGGGGGAAGGGTTTTACGGCACCCCCCTCGCCCGATTTGAAATCGGTCTCTACTAAACGTTTGTGGGATTTTTCAAAAGGGATTTTGTTTCATTAGGTCAATTAGCAAATATGTACAGTTATAACAGGTAAGAATTGCATGCATGTGCAATTGTGCAGTGGATGACAAGATGTAAGTGAGCAAAATGCATGATTACAGAAGCTGAGGATCTGTCACTGACTTTACTCTCGAGCGCTCGAGAATAGTCCCGAGCGCTTGGGAGTTCTGATCAACCTGCAAGCTTTGTTAGCACAGATAGAATACAATACTAAACTGGAAGCTGAAATGACATCAAGTACACTACTGGCTCAGCAGAGGGCTTGGAAGACTGAGCTAAACCTTCAATCTTTCAAGTCATGCATCCCTGCCTTAACAAAGTTAAATCTATGAATTTAAAAGAGCAACAGGTCACACTAATGCATGCAGAGACCTGATGACACAGCAGAGTTGGAAAATAGGGAGCAATGGCATGCATGCACTCTCGAGCGCTCTGGTATGGTTCGGAGCGCTTGGGAGTGTGCTGCATGTCAGCTTTCTCTCAAACAAGAAGTGGTTCCGTCTTGACATGCAAAAGCCCTTGTTTTTATATTTCTCTGAAATGACTGATTCTTTTAACTTTAAACAAAAGGGAACTTTGTTCACCCATGCCATCTTTGTGAGAAAATGGTTCTGTTTTGGGGAAAGTGGCTTTCTATGCATGCATGCCAGAATGAAACCAATTATTTTAATATTACACCTCATTCCCAACTAGCCATGTGACAAAGGGGCAAGCATGAAGCCTGGACCAGTCCCGAGCGCTCCAGATGACTCTCGAGCGCTTGGGAGTGCGTCCAGTAAGGGTTTTTATGAAAGTATTTTCTTGTGCCCCATTGCTCTTGTTTTTACACTAGGGTCTCCCAACCATGCACCCAGTATTGAAGACTGGGTCAGGCTGAGAGACCCCCCTCAGAAGGGAAGAACAGCCCTTTAGTTATGATCAAAGGTAAGAGTTCTACCTTTTCCTTGAACCTTGCTCCTTGGTGTAGCTTTGAAATGTGGATGAAGAGAGGAGAGTGCAAGAGATCAGAAGGGTATTCTGGATTTCTTGCCCTTTTCCTTGGTAATTTGCAAAACCTTTGAAGTTTGGAAGGATAGTTTGGAGGTTTTTAGTTTTGAGCTAGAGAGAGAGAGAGAGAGAGAGAGCGCAGAGGATAAGAGTTCTGGAAGAGTGAAAATTTCGTGTCCTTTCTAGCTGAAAACCAGCCATCTTTATAGGCAAAACATCAAATGGTTTTTGAAAATCAAATGGTTTTGGTAAAATATTTCTTTAATAGGTAAACCCTTGGCCTGAAAATCTTCCTACCAGAGGTTGAGTGTGGAATGAGCCATCGGCGGGCTGAAAGTGGCTGTAATGATGATTTGCAAGGTGAGTGGGTGATACAGCCATGCATTGGGTAACAGAAAAGTCTCGAGCGCTTGGGATTACTCCCGAGCGCTTGGGACCTCACTCTAGAGCGCTCGAGAAAGAGCCAGGCCAGGGGTTTTGGAAAACAGTTTGGAGCGCTTGGGATTGCTCCTAAGCGCTTGAAAGTCCCCCCTTTTTTTCTTTTACCATTTTTAATACTTCTTCAAATCTTTCAAGGAGCAAGGTTCTGATCGGTACCAGGCTTGTTTCAATCCAAAGTCATCATCGGGGAGCCTCCGGGCCACAAGTCAAGGAATTTTGAAAAGTCCAAATTGGGGTGTCTACAGTTGCCCCTCTTTGGGCGACGCTCAGCATCACATCTAGATACGAGTGCCGTCCAAAGATTGAGACAGCCCAATTCGAGCCAAATCAAACCCTCAACTCAAAATCAAATGCAAGTAAAGATACAAACATCTGATGCATGTGGTCGCGCCTTTTCAGACTGCCTACGTACCCTTTTCTGCAAGGATCAGACCAGCGTAGTTCTTTGGGGCAAATGCAAACATGCAGACATGCAGACATGCAAGCAAATGATAGAAAGGTGTCCCTCAGGACAGCGCCAAATCTATGGCGGCGGAGAACCTGGAGAAAACCGGGGATGAAGGGTGCCAAATCTATGGCGGCGGAAGAAGGGTGGCGAAGGAAGCTTGAATCTGAAAAGCTTGAATTTTTGGAAGAAGCTTGAATTTTTGGAAGAAGCTTGAATTTTTGGAAGAAGCTTGAATCTGAAAAGCTTGAATTTTTGGAAGAAGCTTGAATTTTGAAGGAAGCTTGAATCTGAAAATCTTGAATTTTTAGAAGAAGCTTGAATTTTTGGAAAGCTTGAATCTGAAATTAAAGGGTGTCTCTCAGGACAGCGCCAAATCTATGGCAGAATATGAAAGGTGCCAAATCTATGGTGCCAAATCTATGGCAGCGGATGATTGAAGGGTGTCCCTCAGGACGATGCCAAATCTATGGCAGAAGATGAACAGTCATGTTGACGAATATGAAGGGAGAAGGCGACCGTGGGGGGTCGAGGTTAGAAAGTGAGACCCGTGTTTCGACTTTTGACAACACTGATGATTTTTAGTTTTGAAAAACAACAATGGACATGTCCAAGTACCCTTTCTGCTTTACTGTTTTTGGCCAGCGGACCGGTATCTTCAGGACCTTGGGATTTGGGATGGAGTTCGTCTTTGGATGGAAATTGGGTTTGAGCTGGAGCTGGTTTGAGTTTGGCCTTGATCAGGGCTTGAGTCCCGAGCATTCATGCCCCAGTCTTGAGGTCGGCTGTACGCTTGCAGTGATTGATGGCATTGTGCTGATGTGCCCCAGTGAGTGACAAACCTTAGTTCTGATATCTTTTCCTTGATCCCACTGATAGTTTCGGCAACGAGTTTTGTCATGAGCACAAGTGCGGGTTCTTCCATATACTGGAGTTTCTCTCACGAGTTGGGGCTTCAATGACCTTGTGTGAATTTGGACAAGGCCCAGACGACTCAAAGGACAAGAAAGACCCTTTATCAGAGGACTGACTTTTAACGAAGACCTTGACTGGACGAGGAGTTTGATTATTTGAGGATTTAATGTTTGAAATTGTCATGATAAAATCAAGTTTTGTTGATTTTCCCATTCTGGGTTTTGAAATTGTTTTAGCAAAACACGAGGACTTTTATTAGAAATCATGCCCCAGGTCGAAATTTTTGTAAGATTCTCAAAACGCCTTGGCGCCCCTTCTTGTTTTCCCCTGCTGTCCAGGATTTTTGTTATCAAGTTGTTCTTTTCAATCTGAGAGGACTTTATTCGGGTTGTAATGTGGCCAAGGTTTGGTTTAGCAAAGAAAGGATAATAGGCTCAAACTTTTTCATTTTCTTTGGGTTTCGAGAGCTAGCAGCCATCTTGAATGATTTTGTGCCCCTTTTGCTTTTGACGGGCGCCTTATTTGCTTGCTTTGCTTCGCCTTTTGTTGTGCCAATGTGTTTGGTACTTTCGTTGGTCTTGAGCTTTCTCTAATTTTTGTTCGATGTTTTGCACTCCAGTGTGCGTATGCATTTGGCACTTTCACGCTTTGAGTTCCGACGCGCCGATGATGGCCAGGTGCTTGGCACTTTTGTCTTCCTCATTTCACCCCAGTGTGGGGGTGTAGACACCTCCCAAACGGGGCATCGCCATACAGATTGATCACGTTTGTGTTTGCTCGATTGGTTGCTCACTTCATAAACCAAAATCATGGACATTCCCATGGCTAGGAACATCGCCACATGATAACGGTTATCATCAAATAGAGTCGCCACCCAGTTTATTAAAACTAGGAAAATGGATAGAGATTCTGGATTCGGGAGCCAAAAGTACAGTAAGGGGAAGGTGTTAGGCACCCCTCTCTGCCCAGTCGTGAGACTGGCCCATAATCGTTCAACATAAGACGTGTAGATGCTTTGTCTAATTCTAACACATAGTCTGTTTAATTATTCCTTTAAACAGTAAGCAAGGTGAGCCAGTGCGATAATTGAAGCATGCATCAGAAAGCAGATAAAACAAACAAAATGTCCCAGGGAGATGGATCTCGCGGCCGGTGAATGGATCTCACGGCCGAGAGATCCCCCTGGTTTTATGTACCGGCCGAGGGATCGAAGCCCCGGTCGGTGTTCTTCCTCACACCAGACAGAAAAGTTTAGCGAATGATTTAAATGCTATAGTTAGCCATAAATGCGATAAGTAAAACAAACCAGAGGCCGTTGGGCCTCACCACCTTGATCCCTCAGTTGCTTGATTGCTTTGGATTGGGCGTGATTGATTGATTGCTTGGTCGAGAACCCTAGAGTTAGGGTTTGAACTTCGGGGTTTGATCGCCGGATTGACGGCTGCCTTCGGAAGGTTAGGGCTTTTGAAGAGTGGGATTGAGGGAGTATTTCTGCAGAGCTTCGAGTTTTGATTGAGTGTGTGGGTATCTCAATTTCTGTGTGTTAATTCGGAACCCAAAGGCCCCTTTATATAGGCATAGGGATGACTCACTCCGGCCAATCAAATCACGAGATAGCAATTGCAATTGCAATGCATCTCAAACTCTACGTCGTGATCTCCGAACGTAGCCCGAACGCATCGGGAAGGTAGCGTAGTTGGATCAAACCAAATGTCTGACAGAACGTTCGAGAGTCTGGAAAAAGGTCGATCTGGCGGCCGAGCAAAGGAAGTCGCGGCCGTGTAATGGATGTCTCGGCCGAAGGATAGATCTTGCGGCCGAGGGATTGATCTCTCAGGGAGATTTTGCTGGCAACAGGTTGCTCGGGCGAGGGATTGAAGTTATGGCCGTGGGATCGATGTTACGGCCGTCAGATGGATTCTCCTAGGCTTCTGTACTTTCTGTCTGAAAGGCTGTATGGCTCTGAATTGGGTCCTCTAAGTGGTCAAAGTTCTCACCGAAAGTCCTAAGGTCCTCAAGGAAGCAATCATCAATCATTGTATCCATTTCATCATCGGGATTGTCCCAAGGTGGGACTTGAAATAATCGTTAGGCCAAATTGGGGTGTCTACAGATGCCCCTCTTTGACTGAACTCAGACGGATCGCGAGACATGTTTGAGTAAGAGTCAAAGCTGTAAAAAGCAACTCAATTTGGTCCAACCACTATTCCAAGGGTTTTCGAAAAAGGTTTTGTTATGGTCGGGCCGGGAGGCTGCCTACGTATTCCACAAGGGAAATTCAGACCAACCGTAGTTCGGGCAATAAAACAAAATAAAAGTTTGGAGGGTTAGAGACAGAAGACGTACCTTAGGGCTTAAAAGCCGTAGTGTGACGTACCTAGACTGAGCCAGGGTTTTGGCGGAAGATAGTTGAAGGAGCGCAGGGCTGCCTGGGGAGTTTTTGCGGAGAGCTTCCTTAGTATTTTGGGGTAGATCAGTACACTGCAGGTGCGTTTGCTTTTCTTGATCATCCTTACTTTGACTGAAGGGAGGTCGGTAGAGTAGCCTATCCTTGCGAATGAGCTGGAAGGAATTGATGTGATGGGGTGGAATCCAAACCATCTGCTGGGGATGAGTTGGACGCCAGTTTGCTTTTGAGATGTAGGGGGGCGCAGGGCCAGTAGCTGTAGCACGGAGCTTTGCATAATGAGGGAACCGAGGCACGGAGCCGGTTGTAGTCATGAGGCGAGAGCCTGAGGTGTCAGAGCTTTGAGCTTGTCGTGCTGAACCGAAGCGCGGAGCTGGTATAAGGCGAAAGCCTGAGGTGATTGATAGGACCGAAGCGCAGAGCTGGTGTAAGGCGAGAGCCTGAGAGTGATGGAATCGAGGCGTGGAGCCTGTTGCGATTTTGAGGCGAATGCCTGAGGGGTTTGATAAGACCGAAGCGCGGAGCTGGTATTGATCATAAGGCGAGAGCCCGTGGTGATTGATAGGACCGAAGCGCGGAGCTGGTGTTGATCATAAGGCGAGAGCCCGGGGTGATTTGATTGAGGCGTGGAGCCTGCTGTGGTTTATGAGGCGGAGGCCTGAGGAGATTGGGTAAGACCGAAGCGCGGAGCTGGTGTTGATCATAAGGCAAGAGCCTGAGGTGTCAGAGCTTTGAGCTTGACGTGATGAACCGAAGCGCGGAGCTGGTATAAGGCAAGAGCCTGAGGTGAGGGAACTGAGGCGTGGAGCCTGAAGTGATCGAGGCGTGGAGCCTGCATGCAGTCTTAAGGCGAGGGCCTAAGTTGTCGGAGCTTAGAGCTTGACGTGATTTGAACCGAAGCGTAGAGCTGGTTGCATTCTGATGGTCTGTGCACGGAGCTTTTCCATCATAAGTGTTGGCGTGGAGCCAAAAGATCGAGGCGTTGGGCCGATCAAATAAAACCGAGGCATAGTGCCGGTTGATTGCAGGGTTGACCTGTTTCATGAAAGATATGCAAAGTGTATATGTGTGATGATGGTTGTTAGATGTGAACAGATATGATGCAGACTCGATGTGAAAATGTTGATGCAAATGTGCACGGGCCCGTGCGTGTGTGTTTGTTCTTAAGCTTAGAGCTTCTATCAAGTTCCGGACTTGAGCATTCAGAGCGTAGAGCTCGAGCATTCGGACGGCAGAATCCAAGCATTCAAAGTACAGGCTTTGAGCGTCCAGTACACAGTGGTTGGGCATCCAAGCGTAGAGCTTGAGCATTCAAGTGTATGACTTGAGCATCCAGTACACAGTGGTTGGGCATCCAAGCGTAGAGCTTGAGCATTCAAAAATGTTAGATTTTTGAGCATTCAGGCGTAGAGCCTGAGAATAAATGTCTTGATTGCTGGGACGGCTTAGAGCCTGTTGCTTGTTTACGGCTTCGAGCCAGTTGAGATAATGGGCCTTGAGCCGCTGAGTTGGGTGATTATAGGCATAGAGCCTGTTGTCGTGATAGCGAGCATAGAGCTGCTGAGATAAGGGGCTTTGAGCCGCTGGGTGATAGTGGACGTAGGCTTCGAGCCTGTTGAGGTAAATGGGCGTAGAGCCGCTGAGTAGAGCCTTTTGATAACGGGCTTCGAGCCGCTGAGATTGGTTGTTTACGGCTTCGAGCCATTTGAAATGGTGGGCTTGGAGCCGCTGAGTTATAGGCGTAGAACCTGTTGCTGTGATAGCGAACGTAGAGCTGCTGAGTCGAGGGCTTGGAGCCACTGAGATGATGGTTATGGCTTCGAGCCAGTTGGGATAGCGGGCTTGGAGCCGCTTTGGTGAGATAACGGGCATAGAGCCTGCTGTGTTGAGGCAATGGGCTTTGAGCCGCTGAGTTGATGGCTTTGAGCCGCTGGGTTTATGGTTTTGAACCAGTTGAGATGGTAGATGTAGGCTTCGAGCCTGTTAAGAGCTTGATTGTGTATGGCTGCTGGGAATGGCAAGCGTAGAGCTGCTGATGGTGATTGGGCGTAGAGCCTGTTGAAGTCATGGGCGCAGAGCTGCTGAGATTAATGGCTTTGAGCCTGCTGTACTGAGGGCTTAGAGCCGCTGAGACGATAGATACAGGCTTTGAGCCCGTTGGAGTAATGGGCCTTGAGCCGCTGAGCTGGCAGGTGTAGAGTCTGTTGAGATGGTAAATACAGGCTTCGAGCCTATCGAAGTAATGGGCTGGGAGCCGCTGAGGTGGTAGATATAGGCTTCGAGCCTGTCGAGATGATGGGCTTCGAGCCGCTGAGGTGATAGACATAGGCTTCGAGCCTGTTAAGAGCTTGATTGTGTACGGCTTCGAGCCAGTTTGAGACAATGGACTTGGAGCCGCTAAGTTGAGTGATTACAGGCGTAGAACCTGTTGCCGTGATAGCGAGCATAGAGCTGCTGAGATAAAGGGCCTCGAGCCGCTGGGATTGCTTGTTTACGGCTTTGAGCCAGTTGAGATAGCGGGCTTGGAGCCGCTGAGTTGTGTAGAGACGATGGGCACAGGGCCGCTGAATTGATACGGGCGTAGAGCCGCTATGATAAAGGGCTTCGAGCCGCTGGGTGATAGTAGACGTAGGCTTCACGCCTGTTGAGGTAATGGGCTTCGAGCCGCTGAGTTGATTGTTATGGCTTCGAGCCAGTTGAGATGGTGGGCTTCGAGCCGCTGAGTTGATGAGGTGGCGGGCGTAAAGCCGCTGATAGAGGATTGTTGAGAATTGTTACGGCTTTGAGCTGCTGAGCTGTTGAGTATTCCATCTTCCATCTTCCACGGGGTTTGATTGGTTCCTTATGCTTGGGATGTTTCCAAGGCTAGTTTTGAGTATGCTCGGGATTGCCCCCAAGGCTAGATTTCACATGCTCGGGATTGTCCCCAAGGCTAGTTCTGAGTATGCTCGGGATTGCCCCCAAGGCTAGATTCCACATGCTCGGGATTGTCCCCAAGGCTAGTTCTGAGTATGCTCGGGATTGCCCCCAAGGCTAGTTCTTGACCATATTCCAATTTGTTAGGGAGATTTCCATTACCTCCACTGCTGGGAGTGCCTTCCGGAGGCCAAACGCCTTCTAGCAGATGAGATCGAGGTTGTGCACATAGCGTGGCATAGGGCTGTTGAGGTGTGGGCGTAGAGCCGCTGAGCAGCACTTGAGCGTCCTCAATGTTTCGGTAAGCTTCCTGAAAAGTAAAAGGTTTACTTTAGTTCGGAGTTTTAACTTGCATGATCAAAAGTGAGTTTTTTTGTTTTGATTTGCGGGATGAGATCCCTCTTAGCCAGGGGCGTGAATGAGAAGGACCCATGGTTGGGTCGAAGTTGTTCTGTTTAAAGAAGTTAAGATAACTGTGCCCCCTGTTTAGGCAATGCATGCTTTTTAAACGTCGATTTGATGCCCCTAGCTTTTTATTTGTTTATGCAATCGTGAGATTAACTCCCTTTTTGTCCTTGGTAGAGAAATAGGAGACTGGAGGCTCGCAGTGGAGGCAAAGAGGTGCACAAGTGGTTTGTGACGTTGCCGGAGCAGACTCGGGAGTTAGTACATGCTGCTGGTCTTGAGCCGTCTGTTTTGGGCCTCAATCTTCCGATGGATTGGTCGTTGATGACCTCGCTGGTTGAGAGGTGGTGGGATACCACCAATACCTTCCACTTCCCTGCTGCTGGCGAGATGACTATCACTCCGGGCGACTTTTCTTTGTTGACTGGCTTGCGGATAGGCGAAGTGGCCCTTCGAGTTGACCCTCGGCTTTGGGAGCGAGACGGTGCTTTGAGGTGGTTTCTGGGCAAGGTGCCCCCTGTCCGTTCTCGGGGTCACATTGATCTTGCTTGGCTGAGCAGATCCTTCACGCAGGCTGATATCTTGACCCAGGTGAGCGTCGAGCAGTTGACACGGGCCTTCCTTCTTTACCTCCTTGGGCAAACGTTGTTTGCCAATAAGGATGGTTCAGTACACACACAGTTTTTGGCTCCGCTGCAGCACCTGGGGGCTACTAGGGAGTTTGACTGGGGCTCGTCTGCTTTGGCCACTTTGTACGGCGGTCTTGGAGCTTGCTCGCGGGACAAGAGTCCCATTCTTTGCGGCCACTTTCGAGTGCTTGAGGTACGTATCATTCCTTTGTACTTCTGTTTTTACTTCGGCTTTTTCCTAGTTCTGAACTTGTTTTGTTGATTCCTGCTTTCCAGCTCTGGGCTTTTGAGCACCTTCTTCAGTTTCCTCCTGAGACCAGGTATGGTGATGTGAACTGCGTACCTCGTTATGGGCGATGGTTGATGGGGCAACGGAGGCCACGGTCACCAGTTTTGAGCCTTCCCGAGTGGCGGCGAGTTTTGGACCGACTGACAGTCGATCAGGTACCTTTTCTTTTGTTCCTCTTGTCCTTTAGGCTTCAATATTCTTGTGTCGAGACTGATTTGTCATTACTCTTACAGGTACGGTTTGACCCTTGGGGCGGTGTACCAGAGGATGCCCCTCTCGCACGTTGTAGAGTTCTGGATCGGACCCGTAGTTTGCTTGAGGGTCCGTTTTGCAGAGCTTGGTACTTAGGTGACCGAGTGGCCAGTCAGTGGCGGCCACGCGTTGAGGCTCTTCGGTTTGTTCCCCCTTCTCCTCCAGTATCCATGAGGTCCACTTCCTTGATGTCGAAGGAAGATCTGAAGACTGCCCGGATCAGAGATTGGGCAGGTTTACTCCTCCAGGCAGGTGACTACACAGAGTACTGCCGCCTTTTCTTGACCTCCTCTGTTGCGGCTCCTCCCGTTGCTCCTGTTTGGCCACGGGCTCCTTCGTTTGTTTCCTTCCACTCAGATGATGGGGAGGAGGAGCGCCTGGCGCTGACTCCTTGTGCGACCCCGTTCTATACTTTGCCAGTCAGGGCCTTACAGGTATTTTTAGCTTCCTATGATAGCTTTCATCATTCCGTATTGTATCCTTGCTTTGAATGTTTGTAATGCTTGGCTGTTCCACAGGTGCCTGCCGAGATAGTGCAGGAATGGCTTCGCGCTTACCAGAGTACGGAGGTTTTGGTCCGGAGACAGCGCCGTAGGATCCTCGAGGTATGACTCTCTTTATAGGCTTTATCTGCTATGTATTATTCCTTGAATCTGAATGTTTATATTTTCCTTGGCTGCAGCTTGAGGCTGAGAGAGTACCAGCTGCTGAGGGAAACGTGGAGACCAGTGAGCAGCCTTTGCCTTCTTCCCAGAGATCGCCCAGTTTTTAGGGCTTTTCTTTTTCCTGTTCATAGTTAGTAGATAGGCAGAAACTATATTTGTATAGTGAAAGCAACCACAACAATAAGTTTTTGTTTGAGAAATGAGAAATGCCTTTCCTGCCCCTAAATGTTTTGAGTTTGCATGCGATAGTCAGAACATGGCTTTGTGAACAAGTTTTTGCTGATAGATAGTTAAAAATATTTGGCCGAAGAATCGATCACTCGGCCGAAGGATTATTGTTACGGCCGAGGTGTCGATTGTCCGGCCGTTACATAGGTTTTACTTTAGCCAAGTAGCATCCTGTTTCACATCCCTTCCTATGCTTAGCCTTTGATTTGCTGTCTCTTGCCTTTGCCATGCTTTACAGCCTGATTGCCAAACTTAAGAGTCTTTTGAAGGATTATACCCATTGCGTTGACGACTTTTGGGTTAGAGGAGATGAACTGTAATCCTTACGTGTCTTTGTTTTTGCCAATTCCTTGGAAAATGACTAACTCATCTTTTGTGAGCTCAATACGCAGGGTTAACTATGCCTATCATTTGAGTACAAACATGTTGATGTTTTCCTCTCTCCAAATGTTTGGGCCGTATCTCGATGTGAGACTGCCTACGTATCCCGATCAGGGAATCAGGCCTTTTACGTAGTTCCAAGATCACCACCTTTGGGGGTTGGGTTTTCACTCTTGGTTTTTCTTTCTCTTATGCTTTTTGCTTGGGTTACCTGATAGAGGTTGAGTCCCTAGCGAGCTTTCCTTCAAATGCCTTAACTTTTGCCTAGGGCGCATTTCTTGTCCTAGCAGGCTCTGCTCTTACTTTTGCTTGGGTGTATAGTTTGCCCAACGAGCATTTTTCTCTCAAGAGGGTTTTGGTATTTTGGAGAGGAAACTGATGGAGATGTTTTTATGAATCTCCTGTTGTATTTGTACTTTCATAATAGGCAAGCTAATCCTAAGTGTTCTCACGGAGATAGCGTCTTCTTCCTGGGTTTTGATAAAAACCTAGTCCTAAGTAATTAGAGTTCATCCTTTCCTTCCTTTTGTCAGGGACACACAGGTTTTGATCCCTTCAAATTCTTCTCTTGTTTTGGCAATGAGAGCATAGTGCATGGCAATTGCAATTTAGAAATTTGGATTTTAGATAAGCATAATCTGGAAGATGAAAAAGGAATTCTCTTAGCAGAAATAAAATGCCCAAACAGGGGCCCAAAACTCATTCTAGTTTATTTGAAGCAAAAACAATGTTTTAATGTTTCTTATTTGCCATGTTGTGACTTCTCAGCTACTGCAGCATGTCGGGGTCATTTCCCTTGTCTTTTGCAACTTTGTACTCTTTCCCACCTTCTTCCTTGCCAAACAGAGCCTTTGAACCGGATTCAACCTTTGCACGATGGCTTCCTCCTTGAGCCATGAGTAATCCCCAGATGGATGTGTTGGCAGGAAACTCCCTTTCCCTTTCCTCATTGATTGCGTGGTCGTCAGCTATTTCCTCCTGATTGAATAGTGATGCTAAGGAGGTTTCATCTAGCGGATCATTGCACTCTTCTTCCATTTCATCAAAGTCGCTTTCCCCTGTTTTATAGGGTTCTGTGCACATGAAATCTAGATCTTCTCTTTCCTCTATCCATTGACTATAATCGCACTCGTCATAAGGGTTGACCCATGGGTGCATTTGAAACTCCTCTACTTTCTCAAGGAGATTGATTGTCTCCCAAACAATGGGCGGTGTTGGAATTTTGGGACGGTTGATGCGTACCACTATTTGGGCAGGCTCGAAGCGAGCGTGCCTTCTCATCATGATGACCCTTTCTTTTTCCTTCTTCCTATTCTCAAACCAGATACGAAGCCACTCGTCGTCTTCTACAAATGGGATGTCTGGATCTTCCAAATTGTGTTTCGCCCAAGAGTGTTCCTTCCACTTCCTTAGCTTTTCCTCCTCTGCCTGATCTTTGCTGCTTATGTCGGACATGTCAATGTCGATTACTTCTGACTGATCAGAATCATTATCCTCCTCCTCTTCCATCATGAAACACTCGTCCTCCTCGGGGAAGGCTAAGGTAGGTTTGGTTTGGTTGTCTTGGACAATGTATTGGCTGGGATTGTATGTGGGGTTGTGAGATAGACTTATGAGATTGATATTTCGGGGTGGTGGCTCAGCATTGTGAGTAGGGAGTGGGTTGGCCTGCCCATCAGGTTTTGGTGGCTTTATGGTTCGACTATCAATAAGGTCTTGAATGTCGTGACGAAGACGCATGCAATTGTCTGTTTCGTGCCCAGGATGTTGGTGGTAGGTGCATTGTTTGTTTGGATCGTGGTTTGGGCCGTAAGGTGGCGGAGGAAGTGGCTTGTTTAGAGGTTTGAGATGCCCTTGACGGCTGAGAATGGTCAGGGCTTGGGACAAGGTCATGTAAAGAGGATCAAAGTTGCGGCGGGGCCGATTTGAGCTTCGGGATGGGCTAGTTTGGAAAGGGTCCTGAGACAAGGATGTGCCAAGGGCATTCACGGAGGCGTGAGATGTGCGGCTAGAGAAGGTTTTCTTAGGCGGAGGAGTGGTCTCTTCTTTCCCAATGAGTCCTAGCTTGATTCCATCTTCGATTTGCAATCCAGTGGCATGCAAGCGTTTGAAATCGGTGATAGCCTGTGTGTAAATATGCCTGAGATATTTGGGTTGCAAATTTTTGACAACTATCCTTACTTGGTCTTCCTCGGAGGGACGGTTCTTCATCTTGGCAGCCTTTTCCCTCCATCTTGCTACAAAGGTAGCAAAGTCCTCATTGGAATCCTGTTTGGTCATTTCCAAATCTCGAGTTGTCAACTCAATTTGGACGTTGTATGCATACTGCTTGACGAAAGCATTGGCAATTTCTGGCCAAGTTTGATAATGTACAAATTCCAAAGTGAGGAACCAGTCGAGGGCGCTTCCGGTGAGGGTTCGTTGGAACAATTGAGCGATGAGCTCGTCATTCAAGCCCATCGGCTTCAGGGTGTTGATAACATGGCGGACATGACTGGTCGGGTTGCCAGTTCCATTGAACTTCTCGATGTTGGGCATCTTGAAATTCTCAGGCAGCTTGGATTCTGGGAAGAGGCAAAGTCCTTCGAAATCCAGAATTTGATCCCCTTGTGAACGGGCCAAGGCTTGTTTGATTTCCTTGACTTGCCTGGTCAACTCAGGACTTTCTGCCACTACCACTTTATGGGGATTCTCGTCTTCCATCGATTTTTCCTCATCTTCAGCATCTCTAACTGCCTTTTCTGCCAGTAGTGCGGCGATTTGAGCTTGGAGGTCAGCAATAGTGGCGTCGTTGTCTGCCATGAAGGTAGAAGGGTTGCTTGACGAAGCTTGAGATTTAGTGAATGACGGGGTCTGTTGAGGGGATGACCGGGAAGTTTCCGAGAGCGGTCGGAATTGTTGTGGTGAGGGTGTCTTGTCAGATGAGGACGATAGACGGGAGGGTTGCAGAGACCTTTGTTTGGCGTAGCTTCGGGTGTTATAAGAGTACAAAGTTGGCTGTGGTTGCTTCTTTGATTTACCTATTGTGCCTGCTTTGAAAAGTAGAATACCTGGAAGTCAGTATTCGGCTTGTGTAGGGTTAGGATTTGGGCTGAAAATCCCGACCCTTCTGCACAGAAAAAGTTAATACAACAACAAATGATACAAGGTGTGAGGAAGAACTTTTGCAAGCAGAATGCAAGTAGAATCCTCGCCTGTAGGTTCCTGTCTTAGTTTGATAAGTTCTATGGCTTTCTAAAGCATGCAAGGTTTAGGTAGTTTCAGGGTGCTCCGTTGTCAAAGGGCACCAGTCCTCTCACTAGCCCATCATAGGCGGCGATTGGGTGATTCCCTTTTTGATATACCACTAGGTACAAGTGACTGTGGAGTTTGCTGGAACCCCCAACATAGCCCGTGTCATGCCGGGATATCAGGTGAACTCAACGGGTTGCCCGCTCGATGCATATGATAAATGAATTAGACAAGGCATGTATTAGTCTTATGTTGAACTTTCTGGTTATGGCTCTCATGTCCCCAGCAGAGTCGCCAAAAACTGTAGACACCTCCCAAACGGGGCATCGCCATACAGATTGATCACGTTTGTGTTTGCTCGATTGGTTGCTCACTTCATAAACCAAAATCATGGACATTCCCATGGCTAGGAACATCGCCACATGATAACGGTTATCATCAAATAGAGTCGCCACCCAGTTTATTAAAACTAGGAAAATGGATAGAGATTCTGGATTCGGGAGCCAAAAGTACAGTAAGGGGAAGGTGTTAGGCACCCCTCTCTGCCCAGTCGTGAGACTGGCCCATAATCGTTCAACATAAGACGTGTAGATGCTTTGTCTAATTCTAACACATAGTCTGTTTAATTATTCCTTTAAACAGTAAGCAAGGTGAGCCAGTGCGATAATTGAAGCATGCATCAGAAAGCAGATAAAACAAACAAAATGTCCCAGGGAGATGGATCTCGCGGCCGGTGAATGGATCTCACGGCCGAGAGATCCCCCTGGTTTTATGTACCGGCCGAGGGATCGAAGCCCCGGTCGGTGTTCTTCCTCACACCAGACAGAAAAGTTTAGCGAATGATTTAAATGCTATAGTTAGCCATAAATGCGATAAGTAAAACAAACCAGAGGCCGTTGGGCCTCACCACCTTGATCCCTCAGTTGCTTGATTGCTTTGGATTGGGCGTGATTGATTGATTGCTTGGTCGAGAACCCTAGAGTTAGGGTTTGAACTTCGGGGTTTGATCGCCGGATTGACGGCTGCCTTCGGAAGGTTAGGGCTTTTGAAGAGTGGGATTGAGGGAGTATTTCTGCAGAGCTTCGAGTTTTGATTGAGTGTGTGGGTATCTCAATTTCTGTGTGTTAATTCGGAACCCAAAGGCCCCTTTATATAGGCATAGGGATGACTCACTCCGGCCAATCAAATCACGAGATAGCAATTGCAATTGCAATGCATCTCAAACTCTACGTCGTGATCTCCGAACGTAGCCCGAACGCATCGGGAAGGTAGCGTAGTTGGATCAAACCAAATGTCTGACAGAACGTTCGAGAGTCTGGAAAAAGGTCGATCTGGCGGCCGAGCAAAGGAAGTCGCGGCCGTGTAATGGATGTCTCGGCCGTGTAATGGATGTCTCGGCCGAAGGATAGATCTTGCGGCCGAGGGATTGATCTCTCAGGGAGATTTTGCTGGCAACAGGTTGCTCGGGCGAGGGATTGAAGTTATGGCCGTGGGATCGATGTTACGGCCGTCAGATGGATTCTCCTAGGCTTCTGTACTTTCTGTCTGAAAGGCTGTATGGCTCTGAATTGGGTCCTCTAAGTGGTCAAAGTTCTCACCGAAAGTCCTAAGGTCCTCAAGGAAGCAATCATCAATCATTGTATCCATTTCATCATCGGGATTGTCCCAAGGTGGGACTTGAAATAATCGTTAGGCCAAATTGGGGTGTCTACAGGGGGATAGCTGCCTAGCTGGGTTCTTTCAAAGAAATTGATTTAGGCTCAAAGGGGGTTATCAATGGATATATATCTTCAAGCGTGTGATATAAGAAAAGAATGCCTTTCTTCATTTTGAATTGCACAACTTGATAATTGGATCCTAGATGCAAGTTTAAGGGATTTGTGTGCTCTAACTTTTGCCTAGATCATGTTTTGACGTTTTGATCTAGCGAGCTTTTTCTTATGCCAAGGCGTTGCTTCTTCACGGCGTCAGGGAATGGTCCCATGAAATTCTTCTTCTCGCAAGGGCAAATACCTCGTGTCTTAATTTCTCAATTGACGGTGAAAAACAATTCCAAGTTTAAGGGATTATCACAAAACACGAGTTTATTACCACAATTTCGACTCAAGAGGCTTGACACCAAAAGACGGGACGGACTGATAAAGGATTGACTCAAAAGATTGTGACCGAATTTTGGAATTGACTCGAAAGAACATGACCGGGCCTCAGGATAAGGCTGCCTACGTATCCCTCTTGCAAAGGAATCAGGTCATAACGTAGTTCAGACTTACGAAACTGACCCTCTTTTTGGTTTTTTTTTTTTTTTTTGACTACAAACTTGAATTTGAAAACGTACAGACACAAAAGCATGAAAGACTCGAAACACAAACTGACTCAAAATTGAAAGACAAAGACTCGACTAAAAGCTTTCCAAACTCGTGAGAAATTCCATTCATGCTTTGCTGCACTCAAAATCCTCCTCCCGATCTGAAGTCCGGCTCTGGGATGGTTCCGTTGTCGATTAAGTCTTGGATCTTGTGACGGAGACGGTGACAGTCATTGGTAGCGTGACCGGGCATTTGATGGAAGGCGCAGAAGGCGTTTGGGTTGTGGTAGTGTGGGAGCTTTTGAGGTAGGGGAGTTGACAGGAGTGGCTTGATGGTTCTGCTTTCGACCAGTCTTTCGAATACCATGGATAGTGGTACGGGAAACTGGGAAAAGAGACGAGGTTGTTTAGGCTTGGTGGCTTGAGCAGCGATCTGGCTAACGGGCTCGGTCCGGACATGGTCGATATGTGTAGGGTCAGGTGGCAAGTCGGTGTAGCTTGCATTGACATGCAGCGTGCTGCTGCTGTCGGGGTCCACATTTTCTGTCTCTGGGAAGGAATCAACATTTTCGAGAATGCCCAACTGAACAGCTTCTTCGACGGCCAGGCCTGTTTCGAAGAATGTCTTGAAGTTGGAAGAGGCTTGAGCTAGGATCATGTGCCTGGCAAGTGCGGGCTGGAGGTTTCGGACAATCATCCGAATTTGATCTTTCTCCGAGGGTTTATCCTTCATCTGAACAGCCTTTGCTCTCTATCTTCGAACAAAATCCATAAAAGACTCCTTCGGTTCCATCTTTATTGATTCCAACTCTCGAGTGGTGACCTCAAGTTGGATGTTATAGTCAAACTGGGCTACGAAAGCCTCACAGATGTCTTCCCAAGATTTCTTCTTTGTCACTTCCAAGGTAGTGAACCAGCGCAAGGCATGTCCAACCAGTGTTTGAGAAAACATTTGGGCCATGGCGTCTTTCTCCAAGCCCCACATGGAAAGTGCCCCAATGTAACTGGTCAAGTGTGCTTTTAGATCACCGGTTCCGTCAAACTTAGCGAAGTCGATTGGCTTGAATTTCCTGGGTAGTCTGGCATTCGGGAAAAGGCAGAGTTCGTCAAAGTCGAAACCAATCGAGGTGATTCTTTCGCTTCTGGCTAAGGACAGCTCAAGTTGGGATAATTTGGCTTCGATGGTGGCCATTTCTGGGCTTTGGGAGTTTGGTTCAGAGGGTGGTTCATGATTATTTTCGAGGGGTGTTTCTGGGTTTTGCGGAGGTGGAAGTCGTCTGGCAACTCCGATTATCATAAGCATCAACTGGGTAATCTGGTTGCCTGTTCGTTCACCCATCTGTCGGATAGAGGTTCGAATTTGATCCAACTCGTTCAGAATCCCTGCTGGCTGTTCCCCGTTCAGATGTTCCTCATTCAAATTTTCCACCGGCTGTTCCATATCTTCCCACAAATTATGAGTTTATGAGGGTATGGTTTCGTTGTAGGATGGGTGGCCTAGTGCTGACAGTAAAGCAAAAAGCGAACTCAGAACGTGCCCCTGTTATGATTTGTTGAGAAATGCATGCTGAATAAAAGAATTGTTGTTGACGTGTTGTCATCGTCGACTCAAGGGATCGCACTTTACGGAAAGTTCCAAACAGTCACGGGTAGGTCGGTGTCAGGCAGGTTAAATTCCTCACGTTGGGAATCAGAGCCCATCTCCTTATCTAAGACCATCCGAGACAAAGCAATAAGACTGCTGGAAGACACACTTAAGGCTGGATAAAACTAGAGGGAGCCGTTCGGGCACGGCGAACACCAGAGGTATCCCAAACTCTATGGATTTATGGTCTCCTAGACCTTGGCTCAAGAAATGACATCCTATGAAGGATTGCCTTAGTCCTCAGAGATTTTTTTGAATGTGTATCCTTTGATTAGGAATGACAAGATTTGAGAGATATCAAAACAAATTAAGTCTTTAACATTTTTCACTTGAAGTTTCTGTTCTGGTTTCGAAAATCGTTTAGCGTAAATGACATGATACCGTAACCGGGGCGGCGTAAGTGGCACGGCGCCATTAGCCTAAGCGGTGTAAAGTGACTTTGCACTATAACCTGAGTGGCGTGGGTATCACGGCATTGTAGCCTAATTGTTTCGTTAATTTTCATTGAATCCATGATTAAAAATTGTATTGAAGACTTAATGAACTTTGATATCCCCAAAACCTCGTCGTTCCAAGGACTAATTAACTTCAACAACGTGCTCTTTTAAAAGCACGACTCATCATCGGTCCAGGCAATCCTAAACAAGCCGCGCGAGCGAGTCTAAGAGTTCTATACGCGACACGAAAGCGAACGGACGACATAAGATGCAAGGTGAGATGTGCAAGCGGGATAAGATCACGGTCTTTCGAAGGTTGCCTAATTCCTCAGAATTTCTTTTAGGGTGTATCCTTCGTTCAGAACGACAAATTCTAAGAGATGTCAAAATGAACTAAATATTCAACTAGTACCCGTTCGAAGTCTCAATTTTGAACTTGGAATAACTTAGTATAGACGGCGTGATACCCCAACCATCGTGGTGTCAGTGACACTGTGCCATTAGCCAAGGTGGTGTAAGTAAAGTGGCATCACGGCGCCGGTTCCTTTGTTATTCCTTATTCTCTGTTGAAATTTCGATTAGGCATTAGTCAAGGACTTAGTAACATCCTGATTTCCCAAAGTTTCCTTGTTCTAAGGACTCATGTAGTTAAACAACGTACACCGGGGTGCACGATTCATCATCGGGCCTCGGCAACCTTCTACAGACCGTGCGGGTGGGATTAAGAGCACATGGCACGAAATTGGACGGGTAGCATGACGGCATGACATGGATGAGATGCAGAAAGCAGTAACATGTAGACAGGATATAGCATATAATCCTACCCTGCGGATTCCTGTCCTAGTTTGGAAGGTTCTATTGCTTTCTAAACACGTACAAAGGCCGGTTTTGGCTTGAAGAGGGTTCCCCGGACTAGAGTCAAAGTATACCTCCACTATTGAGCGTACACCCAATAATGGTACAAACGGTAGGGATGACTCATCGCGGTCGAGGGTTGCTGAGCGTTCCGGGATTCCCCATCACCGGCAAGCCGGGTAGGATTGCCGAAACACAACAGCGGGGTTGCACAAGGTATATACAAGAAATAAATAATGAAACAAAATCCCTTTTTGAAAATCCCACAAACGTTTTTCAAGCCTGGCTCACTAGCTTAATTGATATTCAAGAAAAGCGGGCCGTTTTATCAACAAACCAACTTTTTCTCAAGTATTAATTAAACTTCATCCCCAGCGGAGTCGCCACTGTGGGCTGCTATGCCCGGAAATTATATTTTCCCCGTTTCGAAGAAAAATACGTGGGTCGCTCTTCTTGTTTTGTTCTTGGTGCCGCTTTGAAGAGAAATACGCCGTTTGAAGAGTCGTTTTGGTTTGATTTGAAGAGTCGCCACCCGGATTTGCGGTATATCACCCGAGAAACCGTTTTGTTTGGAAAACCGTTGATTTGAAATTGAAAACCAGAGATCGTTTTGAGAGTTCGGAAGCCATGTTACGAGGGGGGAAGGGTTTTACGGCACCCCCCTCGCCCGATTTGAAATCGGTCTCTACTAAACGTTTGTGGGATTTTTCAAAAGGGATTTTGTTTCATTAGGTCAATTAGCAAATATGTACAGTTATAACAGGTAAGAATTGCATGCATGTGCAATTGTGCAGTGGATGACAAGATGTAAGTGAGCAAAATGCATGATTACAGAAGCTGAGGATCTGTCACTGACTTTACTCTCGAGCGCTCGAGAATAGTCCCGAGCGCTCGAGAATAGTCCCGAGCGCTTGGGAGTTCTGATCAACCTGCAAGCTTTGTTAGCACAGATAGAATACAATACTAAACTGGAAGCTGAAATGACATCAAGTACACTACTGGCTCAGCAGAGGGCTTGGAAGACTGAGCTAAACCTTCAATCTTTCAAGTCATGCATCCCTGCCTTAACAAAGTTAAATCTATGAATTTAAAAGAGCAACAGGTCACACTAATGCATGCAGAGACCTGATGACACAGCAGAGTTGGAAAATAGGGAGCAATGGCATGCATGCACTCTCGAGCGCTCTGGTATGGTTCGGAGCGCTTGGGAGTGTGCTGCATGTCAGCTTTCTCTCAAACAAGAAGTGGTTCCGTCTTGACATGCAAAAGCCCTTGTTTTTATATTTCTCTGAAATGACTGATTCTTTTAACTTTAAACAAAAGGGAACTTTGTTCACCCATGCCATCTTTGTGAGAAAATGGTTCTGTTTTGGGGAAAGTGGCTTTCTATGCATGCATGCCAGAATGAAACCAATTATTTTAATATTACACCTCATTCCCAACTAGCCATGTGACAAAGGGGCAAGCATGAAGCCTGGACCAGTCCCGAGCGCTCCAGATGACTCTCGAGCGCTTGGGAGTGCGTCCAGTAAGGGTTTTTATGAAAGTATTTTCTTGTGCCCCATTGCTCTTGTTTTTACACTAGGGTCTCCCAACCATGCACCCAGTATTGAAGACTGGGTCAGGCTGAGAGACCCCCCTCAGAAGGGAAGAACAGCCCTTTAGTTATGATCAAAGGTAAGAGTTCTACCTTTTCCTTGAACCTTGCTCCTTGGTGTAGCTTTGAAATGTGGATGAAGAGAGGAGAGTGCAAGAGATCAGAAGGGTATTCTGGATTTCTTGCCCTTTTCCTTGGTAATTTGCAAAACCTTTGAAGTTTGGAAGGATAGTTTGGAGGTTTTTAGTTTTGAGCTAGAGAGAGAGAGAGAGAGAGCAGAGGATAGGAGTTCTGGAAGAGTGAAAATTTCGTGTCCTTTCTAGCTGAAAACCAGCCATCTTTATAGGCAAAACATCAAATGGTTTTTGAAAATCAAATGGTTTTGGTAAAATATTTCTTTAATAGGTAAACCCTTGGCCTGAAAATCTTCCTACCAGAGGTTGAGTGTGGAATGAGCCATCGGCGGGCTGAAAGTGGCTGTAATGATGATTTGCAAGGTGAGTGGGTGATACAGCCATGCATTGGGTAACAGAAAAGTCTCGAGCGCTTGGGATTACTCCCGAGCGCTTGGGACCTCACTCTAGAGCGCTCGAGAAAGAGCCAGGCCAGGGGTTTTGGAAAACAGTTTGGAGCGCTTGGGATTGCTCCTAAGCGCTTGAAAGTCCCCCCTTTTTTTCTTTTACCATTTTTAATACTTCTTCAAATCTTTCAAGGAGCAAGGTTCTGATCGGTACCAGGCTTGTTTCAATCCAAAGTCATCATCGGGGAGCCTCCGGGCCACAAGTCAAGGAATTTTGAAAAGTCCAAATTGGGGTGTCTACAGCTATTAGTCTAGGGTGGCATGCATGGCAAGGCTATGGTTGCTTCTCTTTGAAGCAAAATGATGAGAAATTAGGCCATGACTAATTTTTATTACCCAAGGGATAAAATTTCCCCTAACAATTATTAACCAATGGGTAATGAGGTAAGTCATGAGTGTGGTCTTGAAAATGACTAATCAAGAAGTATAATGAGTACCTCTAATGGCCTAATGGTTCAATTTAGGGTTGGAAGGTTCATAAGGCTCAAAGATGGTCAAAAAGGTCCATCTAGGGTTAGGGAAATGTAACTAAGTGAAATGGTAGTTAGGATTTGCTAACTAAGCGGTTGAAAACTAATTCTACATGCCATGTAGGATTTCTAGCCAAGAAATATAATTTTAAAGGTTTTATTAACTTACTAGGAAAATATACAAGTGTTTTTACAAGCATACTTGTCTTTGGAAAAGAACTAGATCGTTCAGTGTTAAAAGATATAATTTTAAAAGTCTCAAATCTAATTATGACGGATTATTAGAAATTAAAAGGATATTTTAAAATTCAAATATTTAACAAAATTTTTATTTACCAAAAATCAGGGTCGTTACAGCAGTAATCAACTTGGTACTCTCTTTTTCTATTTACTTTTTTTTTTTGACTGCTGATTTTGTCACTCCCTTTTTTTGTTAACGCCACTCCTACAAAAATACACTTGCAGGGGAGTGCTGTTAACAAGAAAGTGAGTGGCAAAATCATTTCTCTTTTTTTTTGGGTTCTTGTTTCTCAACAAGGGACTCGGGACTCTTTGGACCGGTTATGGTATCCAATTATCAACAAGGGATTAAGGGTGTGTTCCACTACTAGGTCCCGTTCTGCTAACGAAAATAAATACTTATTTTTTGAATTAAATGTGGTGTATTGTGAGAGAATGATCTACCTTGTAAAGCGGAAAATAAGTACTTAAAAAATAAGAATCGTGGCAGAACGGGGCCTGAAATAAGTACGTACTTACTTTTCAATTAAATGTGATGTATTTTGAAAGAATCCATGACCTATCTCGTAAACTGAGACATAATAAGTACTTAAAAAATCAAAACTTCAACAGAACAGAGCCTAAATCCTAGACCTTTCTCTTTGGAATAGGAGTTTAATTGTAGTAATTGCTTCAGAGTTCGGATTCCTTGATGCTGGAATGCTTAGTTTGTTTGAGTTGTGGTCTTGTGACTTGTGAGTGAAAAGGGCAATCTAGTTACACGGTTGGGGTCCCTGGGGAAAATATTGCGTGTATGCTTGTATTAGGAGATGGAAGAATAAAAATCCTAGAATCGCACTGCGGAAATATGCCTTCATACGATGGGGGTAGCAAAAAGAGAATCAACTGTAGTTTTCTCTCAGTTTTTTTTTTAATAAACGGCGAAAGAAAATAATTTTATTGAAATGAAAATATGTTTGACAGATAGAGGGCAAGAGTGAAGAAAGAATCACAACGCAAAGGTAGCATTCCAATAATGTTGGCACGCCACCCACGACAATCATATGTTACTTTGCCAAGAGTGGATAAGAAATCAACCCAAAACAAGTTATAGAAGGCAAAAGGATTAGGGTCACAACAACTCTACACAGAGTCCATGGACACCAGTCATCTTGAGATTGCAAGAACTTCAAAACTCGACCCAATACGCTGCCCAGATTGGATATCGGCAGAGCATTGGCAGCAGTAGCACTTCCATAATTGATCCAAAACTTCCAAAAACATTTAGTCGGCGTGTAAGCCCCATCCTATGCCCCATGAAATGAGAACATCTCACAAATTTATAATTGATCCAAAACTATAGTTTTTCTCTTCTAGGGGACAAACGTTGATATTCGATGGCTGAGAAGCATTCTCCAAATTTAAGAAAGAGAGAGAGATTAAATTCAAGGGACTTACCGGAAAATATATATCATACCAATTCTTCCAAAAGTTTCTGACATTTGTTACTCAAAGGGTCTGATGGAGATGCTCTAATAGATTTACTTGATAAAAACCAAGAAAAGGCAAATCATGAGCAACATCATACCAAAAGGGTACATATACCACAATCAAAGCAAAATCACGAATAACCACTAGCTACCTAAACAAACACCCCCACCCACACCCACTATACTACAAGAAGTTCTCCAACAATAATATGAAATGCAGCCCAAACTCGTCACTTTCTTGCTCATCTTCCCATCCTATATTCCAAAAGATATCTCATGTAGTGACAGAGCTTCCTTCCTAGCTTGTACCTGCAACGGGAATTTATGAGGGTGAAAAAAACACGTAAGTACAAATGCCGACTAATCCTGTTGACATAGGATGAGCCCATTCGATTGTGCCGGCCTATAATAAGGGAATTACTAATAACACTTGTCCTAGTTATCTGTAATCACAAATTTTGTGGGAATGGGTTTGATTAATCCTGTAACAATTGCAGCAATCAAACATGATCTAATGTCTTATTGACGTAATACCTACCTGGTGAAAAATAAGTCGACAAAATGGATGAACAAAATTCACAAGCACAATCACCATAATATTGGAATGGGATAGCAACAGATTTCCAAAGGGAATTTTGAAGTTGACGTGACATCGGAATTCTAACTCCCAAATATCAGGTATTGAAGTTGAAAGAGAGACACCGAATATCATTCCTCCTCTCTATATAACATAGGAAAAGCTAAAGAAAGAAATAAAAAGCCACATACATGAGTTCGTTTTTTGTTTCTCTCAAGTACATAGTATAAATTTTTCTAATTAAATGTGATGTATTGTGATAGAAATAAGTACTTAAAAAATAAGATCCTTAGCGGAACGGGACCTAAGTGTATCTCACAACAAGGGGACAATGATGTGCTCTCAATGTCCTAGACCACAATAAATACTATGAGATACTGCTTATGTTTAATTTTTAAAAAAATTAACAGAACTCCTAGTTTTCTGGATCGCTGAAACAAAACCAAGCTAAAAACTAGTAGGATAAACATATGTAAATGTTTTAGGATTGTCAGAAGATTCACAACACCAGATAAAATGCTATAAGTACCACGAAGTTATAGACTAGATTATGTAGAAACGGTAGTCACGACAATAAGGCTATTTCCAAATTCAAAGGTTATGAAATGCAAGAACATTAACAGCTCATACCTGACAATGCGATCGGTGTTTGCTAGTTTCTTCTATTCACTGTGTCTGCAACCGTTCTCCTCAATCTTATCACCTTCTTAGGCAATTTTCTTTCGACAAGTTTGACAAAGAATCTTGGTCTACCAATTAAGAACATGAGAGATCCTAGAAAGAGTCCTAGTGTCATTCCACACCCGTACCCTATCACCACAATTTTCCAAATAAATCCATCAAAAGCTGAATCATCTTCCTCATGTTGTAACACCGGTGGCTGTACTTTTGTTCGATTATCTTCACATTCCTTTGACAATGGAAACCCACATAATCCTAAGTTCCCAGCATATGAACCATTCTCAAATGTATTATATTGTCGACCATTGGGTATGAGTCCATGGAGACAGTTCCACGAAAGGTTCAAGACCGTGAGAAACGTCAAACTTGTTAATTGGCTTGGAATTCTCCCGGTGAGGTGGTTAGAAGAGATGTCTAACGATTCAAGGCTTGTCAAGTCTTCCATAGATTCTGGAATATGGCCTGTAAGACTGTTATGAGAAAAATTAAGCAGTGTGAGGGAATTGACACTACAACAAATATAGCTTTTAATAGCATAATTTCATAGCGTTTTTTTAAAAATGCTGTAATAGAGATGCAACAATAGCGGTCCTAGCTTTGAAAGACACGGAAAAAAGCAGAGGATAAAATTACAGCGTTCCATTAAATCTGCCACAGCGTTCCGCCCAAAATCCAAGCGCCAAATCTCTTTGCCCCCCAAAATCGCTGGGCACGCTTCTGAAATTTCAAACACACTCCTGAAATTTCAATCGACTCTTCTCTTTAATGGATTCATCTCCAGTTAAGCTAGGGTTTCTATTTCAAGTTCTTCTTCCACCCAAAGGTTTGTTCTTCTATCTTTTCCAAAATCTGTACATACGCACTCCCTACATCCACTCCCTACCAACATTCACGTTTATTCAACTCCCTCTTTCCTGCTCGGAGAAGAATCAAAAGCTATTTTGTGATTTGCTGCACCAGTTGAAGCAAAGAATCATTCTCTAGGGAAGCCCACACCAGGTTTGATTTTTTTCCCGTAATTCTTTCCCAAAGACAAAACTAGGGTTTTCATTTCATCCATTATCTTGTGAAAAGTAATAACGGTTAGGGATTTGTACAGATTATACGCTTAAAGGGTTTGAATTAACTGTAATTGGGGTTTTTTGTTCTCATTCGGCTATGATTATTGGGACTTATGTTTTGCCCAGAAAACATGAGAATACTAATTTGGGGTTTCCGATTTTTTCCTTCAGAAGGAGGTGGTCTGATTTTCATTAGTTGAGATCTGATTAGGCTTACTTTTGTAGCAAAAGAGCAGCAAACCTTTGATATCCTGCCACCATTGTTGAACCAGAGCACTTTAAACTATCATCAAAATCCAAAACCAAAATCAGTAGAGATTGTCTTTGCTCACAGTTTATATCTCTAATAAGATCTAATGAATCCTTTACTAGAGATCCACCAATCAATAATGTCGTAAATAGAAGAAAATGGCTGTCTTTTAGTGGATAACGACTAGAGGAGATATAGTCCTGTGTTCTTCCTAAATGTGACATACCCTTGTGCTCTTAATTTTAGTTGTAAACACCAAAAAAGATCCAACCTTAGTGGGTCAATCAATTAAATGGATTTTGTTCTTGTAGAGAACTCTTTTTCCCCACCTTGTTGAATGACATTGTGACCACTCCACCATCATGTAAGTTGCCTTGTTGCATAATCTAACACTTAAGCCACTTTTTTTTTTTGCCTAAATGCAGGCCAAATTTTAATCTTCTAGGCAAGGAGGAATTGGAGGAAGAAGGTAATGCCTGCTCTTCTTTGCATGGTGTGGATGTCTATTATAGCTCTTGCTGCAATTGTTTTAATTGTTGCTTCAACTCTTGCTAGTGAACTCTTTCAGATGATGATGTTGAAAATCTTGAATAATATTTAAGAGTTTCTTTCCCCCATGCCCCATCCTTTCTGTTCCTTTAGAAATGGAGAGGGAGTGGAACTATCACATTCAATTCCATTTGCATTTACTTCTAATTGTTTGTTACTCGTTCGTACCCGTTGAATGAAGAGGGGGCTTTTCTTTTGGAGTTCAAAAACTCCTTTGTTGATCCCTCTAATAATCTTCAAAGTTGGAACTCATTAGATTCAACTCCATGCAATTGGAGCGGCATAGGATGTGCCGATAACGTTAGGGTATCTTCCATCAATCTCAAGGCCTTTAATTTGTCTGGTAATCTATCCTCATGCGTTTGTAAGCTGCCTTACTTGACTGAGTTGAATGTGTTGACCAACTTCATTTCTGGTCACATTCCTAGCGATCTTGCTCATTGCCATAATTTGGAGGTTTTAGACCTATGCACTAACAGATTTCATGGGGAATTGCCAACCCAACTTTTCGAAATGGCCTTCCTTAGAAAGCTTTCTCTGTGTGAGAATTTCGTGTATGGTGAAATTCCAGAGGAGATTGGGAACTTAACTTTGCTTGAAGAGCTTGTTATTTACAGTAACAATCTCATGGGAATGATCCCCTCGTCCCTTAGTAAGTTGCAAAAGGCTTAGGATTTTAAGGGCAGGTCGAAACTTTCTAACAGGTCCGATTCCGGCAGAAATCAGCAAATGTGGGAGGTTAGAGGTACTTGGGTTGGCACAGAATAGGTTAGAGGGTTCTTTTCCTATAGAGCTTCAAAGACTTAGGAATCTCACTGACTTGGTGCTTTGGCAAAACCTTTTGTCTGGTGAGATTCCTCCTGAAATCGGAAACTTCAGTAGCTTGGAGCTGCTTGCTTTGCATGACAATACTTTCATTGGAAGCATTCCCAAAGAGATTGGAAAATTAACCCAGTTGAAAAGATTGTACCTTTATACCAACCAGCTGAATGGAACAATTCCTAGGGAGCTAGGAAGTTGTCTTAGTACAATTGAGATCGATCTTTCCGAGAATCAATTGAGTGGTTTTGTTCCAAAAGAATTGTGCAAGATTCCAAACCTCCAGTTGCTTCAACTTTTCGAAAACCTCCTTCAGGGAAGTATACCCGGGAAGATAGGACAGTTAAAGCAGTTGTGGAGATTGGATTTGTCCATAAATAATTTGACAGGAGTAATTCCCCCCGAGATTCAAAACCTGACGCTCTTGGAGGATTTACAACTCTTTGATAATAATCTCGAAGGCACAATTCCACCTCTCATTGGAGTTAACAGTAACCTCTCTATTCTTGACATATCTGCCAATGGTCTTATTGGTAGCATACCTCCTCAACTTTGCAAATTCCAGAAGTAGTCATTTCTGAGCCTCGGGTCAAATAGGTTGTCCGAAAATATCCCTGATGGTCTGAAAACATGCAAGTCCCTTATGCATCTAATGTTAGGAGATAATTTGCTCACAGGAAGCCTCCCTGTTGAATTTTCTGAACTTCACAATCTATCTGCTCTGGAGGTGTATCAGAACAGATTCTCCGGGCCTATACCCCCAGAATTAGGCCAACTTAGGAATTTAGATAATTATTACTACTTTCCCAAAGAAGGGTTCACATATCAGGACCTTGTGGAGGCTACTGGGAATTTTTCAGAAACTCCCTTAGATAAAGATGATTCAAGCAGAGGTTAGAAATGTTGTGATCTCTCTCTCTCTCTCTCTCGATATGATATTGGACTACATAATCTTCTCGAAGTTCAGTGTACATACATGTTAAACATAGACCCTACCAAAGTGAGTTGTAGAATTATAAATGTAGCCATCATGGCAAAGTTAGTCGTGCCAGTTTTTATGCCGTTTGCTGGTATCAAGCTGTTTGAATAACCAAGACAAACTAGTATTGTGTTGCTTTAAAATTGTTTTTGTAGTTAGTAGTTTGTACATTACTATTGTGTTAATTTGAATATTTCTATACTTACAGGTATGTGTTCGGCTTTGGGAGCAAGACGGTATAAACTCGGTAAAGAAGTAATCTTCAAGTAAAGAACATCTCCGCGGGTGAAGAATTGGGGTACTTGAATGATATGGCTACCTAGTTTAGGATTTCATTTTATGGAAAGGGAGATTACATTAGTGTTTTTCTAATGAGTGTAATTACTCTAACTCTTCAATGTAGTTTGTGTTAGGAAATTATTTTCCAATCTATATTGTAATGAATCTTCATCTAATGGTTGAATTATTTATTTTACATTGATATCATTTTGCGTCGGATGTATTTGGTGTTGAATGCAATAAAAAATAATAGTGAATTGGTGTTGAATGTTATAAAAAACAATATTGAATGAGTGGTGCAATGATAAATATGCTATTAAAAGAATCTCAAACTTAGCATGCAAAAAATGCTGTTAAAAGTATTCAAAACATAGCATTCTATGAATGCTATTAAAAGTTTATCGAAGACAGCATTCAAAAAATGCTATTAAAAGTATGTCAAAGATAGCGTTCAAAAAACGCTATAAAAAGGTAGTATACCATAGCGTGCAATGAACGCTGTTGAAAGTCTTGACTTTTGATAGCATCGGCTAATAAGGCGTTCTTCGGAACGCTATCTATGACATTCAATAGCGTTTTTCGCACGCTATAAAATGTGATTTTTGTTGTAGTGTGAGCTTTCCAATGGCACTTGGAATTTCTCCACTGAAATTGTTGGATGAAAGGTCGATTGTTGTGAAGATAGTCAATATTCGTACCAATTCAATCTCATTCCCCTTCATTGTCACTTTCACAGAATCGTGATAATAACCAGCCCTATGATCACCCATGTATTGTATGTTAGGTGTGGTACTGTTCTTCATTGCTTGGAAATATTCGAAATACCTCCTAGGCAAATAGCCGGTGAACCCATTGTAGGAGAGGTCAACAAATCGAAGCCTAGGAAAGGAAAATTTACTCGTCGAATTGTTTATGGGACCATGAAATCGGTTGGATCGAACGACAAGAACCTGCAACTCAGGAAGAGTCTCCAACCAATATGGGAATGTGTCGTTAATCTTGTTGTTTCCGACATTTAGAACTTCCAAACTTGTACAATATGCCAAAGATCTTGGCAGTGGTCCTTCAAATTTGTTTGCACTCAAATCAAGACTTTGTAATTGGTTGGGCTTTGCAAATGCCAAGGGAAGGGTTCCCGTAAATCCATTGGAGCGCAGATTCAAAACCGAGAGAACACTACTAAAATTTCCCAAACATTGTGGAACCGCACCACTCAATTTGTTGTGAGACAAATCAAGAATAGCAAGGGAACTCGCATTGCAAATCAATGAAGGAATCTCTCCACTAAGACTGTTGTTTGAGATGAAAAGTAATTTATAGAGGGGGGTGGAATGGGAAGTGGTCCTTGAAGCAAATTGGAACGAAGATCAGGAGTATTTAGTTTCTCCCAAGGAAGTTGCTTTATGCCTGTTAGAAAGTTGTGTGAAAGATTCAAATACCCCAATGAAGCCTTTCCGATGAACCCAGCCCAATTTGGAATTTGTCCATGAATTCTGTTTTGAGAAAGATCTAGCTCTTCAAGATTCTCTAAGGCTCTTAAGAAATCAGGGAACACCTCAATGTTGCAAGATGACATATAGAATCTTTTAAGATTGGGAAGTGTATTGTTGACATTGCTTCCAGCAACCACCGAAAGATTAGTGTTCGAAACAGAAAGGTATTCAACATTTTTTAGTATGTGCATATCCACAACACCGCTCAGATCATTTGATGCAAGAGAGAGACTGGTCAGATTTACAAGAGTTGAAATTGACTGTGGAATGGGGCCACGAAGTTTATTGTCACTCAAGTCAATGGATCTCAAAGGTAAATGATGCTGGAACTCAGGAATTTGACCAGTTAAATTATTGGAACTCAAGTGTAAATACATCAATGACGGAAGAGTAAACAACGATGGAGGTATTACCCCGCTAAAAGAGTTATTATATGAGACGAGTGCCCACAGGTTTTGAAAACCACTTAAATTGAAAGGGATGGGACCTGTGAGTTGATTGCTAGATATAACTAGTAAACTAAGTTGTTTCAAGTTGGCAAGCCAGAGTGGAAATCCACCAATCAAATTGTTATCCTGTAGATATAAAGTCTCCAGCTTTGTGAACTCGGCAAAAAAGGGAATTCTGCCTTTGAGGTTGATGGCGGAAAGATCTAACCGAGTGAGTTGCTTGAGATTTGAGAGAGTAGATGGGACTTCACCATCAAAACCATTTCCCGATAAATCTAGTTCACGGATCTGCGTAAGGTTCCCCAGAGATTTAGGAATGGAACCCCGTAATTTGCACCAGGAGAGATCCAAGGATTTCAAAGACTTGAGATTGCCAATTGAATCAGGTAGTTCTCCAGACAAATTTGTTGAAGAAAGATCCAACTCCTTTAGAGAACTACCACTACCCCAAGTTGATTTTGGTAAATTGACAATAAAATCTTTGTTGTATCCTAACAAGAGCCTCTGCAAGTTTGGAAGGTGGAAAATGCTATCAGGTAAGTTCCCTAACAATTCGGTCCACGACAGGTCTAGAGCTGTTAAAGAAGACAAATTCGTCAAGGACTCGGGTAAACTAGAAGATATATTTACCCCATTAAGGATGAGTTCTTGTAACTGGGTCAGGTTTCTTACGAGAATTTTGAAATGGAGTGGTTCAAGTTTCAGCTCAATATAAGAAAGATCAAGTGAAATCAGTTTGGACAGGAGGGAGAGTTCAGATGGGATTGAACCTGAAAAAGCAGAGCTGGATACGTTGAGGTGCGTCAAACTTGCAAAGCTGCCAAATGCATATGGAATGCGAGAGCTGTTGAAGTCATTGTAAGCCAGATTGAGCCGTTGCAGGTGAGAGAGTTGGAAAAGGCTGCTATTGGGATGCATCGTACCATAGAGCTGGCTACAACTGAGATCAAGCACAATCACGTGACCAGTCAACCTATCGCACGTGACCCCATCCCACTCGCAACAATCATGAGCTGCGTTCTCATCCCAAGATAAGGTTTTTGGATAAGAAGGAACACCAGAAAAATAATGATCATCACAAACGGAAGAAGCACTGCTGTTTATTGTAAACATATGCTTAAATTGCAGCAGTGCAGACCTCTGATCATGACGACACAAGGGGTAGTTTGCAGAAGAAGCAAAAGACGGCCGGAGAGACGATGAGGAAAAAGCAACCTGATATTGCGAGAAACAGAGAAGGATTTGAAATAGCCAAGTTAATGCTCCCATCATTTGTTAAAATGAAAAGAAATACTCCTAACAGGTTGAGAAAAAGGAGAAAAGATGAGAAGGGGCTTTGGATGATTATGGGAGTACTCTCTAGCTTGCCCTTTATAACGGCCGGAGTACTGATTGCATAAGCAAATACTCCCTCATTAACTCAGACTTCCTGGTCAAGTCAATGCCGTCCAAATATGCTTTCAATGGTCTGCATTTAAAATGAAACTTTTCATTTAAATTTGGATCGTCCAAAACACTCTTGAACGGTTGTGATATGCACTACACTTGCACTACAGGGTTTCCGAATCCATGTGGAAGGCTCTTGACATTTTGGCCTGGTACAGGATTTTAAGTTATTTTTTTCTCTTAACTTTTACGAGAATTGGGTAGAATATTTACATCACATTGTTCGTCTCGATGAAAACAATTAGAAAAGCATAAAAACTATAACTAAAGTTGGAAAAAGTTCATTTAAGATGACGAAAAATGACTGTAAAAAGACAATGTCTTTATATGGATTTTTTTTCAACTTCGGTGTATATTTTTATTCTTTTTCAATTTCTCTCATCGAAACAAACGATGTAATGTAAAAATTGACCGAACCGTTGACTAGGCTAAGGGACGGAGTTCATCGTGCCAAAAAGTGAGGAAAAAGTTAGGCCAGATATTTCCTCTATTTGATATATTCACTTAACAACATACCCCATTATTTCCTCTACTCGGTATTTTCTTTTGATGATTTCTATGCACTGGAAAGTAAATGGTCGCTTCAAGGCACGTCACAACGTTATCCTTAAGATGATATTCGCCCCGAGCTATTCAACTAAATTCGGTGTGAACCGAGTTAACCGTGAATTCGCGTCCATGATACAATAACGTCCAATCCCAATTAACTATTTGCCCAACTGCGTCATGTACTGACAAAGTTTTGAGCCTCCAAGAATGAGAATAGGAAAAAAATTCTATTGAGAGAGACCGATTGATTGTGTTTTCTTCTCTACATTTTGGGTGGAACCCCTAGCCTTTATATAGGCACGGGTGTGTGACTGTTGGCCAATGGTCACACACCTATTCGTTTAAAGGTAATAGTCACATCTATTTTAATAGCGATATTTGTTCATTTGATAATAGTAGTCATAGCTTTTGATTTGGTCATGTCTATTCACTTAAATTGAATACACACAACTTTTGATTTAAACCTTTTCACCAATGATAACATTTAATTCATTAGATATTTTTGAAATGTTCCGACATGATATGAATATTTGTGGTCTGACATATGAATTTTTATGGCTTGTGTTATGAGATTTTTACGGTTAAAACAAAGTAAATTTGTCTGAACTTTTGTGGCCCTCCATATATATTTTTGCATGTGGTCCAATTTCAGAATTTTGTAGTCCAATTCATAAATGTTGACGGTCCAACTAACGAATTTTGCGGTTCAAAAAAGGCACAAGCCAAGAAAGATTGGCGCAGAAAGTTATCGAATTTTTGTGGTCAAACTTACGAATTTTATTGTGTTTGAATACGAAATGTTGTGGTGAAGGATTTGAAATGGCCAAAGTTAATGCCCCCATCATGTGTTAAAATAAAAAGAAATACTCCCTTCGTCCCATAAAGTTAGATCTTACGAAATTACGTGCAATTTTAAAATTTAAAAATAATGTATTTACTAAAATACTCCATATTGCACAAAAGATCTCATTGAAATCTATCAAATAAAATTCATATTGCACAAAATTCTTTCAATAAATACATTATTTCTAGGCTTGAAAATTGCACGTAGTTTTTTGGGGAATAATTTTATTGGACGGAGGGAGTAACAGTTTGAGAAAAAGAGAAAAGATGACCAGTAGAGTATTTAACACTCAATTTGAAATACTTACCATTAAATTGACTTTTTGGGTACCATACAAAAAAAGAAATTTGTATACCATAGATGCACTCGTGGATTAGGGGGATTATGGCATTGGTGGGATTATGGCATTGTCTCATACTTCCAAGTCAAGTCAATGTATTTTGATCAAAACTCTTGGCCACGGGAAAAGATATTTTCGTCAATTCCATCGGGGATCAGCTCCCCTCCATACTCCATCTCTCCGTACTCCTCCCAACTCTCAATTTTTTACCATATCTCGAGCCCAAAACTATGATCTGAACTATTCATCTAGTAGAACACGCAAAAATATGAGTTTACAAAATATTAGTGGGGTTTGAGTTTTATAGATGCACAGACACATGGAAATATTGTCATGAAAAATGAACGGTAAATATTTTTTACAGTTTAACCTTACAATTTACGAGATGAACGGTTCGGATCATAATTTTGCTCTTGACATGTGGTACTCCACATGTGTTGTGATTGGTAAATACTGCATACCCATAACTTTTGAATTGATAAACTAGGAAACAAAATGGCATCTCGTTTGCGATTATTGGTGTGAAGCATTGCTCCAAAAACGCTCAATAATCCCTATGCATTTTGGTTCTTTCGTTTGTCCATGTAATGTACTTTGGCAAGAAGATTTCAAACGGGTTTTCACCTAAGATGGAAGAATTTTAACTGAACAAAAAAAAAATCACTCTCAACTTTTTAATCCAACTTGTTAGAGCATCTCTAATCTTTACCTATTTTATTATTCATACCCAAAATTTGAGTAAAAACCCTAAACTCATCTTCAATGTCATATCCATTTCCTTACCTATTTTGAGTTCTACCCTTTTCCTCGAGAAATTTTTGGGTGCAAATCGGGTACCGAGAACATAATTTTCTAAGTAGACATACAATTAAATACAACAAAACAAGCATCATGCTCGTGCTACGCACGGGAATGAAATAATTTCTATTATGTCCAAATTTCTACCCACTTCCTCTCTATTCATCTCTCGCTCTACCCCTTTCGATCTACTTAGAATGTGAAATCACCTCCCATTTCGTTGTTATGACCGCAATCAAAGAGTGGAACCTCCCAATTTCTACCAAAACTAAGACAAGTCCGTGCTTTGTTTCTACTAGGGCATATTGAACCATCACAGATCCGAGCTCTGCTTGACCCAAATCGAAGTGCCAAAAGTGCAGTGACATCCAAGTGTAGAAACAAATGGTCCGGGTGAAGTTTGAAGCTTAGCTGGATTTTTAAATGTGGTCTTAATCCGGAGAACCGCCTTGATTCAATTGCAAAAGACAAGAACAAAGTTTCAACATTAGTCTGCGTTATTGTTTGTGAAGGTCTTCTAGCATTACTGGAATCATGCCTTTCCAAACCCAGTTTCATATTGTTTTTGTTTTTGCTCGGCAGCCCCCTTTCATTGTTGCTAACGTCTCGCAAAATTTCGAAACAAAAACTTCCAAATTCCCCCCCCCCCCCCCCCCCCCCCCCCCCTATTGTTTGGTCGGAGCCCTGGGTGTTGGTCGCGTTTCCGGCTTCCCGTTGATTTTTTGTATGCGTTTCAATTTGGGCCATTGTGGTGGTAGTTTACCTGCATTCTCTCTTTATATATATGTACTCTGTTTTTTTTTTGTTTCCAATGGCATGTGCTCTGTTTTTTCCCCAATGAACTTCGGTTCTTTGTTTCTTTCAAGACCAAGTTTGCAATCAAAGGCAGATAGAAGAAAATGAAATAAATAGGCGAGTGAGATGTAAAGAAGACGCTTCTGGATTAATACACTAGAATGAAACATTGGCAGTAGAAACAGAGTTCAGTAGCAATGCAGATTGAAGGCTAATACAGTTGCAGGGTGTATTCTCTTTCCTTCAAAATTGGTTGGGGCTTTCGTTACCAGAGGGATGGCGAGACACTGGCTGCGATGGTGTGACAGCGGCGATGGTTGTGTGTTGGACCGGCGGCGGTGAGGTGGGGGAGGGCGTCGATTTTGGGGGTGAAGAAGAGAAGCTGCAGAACCAATTGGAGGAAAAAAATTTCAGTGCCGAGCGGGTACCGCGTGGTGCCCGCTTGCGCATCCGAACCATCCATTCCGTATTTGAATGGCCCAGATTTGGAGAGAGAAAAAGGAGAGAGAAAGTGTTGGAGTGAGAGGAGAGAGAACGTTTCAATCTGAGCCGTTCAAAAGTATATTGGACGGCTCGGATACGCTGAGCGGGTACCAAAAGAGAGAAATACATACCATGTTATTTGGGGTGGACTTAGTCTTACAATTCAACTTCTATGTCATGCATTTATATTCTAAGAAAATAAAGGCCACAAATTAGTCTGACAAGAAAGAGATAATTTTTTCCCCCATGGAAAGAGAGAAATGCATACCGTGTTGAATGGGGTGGATTGTGGACCCTGTATGAATCCTTCACATGTATACATTTTTGGACGTCTCTGTTTTGTAAATTTTTTTCTTAGTACCATTTGGCTTTGTTGGAGATTGGATTCAAGTAGGCAGCTGTGATGAGAATCACGACTAGTGAATTTTTTCTTACGTTTGAAGGGTCCATCAAGTGGTACTAGATTTAATGAACCTTACGTTTCAAGGACTTAGCCATGAGCCATTAGCTTATATGAATCTTTCATTATATCTATCTGAATTTCTCATGCCTATATCTTCGAGTGTGAAAGATTATATGGATTGACTGACCTGGACGTCTCAATCACTAGCCAAGTTAGTGGATGATATATACCTCAATGTACGAATGAAGACATGGCCTTTAAGGGGTGTTTTCGATAGTAAATAAGTTGTTGAGAAATGTGTTAATTTATTTCTGGTAGTTAAACAATTTTCTCATTTTTGTCTGTTTTTTATGGTTGCATTCTCACAATTCTAAGTCGTGATCTAGCTTCGCTTTCGATCTTTTTCCCCTACTCTCAATGTTTTGAGCTTTTAAATTTTTTACTTTTCGGCAATCGTCTTCAACACACGAACATCAAATGAAAAAAAAGGCGGAATAAGGTTAATTAGTGATATCTAAGATTAAGGTCACACCCTCCCTCCGCTCATGGGATACACTTAGGTTGTGTCTCATGGGTGAGATTAGGGGAGCAGGGCCCGAAAAATCTGATGAACTAGCACTGCATGTGTTGGTATGTACACAAATTATGGAGCGTGTTTCAATTCATTCGTGTCTCAGTCCTATGTCTGATCAGTGTGATTTTTTGGACGGCTATTATGAATTTGAGATGGAGCTTATTCGTGCATCACAGCAGGGCTTTCAATATCCTACCCATAGCTAGGGCTGTAAACGAGCCGAATCGAGCCGAATATTAGAATGTTCAGATTCGTTCATTAAGTTTTTTAGCGAACTCGAGCTCGAGCCGAACTCAATGAAAAGTACGACGAGCCGAACTCGAACCAAGCTTGTCTAGGTTTGGGTCGAACTCGAGCTTGTTCATGAGCCTTAACAACCCAATAATATCATAAGTATATTTATGCTCTCATATAGGTCTAAAGCTGTAAGTAAAAATTTTAGTATGTACATAAATACGTTTATATACATATAAACTGATAAAAACGTATACATAAGTAAGTTTTTAGTAATTGTAAACGTTTAGACTTGTACAAGTTTTAAAATTTTCACTATATAACTATATAAAATCCCCATGATATGCATATACTCCAGGTTCGCGAGCCTAATCGAGCCGAATACTACTATGTTCATGTTCGATTCATTTATGAAACGAGCCTAAAATTGAGGTTCAGGTTTGATTCGTTAAGTAGACGAATCGAATTCGAACGAGCTTTTACCGAGTCGATCCTCGAACAGTTCACGAACGGCTCAGTTCATTTACAGCCCTACCCATAGCAGGTCCCACACGGAATAATTAAGCTTATGAAGCAAAAGGCCAGAAAATTAATGTGTTTCATACTGCATTCCAGCATGGTTTGTTCAAATAACGAATGACCTTGGACGAATTTTCAGCGACCCAAAAAGAAGTCGAGCTTGGTCTTTGTTTTGCTTCACCACCACTGTACATAACTGGAGACGTTACAAAACAGGACTTGGATTGAATTAGGAAGATGGTTTGTTTATTCTGCAGATTACACATTCCCTTTGCCTGGGTAAGTAAAGCATAAAATCAAGTTTCATGATATCGGAAACTGGACCCTGTACATAGTTCATTGAATTTAGTTTTGGAATACTTTTTTAGGTCTCATTTCTTGAAAAAAAAACTAGAAGATTTAGGGCTAGTATAAAACAAAAAATAAGGTAAAAAAATCTAGCAATGATGAGACTATTGTGGGCTCCCGTGCCCGGCGCGTTCGAAGAGTCGCCACCCGGATTTTTGAGATGGATGATCCGAGAAACCGAGAGTTGGTTTTGAAGAGAAAGACTTTTGGTCTAGCGAAAACATTGAGATTTTGGATCCGGGAGCCACGTTACGAACGGGAAATGTTTTGTTGAAAAAGCACCCCGCTCGCCCGGCGAAAACCGGTCTCTACTAAGCATTTTAAATGGGGGATTTAATACCATTTTGAAAACCTCGAAAACATATACGGGAAAGAGGAACAAGAGGAAATATATCACATTGTCGTGCACGTGGTACTTACTGTACAGGAATGATAAAAAATGATGTGACGAGGATATAAATAAGGAATGCCTTTTAAACATGCTGTCTGGATCACCATCTTCTGTTTTACGGCATACCGCTATATGACGCATGGTCTTATGATATGCCGTGCGTGGTTCTGATCCTGTCATCAGGCTTTTGTTGTTTTCAAAATATCGCGCGGTGTACCAGTACAGCGCACGGAATTTATTCAAAACCTTAGAAAACTAACAACCATCAAATCGTCTCGGAACTGCACCATTTCTCCAAGCCACGAGTGGAAAAAAACTTTTGATATATTTGTTCATTCGAAAAGATTGATAGAGTTTACTCATGGTGATAAAATATGGCTTGTAGATATGGTCTCATATTGAGACTGCTATTGGTGGACAAAAACAGATCAGGCAACAGACGATCATGATCCAGACAGTTTGAACAAGAAAACAACAGTTAAATGAAATGCCGTGCGTGCAAGTCTGCTATGTCGTGCGACGCTTCAAAGCGCGCACGACGTAGCTTACCCAGCACAGAAGGCTTGTTTTGCTTTGTAAAAATGATTTTAGATTAGATTTTAACCAAAAGGGGTTAAGTCTGTCAACAGGAGAGTCCTCTCAGGGCCAGGACAGAGCCTAGCCCAAGAAAACTTAGTTTTTACCTTTGATCTCGAGCTAAACGAGGATGGTGATGGATGGGTGTGTTGGATGATGATGAATGAGCGTCGGTGAGGTTGATAAAGAAAAGAGGAGGATGGATATGTATAATAGATGGGTATGTTGGGTAGATGGGGTCTCAAAGTTAGTAAGAGACTAACTTTGATGGTGAAGAGAAAAATGGAGCAAGAGGCCTAGAGAATGTCTTTTGAAGGCAACATTCTCAAGACTTGTGTGGGCTCCCGCGCCCGAAGCGCGCTCGACAGAGTCGCCACCCGGATTTTTGAGATGAATGATCCGAGAAACCGAGGGTTTGTTTGAAAGAAAAGGCTTTTGATCTGGCGAAAACGTTGAGATTTTGGATCCGGGAGCCACGTTACGAGCGGGGAAGGTTTTATTGAAAAAGCACCCCGCTCGCCCAGTAAAGACCGGTCTCTACTAGGCATTTTAAATGGGGGATTTAATACCATTCGGAAAGCTTTTAAAAGAACACGTACGGGAAAGGAGAACAAGGTAGAATATATCACGTTGCCGTACTAGTGGTGCTTGTTGTACAGGGATGATGAAGATGTCATGATGATAATATAAACAGAAGAGAAAAATACAAACAGGCTGTCTGGACCACCATTTCCCGTCAGACGGCGTATCGCTTTACGACGCGCGGTATACTAATATGCCGTGCGTGGTTTTAACTTTGATGCCAAACTTTTATCATTTTACCAGGCCTCGCACGGCATATTCACTACAACGCACGGTATTATTTTGAAAACTCAAGAAAGCTTACAGCCCTCAGATCATCTAGGATCTGCACCATTCTTTCAAGCCACGAGTAGAAAACCATTTTCGATGTATTTGTTTGTTTTGAAAAGATCCATGGAGTTTAAAACATGGCTTGTAGATATGGTCTCATTCTGGGACTGCCTTCGATATAGAGAAACAGATCCAACAATAGCCGATCGTGATCCAGACAGCTTAGTCAAGAAAGCAATAGTGTTTTGAAATGCCGTGCGTGCGAGTCTACTACGCCGTGCGTCGCTTCACAGCGCCGCGCGGCGTAGCACACCCTGCACAGAACACTGGTTTTGTATTGTAAAAGAGGTTTTGGATCAGATCCTAACCAAAAGGGTTAGGCCTGAAGACAGAAAGGTCCCCTCAGGGCCAGGACAGAGCCTAGCCCAAGGAAACTTGGTTTTTACCTTTGATCTTGAGCTTGAATGAAGATGGATGGTGATGGATGGACGTCGGTGAAGTTGGAAAAGAAAGATGGAGTGTAGGCGTGTGTAGTAGTTGAGTGTACTTAGTGGTTGGGACCTCAAAATTAGTAAGGAACTAACTTTGAGTGGTGAGGAGAAAAATGGAGTAAAGGGCCTAGAGAATGCCTTTTGAGAACAATATTCTCAAGGCTTGGAAATGAGAAAATGGGTGTGAAAGCAAGAAGAGAGAGAAATGGTATAATGGTGATCAAGGGCCCTTTTCCCTTGAGTGGAGGGGTTTATTTATAGGCAAGAGCCTTGGATTTTGAATTTCAAATGTTGGAGGTATTTTCTGGGCGGGTCAGAAGTGTGCTTTCGGCTGAGCCGTATTGTAGCTATAGCTCAAATGGGCGTGGCCGACAGCTTTCTGAACCAGTCAGAACTTTATCCAAAATGCCGTGCGGCTAACCTCATAACCGCGCGCGGGGTATTAAATTTCGATACGCCGTGCGGTGTAGAAGTGTCGCGTGCGGCATTACAGGTTCAATCCAGGGCTTTCGGGCTTTTTCTGGGCTTCTTTTGGGTTGAGGATCTGTTTGGGGTGAAGGAATCCTTCATTCAAGCTCGCAAAGGTTTCGTTTCCTTTATTTCATCATCGAGGTGGACAAAGACCCTTCGAGGTCCGGATTGGGGTGTCTACAACTTGGAAATGGGAAATAGATGTGAAAGCAAGAAGAGAGAGAAATGGTAGAATAATGATCAAGGGCCCTTTTCTCTTGAGTGGAGGGGTGTATTTATAGGCAAGAGCCATGGATTTTGAATTTCAAATGGTGAAGGTATTTTCTGGGCTGGCCAGAAGTGTGCTTTCGGCTGAGCCGTTTTGCAGCTGTGGCTCAAATAGGCGTGGCCGATAGCTTTCTGAGCCAGTCAGAACTTTTCATGAAATGCTGTGCGGCTAACCTCATGATCGCGTGCGGCGTATTGATTTTTGATATGCCATGCGGTGTAGAGGTGTCACGTGCGGCGTTCCAGATTCTGTCCAAGGTTTTTGGGCTTTCTCTGGGCTTTTGGTTTACTTAGGCTGAGGATTTGTTTGGGGCCAAGGGAATCCCTCATTCAAGCTCGTTAAGGCACTGTTTCTTTTATTTCATCATCGGAGTGGACAAAGACCCTTCGAGATTCGGATTGGGGTGTCTACAACTATATGTGTTGGGGATAATTTTTTTTACATATAATAATTGCAATTTTTAAAATTCTTATTGTGGCGGCCGCCGCCACTAGACTCACTGGTTCCATCCTTGCAGTCATAATAAGCAAAATGAATTGTGAAACTATATATTCCCAGAAAATAAATTAAGGCCACAAAAGTCAGACAAATAAGCAAAATGGATTGTGAAACTATATATTCCCAGAAAATAAATTAAGGCCACAAAAGTCAGACAAATAAGCAAAATGGATTGTGAAACTATATATAGCCAAAAAATAAATTAAGGCCACAAAAGTTAGACAATAAAGAGGTAGAGAAATATTGCATACCGTGGTATTTGGGGTGGATTGCAACTTACAATTGAATTTCTCAGTAAAGGCCACAAAAGTTGGACAAGATAGAAGTATAGTTTTTTCCACACGCATATGGAAGGAAAGAATATGCATACCGTGGTGTTTGGGGGTGGACTTAGACTTCATATTTAACTTTTCTACATCATGCAAGAGCAAGAAACTAGGATTTTTTTCCCATGTGAAAATGTCTATTGTGACGAAAAAATTTGTCACCGATTCCTTATATTGGCGACATAATTTTTTTTCACTGATGGATCACCTTTGGCGATAAATTTTGTCGTCGCTAGAAGTAATAATTGGTGACAAAAAAAATCGTTGTCAAAAAGTATTAATAGGCGAGGGAAAAAATGTCGTCACCAATTATTCATTTTTTGCGATGAAATATTTCGTAATCAAAAGGCACTATTGGTGACGAAAAACGGATTTCGTCACTAGGTGGGAATCCCTAACAACCTTTAGTCAACAAATAAATTTTCCTCACTCATATTATTTGTGACGAAAAAACATGTTTCTTAATAATATTAATAAAGTAATAATATTTTGCTCTTTATAACGAAGTGCTCTAGCATTACCCCTCATTGACTCAGACTTCCAAGTCAAGTCAATATGTGGAAAATTCTTGGCCATGGAAAAAGATATTTTCGTCACTTCCATCAGGGACCAGCTCCCCTCCACACTACATTCCTCCGTATTCCTCCAAACTCTCAATTTTTGACCATATCTTGAGCCCAGAACCATGATCTGAACTATTCGTCTAATAGAACACACAAAAATATATGAGTTTACAAAATATGAGTGTGATTTGATGTTTATAGACGCACAAACACGTAGAAATTAAGTTGTCATGCAAAATGAACAGTAAATATATTCTAAAGTTTAACCTTACATTTTACAATATTAACAGTTCGGATCATATATAATTTTGGTCTTGAAGCAATTACCTGTGGTATGCCACATGTGTTTTGATTGGTAATATACAGCATACCCATAACTATTATATTGTTATTATTAGTGTGGAACATTGCTCCAAAAGCACTCAATATATAATCCCTCCACATTTTGGGTCTTTCCCAACAGTACATCCAAAGTATGGTGGTTGTCCATGTCATGTTTGGTTCTTTTCAGGAGGGGTACGTCTAATTGATTGTCCATGTATTACTGGCAAATTTATGACTAATAAATAATGTACTTTCGGCAAAAAAGATTTCAAATTTTATCTACAATTTAAAAGAACTCGGTATTATCTACGAACGTGCTGAAAAAAAGTTCCAATTTAGTTTCGTACCAAATTTAATGCATCACATAGCAATGCGTTTTGCAGAATAGACAAATATAAATTGTACCCCCTCTGTCTAATATTGCTGGTTGGATAACTCTTCTTTTTATTGACAATTAGGTATTCTAGTCAACTTTTTCCCACCAGGTGTTCGGAGAACATATTTTTTTAAGGAAACAAACAATTAAATACAACGAAATTATTCTCATAATAAGCAATATTGTAGAAAATGTAACACTTTTTCATTGAGGAAAATGGATTGTGAAATAAGAAAATTAAGGCCACAAATTAGTCTGACAAGAAAGGGGTATATTTTTTTCCCCTCATGCATGGAAAGAGAGAAATGCATACCGTGTTGTTTGGGGTGGACTTAGTCTTACAATTGAACTTCTATATTATGCATTTATATTCTAAGATAGGAAAATAGAGACCACAAATTAGTCTCACAAGAAAGAGATATTTTTTTCCCTCATGGAAAGAGAGAAATGCATAACGTGTTGTTTGGGGTGGATTGTGGACCTTGTATGAATCCTTCACATGTATACGTTTTTGGGTGTCTCTGTTTTGTGAATTTTTTTCCCAGTACGTACCGTTTGGCTTTGTTGGAGATTGGATTCAAGCAGGCAGCTGTGAACGACCAGAATCGATCCGAGAGTCAAGCAATGAATTATTGAATTAGGTTTTTATAAATTGACCTGGGTCTCTTCTGAGCAGCGGTACAAATGGACCCTATTTTGTATCTAAAAAAGTGAGTCAAGTCGTTCATTTTGTTTGGTTTGTTGCGCAAGTGTGTAAAATCACACTGATTAGGGATCTTGAATTGGCTGTACCCCCACCAGAAAGTGGGTAGTGCCTTTCCCACTCGGTCTTGATATGCGAATCTTAAATCTGAACGAAGGACTGACTCGAACAGATCACAGGCCCCTGAGCTCCAAAGGAATCAGACCTTGACTTGAATAGTGAATGACCACCTATACCCACCCATCGATGTTGGAATGGAACCAAAAAACAAGGGAGGGAAGCCTCCATCTGATTTGTTTGGCGCATCATTGACTGGATATGGCCACTCAAAGTATTACTTTTTTCATAAAAATTGGAAAATTGGATCGAGTGCCTACACGTATCAGATTGAGCTAATTTTTCATGTATCGGATTGAGTTGATTTTTTGCAGGGCCAATAAATAAATTATTTTAAAATTATTAAACAGCTCGGATCATCCATGCAAGACCTAGAGTGGGCCTCGTGTGACGGTTGGTGCCTATAGCATTTTCGGGTGGAGCCAGAAGATGGCAAGCAAAGTCACCTGAACCACAAACTCAATTTTTCTGTAGGATTATTGAAAATTCTATTGGCATTAAATAGTCCTCCTAGTTTCACCCGAATCTCATTTCCACCCTCCTAGTATCAATTGCAACTCTTTTGACCTTCAAGTTTCATTTTCGTACCAAGTTGGTCCAATTGATAAAGTTTGTCAGCCAAACTGGACGGAAAAAATCAGATTAAGGGCAGACGTTATCAATTGAACCAACTTGGTACGAACTGCAACGTCCAAACTGCCATCAATCTGATTTTTTTAATCCAGTTTGGCTGACAAAAGTTATCAATTGGATTAATTTGGTACAAAAACCAAACTTGAAGGTCAAAAAAATTACAATTGATACTTGGGGGACGAAAATAAGACTCGGATGAAACTAGGAGGATTATTTATATAAATTTCCCAAAAAAAATTACTAAAAATAACATTATTGTTATGAGAACTCCTGGTTGGACGGGTATTGTATTGTTTAAAGGGAAATTTATAGAAATCGTCCTCCAAGTTTTAACTGAGTCTCATTTTCGTCCTCCAAGTATCAATTGCTACTATTTTGACCTTCAAGTTTGTTTTTTGCTCCAATTTGGTCCAATTGATAACAGATGTGAGAAAATCTGACGGAAAACTTGGGATTGAGGGTAGTTAGGACATTTCATGTTCTTTTCCTTGGAAAAAAAAGGGTATATCTGCTTTCTCCTTCCCGTTTCCTCTCCACTTTCACAATAACAGAGAATCCACTCCCCAGTTCCCACCACCACCGATGACCACCAAGGGCTCCCTCACCGCCATCGACCGCCACCAACACCGGTTCTCTCTCTCTCTCTCTCTCCCACCACCACCGGCGACCACCAAGGGCTCCCTCACCGCCATCGACCGCCACCAACACCGGTTCTCTCTCTCTCTCCCACCACCACCACCACCGGCGACCACCAAGGGCTCCCTCACACCCATCGACCGCCACCAACACCGGATCTCTCTCTCTCTCTCTCTCTCTCTCCTTAACTGAGTTGGTGGAAAAAAAAATCCCAACCTAATTCGGAAATTAGGGTTTTATTTTTTTCTTCTAGTATTGAATTCTATTTCATTGGTTGTAGAAAGCAGAATAAGTAGAACTTGTGGAATTTAATGGCACCGGATCGTACGAACTTACCTCTACCTGATAATGGATTAATGAAAAACTCTATCTTAAAGGGCCGTGAATTGCCCATTTTTCTGCCACCTATATGCTGTTTTGGATAAGGAAGATTATGGGGAATGAATCAATTTTATAAAGTTTGATCAATCCACTGATGTGCATCATTCATCCATTTTATTTATGAGAATCTACTTAAATGTATCTATTGGTTAGCTAGGATACAACCAGAAATTTAGTATATGGGAAGGAGCTGGAGTATTTTGAATATAGGGTTTTAGGGTTTTATTATACCCTGCCCTGATTTGGGCGGAAAATTGGGTGAAATGTCCATTTTGTCCAAGGAAAAGAGAGGGAAATGTCCATGCTACCCTCAATCTGCCAATTTCCGTCATCTTTGTTGACAGACGTTTACGATTGGACCAAATTGGAGCAAAAAACAAACTTGAAGGTCAAAATAGCAGCAATTGATACTTGGAGGACGAAAATGAGACTCGGTTGAAACTTGGGGGACGATTTCTATAAATTTCCCTTGTTTAAATGGTGTTGGTGGTCGAACTTATATAACATTCAAGTATTTGAGACAAAAACTGTTGTGATTCTAGAAAAAATTTTGTACCATCGGTAGGATGGTCATTCGGGTTCATCCGCACCTTTTCACTGGGAGTCTAAGGGACGGAGCCAGGATTTTATCCTAGCAGTGGCGAAATATGAATTGGAGGATGCTACCAAGCGGGGGTGCTTGGCAGCGATACCGAGCGGCCGATCTGGCCGTTCATCTCGGCACGAACGACTCGGATCTAATCCGTCCGTTGCTCGGTTTAAGAACCGAGCCATCGATTGCCGAGATGAACGACCGAACCAACCGCTAGGCACCGCTACCAAGCACCCTCGCTTGGCAATATCCCCGGGTCTGCAAAATGTATACTAAAAAAATAAAAAGATTTTTTTTTGATAGGCAACAAAGTTTTATTGAGAAACTTGACAAATGGTACATCAAGTTGGGGAAAGGAAAAGGGGAATCCAACAAAAAATTGGAAGAACATCTGTTGGGACAAAGCCCAAAACACTCAAAACATCCTATAGGCCTCAATAAGCCCAAATCAAACAATAAAGATCAAATCAGCCAGGGGCCAAGCCCAAACCAGTGGCAAGGCCCAAAAAAACCTTAACCCTAAAAACATAATCAATGAACGGCCAACCACCAACCCCTGCCACCACCAGCGCACCTCAAATCCTCCACCACCTAAAGAAACCACCTCGCCACCATACAACAAAAACTAGAACACCTCCTTCTCCACCTGTGCCAACCCGCGGCCGCCGGAAACACAGCCACCAAGTAGCACACCTCGAGCAACCCGTAGCTGCCAACAACACAGCCACTGGGAAGCCCACAAAGAGGGAAATGGGAGAGGAGGACCAAAACCCTATCCCAAACCAAAACAGATCAAAGCCGCTGCACCCCACTACAACCACATCGCCGATCAAATTCCCAGGAACCACAACACCCCACCAGGAAACCCAACCAGGATCGGAAAGCCCTTCTAAACGCCAGCCCACAGCCCACGCCAACAAGAGCCCCAAGCACAGCCGAAACCTCAACATTGACCGCCGAGACACCACCAAATTGGCTCCCACAAACGACTTGAGGAAATGACAACAAACGTACCAATTGCCGTTGTATGCCGCTAGCTGGCGCCATCCTCAAACGCCCACGCAGTAGCCACGATCTAGATCCAAACACCTGCCGAGAAGCCGTCGCTTGCCGTTAAGCCCAAACCGTGACTACCCAAGAGTAGAACACGGTGGGTGACCTCACAGGCCACACCACTACCGCCCTCACCGGATGACCTCGCCGTTAAGCCAAACCAGTTACCTCAAGAGGATAAAACTGGCGACCGTCCGACGAGAATAGAGGGGGTAAGGCAGAAGCTGAACTGAGAGAGGAGAGCAGAGGGACAGCTCGATCTGAGAAGGAAAGGGAAAGGATTAAAAGAAGAGGAGGCCCGGGGGAAGGAATGGGCACCTCCCCCCAGGCGGCGGCTGAACTGGTTTAGGTCAAAGAGAAAGAGATAGAGAGAGACATCCGATATAAAAATAAAAAGATACATTGCAATCTGAATAGTCCATAGAAAAAATTAAAATAACGTATTAAAAATTATAGTAAATGATGTTTGTCATTTTTGCACATGGAGTACGAAAAAGACTAATTTAGTTTTGGAATACTATTTTGGGTCTCCTTTCTTGAAATAGAGGATTTAGGACTAGTATATAGCAAAAAATAAAGAAATTTTTTTTAACGATAGCGAGTCTATATAAGTTGGAGATAAAAAAAATTACATATAATAATTGCACCTATATCATTCTTAATGAGGTTCCCATCCAATGGCCCATTTAACTTAGTCTGAAATTTTCATATGATTAGATATGGTGCCATAATTTTGTATTCAGGCCCGTTACGTTAAATTCATGAAAAACCCAAGACTATGGAATACCCGTGCTGCAAATAAATGGTACTAATTCTACTCGGCGGCTCCCTACCAATTGGGTGCAGAACGGCTGATCCGACCGTTCATCTCGTCATGAACCACACGACTTTTTAGATTTATAATCTCTTTCAATTTCCTCAACTCTTTTCCATATACGCTTCATCGGAGATTCAAGCCCGCCAAATGGTATCTCTTTCAATTTCCTCGACTCTTGTCCATATACATATATGTAGACGTAGGTTTATATGCGTTTAAATTTACAATGAGCGTTTTTGAGATTCGCTAATTGTGTTTGATGATTTGGATGATGCTTTGGAGACACATATGTATGTGTTTATATATCCATTACTAGTTGGATTGCACGTAAGTTGGCCCAGACAAAAAAAAAAAAAAAAAAAAATTCAAATTCACTAGCTAGCTAGGTTCTTGTGTATGCTGGTCAATTCTATTGATCATCACTTGATTTTATTGTTACAAAACATTGATTCTTGAGGGTGATAGTTGGATATCTATAGAGATACATTTTGTATCTATAAATATATGATATACATACCTCTACACGATTATTTGTGTGGACTCAATTGTTGATGCAGCAAAATGTTACTGAAGATTGCGATGTTGTGGTCGTGTGTATGTTGGTTAATTATACTGATCATCACTTGATTTTGTAAATAATTAAAAGATTGATTCTTTAGGATGATAACGTTGGACATCAATAGAGAGATACATGTTTTTTTTTTTATTTTATAGGCAACAAAATTTTATTAAAGCTCGACAAATGGTACATCGAGGCGACCAGACTCTATATTCAAGTGAGACACTTGAGACATAGAGCAAGCCCAATAGAGAGATACATGTTGGATCTATATATGTGTGATGTGCATATTTATAGTTGGATATCAATTGTTGCCACGGCACGGTTGAAGCTGTTGAAGAACCAAACGGAAGTGCAATTGAAGCAGATGAAGAGGGAATTGGCTCAATTTGCCAGAGAGAGAGAAAGTGCTGCGAGAAGTCAGAGAAGAGTGAGGTGTGTGTGAGCATATTGTATTTGTTTTACGCTTGTGATTTATGATTCAATAAAAGTAAGTTGAGTGTTGTGTGTGATATCTCTTCCTTAATATTCTCTGTTATTGAATTCCCACCACCCAACAGTTTCTCCCATGAAAAATCTACCCTCTCCCTTTCTTTCATCCTTCTACTTGGCTTCTCTTGTTTCTCACAAGTTGAAAGTAGCAAAGATTGGGAAATTTTCAAAATACCCCCAACCTTTACTCTAAATTTCAATTAGACTCCCAATCTTTTAAGAAAATCAATTTTATTTCCAACGTCATCTTCCGTTAATCAAAATGCCCCCTTCCATCCGAATGACTAACAGATTTCGTTAAAGGCTCCGTTAAATAGCATATCGATCGAATTTTGATTATGCGAGCCGCTCAATGTGTTCAGAACGTAATTTTAAAGGTACCCGCAAGAAATTAGCAAAACAAAGACCAGAAAAGACATCATCTGTAGACTGTTGGGATGGCATTCAGGACGGATATGGGGAATTCCGTACCAGATCCCCGAAACCAAAAGGCTACCCATATCCGCCCCGATACCCGAATAGTGAGAAGAGAAATAAACCATAACCGAACCAAACGGGGTTCGGGTAATCCCCGAACCGATTGGGTACCTGAACCAAACACATAGAAAGAGGGAGAGAGAGACCATCGAGAACCCATTAATTTCATATTACATGAAAACCACCAAGTCATGTACGCAATTAAGTATTAGAAATCTGGGAAATTTAAGTGAAAATCAAAGTCCTTTGAAGTTGGATTACAACAAACGCAAAACAAACAATAGCCTCAAATTCAATTTAGATCTGGTAAAGAGAGAGAATACCAAGTTATTATTTAGAACAGATCATACAACCATGTACAGAAACAACTCGAGATGATTCTTCATCACCACAACCACAGCAAAGAACAATATTAGCCACCAACAAAAGCTCTTCCATCGCAACTACCAACAGCAGCTCTTCGATCTCCTTGATCGCCGACAACCGCAAGAGGAGTGATGAAGATCGACGGCGACTCGGCGAGAGGGGTGAGGACGATCGATGGCAAGAGGTACGATCAAAGTGGCGATGACAGGGGTTGGGGTTGGGGTTGTGGTAGGATGTGTGTGTGTGCGAGAGAGAGAGAGAGAATCGCCTCATAGTGGAGGCTGAGGAGGCGTTTCTGAAATGAAAATAGGACTGAAAACCCTAACTAATGTATGTGTATATATAGGCAGGGGTAATTTTGTAATTTACTAGTTCGGTTCGGGTATCGTCTCGGGTATCAGCTGAACCAGAACCGAACCGAACCGAACCGAAATCCGTTCGGTTATCCTGTGTGCCAACCATACCCGTACCCACGGGGATAATTTCGGTTATCGGTTCCGGTACCCATCGGTTCGGTTCAAATTGCCATCCCTAATCATCTGAACTGTTTTTTATTGAATTGTTCATCAAAATTCGATTGGACAAGGGGAGGTGCGGACTGAAGCAAAATCCAGACGTCCTGACTTAAACAAAATCCGGATTGGTCTGCACCTCCCCTTTCCTGGTCGAATTTTGATGATCTAAATCGCTCAATGTGTTCAAAACGTGATTTTAAGGTTATTCGTGAGAAATCAACAAAAAAAATGATCGGGAAGGGTTTGATTTAAGCAGTTTTTAATTGAACTGTTCAATAAAAAACTGTTCGAATGAAATCCTTTCCGGTCATTTTTTTTGCTGATTTCTCTCGGGTACCCTTAAAATCACGTTCTGAACACATTGATCGGCATGGTATTTAACGGAGCCTTTAACGAAATCCGTTAGTCATTCGGACGGAAGGGAGCATTTTGATTAACGGAAGATAATGTTGGGAGTAAAATTGATTCTTTTAAAAGGTTGTGGGGTATTTTGAAATTTTCCCGCAAAGACTACTAGTCTGCTACTCCCTCCATCCTCATTTAACAGTCTCTCGTTGTATTCTAACCGGATAAAAAGCTAATCATCTAGGAGAAAATTTTGTAAAGATAATCACTCACACGCGGAGACTAGAGAACTCACAAGAAATTAATACTCTCCAATTTCCTTTTCGTTTCTCTCTCCTGTCTCTATCTCTCCTTCCCTTTTTCTGTAAACATTTCTCTCTAGTCTTTTTTCGTATTGTATTGTATACGAGTCTGAAAGGTTTTCCATCCTTGCATTTTTTACCGAAAGGTTGTTTCTGTTTGGAAGTTATGCTTCTGAGAGAATCGGCCCATGTGATCCTTCCCATCAAAGTCCAAAGAAAGAAATTTCATCAGCCCATGGATGGGTGATTACGGGAATCGAACTCTGTCCATGTGCATGGGAGTATAAGGGAGACACCAACTACACTCCACTCCACTTGTGCCGTGAATAAGTTTTACGGAACTCAATTAATCTCGCGCATCTAAAAGTATTTTGGACGATCCGAATTAAAAACAAACTATTACCAGTTAGAGATATATATTTCCGGTCAAAATTTAAAAATGGGAACTGATTTTCGCGCTCCAAAATTTACTGCAGGCGCTCCACCTTTTGTTTTTATACTGTGATGTTGCTGACAACATCACAGTATATTTTGTTTTTACACTGTGATGTTGTTGGCAACATCACAGTGTAAAAACAAAAAGGTGGAGCGCTTGCAGTAAATCTTGGAGCGCGAATATCAATTAAAAATATATCTCAAACCATTGATTGCCGAGATGGACGAGTGAGATTGCGCATCTCTGTGAATAAGTTATTCTCATCATTCTTCACCGGCTGTTATTTGACCCTTGAATATGGCACCTCTTTGTTTTTTTGTTTTTTGTTTGGAAAAATAGGATAAGGCTAGCTAGGCAAGTCATCATATGCATGTGTTAATAAAGCTAGCGATCAGGCCAAAAATAAATCAAATAAAATAAAGCGGTCAGGAATCTAGCTAATTCCAAAAAGAGGAAATTGGCCAAAATATTCATGCGCACGGAGATAAACGGTCCATTGAACAGAACAATGTATCATTCAAGCTCAATTTGAAAAATATGTGCAACGTTGTATTGTTTACGAGAAACTCGATAATGGGTAATCGAGAGGGGAAAAGAAACAAGCATCAATGAAAGGAAATGAATCCCCACAAAATTGGCATCCATACCGAATCCAATCACATGCTAGAGATCGAAAAACAAGCAAAACAAACAAAACAAATCCAACCAAAAGTTGTGTAAGCTACAAAGAAGTTTGTGCTTCCTATCCTAACTCAATCAAGGCAGCTACCGAAGTGTTCCATAGAGCAACTCTAACTTTGACAAGTTTTCAACACCTCCTCACAACTAGGAGCCAAATTATTAAAGATTAAACCAGTTTTTTTTTTTTTTTTGATAATTTAGATGTCTGGGCCAGTTTAACGATTAAACAATCATTAAACGGACCGGCGATCTCATCAATCAACGATTACGAAGTGTTTTTTTAACTTTTTTGATCGGTGATAAATATCTTTTACCGGTAAAAGATTGTTTTTAATCTAGACTGTTGATTGATGAGATCGACGGTAGTGTGCCGCCCTACACGCGCACTTCACAGGATGCCCTATAGCACCCCCAGATCCATTGCAAATAGTGAGGTTTCCCATTTGTTTTTTAGTGCTTGTGTTGTGTGTGATTCTAAGCACTAAAAGACAACATTTTGAGTGCATTTATATGAAAGTGGAGTGCAAAAATCAATATCCTTCCAAGTATTTCAAGCAAGATGTTTAAACGAAATTGAAATATAAAAAGGGCAAACAGAATTTTTGAAATTTCAATAACGTACCCATGAAAGTGTTTAAAAGTACAATTGGCCCACTCCAGAATCCATAGGGGTAACCTGCCCTATTTGATTTTCATTCGATTTGTAGCAATGCTAATTCTTTGTGAGCTGTTTGTCTTTCGTAATTTATACACAAGCAAATCAGGCATGGAATTGATCAGGCATTTATCGATGTTCCACGGAGCTGATTTTTTATAGGAATGCTTAAAAAAATGTTTGAAAAAGTTGAGCGACTCCGATCATTTGTGTGAGACTCCGTCCCATAGAGGGCAGTGTACACTTGGTGCATGTACATCAAATGATGTACCCATAGTAGGGCTTTACTATCCCAACGTGTGTCTCTCTCTCTCTCTCTCTCACTTCTCTGTTTCTCTATCCCTCTCTTTATATATATTCTTAACACATGAAGAAAGGGTGGCAGCCGATATTTCTATCTCTAACTCTGTCTCTCTGAAGCACACTTCTCTGTTTCTCTATCCCTCTCTCAATATACACTTAACTGCACCATACATATTTTTCTTCGTGCAGATTTTTCTTTGTAGAAGATGCAACTTAAATAGAGGAGCTCGACTGATCTAATGATAAGAATGTATAAGATCACGAGAAGAATGTTGATTTTCCATATCATGATCATGACGAGAATCAGGAATGCGGGCAGATGTAACCGTCATCACAAACGCCGTCGTGATCCATGCATCCGAAAATCCATTCAGTACAGCTTACCTTTTTTGTACATCTATTTGTTGTTAAAACTTTTCGATCAGAAAGCTTCGTAACTCCACCAAGGGAAATCCATGCCTCTTTTTTGTTTCTCTTGAAGTAGTCAATGATAGAACTTTGGATTCAATGCTTTGATTACGGTTGGATCGAATTTGATGGAATTGTAAAAATAAGGAACAGCTGATGTGGTACCCGACGCGCACATCCGGCCCTTCTAAAAATGTAACTGACAGTCTAGATTGGAACAAACCTTTCCTTCTTCTTTGTCTTTTTTTTTTTTAAATCTGTTCGGTACCTTTCAATTCTGACCGTCGGTTACATTTTTGGATAGCTTGGATGTGCGCATCGGGTACCACATGGTACCCGATTTGCAACCAAAAGTTTCTTGATTTGATTCTAGTAAAAATTTGGACCATGGGGTAAAGCAGTTGTCTGGACGTATCCCTCCCTCAGTCTGTTCTTGTCTCCTTGATTTTGAGATGAGGACAAGAGGGTAATTCCATATTAGATGTTGGACAATTGCACGCATATCAATATCATTCTTAATGAGGTTCCAATCCAAAGGCCCATTTATTCTTAGGCTGAAATTTCCATTTGATTAGATGCTATTTGACTACCATCAACCAGTCTCAGACATAATTATCGAATGATTCAGAAGCTTTTGGTAAGCCGTCAATCTTTATTCAGGAAAGCTTCTATTTTGTTTGCACTTCTGGCTGAAGTAGCCACATATATTTAAAATCTGCTTAATTTTGTTTTTGATAAGTGGCTGGATGGTGTTTCTGAGGTTAGGAGGCCTGACAGAAATTGTTGCTTCGTCTTTAGACATGGGTTCCAGACCATTATAGGTTATTCATACTTGATTAGAAGAATCTGTCTGCCACTTGACACTTCCCGTCTTTCCACCTCTACGATTAATTGAAAGCTCCTTAGAGTTAATGGTGTTAGCAGTGTCTTATTGGTGAAACTTATCAACAAAAAAACACAGTGTCTTATTGGTGAACCTATGGATTTTTGTTGATGAACCAAGGCAAACTTTTGTTTCACCCACGTTCACTGGTTCAGAGGATTTTGAGTGTGAATCCAGTTATAGCAACAAAGATGGCGGGTGCCCTGTTTCGATAGAAATCTTCTGCAATTGGTATCGATAACGTGGTGCGCCAGGTTGCCTGTGGTCAAATTATGTCTGAGACTAGTTGATGGTAGTCATCTATAACATGACAAGTAGAACACAAGAACCAGGGCACTTCTTATTTTGTGAAGGCCGGTAGTGTTCCTAGTTGTATGAGACTAACCAAACCATTAGCATGCATGACACGAATCGTTGTCAATTCCTGATGGAGCACTAGTACTTAATTGACATACTATTTATATTTGGTATGTTGGGCTGAAATTTCCAGACATTCTTTGGCGAATGCTTCTTATTATAGCTAGTTGTGTGCAAATGCCACTTTGAAAAAGAGTTAGCGTTACGATTTCTGAGGCCTTCGTTATGGCAGCCTGTTCCATGATCATGCTCTCCTCTCATAATTTTTCTTACATTTTTATGGTTATTTGGATGGGGCCGTAGCTGTATTTGGGTTGTCTCCTTTGTGGGTTTTCTCTTTTATGTTCCTTCATGTCTTCTTGTCAATGGTTTATACACGTAAAGGTCGCTCTGTAAAACGAGATAGTGATCTTAAAGCATTGTACGTTTCTTTTCTTGTTAGCCGTTTTAATCAACACATGTTGTAATCAACACACTGCTGCATCCATTTGACGAAGTTATTGATTTTTTGTGATATGTTACTGGGTTTTAGAATTTTAACTTGTAAAAAGTACAAAAAAGAAAAAAGAAAAAATGATGCTCGTTTCCACGACTACCCACGGCAAAATAGCTAGTAAGACAGAGAGCATGTTGGATTGACTCAAAATGGGTCTTTTGTGATATGTTACTGGGTATTAGAATTTTAACTTGTAAAAAGTACAAAAAAGAAAAAAGAAAAAATGATGCTCGTTCCACAACTACCCACGGCAAAATAGCTAGTAAGACAGAGAGCATGTTGGATTGACTCAAAATGGGTCTTGGCTAGCCATTTAACCAAACTGGAGTCATTTAAAGAGCCTCTTGGTGATGCTATCCTATTGCAAAATTAAATTCATTAGGCTGCTGATAGCACACATGCTACTTATATAACCACTAGTGGCATAGCAACGTGCGATGCACAATCGGTCATGTACGTAGATTTAGAAATGGTAATTATATTGTGAATATTGTCTTGTGTTGTTGCTTATACCATGCATGCAATCTAAAGAAATATGGGTGAGTTGAAGTCCGCAAATTTTTACATCGACGATAATTTTTAGAGCTTAAGAAGCACGAAATATTATAGACAAACATTCAAGGAGTTTGCATAAGATAAAAACCATGGTAATACTTGTATCAAGATATATGCTTTAATATTTTACAAAATGAGAGACACCTATAGTTTATATTCTCTCTTGGTACAAATGGAAGCCTACGCGATGACGATGTAAATGCGAGCAAACTTTCCAAGTCACTGAAACTTCAGTCCGATTGCTGCCTTTCCGATACCTGGATTTTGCACCTGATCTCAAATTGATATGCATATGTGTGTTTTGGAACGTGCGGACCTTAAGTGCTCCTTTGCCTGCAAAAGAAATAACCAAAGATAAAATACTTTGACTCGATCCTAGCAGAAAAATAAAAGGATGCAGGTGCAAACCCATTTGGGACATTCGAATATTCCATGGAAATTAGATCACACGCATGTGACTGCGTGCAACTGTAGAATGATTAGTCCTTGTGATCGTTTTCACCTTCGGAATCTACATAACGTGAAAAATGCCGATCGATTAAAGATAACGAGAGAGAGAGAGAGAGAGAGAGAGAGAGAGAGAGAGAGAGAGAGAGAGAGAGAGAGAGAGAGAGAGAGAGTCATGATCTAGATATCCAGTAGTTTCAATCGAAACGTTTACATCCAAAGTAGCTCGATCAAGCAGATCAATCAACATGTCAGAAAGATGCTCAGGAACGACATGGAAGCCAGAAAAAGCACCTCTGAATGACTCAACTTGAAACTCCATGGAGACTCATGATCTAGATATCCAGTAGTTTCCACCGACACATTTACATCCAAAGTAGCTCGACCAAGCATATCAACATGTTAGAAAGATTTGGAAACGATGTATGGAAGTCAGAAAGAGCACCTCTGGATGTCCCAACTTGAAACTCCATGGAGACTTATGATCTAGAAATCCAGTAGTTTCAACCGACACATTCAAATTCATCCACCAAACTTCCCGTTCGGCAATTTTCTACATAACCTAGTATCTTCCTTGCTCTCTTGGTGGGACATGACTTGATGTCGATCTGCCTAGCCCATTGGTAAACTGAATTGAGTTTGAACCTTTGATATTAACCTAAAACCTCAACATGACCTTTGATATCTGCCTAGCCCATTGGGCAACATAGGCATACAACAACTCATTTCAGAGATAAGACTGGAAGCCTAAATATCGACGAGATGTAGAATGAGGAATACACTCCAGCTCATTTCCAGAAAATGGACTTCCACAGGACTTTGTTTCGAAAGCCCATTTCGCGATGGAAAACAATAGAAGCTGGGGCAAGGAAGCCCGTTTTGACAGCCCGCAAAATGTTGCAACATATGCCCACTATAAAATGGTAAAGTTGGCAAAAGAGGAGCACGCCAAGCTTAAAAGTTAATGGGAAAATGACGGTCAATGGCGTGTTTTGATAATTAATACCCGTTAAGGACATTTTCAGCATTAACAAATGTTCTTAGCTTGTTCTTAGCATGTATTAATTATTAAAACACGTCCTGGACTGTCATTTTTCCAAAGTTAATTCAGCGAGAATCCAAAAAAGTGAGTACAAATTTTTGGGACTTGTATCAGTAGGTGAACATGACTCCACTTTGTGTTTTTTTTTTTGATCCGACTCCACTCTGATTTTGGAATGCCAATTTATTTGGAGATGCTGGTTGAATTTGCAGAAAAAGATTCAGACCCGAATATCCTTAAACGCCATCATTGAAATAGTAGAAAAGTGCAAACCACATCATGGATGAGTCCCACAGAAAGTGCAAGCCCTATTGGTCATGTTTTTTTTTTTTTTTTTTAAATATTTGTGGGCTTACTGTCATCTTGTTTTCTTTCAATTGCTCTCCAGTTTGGGTAGAAATTATTTTTATCGTCTTATTCGCTTCAATTTGAGAAATTGAAATTTTGAAAGGTATGTTTAAATTTTGAAAAAATAAATAAATAAAATTAGTCGAAATTTTCAGTTTTATTTACTTTATTTTATCGTTTCTCATCTTTGTTTTCTTTCTTCGTCAAAATAGATAGACAACCCTAGAATAATGGTCCAACATTATACCTGAAACTAGTGTGGGTCTTGGAGAACGTACTTTAATTTCATGAAAGCTCTCACGTAGTTTCACCGGTTCATTGATGTTCGGCTGCGTGCGGATGAACCCAGGCCAAGCAAGTAGTGCTGAGCGATCAGCCAGCTTGACATCAGGCCCATCTCAAACACACGAAGTCGAACATAAATATGACATGAACATCAGGCCCATCTCAAAAATGTACTGGACCATCCAGTTTTTCAGTTTTTGGGCCTTTGTCGGGCCTATGTTGATAATCGAAACTGTTCACATTTTAAATCAGATAGTCTAGCCATCGGGATTTAATCAGATGATGTAAACTCTTTTTTATTTCAAGATAAATGCTTTCTGAAACCATATTACCCAAAATTCAATCAACTTGATTTTGGATGTGGTCAACGTTCTTGAAGAGGTCAAAAAATGAACATTCGGATCATTAAGGTGGGCCCAAAGAAAGACTGACTGTCTAATCCATAAAATGGACCTGAGATTAGCATCCGGTGGCCATCCTGAAGTAGCACCCAGATCATTCACCGAATAGCTTCAAACTCATGTACTGGGTTCTTATCTCTATTAGTGTTTCTTGGCTTTATATCAAATTGATCGCACAATCGAAGAGTATTAGAAAAAAGAGAGCTGCTCACTACTGATCTCACACAAACAATCCGAATTGTTCGTTACATGTACCCGTAGTGTGTCCCACACCGTAATTTGTACACAATATTTGTGCAGTCAAACTAGATATTTATAAACAGCATACAAAACCATCCATATATATACAAGATATACACGTACATTTTACCGTATCCACTACGTAACCATATATCACCATTACATGCAACGTCAGTCCCACGACTAATTATTTTCTAAACGGTTAAAAAAAGCACGGTGCTAAGCGCACAAATTTAAAACACAATTCTGTACACAACTTGTTTGGGTCCGTAAAAAACAATAGGATTTAGAAAAACTTTTTTAAAAAATGTCCAGAAAAGAGAAATGGACAGTCGAAAAATGAATGGTCCACTGGACCGTCAATTTATCTTTCCTAGACATCTTTTAGAAAGTTTTTCTGTACCGTATTAGGCCCTGGCACCATTCAATGAATATGAGTTCATATGCATCACATAACTCCGGACAAAACCTTGTCTGGGACCATTCAATTCATATGAATCCACATCCATCAAACAGTTCCGTTGATGTTTATATGCATAATTGTGTTTCAAAATTGTGTGCATAGACTTTTTGTTAAAGAAAAAGACTAAAGGAGAGAGACTGAGCATCGCCGGCGATGGAAAATCAATCAGGGATCGGACTGGTCGGAGAACTCTGAAGCGAGTCGGGAGGCGATGGCGGAGTGGCACATGGCGTCGTGAAACGCCCCCGTGTCGGTCGTCATCAGCCGGAGCCGTCTGGCCTTCTCGTCGTTGAAGGTTCCCGATGGGAACCGTGATCGGGTCAACGCTTTCGGATCCTGATCCGAACCCGACTGGTTGTCAACATCGAGCTTGAGTCTGTTGCGAGGATCAATGTAGTTGGGTTCGGAGGAGCAGCCGAAGAGCGGGGTCCACCAGTTGGACGACGACGGGCATTTCCAGTGCGGTTTGCGGTGGCCTCCGGTGGCGCATGGGCGGAGTCCGATCGGTCAGATGGATACAAGACTTACGGTCATTTCTCTGTGTATGTGCAGGTAGTGAGATAGTGGTTTGGGAGGGTATAAAAGCTAAGCAGAGCTTTTAGAGAGAGAGAGAGAGAGAGAGAGATGGTATGGGGGTTTAGGCAGTGAGGCGTAGCACAAGGCGGTTAGGGTACGTTTATAGAGAGGGGGAGGGGAAGGGGAAACGGATAATATTGTACACGTGGTGACGCGTTGCGTAGGAATCAGCTATTTAGAGCATTAAAAAGTCTAAGAAACACAATTTTAAAACAGAATTTCGTACACAACTCTATCCGAAACCGTTAAATGTGTGTTGTTCTAATGGCATTTATTAATCGTTCCGAATACAATCGTGTCTGCAGTCGAATTTTGAAGTTGTGTTTGTAGGATTGCTTAAAGCATCATCTATGGAGATGCTACAAATTTAATTCATTGCTTTGACATTATCAACCTTCAAAGGAGATATGCATTAATGCATGTTTTCTGAACAATTTTTTTTTTTCATTATTGTCCCTTAATTCTCGTTTTAAAAATTATTCTAAACATTATGAAGATTACATTTTTGAAAATCCAAGCACTTTTTTCTTTGGCTTTTCAAAATAAATAATTTTGGGACATTCCAAATTAAAATGAAGGACCAACAAAATGCATGCATGGTTTTATGTTGTTGGGGGGCTGCTGCTCTGTTTACTGTCTTTCGGTTGTTGCTTCTAGTGGTGTGATTGTGATTGTTGGTTGCTCATTTCTACTGTTGCTGCTCTTAGTTTTCTGGATCGATTAGCTGATTTTTTCTAATGTTTTTTGGGTGAGGTCTGCTCTTTATTGGTAGTGAAGTCTTATGGCAGCTCTTACGGTTTATGTGGAGTTGATTCCTGCTTTTAGGTGTGGTTTCATTTAACTTTGTGTTGGATGTTTTATATTTGTTTTGTTATGAGTCTTTCACTTTTCTTCATGTATCATTATCATGAAGCGGATGTACATTTTGTCCCTCTTTGCTTCTTCGATGTACTCTTTATCGAGTTTTTAATGAATTTTCTTGCCGTTTCAAAAAAAACAAAATGCATGGATCATGGGGAGTACATATTAAACAATAAAGATAGGTTTTAGTTAGATAGTCAAAGTTAGAGTACACTCCACTTAGGTTTTATGTAGATAACAAACTCATAGAAAGTTTTATGGATAAGTTACGGTGAGCATCCGCGGCAGTTGGAGTGTTTGGCCGTCGTTTCGTATCTCCGTGGGTTTGCTAGTGGTGGCTTGGTGGTGTTTAGAGGTGGCGATATGGTGGTGGTAGGCTATGACTATCTGATCATGGTGGCGGGCGGTGGCTGAATATCTTTGGTGGGCTAGGTTCTTTTTGTGTTGCTTTGTATTGTAAGATTTGGGCTTTGTAGGCCTTTATAGGTTTGTTTGAATTGTTTATCGTATATTTGGGCTTTTTAGGCCTTTAGGTGTGTGAGCTTGTTCTTTTGGCTGTATTTTTCAACTTTTGGTTGGATTTCCTTTCCCTAATAAAACGCTACTTTTGCCGATAAAAAAAATAGTTTTATGGATAAGTTAAAATGCACATTAGCTAAATAGTTTTATCCAAGGAAGATATCAAAAAATTAAAATACTATATCAATTTATTATTGGGAGGGTCAACTCTTGCATGGCTAGATGGTTGGTCAAATTGGCTAACAATTTATCAATTACTAAATTTAACATATATACTAACTATCCAATGCATATATTATATAAAAATACTAAACACATTAACAAGTTGCATTATTATATTATAAAAATACGAAGCAAATACTACTCCCTCCATCCCTTTTTTAGAGTCCAATATTCCATTTTGGGCTGTCCCTTAATAAGTGTCCATTTTGTAAAATTAATGGGTAAAAATTAGTGAATTTTCCATTTTGCCCCTAAAAGTAGATTCCATTTTGAAAAGTTAGTGAGTAAAAATGTAATGATGATGTTTCCATAGGGGTAAGGAGGGAAAATGAAGGTAAAAATTGATGAGAAATGTGTAATGATGATGTCTTTTTAATAAGTTGAAATTACGAAGCAGGACACTTAAAAAGGAACGGAAGAAGTATATTTTAAACTTAAAATTTGAACTTATAGAATAAAAATTAATTTAACCATCGATCAATAGATAGCCGATTGAATATTTTTTTAGAATTTGATTAGATATCTATAGATCCTATCAAATTGATTTCTAGCAAATCCATAGATATTAGGGCTGTCCAAGAAAAACCGAGAACCGTGAAACCTGTCCGGACCGAACCGATCCGTGCCTTTTGGATTTTGTCCGTGGATTAATGGTCTGGACACGGATTTGAAAATTAAAAAACCGTGAGATACGGATTAGGATTGGATTTTTATTTCAAATCTGTGGATTAACCGAACCGAACCGTGAGATATTTAAAAAATTAAAAAAATTAAAATATATATATGTGTGTGTGTGTGTGTGTAATATTTATAAATAATTTTAATTCTACTACTTGTTATGAATTTTTTTTAACAATTTTAAGTTCATAAAAATGACCGAAGGAAATTTGCTCCTTATATGAAATTCCTTACTTTTACTTCACCTGCCTTCCCCCTGTGATTTATAACTTGTAGTCAGCTACTACCACTGTGTAAATAGAACCTCCTACTGCTCCGTGGATGTAACAATGGCTGATGAAACCGGGACTGAATTTTGGACTGAATTTTGAACTAGAAATTTGGAATGATATGTAATACAATAGTTGAAGTAATTTTGCGTTTTTTAGAGTTTAATGTTTATGGAAGAAAATCCATGGATAAAACCGGGACCGAACCGTAAGACTTTTGGATTAAGATTGGATTGTATTTTCTAAAAACCATGAGATACGGATTAGGATTGGATTCATACGAATCCGATCCGATCCGGACCTTGGACACCCCTAATAGATATTCTTAATCACGTTCTATAGATGTTTTTATTTATGTGTTTTGCGAGATAGACACTATGGATCACTGTTTTTGGAAAATAAGAGTATTAAAAAAATATCCAGGGAAGTGAATTGGAGAGATGATAAGTTATTTTATGCTCATGAAGCATTGCTCCACAGGTTCTCCCAACCACATATATATTTGTGTGGTGTCCATAACATCGGGTGTAGAATTCACACACGTGTGGTGCGGAAGCATGGAATAACCTCTTGAGGAGAGACACGGATTCGGGGATCCTGCAGGGAGAGAGTCCTGCAGGTCGTGCAGCTCTTTACCAAAACAGCGCCGTTTTGAGGTGCAAAGGGGGGAGTCAGATTAAAGTCCAAAACGACGGTCGTTTTGGCCCTTCAAAACTCAAAACCCTTCTTCTCATAGAAAACACGATGGAGCTTTCAGTGAAGAGAAGCGATTAACACGATGAAGCTTTCACGCAATGGACTCCTCTCACCACCCTCCACGTCGGCGACCTGTGGCTCCGGCGAAAAGCCCACCGACGCCACCATCCACGCTTGCCGACCCAACAAGGTTCTCTCTGTCTCTGTGTGTCTTCTGGACTTGAGAATTTGTGGGATTTGGTGGTTCGAGCCCTAAAAAATTAGAGCCTCAACGCGATTCGTGCGGTGCTCAAGAGCCTCGAGGACCAGCTCGAGTTCTTCCACGTGAGTGAGTTTTTAATATTTCTATAATTTGGTAGCTCGATTTCTAGGGTTTCGTTTTTTGTGCGTGTTTGGTTGCTGAGAAAGGGGAGGATAAAGTGGGAATTAGGTTTCTACTAAAGTTCAATGAAGTACTCTGGCATTTTTTGATTCCTCATATTTAGGTTGCGTTTCTTTGGAACTACTGCTGTTTCTATCCTTATGCATTATGAAGCCTAACATTGTGAAGCCTTGTTGATTCCTAACATTGTGAAGCCTCGTTGGAAATTTGCAATCTATACAAAACAAACATGATGAATGGGTCTTTTGTTGTTCTCTAATCAATTCGTATAATTGATCTGGAATATTTTGGAGAGAGCAAGTGTTCAGTAGTTTGGTTCAGGGGTTCTATTAATGTGCCATTGTCTTGCATCCTTTTGCCCTTGGTCTACTCCTTCAAGCGATATGCCAAAATAAATCTTGACATAGAATGCTTGGGTATGATTAGCAAAAGCTGTAAATAGTGAGCTGTATACGCAGACAAAAACACGAAGTACAATGATTCATGAGTTACATATCGGGAGTATGCATATCTCTTATGTCAACATTGTGATTTCTTTTTTCTCTCTCCCGTTCTTCCAACGTGATACATGAGTTACTTTGGTTTGCAGTGGTTCATAGTACACAAGGAGCGAGGATACGGACGATGTGGCCCTGGTAGACATGAATTGTGAAGACTTCAAGGAAGCAACCCCGTCAAGACTCGACATTGAAGCCACCTCCAAAGAAATGGTGTTGATGAAGCATTAGAGCGAATGCAAGTTTGAAGAAGGCTTGAACACGCCATTGGGCGATCAGTGCTATGGTTCAAGAAGCATTTTACTGTTTTCATTTTGTATCTCTTTTGTAAATGTCAAGAAAGCGAAAAAAACAAAAATCAAGTACCAAGATGATTATGTAGAAGATAACCCTATTGTAAAGACAATTTGGTAATTTATGAATTATGCTACTTTTTTGGTTTGGCTATTGATTGTGAATGGATTACCCTACGTGGGCTTATATGACTATTGTTGCGTTTTTGTTTTTGCTATTGTCTGTTGAGACGCTTGACGTCGGGCTAAGATGAAAAAACGGGGAGGTGCTGTCCAAATTTTTTCCAAAAGCTACAGTGTGTCTCCCAAGGACACAGACACAAAAAAAGGAGAGGACACATAGACACGGACACAACATAGCAAGAATCCTTAGGCCGTGTGCCATATCCTCACCAAATTGCAACGAGAAAAAAAATGCAGAGTCGCAGAGACAACTCACCAAGTCATTCAAAACATCACTGGAGCCCATAAACAAATAATTTCATATTCAAATTAAAAACCATAATACCAAAGTCTCAATCCACCAAAACGACATAACCATCATCCATAACATCTAACACAATAAGTGTCTCCCAAAAAAGAAAGTCATTGCTAATTTAAATTTAACCGCTCATTTGTCCTAACATTACTTCAAATTTTTTTGCGGGCACCCCAAATAACTTAACATTTCCAAAAAAGCTTCATTATCCATGAAGTTGTTGCCTCCCCATGAAGAGTGACTTGTGGGATCAAATGACATCTCCTGAAAAATGAATACAAAGAATAAGTTCAACTTTAAATAAGCATGCCTAAACAAAAAAACTTTCTCTTGAATATTCAAATGCAGACTCCACATTAATTATAAACTAAAAAAAAAGGCATCCAAATGGAACTGGTCGGTTTCTGGCGTGATTAGAATAGAATATAGTGCACCACTCTGGGCCTCAAAATTGACCTTCCAACTAAGGATTTTCCTAGTATATAAACTGACTCCAATTCCTATACATGCACTCGCACTTGCGAAAGTCTTCCAACTTGTGTTTTCAGTGGTCACAGAACACGTTTAAGCTATTAACACAATTTAAACATACCTTAAGAGTTTGTGGATTATGTGATGCTTGGGAAGACGAAGCTATTGATTGGGAACCATCCTCGTAACTCACCATTTGTGGTATATAAACATCATATCATCGAAAATATATTCACAAGTAAATCCAACAAATCATACAATACAAAAATATACTTAAGCACAAATAAAAACAACTAACTGGTGGTTGCTTCAAAGATGAACCATGCACAATTGTAGTAGTGGCAGCATGATCAATATGCTATGGAAAATCAAAATAGTTAGAACTACAATACAAAAGTAAAGCTGTGTACATACAAAAGTAAAGGTTGCATAGTAGTTTTTTTTACCTCACTAAGGCGTGTAGTAGATTGTGAAGCAACTTTCTTCCTCTTTCATGCCAAGGTTTTAATCTTCTCGTACCCTTAATTTTAACCCGCTTTAATTTCTTCTTCAAACCTTTGACTCGTGCGAATTGAGGATCAACCTTCTCCAATTCTTCACTTTCCGCATCAGTGCATCCTTCCTCTTCCGCTCCAAGAAGTATATTGGCCACTTTTGCACACATGTATTCCACCGTCTCTTCCACAAATTCATATGCTTCTTGAACTTCACATGACCGAGTTGCTAGCTTTACCATCTTTGGACAAATAATCCTAAAACGAGCCGCTTTTTGTAATTTAGGATCATTCTCATCCACTCTAGTTTTTTCCTTCTCCAATTCACAATCCTTTGCATCTAATCGCCAACGCCCTAATAGATTACCTTTCGGGAATTTCGAAAACACCCATTCGATGAAGGCCCGAAAGTGCATGGCAACATAAAATTCCAAAACTTTCAAATTTACGACAACTACAACATATATCTCGGCAAATAGTCTCCCCAAACTCGTCTATTTCAACACTACCTTTCACCACACTTCACTTTCTCTTTGTACTTACTAATAAAAAAAATTGAATTGTCCTCCAAACTCAAGACACGGCTTGACCCCACAACGAAGTGAGGCATCAACCTCATTATGGAACAAGTCAAACAGAGGAGGGGAGTACACTTGCGAAACCTGGATTAATATAGGACTCTCCTTCAACTTCGTTCTCTGGAACTTTTCCCTAGAATTGAATATGGCTTTACTTTCCTCGTACCGCTTCTCCAAAACTATTGTGTCCCACTGAGTAAAGAATTGAACAATGTTGAGATCAGATTTTAAACACTTCTTTAGTTTTGCATTTAGGCTCTCACTAAGTTGGGTGCTCCGCATTCCCGTGTTGAATGACCATTTCATGTATACATGCGCCCATTTCTCTTTAATTTCCCAAGTTTTTGCCGTCCAAGTGTTATCTTTTAAATTGTATTTCTGAACCAAAGTCTCCCAAGCTTTCTTTAACTCATCGGGTTCCACATACCCAAAAATACAAGCATTCAACTCCTTACCAAAGTCTGATTTTGCATTGAACAAGTGACCCAAATGCTTCAAAGCATTTTGATTGAGGTGAAAAGTACACAATCCATGAGAAACATCGGGCAGGACACTCTTAATTGCCTTGGCCATTGCAGCATCTTGGTCTGTGAAAATGGTAATCGGCTTTTTTCCAGACATAGCATGCAAGAAGGTCTTAAATAGCCACTCAAAGGATTCCGCAGTTTCATCATATAATAGCGCCGCACCAAAAATGCAAGTCATTCTAAAATGGTTAAAGCCAGCAAAAAGAGCAAATGGCCGGTACTCTTTGTTTGTGCGGAATGTTGTGTCAAAGGATATAGCATCTCCAAAAAGGGCATAATCTGTAATCATCTCATGGTCAGCCCAAAAAATGTTGGTAATCATATCTTCTTTATCCAATTGAACCGCATAGTAGAAATACGGATTTTGAGCAGCTTGATTACGAAAATATCCCAACAAAGCCCCCGATTCACCAAACTTCAAGCTCCTTTGTCTTCTTGTTCGCAAATAATTTTTTTGGTCCTCCCGCGTGAACCCTAAGCATTCCTCTCCCCCTGCTTGGGCACTTAAGAGATCGTGCGATGCCTTAAGCGATAAACCAATATCAGCAGCAATATCGATATTTATAGCTTGAGCCTCACTTACCATTCTATGGGATTTCAACAAATGAGAATGTTCAGGAAGGTGTAAAACATGGTTGTGGTTTTCTTCAAATTTTTTCACAACCCATTTCGACGTGTTTCGATTCAATGATACATACATGGATGCAAGGCAATTACTTCTTGTCTCTTTATGAGGTTGTTCTACGACTAGGCTCCGTTTATCTTTTTCCTTTTGTCCTTCCTTATTACATACAAACATTCGAGCAATCAAAATACCATCTATCTTGCTTAACGTACGCCAATGTCTTCTAACACAAAAACCACTAATCCTTGCATATTCATTGTAAAAATCAAATGCCTCTTGCTCTGATTCAAACTCCATTTGAACACATGGAAGATACCTCTTGGACAAATCCTTATTTTCTTTGACATCCTCCTCACGCCCATCATCCTCCATTCTAACATCCAAAATATATAATATTCATCAAAAATAGCACTCGAATTAGAAGTAAAGACAACTAGTAGATAAATCTAATGCTTATATTCAAAAAAGAACATTGAACATTGAACCCAAGGAATAAAATACGAACACTTTTCATTAGTGTTCTTGGAATGAACAAATGAAGAACCCAAGGAATAAAATACATAAAGTTTTTTTACGAACTTTTCTACAGTGGTCCCTTGAATGGGAACCATAGTAAGGTATTTTACAATTACATGGAACATTTCCTTCTATTCCCCCAAGGCTAAAACCATCATAATTTAATATGAATGTGGAACCAACTTTATTTTGGATTTCAGGGTTACCTTTAACCCACAAACAGAAGAAAAGGAGTACTTTTTTCAAAAGAGTTGGGTTATACTTTGTGACATCCAAATATTTTTCGGCTAGATCAAAATATTTGTAGGATTGGATACCATTCCAAGACAAAACCTTACCCTCTTTTCTCTAAAATCAAAGTTTTCTCCTGTAACAAACAGTGTTCTGCAATACCTAGTGGGTGATGATTCCGGCAAGTTCTCCGTCGAATCCTCCGGCAATTCCGAAGGTGGTTGATCCTGGCAAAGAGGAATTGTAGTCGCACCTTGTTGAGAGGAGTCCATCGCCATCGTTCACTACCTAATCCTCTCCTTCACACAGAATTTGAGCGCGAAAAGGGAAAAGAGGAAAAAATTGGACTTCAAGGCCCAAAACGACAGTCGTTTTGGACTTTAATTGGTTTCCCCCCTTTGCACCCCAAAACGGCGCCGTTTTAGGGAGGAACTGCACGACCTGCAGGGTTTTCTCCCTGCAGGATCCCCAAAATCCGGAGAGACACACCTCCCCTGGGCCTACCCTTCACTTCTTTTTTTCTCACTCTCACAGTCCATTTGGGTTCTATTGTTTTTTTTACCCCTATTTCTCAAGGTTTGGGGGAGGACTTTTTCGATTCGGTGATAATAGACTTAAACATAAGCACCTTTCAAATCAATGGAATCTATTTTTTTGGATAAGTACTTAAAAAATAAGAACCTTAGTGAAATCGAATAGCTAGCTAATGACTTAAACCGTATCCTTCTCTTGAGAAACGTACCGTTGCTCATATTTAAGAACAATAATGAGGATCACTTCCAACCGCTAAATCAAGATTCTCTAACGATGATTATTTCATTTGCACTAATGTGACATAAAATAAAACTAGTCCTTATTTCATTGGACTACCTAAGCCATTTATTTGTAGGTATTGATATGTATGCTGTCCAAGTAAAAAGTCAAGTGGATCGGACAATGATAAAGACATGGTCGAATCATATTCGACACAAAGGAATTAAAATTAAGGTCAGACTTTGACCGAGTCTTGACCATTCATTTTGTCACGTATACCATCTTCATCTCCATAAATTTTTGCCTCAGCCAAGGATTGTTTGCAATTTCTAAATTCAAAGAAACTGTCTATTTAATTAACAGGGTTTCTGAAATTATTTTGCATGTTAAAAAAATGCTCACAGTGACTTATTTAATATTTGAATCATTAAATATACAAATTACAAAGACTGTGAACATAAAAAAAGGTGGGAAAATGAGAAGCCTCTCAAATATAAAATTGCTATAATTGTCAAATACTCCAAGTAAACACAAGACCAACACCGTATCTCAATCTTAATGCTATTCTACGAAGTCGCATGCCCGAATGTCACGGAGACCAAACATTCTAAATCTTGGAGTTACTGGAGAGTTTGTCTGGTCGTTAATTTTAAGAAGAAAATTAGTCGAGGTGCATACAAGCTAGCCTGGGCACTCCGCGCTCAGTTACAATTAAATTAAAAATTCTCAACACTAATGATATCTTCAAATCTTAAGTTTAGCACTTTTGAATTCGGAAGAAACCGACGTATCGATGTTTCAAGGAAAGCCGGCTTCGTTGTTCCAAATTTCCAATTGTCTGCACGTTTTTTCAATTGTATGCATTCAAGAGACAGATGTCTGGTTTTGGAAGTATTCTAGAGAGAGAGAGGGGGAGAGAGAGAGAGAGAGGTGGTACGCGTTGTTATCGAATCTCCGGTGGTCAGGGCTGGCCCCGGGGTAAGCCCCGCAAGCCTCCGGACTTGGGCATCCCCCGGGCTGGGGCAACCAAAAAAAAAATGTATATTAGATATAAATATAAAAATGTTTCTTAAGTAACACAGAGTAGTGCTTGGCATTGTGGTCTCTCACACTGCCATAAGTAACCGTGGGAGCTGAGTTCAAATCCCAGTATGCCCTTTTTAGGCTGCTATTTTCTTTATTTCTCTATTTTTATCTAGCTTCTCTATTTTTAACAAACAAAACAGTAACATGCAAGTGATATGTTCTTACATTTTATTATAAAAAGAACTCATAATTAAAATAAATCGTGCGAGCTAACACTGGTTATTATTTGTTTCACACAAATCATAGTTAAAGTATGAAGCAAACTTTCTTATTTTCTTGAAAAAATAAACTCTTTCAATATATTAGCTAAAATAAATAGAGTTCCACTAAGAGCATTTTTGGGTTATTATTATTATTTTTTTACTTTTTACGCTTTTTGAGATAGGTCATTCTCCTCACATATATCAACTAAAAAGCCAAAAAATCACAAATTAGCGGAACGGACCCCGACTTCTTGGATAAGTAAAGTACGACAACTCAATTGAAGAATTTGCTTTAAAAAATGCAAAGAGAAGTTTTCTTTGAATCAGATCACGATAATCTTAAAGCATTATAACCGGGTTCCATTTTGATGTTGATTTTTTGGATGTTATTCAAACTAAAAGAATAATGTAACTTTGAATATTATATTTTTTGTACTTGTATATTTTTTTTTTGTTTTCTATGACTTCGTAGTGGGCAACAAAGCATATTGTCAGGCTTGGGCAACCGAAACATCGGGGCCGGCCCTGCCTGTGGTGCAGACCCTTATTTGGCCAGTTTTGTTTGCATGTGTTGGAAATGAATTAAGACCGTCAAACAAAAACGGGATTTGAATAGGAAGCCTGCGCGCAGCAGATTTCGACAATTCTCCTTATTTGTCGGGCTCGTTTGTCAGAGAGATTAGACTTTGGGTGGATAGAGAAAAATGGTGGATATGTTACGAGGGGATTAACTTATACTTGGTTTGACTGTAGTTGATATGGTTGGATAAGAGAAGATGGATAACAGTGGATGATATATAAATTTACTTAATTGCCCTCATTAAATAATTACATTGGGAACACAAGAAAAATTTGAAGGTCAATTTGGTCTATCTCCCCATCCGAATAAATTTATCCTAGAGTGGGGAGTGAGATTAGCTAAGGCCCCTCCAAAGGCATAAGATCTTCCCCTCTCCCTTATCCCCTTCCTTCTCTCCCAACAAACACCATCTTCCTACTCCCTTATCCCCCTTCTTAAAACTTCCAGCAAACAAGCCCCTAGTGTTTCTGGCATCACTAGAACCAAAGCCTCGGCCCTGAGCTAAAATTTGTATTGCGGCCAGTTTAGACCTTCAAATTTTTTTGAATTATAAGGGTCCCTCATACTTTTTTATTCCTTATTATAGTCTAACAAAAGAGGCCTCATTTTTCATTTCACTTTAAGCCTCCGAAAAGTCAAGACTGGCTCTGTAGAACGTGAATACTTTCTTCGCATATCGCTTTTCTAACGAGCATTTGGCTTCTTGCAAGTTGTAATAATCAACTTGTACTCGGCAAGTTGTAATGTATGAAAGGATGTGGTGCGTCTCAATAGGTTAATTGATCTAAATTGTTCGATTCGTAAAGTTCGTATCATCCAGGAAAACATTAAATTTTAATACCATCACAATCACATTCATTTCTGGTGTAGCTTCGTAGGCCAGGAGTTCAATCTCCCATTATGCGTGCGTGTTCTTTTCTTAGGGGACTCTCACAATTGATAGTGTCCCGAATTTATGCTTTGCGCTTCATATCGGTAACTGTTTCATGGCTCTCTAGCCTCTTCAATTGAGCTAACAAACAACGAATCATATAGCCGTGCGCCCTATTGTCGTGATAGCTTTTCACCTTTATGTTCTTTCTAGTTTTTGGTTCTGAACTCTGAACCAAACTAACATAGCCAGGTATCTCATTTGGGGAAAAACTTCTTTATGGAGTTTTCCGTGAAAAAGTGCATACGGAGGTGAATTTCGCGCGTCCAAGGACGGTCCAAATTTTAAAAGAATTTTTTCAAACAAAAGTTAAAACTCTTCCCCAGAATTTTTCTTTTTTAAAAATCCGGACAGTTGATTGCCGAAATGGACAGGTGAGATTTGCCGCTTCCGTGAACAACTTATTCATAGCTTTGCTCCTCCATGAATAAGTATCTCTCATCTCATTTTCTTTTTCTTTTTTTTGGGTCAAATCTCTCATCTCATTTTCGTTAACAATCTTTGAGTAACTACTTTGCTTTTTGATGAAGTCCAATGGTTAAAAGAGTAGAGCGTTATTGTGTACCCACGAGGCCTTGAGAGACTTTTTATAAGGAGTTTGACGGAGGAAAAAAAAAAGATCGACTATTTTTTTTCCTGATAAGTACTGACTGTATTGAAAAGGCATAAAAGGGATGCCATCAGACAGATCTCCATTCTTGGTCTCCTTATGGCCTCTGAAGCTCACCGTTCAGCATTGATGTGCTAACGAAAGCGAGCAACGAAAAGATTGTATAGTTAACACGCTTGGAGTCATTGTTGCGTCGAAAGATCAAACAATCAAGTTGACTTATTACTAGCGAGTTGTGACGCAGTTGTTTGATGCTTCAACACCCGCAGTTGTGAGGCCAGCCGTATTCTATAACTACTGAGATTCTTCCTGTCGTCCTTACTTTGAAGCCTCTCAATACCTTATAGGTATAGAAAATTTTCTACTTCAACCACACTCTACTTCTCCATGAATTGGAGTGTTTGCTGAATGATTGTTATCGAATGTGAAATAGCTCGGCATGTTATTCCTATTATTAGGGTCTAGGGACATTTTGAAACGAATGTAACAGTCTAACTGACTAATTCGCAAGAGGATATTGGAGCAAAAGAGTACAGAGCTACAAGAACAATTGTTCTTTGGTTTTACAATATCTGATGGTTACAGATAGGGGTGAGGAGAAATGACACAAAAAAAGGGACGAATTGGGTACTTGGGCCAATATGTGTGCGAGAACAGGGATGAAACGTGAATAAGGAGTACTCATAATAGCAGAGATGTCGAGTGCTATGTTTCGATAGAAAACTTCTATGTCATCTATAACATGATGAAGAGAACACAGGGGCCATGACACTTCAGATTTGGTCTACCAAGTAATTAGACATACCAAAAAAAAAAGTAATTGTATACTGTTTGTGTGCACATGCCACTTTGAGAAAGATTAGTATTACGATTTCTGAGGCTTTTGTTGTTATAGCAGCCGATTCCATGATCATGCTCTCTTGATCTCAGCATATCTTTGTTAAGCATCAAATTTATCGTGTAATTGGAGGTGGCTGTGGTTCTACTTTCTTGTGGGTTTTCTCCATTGTGTTCTTGGCTTCTTGCATTTCTTATGCATTGGTTTTTCACATTAAGGCCCGATTGGATGCAGTATTAAGAGATGAATGAGTTAAATGATTTGGTGTCGTAAACTCTTTTTTCCTCAATACAAATGCTTCCGAAACCCGGCATTCAATAAACTTGATTTTTGATGTGGTCAATGTTCTTGAGAAGGTATAAAAAATAAATGATTCGAATTATTAAAGTGAGTTCAGAAAGGACCCCCCAAAAGGCGGAAATTGGACCGTCTAATCCATAAAATCTACTGTAAAGGATTCCGTCCTCAACCTAAAGCTGGACCTTGATCATTCACATGATATAGTTTCAAACTCAAGTAGTGGGTTTTTTTTTTTGGTCACAATTTATACATCATCATGGAGCGGAGTGTTGATAAATTAATTCACAGAAAATTCAGGAGCTGTCTATATAGTTTTAAATCCCACCGGCGTCACTCATGTGGCTCGAACTTATGCCTCCATAGAGGAAGGCTGAGGGAAACGCTACCTGAACTTTAGCTCAGTGGCGTCAAGTAGTGGGTGTTCTTGGCTTTATATCAAATCAATCACTAATTAAAAATAATCTATCCATCACAATCAGAGCATTAGAAAACGTAACGAAGCACTAATGCTGCATACAAAACAATCAATATACAATTAATTATAGTACAATATATATACACACATTATTCTTTACCGTATCCACCACGAAACCATACATCACCGTTACTACGTCAATCTCCACCATCTACTCCAATTTTCCACAACTAATTATTTCTCTAAACGATTAAAAAAAGTGCGACGCTTTCCTCACAAATTTAAAACACAACTCCGGCCACAATCTCGTTGGGAACATTCTATACATATGGATTCACGTGCATCAAACAATTTCGAGCATAATTGTATCCGTAATTGTGTTTTAAAGTTGTGTGCGTAGACTTTTCGTTTAAGGCGAGAGAGAGCATTGCCGGCGACTGAAAATCAATCGCGGATCGGGCATTCGGACCGGTGGGAGAACTCCGAGGCGAGGCGGGAGGCGATGGCGGAGTGGTACATGGCGTCGTGGAACGCCGCCGTGTCGGTCGTCATCAGCCGGAGCCGTCTCGCCTTCTCGTCGGTGAAGTTTCCCGACGCGAACCGTGATCGGCTCAACGACGCTTTCGGATCCTGATCCGGACCCGACTGCGTGTCCGCATCGAGCCTGAGTCTGTTGCCGGGGTCAATGTAGTCGGGCTCGGAGGACCAGCCGAAGAGCGGGGTCCACCAGTTGGACGACGACGGGATTTTCTGGTGGGGCTTGCGGTGGCCTCCGGTGGCGCATGGGCGGAGCCCGATCGGTCGGATGGATACAAGGTTGACGGCCATTTCTTTGCGTATATGCAGATAGTGAGAGAGTGATTTGGGCAAAAATGCTACACATACAGCAAAAACATACAGATTTTGCATACAGATTTTGTGTGGGGCCCACTACGGGTCCCACACAAATGATCCGACCCGTTCATTAAATGTAAAACAGTTTTTCAAGGGCCCCCGCGAAAAATCAGTTCAATCCGATACTTATAGATGCTCAATCCAATCATCTAACTTTTGATTTTGATTCCCGGATAATGAAACATTCTATAATTGGATTGAGCATCTATAAGTATCGGATTGAACTGATTTTTCGCGGGGGCCCTTGAAAAACTTTTTTACATTTAATGAACGGCTCGGATCATTTGTGTGGGACCCGTAGTGGGCCCCACACAAAATCTGTATACAAAATCTGTATGTTTTTGCTGTATGTGTAGCATTACTGGCAAGGCGGTGGTTAAGTGGGTTTATAAAGGGGAAACGGATAAGATTGTACACGTGGTTGTATACATCTCGACCCGTTGCGTGGGAGAACATCTCACAAATTTCATTTCATAACAAAGAGTTTATCGGGCAAATACAGGAATCCATCGAAAATACAGTGATAAAGGCTAAACATGATCAACAGGTAGGAACCTAAACTCTATCACCGAGACATAAGCACATACTGTAAAGCAGAGCCAACACACGAAGTTTGACCAATAGAACCGTTCACCGTAATAGAGACTAAGCACCTACGGGAACGGAACCTAATCACTGAATAAACAAGACAAAAAGAGGGATCCCTCATCCACAAACCAATCTTAACCCCGAAAAACAGCTACCGGCGCGAAGCCGCCTAACGACAGACAACAACTAGGCGAAGACCACCATGACCAGAAAGGCAGCTCCTCGTTGAAACCCATCCAGAAAAGCGCCCGGGGCAAGATAGAGACCACAATTAATCCACCATCATCGGACTATTCCTCAATAGGCGCCGGAATTATTCACCCACCTCCTCTTCCACACCAGATTTGAAAAAACCAAACTGATACAAGACTGGAGTGATTTGGGGGAAACCCAAAACAATCGGTAGAAAGCCAACGGAACCCGCTGGAAAAAACAAAAAAGAAACGAAACGAAAACCCACGAATCCAACCGCACACCTTATTTACTTACTCATCGCTGGTCCAAGAACAGCTATATGCACTACGGAAATGCTAAAAATTTAGGAGTACTTTTTCTGTTCCATTTTAAATATTTCCTACAAAAATTAGTGCATTTTTAAAAATTTAAAGTGACTACTTTAATTTCGTGTAGAAAAAATAAAAATAAAAATTTGGATATATATCTTTTTGAAATTTAAAAATACACGAATTTTCATAGAGAAGATATTTAAAATGGGACAGAGGGATAAAAAAGAGTTTAAATTCTATCCATATTATATTACCACTTGTACTGTTTATGACTCCATTGTGTGTTTATCACTCTAATCTGAATCGTTTATCTTGTTGAGTCAGAAATTAATATATTACCTCAAAAAATTTGCTTAGTCAAAAATTAGTACGTATGTAGAAAACTGAATTTTGATTTATAAAATGAACGGGGATGCACAATTCCTCAAAAAGTTGGTTTTTATTTTCATTATTGTACTCCATATTTCTAACCTTTAAAATCATTTTCAAACATTTTCGAGAACTGATTTTGTAAATCTAAACACTTTTACCTTTGACTTTTCAAAATAGACTAACATTTTTGGAGCATCGAATTTTTTTTTATGGTTTTCACTACATGTTACGTATTAAAGTGTAGTGAAAGTTTTATAGTTTTCACAAAATGATTACCTTTGTCGGCTGAGATGAATGACAAATTCAAATTTTAAAGTAAATCTAAAAATTCAGAAAAGACAAATTTACCAAATGGCGAGCTTAATTAATTGAAGATAAATTTGTCATGATTATGTTGTTATCCAATTAATTATCTATTTGGTATAAATATCCTGCTGAAGATGACGATTATAAAACCTAGGTGGAGTCAATTGATAAAACCCCTTGTCCCCTTGACGCACTTGTGCATTATTTTTTATAATAAAAAAAACTCCTTGTCTCCTCTGCTAGCTCCACTCGTTCATATCCTTCCATGCTCTTATTTAAAAAATGATTGCACATGGAAGTCAATAAACACATTAACAAGAGGCATTATATTATAAAATACAAAGAAAATATATATATATTTTAAACTTTTTCGCTGCGTTCTTATGAATTTAACTTAAATTTGAGAATTGTCTTTATTTGAATTTTTTTCGCATTTGTTAGTTTTGCGCCAATTTTTTGTGGGTTATTGATCTGTCTCGACCAGAGGAATCGAAAAAGTAATTTTTTTTTACTTTTACCCAAATATTTTGAGAAATAATCACTTTTTGTTTTGCTAAAAAATGGTTATTTCTCAAAATACTTGGGTAAAAGTAAAAAAATTTATTTTTTCGATTCCTCTCTTCGAGATGAATCAATAACCCATAAAAATTTGGCGCAACACTAACTTTAGCAAAAAAATTCAAATGGATAAAATTCTCAGATTTAAATTAAATTAAAGTTAAGTTCATAAGAATGCAGCCTTAGACTTTGAACTTAAAGAAATTTAACCATGTATCTATAGATATCTGATCAAATTGATTTCTAGAAAATATATATACACACACATTCTTAATCACGTATCTACATATCTATATTATCAAACAGAGTGGTTTTCTGTTGAAAAATGTCTAGGCATACAAACAAAGTAGGCATCTATAGCCGTTCGATCGTACTTTCTGATAAGTTTATAATTGTTGGATGGAATAAATCATATTTCCTATTATATACACCTACACTAATGTAAAAAAAAATTACACGTGATCCCATGATTTGTACTAATTATGTTGGTTGAAATGGAAGGGATGACAATAAATCATTCTTCAACAGAAGATTTACTAATTCATCGATTTCATTCACATCCTCATACCAAACTGGCCAATTACTCTTTGAATATAGAATGTCCAAAATTTTCTTTCCTTACGCTCTAATTAAATTAGGAAACGTCTTGAAAGGAAAGATAATAAGTCATAAGCTTAGTGAGGTACTTTTGTCCGATATCTATATTATAAAATAGAGCGGTCTTTTGTCTACTCATATAAATATGAGCACTTCTTCGACCGTTGGATCGCAATTTCAATAGATTACGATCGTTGGATTGAATCATTGATTCCAACCTATTTCCCACACATGTCTACCCAACAGTTTTCCTCTTCTCCATCATGTTTCCTCTTCTCCATTGTGTTTCCTCTCTCTCCGGAAAAAAAAAAACAGCGCCCACAAAACTCCTCTACCAATTAGCTGTCTCACACACCCACCAATCAGCCGTCCACGAAATTGATTCCTTAGGGTCTTTCTACGGAAAAATTAATGTGGCCTAAATTGCTGTTTAGGATGAGAATTTTTTTGATGGAAGTCTTACCGGGAAAAAAAAAATGTTGTTTAGGATGGAAATTTTTTTTGCTGTTTAGACAAAGAAAATGGATTTTGTCTTTCAAAGATGCTCACTTTGTATTTGTTAAAATGCATGTTTGACAAAGTGAACATAGCGGGGAGTGAATTAATTCTTTATGCCCACTTTTGTGTAACTCTCTTAATTTTTGGATAGACTTTGTGGTCTGACACTGCGAGGACACGCGACACGACGGAAACAACACGTGGAGACATGTCTGGATACGCCACATGCGGTATCATTACTAGGAGAAATGCTGGGGACATAACAAGGTGAATTCAACACTTTTTAAAAGCTTTACTAGGATAACATATGTATCTTAAAAAGTATTCTAATTGGAGTTTATTTGTTGTGGCCTTTCTTCTTCTTTCGTTTGAATGGTATTGTTTGAACAGATCACTACAGGACCAGCACACCCCTTTCCCTAGGTAACAATGTGATCAAATCATTACAGCACCAGCACATCCCTTTCCCTCGCTCTCTCCCCTATCGCCAAGCGTATGACCGAAACGTGTTGCGCCGTGCCTTCAGGCACGGGCATGCACTAGTTTTATATATTTTTTCAAATTTGGCGGTCTTTTGTCTACTCATATAAATATGAGCACTTCTTCGACCGTTGGATCGCAATTTCAATAGATTACGATCGTTGGATTGAATCATTGATTCCAACCTATTTCCCACACATGTCTACCCAACAGTTTTCCTCTTCTCCATCATGTTTCCTCTTCTCCATTGTGTTTCCTCTCTCTCCGGAAAAAAAAAAACAGCGCCCACAAAACTCCTCTACCAATTAGCTGTCTCACACACCCACCAATCAGCCGTCCACGAAATTGATTCCTTAGGGTCTTTCTACGGAAAAATTAATGTGGCCTAAATTGCTGTTTAGGATGAGAATTTTTTTGATGGAAGTCTTACCGGGAAAAAAAAAATGTTGTTTAGGATGGAAATTTTTTTTGCTGTTTAGACAAAGAAAATGGATTTTGTCTTTCAAAGATGCTCACTTTGTATTTGTTAAAATGCATGTTTGACAAAGTGAACATAGCGGGGAGTGAATTAATTCTTTATGCCCACTTTTGTGTAACTCTCTTAATTTTTGGATAGACTTTGTGGTCTGACACTGCGAGGACACGCGACACGACGGAAACAACACGTGGAGACATGTCTGGATACGCCACATGCGGTATCATTACTAGGAGAAATGCTGGGGACATAACAAGGTGAATTCAACACTTTTTAAAAGCTTTACTAGGATAACATATGTATCTTAAAAAGTATTCTAATTGGAGTTTATTTGTTGTGGCCTTTCTTCTTCTTTCGTTTGAATGGTATTGTTTGAACAGATCACTACAGGACCAGCACACCCCTTTCCCTAGGTAACAATGTGATCAAATCATTACAGCACCAGCACATCCCTTTCCCTCGCTCTCTCCCCTATCGCCAAGCGTATGACCGAAACGTGTTGCGCCGTGCCTTCAGGCACGGGCATGCACTAGTTTTATATATTTTTTCAAATTTATAAACCTTGCTCAATTTTATATTTGAAATCTCTCTGCTCATTTATTTGTATTTGATTTCATTATTCAAACACAAATGCATATTCAAAATCAACCAAATCTCACGTTCAGAGATAATGAAAGAGAGGGGGGAAGAAGTAGGTTCAATGGCTCCTCTGCAATTGAAGGTGAGATACTAACGATAAATGAATGATATAAATTTTTTTTTCCATCCTTCAATCAATTGGATTTTGTTAGGTTCAAGAAGCATGTTAAATTTTAGATTTTCATGTTCTGTTAATGCGCCACTTTGATGGATTCAACCTTTTCTTAATAGTATGAGTGTCTAATTACTAGATAGCTTCTTTTTTCAGGATATGATCTATCTATGGATTTGTGGACAGGCAATCAAGAGGCACGAAAAATAGTATGAAAACTATGTACATATTTTATTTAGAATGCGTTGCACCGTCGTGCCTTCAGGCACGGGCATCTACTAGTGTTTTTATATATATGCTCTGCGAAATGAACACTATGGATCACGATTTTGGGCATAAAATAGCTAGACACAAAAAAAGGAAAGTAAGAGTATTAAAAAATATGCAAGGATGAGGATTGGAGGGACGGGAAATTATTTTATTCTCCTGGAGCATTGCTTCACAGGGCTGCTATACCACATATTTGTGTGGTGCCCCTAAAAACGTGTTTGGATTTCACACAGAAGCGTGGTACAAAACTCCTGTGGACATGGACAGAGGTATGCACTAAGAACAATTGGGGTCAAGTGACCCCACTCACTTTGATTTTTAACAAGAATATTTGGGGTCAAGTTTACAAACCAAAATTTTCTATTTTGACCTTACGTACAACAAAATCTCTAAATTGTCCCAACTTGGTTAAATGCATAGAAATTTCAAGCCTCTCTTCTTTTCGAGAATGGATAGTGCTATAAATTTAACTATCATGGGTTATCATGTATTGTTTGACAAATATAATAAGTCTTTGGGATCAATTCTTGTGCAAAATTAGATTTTTAGTGTTTATTTATCTTACAATTAACCTTTTAATTTAGTTAGTTTTTGGACTAAAACATAGAGAAAAGTTATTGCATATGAATATGAATATTCAAGCTAATGACTTTTGCCTAAGCCTTCGTTTGCGAAACGTACCCTTTACCCAGGTTTAAAGAAAAATAAGAGTATCACTCCCCACCACTAAATTAATATTCTAATTATTATTTCTTTTGTAGGATGTAAATAAGACCGATCACGATTTCATTTATTTGACTACCTCATAGACGTTTATTTGTAGGTACATATCGATACTATGTTTGTTGTCCAAGTAAAAAATCTAGAGGTTATTAAGGACATGGTCGAATCATATTCGATACAAAAGAGTTAAAAAGGTCAGAGCCTTGACCGTTCATTTCTAAAATAGATACTCTCTCCATCCTATAAGTGTTTGCCCCGCCAGGAATTTTGTTGGGCCCGGAGTGCCCCCATGAATTTGGTTACACAATGCCACTCCCTGCGACCGCTCTAAAAACAGAGTTGCGGGTGCGAAGTCGAATACCATAAAAGACTTAATTAAAGCCCTTCCTACCACCAATTGATTTTAGAAGAGATGGTGGAAAAGCGATCCGACAAGTGGTATCAGAGTCAGGAAGTCATGGGTTCGAGTCACGGGAGCGTCATCGTGAGAGAGGGATGTTGGGCCCGGAGTGCCCCCATGAATTTGGTTACACAATGCCACTCCTTGCGACCGCTCTAAAAACAGACTTGCGGGTGCGATGTCGAATGCCATAAAAGACTTCATTAAAGCCCTCCCTACCACCAATTGGTTTTAGGAGAGATGGTGGAAAAGCGATCCGACAAATTTTTTTGCAAATTTTTAATTAAAACAATGTATATTTGAAAGTAGTTTCTGAATATATTTTAACCGCTGTATTAAGACGGAAGGTTCTACAAATTAGAAACCTCTTAATTAAAATTGCTACGCTAGTGGAGGGAAGTGAAGTTGGCCTCCCTTATATACTTTGGATAGGATTAGATTCCCATAAGCCCCATTCCCCTCCTCCAAGTCTTCTAGAATAGTGTAGATTATGATTAACGTACAAAAATAATTTAAAATTGCTATAATTTTCATATAACTCCAAGTAAACACAAGACCAACACCGTATCTCAATCTTAACACTATCAATTTTATGAGATCGCATGCTCGAATTTTACGGAAGCTGAACAATTCATACATTGAGGTCATTGGAGGGTTTGCCCGGTCGTTAGTTTTAGGACTCCAGAATTAGTCGAGAACCTCGAGGTGAGCATAATCTGGCCCGGACAGTAATGATTGTTGGGATGAAATCTATTTAAGCTGAGCGCGAACCGAGATGCGTGCGGGTCAGCCTTTTTAGGGTTTCGGTCCATTGTATGCTTCTGATATAAAAGCAAAGTTAGGGCTGCCTCCTTTTGTAACTCTGACATATTTTACATCATAGTGAAACACCCAGCACCCCGTGGACGTACGATTAAGCTAGCAATCAGCTAAGTCGGAACCACGTAATCTCTGTGTCTTGTTCTTTTCTTGCTTTATATTGTTTTCTATTCTTAGTTTGTTCTTCGATTGTGTGTGTGTTGATCGTGGGTTTGCGCGCTTGAATCCCCAACAATTGGTATCAGAGCTCCGGGTTAGGAGATCTAGGGTTTCACACAATGACAGAAGACAAAGTCAAGATCTAGAAGTTCAATGGTACGAACTATGCTTTCTAGAAGATGCAGATGGAGGATATTCTGTATCAGAAGGATCTATATCATCCGATCAGCGGTGTTAAGCCAGAAAGCATAAAACAAGAAGATTGGGATATTTTGGATCGCAAAGCTTTGGGGACTGTGCGATTAACTCTCGCGTCGTCAGTTGCGTCAAATATTTCAAAGAAAATACTACAGCAGATTTGTTCAAAGCCCTAGAAAAGATGTACGAAAAGCTTTCAGCGGTGAATAAGGTATATCTTATGAAAAAATTGTTTAACCTAAAGATGCCTGAAAATTCTAATGTTGCTGAACATCTCAACGAATTTAATACGGTCACGAATCAGCTAGAATCCGTGGGTATTAATTTCGATGATGAAATTAGAGCTCTTGTTTTACTATCAAGTTTGTCAGAAAGTTGGAACGGACTTGTCGTGGCAGTAAGCAATTCTTTCGGGTCTGAAAAGATAAAACAGGAGGATGTTGCTGGTTTGATATTAGGCGAAGAGGCTCGGAGGAGGGTATCGGGTGAGGATACTGCTTTGGGTTCAGCGTTGAGTACAGAGGATAGGGGCAGGTCTGCGAATAGGGGAAACAACAAGAACAAAAACAAGGGCAGAGCGGCTTCAAATAACAGGGGCCGTAATAAATCTCGAGGAGGAGATACAAAGACTGAGGGGTGCTTCAACTGTGGTCAGAAGGGGCATTGGAGGCGAGATTGTAAGGTACCGGAAAAGCAGCAGAACGGGAAAAATCAAGGGGGTAAGAACACTGCCTATGTATCTGATGAGTCTGATAATGATTGCTTGATTTGTTCGCTGGATTCTCGCAGTGAGTCTTGGATTGTAGACTTTGGAGCCTCATTCCATGCTACTATACGCATAGATGTGTTACAAAATTATGTGCAAGGAAATTTCGGCAAAGTGTATTTGGGCGATGATGAAGCTTGCAACATAGTTGGGAAATGAGATGTACAGATTACTCAGACAGACGGGACAGTTTTGAAATTGAAGAATGTTAGACATGTGCCTAGTCTAACACGGAATCTTATTTCAGTGGGTAAGTTGTCAGAGGGTGGAATTGTTACATCATTGACTTCAGACGCATGGAAGATGAGCAAGGGGGCCTTGACTCTTGCTCGTGGTAAGAAAGACGGGACCCTCTATGTATCTACAGATACATATAGTAGCATCGCGGTGGCAGCAAAAGGGATTGATTGCACTACGTGGCATCGTAGACTGGGTCACATGAGTGAAAAGGGGATGAAAGTAATGTTATCGAAGGGAAAGTTACCAGGTTGTAAGTCGCTGGACTTGGAGTTCTGTGAGGACTGTGTTATCGGGAAACAGAGGAAAGTCAGCTTTACGAAGGTGGCTAAGACCCTGAAAACAGAGAAGCTGGAGCTTGTGCACACCGATGTGTGGGGCCCTTCTAAGGTAACCTCTCGTAGTGGTGCTAATTATTTTGTTACTTTCATTGATGACGCTACTAGAAAATTATAGGTTTATTTTCTAAAACATAAGTCTGATGTGTTTAGCGTCTTTAAGAATTGGAGAGCACTAGTTGAGAATGAAACCGGAAAGAAATTGAAGTGTCTGAAATCAGATAACGGTGGCGAGTATTGTAGCGATGAGTTTGAGGTTCATTGAGCTGCGGAAGGGATTCGTAGGATAAAAACGGTCCCAAGAAAGCCAAGGCAGAATGGAGTTGCTGAACGCATGAATATGACGATCCTAGAGCGTGCGAGGAGCATGAGGTTACATGTTGGGTTGCCTAAGCAGTTCTGGGCTCATGTAGTAGATACGGCCGTGTATTTGATCAACAGGGGACCTTCAGTTCCTTTGAATTATGGATTACCAGAAGAGATTTGGACAGGTAAAGAGGTAAATTTATCTCATTTACGAGTTTTTGGTTGCATTGCTTATATGCATATAGAACTGGTAGAAATGGGTAAACTTGATGCTAAGTCACGTAAGTGCGTGTTCATAGGCTATGGTACTGATAGCTATGGTTATAGGCTGTATGATTTTGAAAATCAGAAAACACGTAGGAGTGTGGATGTGGTATTTAATGAATCTGATCTGTATAGAAACAGGAACAGTCAACCTGAGGAGGCTGAGGAAAATTCAGACTTGGTAGAGTTTGAAGGGATCCCAGACAGCAAAGTCCTACAGCCTCAGGATATTAATACCGAATCCATTCCACAGGAAAATCCACAGACTTCCCCTCCTAGGAGGTCTACACGAGTTGCTAAACCTCCAATACGTTATTCTCCATCTTTACATTATTTGTTACTAACAGATAGTAGTGAACCAGAATATTTTAAAGAAGCATTGCAGGTTGAGACCAGGGAGGAGTGGGAGCACGCCATGGATGATGAGATGGATTCTCTCTCATCAAATCAGACTTGGGAATTGGTTCTGTTGCCTAAGGGAAAGAGAGCTTTGCATAACAAGTGGATTTACAGGATTAAGGAAGAATCTGATGGTAGCAAACGGTTCAAGGCAAGGTTGGTAGTGAAGGGTTTTGAGCAGAAATCAGGTATCGACTTCACTGAAATTTTTCCACCTGTTGTGAAGATTTGTACTATCAGATGTGTTCTTAATATTGTGGCTGTTGAGAACTTGCACTTAGAGCAGTTAGATGTCAAAACTGCTTTCCTTCATGGGGACTTGGAGGAGGACATCTATATGCATCAGCCAGAAGGTTATGTTGTGGAAGGAAATGAGAATCAAGTGTGCAAGTTTAAGAAGAGCTTGTATGGGTTGAAACAGGCTCCGAGACAGTGGTATAAAAAGTTTGATACTTTTATGACTAATACGGGTTTTAGTAGGTGTCATGGGGATCACTGTTGTTACTTTAAAAAGCTTGGTACGTCGTATCTCATACTTTTGTTGTATGTAGATGATATGCTTGTTGCAGGTTCAAGCATGGATGAGATTGTGAATCTCAAGGCACAACTGTCCAAAGAATTTGCAATAAAGGATTTGGGTTCTGCGAAGAAAATCCTTGGGATGCGAATTAGTAGGGACAGAGCAAGGGGAAAGTTGAAATTGTCACAGGAAGAGTATGTTAAAAAGGTGCCGAAACGTTTTAACATGGAGAATGCTAAGCCAGTTAGCACACCTTTGGCAAGTCACTTCAAGCTTTCGAGTGAAAGGAATGCAGTAACTGATGAAGAACAGAGCTACATGGCGAGTGTTCCATATGCCTCGGCAGTAGGCAGTTTGATGTATGCCATGGTTAATACAAGGCCAGACATTGCTCATGCAGTGGGAGTTGTCAACAGGTTCATGGCAAATCCGGACAAAGAGCATTGGGAAGCCGTCAAGTGGATTTTGCGTTATCTGAAAGGTACAACGGATTTGGCTTTGTGTTATGGGGGTTCTGATATTTGTCTGCAATGTTTTGTGGATTCAGATTTGATAGAGGATATTGACAGCAGGAAGAGCACTACTGGGTATGTGTTTACTTTGGGGAGTGCAACAGTCAGTTGGGTTTCACGGTTACAGAGAATAGTGACTATTTCCACGACAGAGGCAGAGTATGTTGCAGCCACGGAGGCATGCAAAGAGATGGTATGGTTGAGGAGTTTCATGAAAGAGTTGGGTAAAGAGCAAGACAAATGCAGACTGTTTAGCGACAATCAGAGTGCTATACATCTGGCGAAGAATGCAGCCTTTCATTCGAGGACCAAACATATCGACATAAAGTATCACTTTATTCGCTCTCTGTTGGAGGAAGGGCAGTTCACTTTGGAGAAGATTCACACAAGTGAAAATCTGGCAGACATGTTCACGAATGTGGTTACAGTGAGGAAGCTGAAGGCTTGTTCAGCTTCCGTGGGTCTCCAAGCTTGAGTGGAAGACTGGGTGCTGGTGGTGTTTATGATTGGTTGTGTCTGAAGATGATCGTTGATGTATATTTGGGGGGGCCGCTGTAAACAGTTTTCAAGTGGGAGAATTGTTGGGATGAAATTTATTTAAGCTGAGCGTGAACGAGATGCATGCGGGTCAGCCTTTTTAGGATTTCGGTCCATTGTATGCTTCTGATATAAAAGCAAAGTTAGGGCTGCCTCCTTTTGTAACTCTGACATATTTTACATCATAGTGAAACACCCCAGTACCCCGTGGATGTACGATAAAACAATCAGCTAAGTCGGAACCACGTAATCTCTGTGTCTTGTTCTTTTCTTGCTTTATATTGTTTTCTGTTCTTGGTTTGTTCTTCGATTGTGTGTGTGTTGATCGTGGGTTTGCGCGCTTGAATCCCCAACAATGTTATCTTCAAAATTCAAATCTTAGTTTAGCACTTCTGAATTCGGAAGAAACCGACGGTCGTTATTTCAAGGAAAGCCGGCTCCGTTGTTCCAAATTTCAAATTGACTGCACGTTTTTTCAATTGTATGCATTCAGAATAAGAGACAAATGTCTGGTCTTGGAAGTATGCTTGAGAGAGAGAGAGAGAGAGAGCGCACTGCACGTTTTTCCAATTGTATGCATTCAGAATATAATAAGAGACAAATGTCTGGTCTTGGAAGTATGCTTGAGAGAGAGAGAGAGAGAGAGAGAGAGCACGCGTTGTTATCGAAACTAATTTAGACCGTCAAACAAAAATGGGTTTTGAATAGGAAGGCTGCTAGCTGTAGGGGTCGACAATTCCGAATTGAAAAGGTATATTCTCCTTATTCGCTTGACATTTCTGGCATCACTAGAACGTGAATTTAATTTCTTCGCAATCACATTTCTAACGAGCATTGCCACATTGGCTTCTTGCAACGGCTAATTATTCGGTACTCTCGGATTTAACTTCCCTCTTCTAACATCGCCTAACATAACATGTGGAGTCTACATGTGGGTTTCGTGTGAACCCCACATGTTATATGAGAAGGAGGGAATATATCTCCGAAGTTTTGAAACTTGCAAGCAGTAATCAACTTGGTACTCTCTTTTTCTACTTACTTTTTATTTTTTGACTACTGATTTTGTCACTCCCTTTTTTTGTTAATGCCACTCCTACAAAAATACACTTGCAGGGGAGTACGTGCCGTTAACCAGGGCTGGCCCCGGGGTAAGCCCCGCAAGCCTCCGGACTTGGGCATCCCCCGGGCTGGGGCAACCAAAAAAAAAATGTATATTAGATATAAATATAAAAATGTTTCTTAAGTAACACAGAGTAGTGCTTGGCATTGTGGTCTCTCACACTGCCATAAGTAACCGTGGGAGCTGAGTTCAAATCCCAGTATGCCCTTTTTAGGCTGCTATTTTCTTTATTTCTCTATTTTTATCTAGCTTCTCTATTTTTAACAAACAAAACAGTAACATGCAAGTGATATGTTCTTACATTTTATTATAAAAAGAACTCATAATTAAAATAAATCGTGCGAGCTAACACTGGTTATTATTTGTTTCACACAAATCATAGTTAAAGTATGAAGCAAACTTTCTTATTTTCTTGAAAAAATAAACTCTTTCAATATATTAGCTAAAATAAATAGAGTTCCACTAAGAGCATTTTTGGGTTATTATTATTATTTTTTTACTTTTTACGCTTTTTGAGATAGGTCATTCTCCTCACATATATCAACTAAAAAGCCAAAAAATCACAAATTAGCGGAACGGACCCCGACTTCTTGGATAAGTAAAGTACGACAACTCAATTGAAGAATTTGCTTTAAAAAATGCAAAGAGAAGTTTTCTTTGAATCAGATCACGATAATCTTAAAGCATTATAACCGGGTTCCATTTTGATGTTGATTTTTTGGATGTTATTCAAACTAAAAGAATAATGTAACTTTGAATATTATTTTTTTTGTACTTGTATGTTTTTTTTTTCTATGACTTCGTAGTGGGCAACAAAGCATATTGTCAGGCTTGGGCAACCGAAACATCGGGGCCGGCCCTGCCGTTAACAAGAAAGAGAGTGACAAAATCATTTCCCTTTTTTTTGGGTTCTTGTTTCTCAACAAGGGACTGCAAGGGCGGAACTGTGCTATGGCTACGTTGGGCTGTAGCCCAGGTCACATTCCAAAAACACCACAAAAAAAAAAAATTATGTGCCAAGTTTTAGTTAAAAAAGTTTTAGCCCAACCCATTTTCTTCTTTAGCCCAACCCACCAATCCATTTTAATTAGCCCAGCCTTCTTTCTTTGAGAAAAACCCAAACAAAGTCTTGATCGATTTAGAAAAAATCAAAACAAAAGCAAATCAAATTACACTGTAAACAAAATCCCATCTTTCTTTCTTTGAAAAATAAAATTACATCAACTAGCTAGAGAGATTGGAGTTATAAAAATCTTCTGATGTGGAGATGAAGATCGGCGGCCGAATCGTCGGAATCGCGCCATAGTTCGCTAGAGTCCTGGACTAATCGAATGGAGAAGTTGGGGTTGGTTTTGTCTCTGAGGCAAACTTGTTGAAAATATCCACTCAAATTCGATAATAAATGATTTTTACTCTCTGAAACATTGTAAGGTACAACTTCAATAGTGTACGTTTTTTTGTACTTTTATTTTGTTTATTTTTGAACATTTACATATTTATGTATAAGTTTGCCGCTTTTTTTTGTTCATATATATAAAATTTGGGTTAGCCCATGGAAGAATTAATTCCTCGTTCCGCCCTTGATTAGGGACTCTTTGGACCGGTTATGGAATCCAATTATCAACAAGGGATTAAGGGTGTGTTCCACTACTAGGTCCCGTTCTGCTAACGAAAATAAATACTTATTTTTTGAATTAAATGTGGTGTATTGTGAGAGAATGATCTACCTTGTAAAGCGGAAAATAAGTACTTAAAAAATAAGAATCGTGGCAGAACGGGGCCTGAAATAAGTACGTACTTACTTTTCAATTAAATGTGATGTATTTTGAAAGAATGACCTATCTCGTAAACTGAGACATAATAAGTACTTAAAAAATCAAAACTTTAATAGAACAGAGCCTAAATCCTAGACCTTTCTCTTTGGAATAGGAGTTTAATTGTAGTAATAGCTTCAGAGTTCGGAGTCCTTGATGCTGGAATGCTTAGTTTGTTTGAGTTGTGGTCTTGTGACTTGTGAGTGAAAAGGGCAATCTAGTTACACGGTTGGGGTCCCTGGGGAAAATATTGCGTGTATGCTTGTATTAAGAGACGGAAGAATACAAATCCTAGAATCGCACTCCGGAAATATGCCTTCATATGATGGGAGTTGCAAAAAGAGAATCAACTGTAGTTTTCTCTCTGTTTTTTTTTTCCTTAAACGGCGAAAGAAAATAATTTTATTGAAATGAAAATATGTTTGACAGATAGAGGGCAAGAGTGAAGAAAGCATCACAACGCAAAGGTAGCATCCCGATAATGTTGGCACCCCACCCACGACAATCATATGTTACTTTGCCAAGAGTGGATAAGAAATCAACCCAAAACAAGTTAGAAGGCAAAAGGAATAGGGTCACAACACCCAGTACCACAACTCTGCACAGAGGGGGAGCATACGCCCAAACAAAAAATCCAAAAACAATTCTAGAGTCTATGGACACCAGTCATCTTGAGATTGCAAGAACTTCAGAACTCGACCCAATACGCTACCCAGATTGGATATCGGCAGAGCATTGGCAGCAGCAACACTTCCATAATTGATCCAAAACTTCCAAAAAAATTCAGTCAGGCGTGTAAGCCCCATCTTATGCCCCATGAAATGAGAACATCTCACAAATTTATAATTGATCCAAAACTATAGTTTTCTCTTCTAGGGGACAAACGTTGATATTCGATGGTTGAGAAGCACTCTCCAAATTTAAGAAAGAGAGAGAAATTAAATTCAAGGGACTTACCGGAAAACATATATCATACCTATTCTCCAAAAAGTTTCTGACATTTGTTACTCAAAGGGTCTGATGGAGATGCTCTAATAAATTTACTTGATAAAAACCAATAAAAAGCAGCCCAAACTCGTAGCTATCTAAACAAACACCCACACCCACAATACTACAAGTTCTCCAACAATAATATGAAATGCAGCCCAAACTCGTCACTTTCTTGCTCATGATCTTCCCATCCTATATTCCAAAAGATATCTCATGTAGCAACAGAGCTTCCTTCCTAGCTTGTACCTGCAACGGGAATTTATGAGGGTGAAAAAAACACGTAAGTACAAATGTCGACTAATCCTGCTGACATAGGACGAGCCCATTCGATTGTGCCGGCCTATAATAAGGGAATTACTAATAACACTTGTCCTAGTTATCTGTAATCACAAATTTTGTGGGATTGGGTTTGACTAATCCTGTACCAATTGTTGCGATCAAACATGATCTAATGTCTTATTGACATAATACCTACCTGGTGAAAAATAAGTCTGACAAGTACTGCTGTAAGTCTTACTTTTCATGAACAAGCAATAATATGAAGTGGACTTGAATCATTATGAAGACAAAATGGATGAACAAAATTCACAAGCACAATCACCATAATATTGGAATGGGATAGCAACAGATTTCCAAAGGGAATATTGAAGTTGACGTGACATCGGAATTCTAACTCCCAAATATTAGGTATTGAAGTTCAAAGAGAGACACCGAATGTCATTCCCTCCTCTCTATATTACATGGGAAAAGCTAAAGAATGAAATAGAAAGCCACAGATATGAGTTCGTTTTTTGTTTCTCTCAAGTACTTAGTATAGATTTTTCGAATTAAATGTGATCTATTGTGATAGAATGACTGTATCGTAAAGTGAAAAATAAGTATTTCAAAAATAAGATCCTTAACAGAACGAGACCTAAGTGTATCTCACAACAAGAGGACAATGATGTGCTCTCAATGTCCTAGACCACAATAAATACTATGAGATACTGCTTATGTTCAATTTTTTCAAAAATTCACAGAAACCAAGCTAAAAACTAGTAGGATAAACATACGTAAATGTTTTAGGATTGTCAGAAGATTCACAACAGAGTTTATACAATGTGTATGTTATAACACCAGATAAAATACTATAAGTACCACGAAGTTATAGACTAGATTACGTACAAACGGTAGTCACGACAATAAGGCTATTTCCAAATTCAAAGGTTATGAAATGCAAGAGCATTAACAGCTCATACCTGACAATGCGATCAATGTTTGCTAGTTAATTTCTTCTATTCACTGTGTCTGCAACCGTTCTCCTCAATCTTATCACCTTCTTAGGCAATTTTCTTTCAGCAAGTTTGACAAAGAATCTAGGTCTACCAATTAAGAACATGAGAGATCCTAGAAAGAGTCCCAGTGTCATTCCACACCCGTACCCTATCACCACAATTTTCCAAGTAAATCCATCAAAATCTGAATCGTCTTCCTCATGTTGTAACACCGGTGGTTGTACTTTTGTTCGATTATCTTCACATTCCTTCGACAATGGAAACCCACATAATCCTAAGTTCCCAGCATATGAACCATTCTCAAATGTATTAAATTGTCGACCATTGGGTATGGGTCCATGGAGACAATTCCACGAAAGGTTCAAGACCGCGAGAAATGTCAAACTTGTTAATTGGCTTGGAATTCTCCCGGTGAGGCGGTTAGAAGAGATGTCTAACGATTCAATGCTCGTCAAGTCTCCCAAAGATTCTGGAATATGGCCTGTGAGACTGTTATGAGAAAAATTCAGCAGTGTGAGGGAATTGAGCTTTCCAATGGCACTTGGAATTTCTCCACTGAAATTGTTGGATGAAAGGTCGATTGTTGTGAAGATAGTCAATATTCGCACCAATTCAATCTCATTCCCCTTCATTGTCACTATCACAGAATCATGATAATAACCGGCCCTATCACTCATGTATTGTATGTTAGGCATGGTACTGTTCTTCATTGCTTGGAAATATTCGAAATACCTCCTAGGCAAATAGCCGGTGAACCCATTGTAGGAGAGGTCAACAATTCGAAGCCTAGGAAAGGAAAATTTACTTGTCAAAGTGTTTATGGGACCATGAAATCGGTTGGATCGAATGACAAGAACCTGCAACTCAGTAAGAGTCTCCAACCAATATGGAAATGTGTCGTTAATCTTATTGTTTCCAACGTTTAGAACTTCCAAACTTGTACAATATGCCAATGATCTTGGCAGTGGTCCTTCAAATTTGTTTCCACTCAAATCAAGACTTTGTAATTGGTTGGGCTTTGCAAATGACAAGGGAAGGGTTCCAGTAAATCCGTTGGAGCGCAGATTCAAAACCGAGAGAACACTACTAAAATTTCCCAAACATTGTGGAACCGCACCGCTCAAATTGTTATGAGACAAATCAAGAATCTCAAGGGAACTCGCATTGCAAATCAATGAAGGAATCTCTCCACTAAGACTGTTGTTTGAGATGAAAAAGTATCGTATGAGCGGGGGTGGAATGGGAAGTGGTCCTTGAAGCAAATTGGAACGAAGATCAAGAGTATCTAGTTGTTCCCAAGGAAGTTGCTTTATGCCTGTTAGAAAGTTGTGTGAAAGATTCAAATTCCCCAATGAAGCCTTTCCGACGAACCCAACCCAATTTGGAATTTGTCCATGAATTTTGTTTTGAGAAAGATCTAGCTCTTCAAGATTCTCTGAGGCTCTTAAGAAATAAGGGAACACCTCGATGTTGCAGGAGGACATATAGAAATACCTAAGGTTGGGAAGGGTATTGTTGACATTGCTTCCAGCGACCACCGAAAGATTAGTGTTGGAAACAGAAAGTTCCTCAAGATTGTTGAGTACTTGCAAATCCACAACACCACTCAGATCATTTGACGCAAGATAAAGTGTGTCCAAATTTACAAGAGTTGAAATTGACTGTGGAATGGGGCCACGAAGTTTATTGTCACTCAATTCAATGCTGTAAAATGGTAAATGATGCTGGAATTCAGGAATCTGACCAGTTAATTTATTGGAACTCAAGTCTAAATACATCAATGACGGAAGAGAAAACAATGGTGGAGGTATTACCCCACTGAGAGAGTTACTCCTTAAGTAGAAATATTGTAGGTTTTGAAGACCACTTAAATTGAAGGGGATGGGACCTGCGAGTTGATTACTAGATATATCTAGAGAAATAAGTGGTTTCAAGTTTGCAACCCAGAGTGGAAACCCACCAGTGAAACACTGAAATTGTTCCCGTCTAGAGATAAATACTCCAGGTTTGTGAGCTCAGCAAGAACGGGAATTGTACCTTGGAAGTTGTTGGCGGAAAGATCTAACAGAGTGAGTTGCTTGAGATTTGAGAGAGTAGATGGGACTTCACCGGTAAAACCATTTTCCGCTAAAGCTAGTACTCGGATCTGTGTAAGGTTCCCTAAAGATTTAGGAATAGAACCTCGTAATTTGCAACCTCCGACAGACAAGTAATTCAAAGACTTGAGATTACCAATTGAGTCAGGTAGTTTTCCAGATAAACCCGTCAAGGCGAGACGCAAGAATTTCAAAGACTTGAGATAGCCAATTGAATTGGGTAAACCAGAAGATATATTTACCCCAGAAAGGTCGAGTTCTTGTAACCGGGTCATGTTTTTTAGGAGAATTTTGAAATGGAGGGGTTCAAGTCTCAGTCTAGAATAATCACCAAGGTAACGTTGAAGTGAAAGATCAAGTGAAACCAGTTTGGACATGTGGCACATTTCAGATGGGATTGTACCTGATAAAGCAGAATTGGATAGATTTAGATGTGTCAAACTTGCAAAGCTGCCAAATGCATATGAAATGCGAGAGCCGTTGAAGTCATTGTAAGCCAGATTAAGCCGTTGTAGGTGAGAGAGTTGGGAAAGGTTGCTATTGGGATGGATTTTGCCATGGAGCTGGCTACAACTGACATCAAGCCCAACCACGTGACCTGTCAACCCATTGCACGTGACCCCATCCCAATCACAACAATCAGTTGCGTTCTCATCCCAAGACAGGGTCTTTGGAAATGAAGGAATACCAGAACGATAATGATCATCACATTCGGAAGAAGCACTGCTGTTTATAGTAAACATATGCTTAAATTGCAGCAGTGCAGACCTCTGGTCACGACGACACAAGGGGTGTGCAGAAGAAGCAAAAGATGCAAGAGCTGATGATGAAGAAGCAGCAACTAGATATTGCAAGAAACAGAGAAGGAATTGAAATAGCCACGGTAATGCCCCCATCCTTCGTCAAAATGAAAGAGTAACTACAGATTGAGAAAAAGAGGAAAGATGACCAGTGGCTTTGGGTGATTATGGCTTTGAGGGGAGATTACTGATTGCATAAGCAAATATTTGGAATTTCATTGACTCAAGACTTCCAAGTCAAGTCAATATTTGGAAGCCTCCTGTTTATTACGTAATCCCTTCGTCTCTAGTGTTCAAATTGACTCAAGACTTCCAAGTCAAGTCAAAAAAAAGAATTCAAATTTTATCTACAAACTAAAAGAACTCGATATTATCTACTAACTATATGTTAGAAAAAAAATTCAGTTTATTTTTTTGATAAAAATGCATTATATAGAAATACGTTTTGCAGAGCAGACAAACTTAATTAGTACTCTCTCCGTGCAAAAATAGTCCGGTTCGGTCTCCCATGCAACTTTTAAATTGTTAATATCTTTCAATCTATAATGAATTTTATGTGCAATATGGATCTCATATGATAGATCTCAATTAGTTCTATTATACAAAGTTTTTAAAATCTTTAAAGACATTATAGATTGAAAGATATTAACAATTTAAAAGTTGCATGGGAGACCGAACCGGACTATTAATTTGGAACGGAGGGAGTAACTCTCTTTTGTTTTTTATAACCAATTTTTTGGGCCAACTTTCATGCACCAAGTGCCCGGAGAACTTAATTTGAAGGACACATACAATTAAATACCATAAATTACACCCTTTTTTTTTCGGAGAATGATAGACAAAGTTACACTGAGGAGTGAGGACAATAGATTGTGAAATTATATATCCACAGAAAGTAAGGCCACCCACAAAGTCAGACAAGTATATTTTTTCTTCTCATGAAAGGAGAAAAATTGCATACCGTGGTGTTTGGGGTAGACTTAAACTTACAAATATTGTACTTACTCTATATCATGCATTTTGGGCCCCTTTGGCGCGCTTAATCTTTTCCTGACATTTTGGTACAGGATTTTACGTTACTCTCTCCATCCGGATTTAATTGTCCCTAGTTCTATTTTAACCGGCTAAAAAATGGGTTATATCTTTGAATCTGTAATGAATTTTATATCGAATATGAATCTTGTTTGATAGATCTCGATTAGTTCTATAATACAATGTTTCGAAATCACATAAAACATTATAAATTGGAAGATATAATCGATTGAAAAATAACACGAACTCCAAAAAAGAACTATTAAATCCGGACAGAGGGAGTATTTTCTCTTAACTTTTACTAGAATCGAGTAGAATATTTATATCACTACAAAAAATTTGAGATCTCCTAGTGCTTTTTCTACCAACAACTCAAAAAAGTGTTACAAAAGAAGGTCTACATGCCGGCACTTTTTCTAGAATGAGGCTTTTTCAACGGCCCAAGCAAAAGTGCTTTTTCTAGCCGCTGCTAGAATGGGGCTTTTCCAATGGCCATCCTCCACATGGACAAACTTTTTGGACGTCTTTGTTTTATGAATTTTCCCAATACCGTTTGGCTTTATTGGAAATTAAATTCAACCAAGCAGCTGTGAACGATTGGAATTGACCTGAGTCAAGCAATGAATTACCAAATTAATGTTTTTTTGAGTTGACCTGAGTCTTTTCTGAGTAGCAGCACTATTGTGACGCACAAATGTACCCTATTCTGGATCCAGAAAAGTTATTCAAGCCGTTTATTTTGTTTGGTTTGTCGCGCAAGTGTATAAAATCACACTGATAAATTAGATACCAATATAGGCATGAGCCAACCATCAAGCAGTGGGCTCAACAAAGGAACTGGAAAATCAGTTGGGTTTGTAGAGAACAAAATTCTGCTGCTCATTGGCTAGCAACTCATGTTTTAGATAAAAGCTTTATATGTAACCCAAATTGTATCCCAACTGGGCTCAGCCGCCTTCTTATGAAGGATAGGCTTTCTTAATGTTTAATGAGAAAATTGAAATTTCAAAAAAAAAAAAAAAACCATGTTTGTCTTGAAAAAATTAAAGACTAATATGAATTTGAGACAAAACTTCAAGATAATCAATCATGTGTCATTCGTGCCGCTACCTTATCTCGGATCAGAGTGATTTTTGGCACGGCTATTAAGAATTTGAGATGGGGCTCATTTATGCATCGCAACAGGTCCCCTGTTAGAATTTAAGTAGCTTGATTTTATTTTTTTTGGACACAGAATTCTAACTAGGGAGACTGCATCATCTCCATTTCCACAATTTTAGCTTCTTCGAAACGACCAAAAGATTGAAAATGACTTCGGCAACAGCGGTTTGAAACTATGATGCCAATCTTGAACATCTTCTGAACCATTGCGGACTTTAGCGGTCAATAATTGATGCCAATTGAAGTACTGTCAATTTATTTGAAAGAAATAGATGGTTAAATTTAATATGCCTAATCTAATAAGTCTATGGCCGTGGGTGGAGCCGAACCCTTCTAGGGGAGTGGGGACCGACCAAAGGTGCCCACGGGGCTCCCTACAGGTCTCAATCAGATGATTCGAGCCATTCAACAAATGGCCCCGTGAAAAAATCAGCTCAATTTCGATACGTGTAAGTGCTCTATCCAATCTTCTAATTTTTCATTCATATTATATTCAGCATCTACACGTATCGGATTGAGCTGATTGTTTGCGTACGTATCGGATTGAGCTGATTGTTTGCGTATCGGATTGAGCAGGTTCTGTCTTCTTTTTCTTTTATATGTTATGAATTCTTCATTTCTCTATGCATGTTCTCTACAACCAGTATGATCAATTCGTAGGCAAAATAAAAACGGTGCATTCAATATTAACACTATTCTTAACAATATGTGCCCCATTCCCTTTCCTCCAGGTGAAGGTAGGCGCCCTCCAATGTCAGGGTTGACCATGGTGTGGTTGTGGTGGTCGTTGTGGGGTGCGGTAGGAAGCGCTGGTGGGCACTGGGTCGCAGGGTTTGGAGATGGTGAACAAGGTGGAAGGAGAGGAGATGTGATCAAGATAAGAAGGAAATCAAAATATAAAAGATGAGGGTATATATATTTCAGTAACTTTAGTAGTTCGGATGTAGTTGAAATGATATGTTTATTTTCCAAGGTAGGCATCTATCTCATTATGAGAAAAAAAATTATACACAAACCATATCTTCGGTGGGATTGGTTCTTGATCTGCAGATCAATTACAGCCTGTTTAGATTGCGAGATTTCAGGGGAGAAGAAAAGAAATCGAGCGAGAACAAATTCTCTCGCACGTTTGGATGATTAAAGAGGTGGGAGAGGGTGAGAAGCGGTGGGAAAGCAGAACCCCTTACAAGCCCAGTTTCGTTTCTCGCCAAAAAGTGGCGTGATTCCTTGAGAAAGGGAGGACGAACGGATTGTCGTCGACTTCCGGTAGCGCGTGCGGTCCACCATCTTGTCGGATCGTCGTCGTACTTGCACCGTTGTCTTCGTCTTGTTGAGGCGAAGCTTCTTCTGTGATCAAAACTGAGTTTTGAACTTTTGATTTGGTCGCTGGAGAGCGCCGGAGAGGCGCCAGAGATGAGAGAGAGAGAGAGAGAGAGAGTTTGGTTGCTGGAATGGGAGGAAGAGAGTTTGATTTCTCATGGTTATTTGTTTGACAAGGTGAGAAACTACACTCTTTTCTTTTTTCACTAATAAGGGAGACCACACCCCTTTCTTTTCTTTTCTCACCTGTGTAGCCAAAGAGGCTGTTAATGTGCGAGTAAATTGACTCAGACATGCATGTTACTAAAAAATTAATTGGTTCTTGATATTAATATTGCTTACTCAAACCTTTACTTATCTTCCAATGTGAAAGAATAGATGGATAGACTTGACTTGGAAATCTCAATCACTAGCCAAGTTAGAGGGTCTTAGCTCAGAGTGTGAATTAATTTAATACCTGGCCTAGAAAAGGCAAGTTAGTGGGTTTTACCTCGAAGTATCACTAATATTTTCAAAAAAAAAAGTTGGTGACTCACAGGGAAACTTCCTAAATAATCCTCAAACTTTGATCTCATTGTCGAAACACAACATCTCACCCATTTCCATAGCCTAAATATCATCGTCGGCCTCCCCTGTAGCCACCTCCATCACCAGAAGTGGTTTCTCCTCTCCATATTACCTTCCCTAAAGATAGCATCTTCCATCTTGTCCGGCTCCGACCAGGAGTAGAACATAAGTTTCGCACTAACTGCCTCGGTTCCATTGCTCTCCGCCGGCTTCGATTTCCCTCAAACACTTGTGACGATGTTAACTGGATTTGAAAACAGAGCAATCCCCACTTCTATCCAGGAAAACTTCTAATTTTGAAAACAGAATGCAATTGGGTTTGGCTCTCTCTATTTTTAAATGGGTTCGATTCTCTCTGTTCTAAATGGGTTTGATTCTCTCTGTTTTTAATGGGTTTTAAAATAGAGCAATCCCACGTTTTCAATCCTTAAACCTACCTAGTACCTAACATCCCTGTCTATTTCTCGATCCCTGATGAAGAATTTGTTTTTACCCTCCACCCCTACCCCAAAATCTGTTTATGAAAAGTAATATCAACAAAATTGAGAAAGAGCATACAACGGAATTCAAGACCAAAGGATAGTAGCATTATTACTTGGAAAAAGGATGAAAATAAGCAAACCACAAAAAACACCAGACCACAGTACAAGGTTGCAACAAAATCAAACGTACGTCCGAAATCTCAAACAACCACAAGCTATAGGTAACCTAAACCAACACCCCCCCTATACTTCATAGCTTCTCCTACGAGAAGTTTCACAACGAAAGTATGAAAGGCAGGCCAAACTCGTCATTTTTTCTTGCTCATCTTATCGTACATTGCTGCGACTTTATCTCAAGTGGCAACAAAAGCTTCCTCCATCTTTCACTGCAACGGGAATATCAGACAGAAAGATAAACATGTGAGTTCAAATACAAAAGCCAAATAATTCTGTAGGCTTCGGCCTCCCTTTTTTTTTTTGGGTGTGTTTGTGTACAAGGCAATAAATCTAGTCTACTCTATCGTATGTGATGTAGAGGTGATTGCACTTGATTACATGGCCTAAAGAAGTACTTGTAGAGGTGCAACCCATGCATGGTTGATGTGAAACGGCCCAGATAACACAATTTGGTAGATCGCTCTAGAACCAAAATATTCTAGAAGTGCTCCAAATTTTCACATATTATTCGTAGTTGGAAGTTGGTCTATTTCACAGGTGAGCATACCACTAGGAACGTATGACAATCTTCCCGTGTCAGTTTCCTTGTTAGCGAAACATGGATCAGATGGGTTATTGCTTAATCTTGTTGAGACGCTTTATGGAACTCTCAAGGAACAAATTGACATCGCTCAGGAACTGAGTTACTGAAGTTCTTAACTTGTTAATGTAAACTTCTATTTCTTATTCGAATAAATAAGAGCGTTGTTGCATTGTTACATTTTACGACCGTACATGTATATGACCTAGTCTTGACAGCTTATAAAGATCTTGTATTTTTCTCCAATAGTTGAACTGGGAAGCCTTCATAGTTATAAACACTGTACAAACAATATATTATGGTGGGATCGTTATTTCACAAGACAATTCTTTTCCCCTTTCCAGTAAATTAAAATGTAGCTCAGAGGTCAAATTTGTAGCCTTTCCAGGTTTAAAAAGCCTTACATTGTGGGCTGAACACTTCAGCTTGCTTTCAACCATAGTGCACGTACATTTCTATTTGACATTAAATGGAGTGAGTTTTTGGACTCATGTACTCTTTAAAACAAAGAAAGGCATTGGCTCAGCTCGTTGTTTCGTGTTTCAGAATAATATGACTATTCTATTAGGATAAATTAGGTCAGAAGATATAATTTTCTCTTGTGCAATATCTTGACATGACATGAGCACAAAAGAGACATAGAAATTTGTTTCTTTTCATGGGAGCTAAAATAACTTGCTTTCGGCCTTTACAACTGTGGGGAGGTGTTCACTCCTCTAGATTGGGCCACTTATTCTCAGATCTGGATGGCTTGCTTTGTGGTTTGGTCTTCTAGCCCACATCTCCCTTTCGTTCACTGTGCAACTAGCAAACAGTTAATGCCTACCGGCTGAAGGTCTCAAAAGCCAAGTAACTTTGGTAAAGTGATAGTTCCATCCTTGTATTCTGATAACAACTGACTTTTTCTATGCTTAGCATGATTGTATGATCAATATTTTGTTAGGTTCTTTTGTATAATGGCATTAAATTTTGATTTGTACCTTAAGTTTGACATTAAACTATTATTTGATTTTGGATTTTCCCAAGTCATTTAACTATTTCCTTTATTTGAAGCGCATCTATATTACGTGTAGATTATTGTTCTAAATTATAAAAACATATAATTTTTTAGTCGTACCCAACAGGACCCATACCCTACTTTTTTAGATTTAGCTGTATCGTACTAGTACCCGTACATGTGCTTCTTAGATGCATATGTACAAGTCTAGATATCGGCGGATATTTTGTCTACTATGCCAAAATTAATATTCTGTAGCGGAGCATTAGTATCGGTACGTGGAAGATTGATTTCCTATACTCTTGGCAAGGAATAAAATTGTGCTTTGTTTTCTATTGGGACAGCCATAAAGTTTTCCATTTCTAAGTAACCAATATGAAAATAGTGGAATCCAAAAATTCCAATGTTCCTTCAAATAATACATACTGATACGTCCAGTTGTTTTTTACAAACATCAGAAATCTGCACTAATGACTTATTCACAAAGGACCGAATTTTTCTGTGGTTCCCCCAAGTAAGTGTAACCATATGTCGTGGTAATTGTAATCATACATCATGGTAAGTGTAGTCATATATCGTGGTAAGAGTAGCTTACATAGTGGTAAGTAAACCGAATTTTATACTAAGTAATAAAAATTGAAAAAACACCTTAATTTAAGCAAATCCATCTCAATTTTAGCAAATCCACCTTAATTTTTGTATGTGGTTTTGATCCAAGTGTTGTGCGGCGGGCCCCCGAAGGACCAAACCGCATCCTGACGATTGTTGATGGCCATGATATTGGGAAAATAACCAAACCAAGCATATGCAAAAAATTAACAGAGAAATCAAACCAAACAAACGTACAAAACGAATAAGAGAGACCAAAATATACATGGTTCAGCTTACGGTTGTAAACCTACTCCATGGGAAAGCGAACAAGAGACGATTTCACTATGTGAAGAGAACGATGCTCCAAAGAGCTGAAATGTTGACGAACAAACAAAGCCCTCACAGAGAGACTCTCACCAACCCCATAATACGGTTCTCTCACCAAATAAATAACCCGATTGGAATCTCTCACCAAATACAGATTCTCTTTCATCAAGTCTCACAAAACCCATAGGGTTTTTAACCAAGAGACACAGACGGAACGGAGTTCCACAGACGTGACCGGATGTCACACAGAAACAGATGATTCTTACGAAACTCTACGGTTTCAACTAGAAAGAATCGCTGAAATAGATGATCTTCTAGACGGCCGGAGGCCTAAAGAGCCCACCATAGAAGGGGCAACCATACGGACGGCCTAAACCACATGGTTGTACGAACAGCCCAGGCCAACTTGAAACCCGCCCAGACTAATTTTTCAGACAGCTCCAAAAACCTTCCAGACAGCTCCAGAAAGCTTCAAACAGCTCCGAAACATCTCTGAAACTGCCGAAATCAAAGCCAAAACATTTTAGATTTCACCTTGGCGAGATATATATCCAAAACCAACTAACAACGGAATACCAACCGAAATCCCACACTAAGAGCTTAGATTTACCTAACTCTCAATCTAAAGGTGTCCATATTACTTGGGGGCACCACAGAACTCCCTGGAAAGGCCAACTTCTTTATCATTTTCAATCTGTTCTGATTATGTTTTCTCAAGGAACAAATTGAAATGGACCGAGAGTGAAATTTTGCTCACTCTTATGTAACTGGAATCGTTCCGGGACCTAATCTGATGATGAGAGCTGTTCATTTCCTCTTGATCAGCATGGCTAGATGTTAAACGTAAGCGCTTGACCTACCAATTAACTTTTTTATTCCTTCAAAAAATTTAAATTTCTTTAGCTAATAATTGGAGTTTTAAATCAAGCACTTAATCTCGGTCGAATGAGGTATTTTTGGCATAAAGTTGTTCTTGATCTTTGGTTCGCTCCGCAGCTGCATCATTCAATTTTACTTTGCGCATCTCTTTTGGAAATTAGGAAAAAAATATCTGTTTTGGAATGTATAAATATGCTTTATTCGAATATTCTGCTAGTAGAATGTATAAGTTGTATGTCACAATTTTCAAGAATTTGAACAGCAGTTATAAAATGGGTACTAACGGAAGAGAGGAAGTGTTAGTTTCTAAACAGGGGTCCTCCGATACCTCACTAGTCACAACCTGTTTGATAAAAAGCCACAGTGGAAAAAAGTAATTCATTGAACCCTTTAGAATCATCCATAGAAGAAGCAGATGCAATCACTCCTCGTTTACTCTCCTCTTTCAGTTCTCAATCTCCGTTGTTCATAATTGCCATTAGTAGCGAAAAATGAGTTTAGAAACCGCTTGGGTTGGCGTGGTAGTCAATGCGCGCGGACTTAAGGTATGTTTCTTGCTAAGGTCATAGGTTAATTTGAATCTCCCGGGTGCTATCAACTCTTATGGGGCCAGTCCATACAAGACTTTGTCCAACAGATTACTCTCGAGGTGTGCATAGACGGATCCGGACACCCTGAGTTATATATCAGGAAAAACGAAAACGAGTTTTAACAATGTTCACGTCGACACAGAGTTGACAATACTGAGGTAGGCTTTGGTACTTCATTTAACCTTCATTCCGTTCAGTTTCTTTTTAGGTATGCTTGACTTCAAGTTTAGTTAGGCATTACAGAGTTGTACTTCTTGTAATTCATTTGTAGTGGCTGATTTCTGAGAAGTAGATTGTTATGAAGAAGGTTTAGAGTATTTCAAGTCCATTTCACTTCCACGCCCATTCCTCATGGCCTTGAAATTCTGAGAATATCTTGGAGGCGGGCAAAAGCCTAGTGAACTCATTGTGAGAGAGGTCTATAATTCGATGTTTAGGTAAACAGGGCATATAGGACAATGGTATAAGTGATCTAACTCATAGTAGTTTGTAACTTGAACTGGTAATAAAGTAGTTTTAGTTTTGGGTTGAGTTAACGAGTTCTGATAGACTTGTAAAGAGGTGTACTATTGCAGTAAACAAGGCTTACCGAAAAATGTACTATTCCGATTAATGGTTAAATTCCACAAAATGTTTTTATTTGAGTTAAACATGGGTTTAGCTTCAGGCTTATTGGAGTGTTATGTTTGTCAAGTGGTGCTAGAACATTAATCGGTTGAGAAGATGGTGCATTTTCTAGCACTAAAAGGAAAAAAGTTCCGCCTAAATGAAAAGCACGACTAGTGCATTTTCTTTCCTAACCTTTGAAGGGTTCATCAATTGATCCTAAAGTTATTTTTTCAGTATCTTACTGAAATTTTTTAAGCAATTTTTTCCTGGTAAGAGTGAAATGAGCCACTCTGTTACATTTTCCGTGGTGCAATACTGAATATAAGGAATACCTGGTTTGGTCTTTATTTTTCTTTTTGAAACCACAAGCAAACCTGTTTGCATTAAGACTTGGGACAAGAGTATGGGGCTCAAGGACCTAATATTTTGCATTGTAATATCTGTCAAAACCATTAGCTGACAAAGAATTAAATGCACAAATCTCTCTTCATCTGTCGCAGCATTCTTTGTGAAAAGATCAGTGACCGAGAAGTTATTTGAAGACTATATAAAACATGTATTATACACGGCAAGATATTATTGTAGTACTCGTCCAGTTATTATTTCCTCCTGCAAATTCCAGAAAAAGAAAAACATTAAACACCATTAGAGAATCACTTTCGACTCACTCTGTCCATTGTTGATTAACTTGATTTGGTCTGGAAAGTTTGGTCACATATCTCAATGCTACAAAAATATATGCTAAACAAATCCATACCCTTAATTAACGCAAAGAACTTACGATTTATTAAGCGTTGAGTCATCCAATAATCTAGCAAGAAAAAGAAAAAGATGGTCCCACAAACTACTAGGACCTCAAGGGCTTCTCTGAAGGACGACCACTCCTGAGGTCGGAAGCCTACACTTGGGAGACAGGGCTCAGATGACTCTCACATGACTCGGGAACCGAAGGGGGAACGTGTCATGTAGTTTTGAATCCAAGGGATTGTATTAAGGCTTGAGCTCCCTTTATTATTTTTGTAAGTTCATTAATTTTAAACTTGAAAATAAGTCTTTATTTTTTAAGTATTTATTTGAGAAAACGGAACGGCTCTCTCTCTCTCATTGCCTTGAGTTCTCTCCTCCTCCACTTTCCGTTACCTCAAGTCTTTGAGAAATTGTTGATCTCCCCGAATCAAGGGCGGAGCTATGTTGGGGCCCGGAGCTCTCTGAGCGTCCAAGTTTTAAAAATCAATAATTCAACACCCACACCCACACCCACACCCACACACATAAGTGTATGGACTCCACACACATTGCACAGTACTCTAGTGTGTGTGTGGGTGTATGTTTGGGTGTGGTCATAGAATAATTTGTTTTGTATATACCTCATTTTGAATATTATTGATAATTATTCGGGTATAGTTATTTATAATCTTAAAAATTTTGATTTGATTTTATATAAAACCGGTTATTTTACATTCTCATTTATCAATTTCTTTCATAAATAAAAAATAAGCACGTGACAGTTGATGTAGCCTAAAGAAAAAAATAAAATAATTGGTATAGTTTAACTGCATTAGGCTAAAATCATTTCAATATACAAATGTAACATATTGGAAAGAAAAAACCATATGATATAATAAGTATATCTTACACACACAGAGTACCATGTACCAACTAACTATTGTCCAATTAATTTTTATTTTTGAACAATGAAGAGATTTTTGGTTTCAACCAATAAAAAATTGTGGTGTTGGTTTGAATTGTAGAAAGCGTAGGATTCACTTTTAGGTACGATAGTAATAATTCTGATTACAAAAAAACAAAAACTTATTTGTTTGCCGTGAACCTGTTCTCCCGTAACTACCATGTAAATGATTTGAACCCTGAACCCAACTAATGATAATAATCACTCATGTATTGTTCGCTTTGCATAGTTTTGTTCTTCATAGCTTGCAAATTTTCGAAGTGCCTCCCTGGTAAATGGCCAATGAGCTCATTGTAGGAGAGGTCAACAATTCGAAGGTTAGGAAAGGAAAATTCACTCATATATCATAGTGTTTATAGGACTATGAAATCGGTTGAATCGTACAATTAGAACGTGCAACTCAGGAAGAGTTCCCAACCAATATGGTAATGTGTCATTAATCTTGTTGTTTCCAATGTTTAGAACCACCAAGCTCGTACAATTTGTCAACGATCTTGGAAGTGGTCCTTCAAAACGATTTCTACTCAAATCGAGACTTCTTAATTCGTTGGACTTCGCAAATGCCAAGGGAAGGATTCCCTTAAATCCATTAGAGCGCAGATTTAACACCTTGAGAATACTAGTAGAATTACCCAAAAATTGTGGAACCGCACCGCTCAATTTGTTGTGAGACAAATCAAGCATCTGAACGAAACTTGCATTGCAAAACAATGAAGGAATCTCTCCACTAAGACTATTGTTCAACATCAAAAAGTATTGTATGGAGGGAGGTGGAATGGGAAGGGGTCCTTGAAGCAAATTGGAACGAAGATTCAAGTACTCCAACTGCTGTAACTTCCCAAAATCCTCTGGGATTGATCCACTCAAATTATTAGTCGATAAATCGATCTTGGTCAAGTTCAATGTCGGGATTCCACCTGATAATTGATTTTTATACAAATAAACAACACTCAAGTTTTTCAGTTGAAACAGAGCTTTTGGAATTGGACCCTCTAAATCATTAATCTGGACAAAATTAAATAGTACTCTCTCCGTCCAATATTGCTTGTTGGATTACTCTTCTTTTGCTTTTTTATTTTATTTTATCATAATCAGTTATTAGGGTCAACTTTCGCCCACCAAGTGTCTGGAAAACTTATTTTTTTTAGGAGACATACAATTAAATACAACAGAATTAATCGGAGTAATAAGCAATATGGTAGACAATGTTACACCCTATATGCTTGAGGGTTCATAAGGGATAAGTAGTCTCCAATCTTGCCAAGCAAGAAGAGTAATCCATACCCGTCCAAATCCGTCCATTTATAACCCAATCCAACCCGCTTATATTGTATAATGGGTTGGTATGGATTGGAGCCAAATGAACCCATATTTACATGGGTATAAAGTGGGTTTAATATAGGCTGAAATTAAAAGACCAGAGAAGGGACTGGCCCATATCGACGAACAGTTGGATGTGAGCTGATGATGACGTACGTGGCCATACCTTCTAATTTCAAACAAATTAATCAATTAACACTCTCTTCTGTTCCTTCTCTGGATTATGTGTGACGAAGGGGTTGAAATTCATTTGCCAATATTCGAACTAGAAAAATTTCATTGAAAGGTAAATCTAGCACTGTTAAATAAATGAAACTATTTCTGTCATATTTTCCGGTGTTAAAAGCTCATTCAAAATTGAATAAAGACCAAAAAAAAATTACTTAACTTATTGAACCAAAATAAGCCCCACTCTCTCTCTCTCTCTCGCCTAGGCCTATCAACGGACCGGATCCAATCCGAATCTGATAACGTCGATCAGATAATCCGGTAAGCCAAATACGAATCGGATTGAACTCGTATCAGATCGGATTAAATCCGTTATCAATCTGATCCGAACTTTATTTTTTAAATTTTTTTATTTTTAAAAAAAACTGTAAATTTTTTATTTTGAAAAAAAAATGTTTAAGAATTGATTTTTTTTTAATTTTTTTTTGGAAAATATTTTTTTTAGTATTTTTTTTTAAAAAATATTTTTTTTTGCTAACATTTTTGAAGTAAATTTTTTTTCGGATTGGATTCGAGTCTTATCGGATTCAGATTTGTCGGATTCGGATCGAATCCAGTCCATTGACAGGCTTACTCTCACCCAAAGATGCGAAAAATCTGACTTTTTAGTTTTTTTTTGATCGGCAAAACAAACTTTTATAAACTCGACAGGGTTACATTGAGGGGGAGGCATGGAGCACAAAACTGCTACAACTGCCAAAAGAAAGAAAAGAACAACAAGAACAACAGAGAACCTCCAACCGAGAGTTGGAGGAAAAACCAAAAACTCCTCAAGAACACAACTAGAGCTTCAACTTTCGAATACCATCCAAGAAGACCTTAAATTCCTCCACCGAATAGAGCTTGATATCAAATTTGGTTTTCATCCACATTGCCACTTTCGTTTTAACAGCATCCCCAACCTCCCTAATCACTGTAGCAACATTGTTGAAAACCAAGTTATTCCTTGTTAGCCATAAAGACCAGATGGTAGCAAAAAAACAGGCTTCCCAAATGTGCTTCTCCAAATTGTGAAACCCATTGTCAAACCACCACACAACAAGGTCAGCCAAAGAAGAAGGTCATACCCAAGACATATGCCACCAATCCATAATAATTGACCATACCCTCCAAGAGACCTTACAGAACAAAAACAAATGATGGGGAGTTTCAACCTGCTCAGAACATAAAGGGCAGAGCATCAGAAGAGGATCCAAAATCAGATTCCTGCTATGAAGCACTGATCTTGTGGCCACCCTATCTTGAATTGCCAGCCATGAGAAGACTTCCACTTTGGGGGGCTAAGACTCTTCCAAACCGAGCCAAGAACCGGATCACTTAAAAAGTTCTGCCGTTCCCACTGCTCATAAACTGATTTCACCGAGAACCGCCTGCAATCCTCCCACTTCCAATACAATGAATCTGGCTTTGATGGGTCCAAGGTTACATTTTGGAGGCTCTGAATTAATTCCTCCCTCTCGTCCTCCTCCCAAGGTCGTAGTGATCTCCTGAATTGCAGATTCCAACTACCAAGGCCATTCCCATCCCTCACGAAACTGACCACATCATTTTTTTGAGAGGAGAAAAGGTAAAGTCTTGGGTAGGCTTCACGAATAGTTTGATCCCCCAACCAAGTGTGGTTCCAAAACATAACTTCCTGACCGGAATTGATTTGGATCCTGAAACCCTCCTGGAGTAATGGTCCAATACAAGAACTAAGATTTCCAATGCAACAAATGTCCCTCCAGATGTTCGTTACTGGTCTTGATTCCGGTAGTTGTGGCAACCATGTTCCATGATCCAATCTGTATTTCCCCTTTATAACTTTCACCCAAAGTGAGTCCTTGTCCTCGTGAAACCTCCACCACCACTTCGCCAATAACGCCAAGTTCTGTTGCATCATTTTCTTCACCCCCAAACCCCCATCCTCCTTGCATTTGGATATATGATCCCACTTGACAAGGTGCAGCTTTCTTTTATCAGCTGTATCGCCCCAAAAAAACTGCCTCTGAAGTTTCTCTAATTTTTTGGCAACGGTTGAAGGCATTTTGAACGACATAAAATAGACTGGAAGATTATGAGTGCTGGAATTGATTAACGAGAGTCTGCCCCCAGAAGATATACACCTCCTTCTCCATATGCTTAGTGCCCTCTCAAAACTATCAATAACAGGCTCCCATGTCTTGATTCTCCTTGGGTTAGCCCCAAGAGGCAATCCCAAGTACTTGATAGGCAAGGATTCAACCTTGCAACCCAACACCAGAGCAAGAGCTTCCACATCTTGATTCGAAACCTTCACGCCACAAAGTGAGCTCTTAGAAAAATTGATCTTTAATCCTGACATTAGCTGAAAGCACCTGAGGATTCTCTTTATATTGGCCACCTCCTCTACATCATTATTACAGAAAATGATGGCATCATCAGCAAACTGGAGATGGGTAACAATCACTCCATTGGCCCCAACCCTAGCACCTCTAATGATATTAAGATCTCGAGCCCTTTCCAGCAGGATATTAAGGGCCTCCACCACAAGGTTGAAAAGAAAAGGAGATAGGGGATCTCCTTCCCTTAGCCCTTTTTGAGTTTGGAACTCCTTAGAAGCTGACCCATTAATCAGAACAGACATCGATATTGTAGAACAACACTCCTTGATCCAACCACACCATTTTCCACCAAAACCCACATTTGCCATCATATCGAGAAGAAAGCCCCAATTCACACAGTCATACGCTCTTTCGAAGTCTATCTTGAGAATTAAACCCCCTTGAGTACCATGCTTCTAGCTATGTATGACCTCATTGGCAATAAGAACCCCATCTAGTTTTTTCTTACCCCCAATAAAGGCAGCTTGAGACTCTCCAATAAGGGATGATAGGTGGCCTTTAATTCTATTAGCCAGCACCTTAGCCAGTAGTTTGTACACCCAACCCACCATACTTATTATCCTATATTCTCTAAAAGAGGAAGGGCAGTCAACCTTGGGAATCAAAGCAACAAAGGTAGAATTGATACCTTTAGAAAGTTTACTATTGGCATGAAAATCACAAAAAAATTGGTGTACCAGATCCTTTAGAAAGCCCCACCCTTTCTTGACAAAGGAGAAGTTAAATCCATCAGGTCCAGGGGCCTTGAGATTGCTACAGTTTTTCAGAGCAGCTTCTATTTCCCCCACTACAAACCGGCTCTGAAGTTGATTAGCTGCCTCCACATTAAGTTTTCGATGAAATACTCCCCCCAATTTTGGCCTGTTGCTCCTTTCCTCCATGAAATTATTGCTGAAGTGGACCACTCCAGCTTCTTTAATCTCCTTAGGTTCTTCCAGCACTCTACCATTAACCTTGACTGATCCCACCATATTCCTTTTAAACCTATTATTGGCTATAACTTGAAAAAATCTGGTATTTTTATTGTTTTTATCTCAAGCGGGCAAAGAGGTTCTGTTGTTCAAGCTTATCCCATCATATGCTATGGCATGGTTGTTCGTTGCTTTTCAGGGAAATTTTTTGAGAAGCTGCATTAAATCCGTAGTAATTTAAAATTTCTTGGGGAAGGGTGATCCGGAAGATCCGGTGTAAATTGGAACCCGTGTATCATGGGCTCTTCTGCGAATGTCTAGGATCGGTGTCGGTCACTTATTGGACACCAACATTCTTTAGATATTCTCAAGACATATATTCAATATTTAAAATCTAAAGTGTCCTATTTTCTCTTACCATTTTTCGTTTGGACAGTCCGGGCATCTTAGTCTTGAATTATGGATTGTGGGGTTTTGCTTGCTGTGTTTAGCCGGTTGATTTCTTATCAACTGTCTTTTTTGTGCAGATGATTGGTGTTTGGGATGGGTGTCAACATCGTTGGGATGTATCCCTTGCGCTATGATGCTTGTGTTTTTTTGTTTTTTCTAGTTCCCTTTCTTGTGTCTCCATCCCCTTTATCTATAAAATTCTTCTTCGCCGTTCAAAAAAAGAAAAAGAAATAGTAGACTCTAATTAAAACTTAGGTAAGTCTTATTTTTTGTGTGATGAATGATGGTTTATTAATATAACAACATATATATAAATAAGGTAATGCTTTTTTTTTGAAATACTTTATTAATTGTAAAGACACATAAATGGCTGTCCCTGATTGCCCATGGAGTCATGCTAGCTCTCAATTAATGGTCAATGGATCGAAATAGGGAAAGACACCATAACACTCCACATCTAGGGATGACAACGGCGTGATGGAGTGGATATCACTATCCCCGTTTTCGATTCTTAAACCTGCTTACCATCCGTATCTATTTCTTGATCCTTGATGAAGAATTTTTTTTTACCCTCCACCCTTACTCCAGAACCTGTTTATCAAAAAGTAAAATCAACAAAATTGAAGAAAGAGCACACAATGGAATCCGTTCCACTAATTGTTCAAGACCAAAGCATAGTAGCATTACTTGGAAAAAGGATGAAAAAAAAAAGCAAACCACACACAAACACCGGACCACAAGGATGCAACAAAATCAAACGTCTGAAATCTCAAAACAACCACAAGCTAGCTAGTTACCTAAACCAACACCCCCTATACTTTATACCTTCTCCTACGAGAAGTTTTACAACGATAGTATTGAAAGGTAGCCCAAACTCGTCATGTTCTTGCTCATCTCATCCTACATTGCTCCGACATTATCTCAAGTAGCTAGCAACAAGAGCTTCCTCCATCTTTCACTGCGACGGGAATATCAAAGAGAAAGAAAAACATTTGAGTTCAAATACGAAGGCCAAATAATTCTGTACATAGACTTAGGCCTCCCTCTTTTTTGGTGTTTGTGTACAAGTCAATAAATCTAATTTACTCTATCGTATGTGATGCAAAGGTGATTGCACTTGATTACATGGCCCAAGGAAGTACCAGTAGAGGCGCAACCCATGGTTGATGCGACATGGCCCAAATAACACTACAATTTGGTAGATTGTTCTAGAACCAGAATATTCTGGAAGTCCTCCAAATTTTCACATATTATTCATAGTTGGAAAGAAGCATAAGTTTAGGAGACAAATCCAATCGTATATCTAATCCGAGCAATTAAACAGGCGCCAATATCTTACATGACATAGCACCTACAATGTATACAAGGTGAAAAATAACCATATAAAAAAGACAATACTTACTTGAACTACCGAATCGTATGCGTACCTAATGATTGAAACAGGAATTCGATATCACAAAGGCAAAATGGAGGATGCAATTTCAAACAGCATAATAAACGTATTGGATGCTATACATACAGATAATTACTGTAGGGGATTTTGAAGTTGGCGCCCGCTTGGGAGCCTAAATCCATAACAAAGAAAGAAAAAAAGAGCCACAGATATTTAATTTTACATACTGAAATCACCTTTTTACATGACTGAAATCACGTTTTTCTCCTTTTCGTTCTAAAGAGAACCTACAACTAGAAATTTTTACAAGACCGAAATCACCTTTTTGTACCTCATCATGATGCCAATTTATTTCCTAGCCCACCATGAGCGCGCAGGACTACAAGGAAAGAGCCTATACATGTTATTCATATGGCACTTTCAGTGAATTAAATTCGTTGTTCGTTTAAGTTCAAAAGCAGGTTCAACTAGTAGATTGAACATGTGTAATTGTGTAACGGGTTCTCAGAAGATTCACGCAGTTTCAATTTTGGGTATGAGTGTTGTAAGTGGGAAAATTCAAATTATTGAGCGAACCCTCTACTAGATTGCAAAAAGGAGTAAATAATACTATCTTCAAAATCTAGTACGTAGAAAGACATCAATACTATCTTTAAAATGTAATACCAATGTAGTTGTAACCTCATTCCATTTCTAATTTACCTACTAGATTGCAAAAAAGGAGTATTTTATCTAAACCGGCCATAACCAAAACCATGGTTACCAGTTCAGTACGATTTTTCCCCGAAATCAGTGGTCAAAGTTTTTACCAGAGTTAAAGACGCAAAGTTGTATATATCCTACGACAAAATATCCCAAAAAAAGCCAACAAATTAATGCACTATTTATTTGTACCCAAAAATGTCTGTCGAATAAAACGTGATACCATGCACATAGTAGCACAAAATGTTTCATGATGCCCACGGCCAACGTCTATAAAAGAAGAAACAGAGAAAGGAAAAAGGAAAAAGGTCCAATCAACACACAATTTCAAGCTCTTGCTTCAATTATCTTTCTTTCGGCTTCGGCCACACTAGGTTTTATTTTGGTTCTATACATTTTTTGAATTTCGGCAACTTCGTAGTTGCTTGTAACATTTATTATTTTCGGCAATGGAGATTCCAAGCATTTTCCATTTCAACGACGTTCTCTACATTTGAGCACCGCGCTCATCTCTTCAATAATGGAAAACCCCGAGCGTTTTCCATTCCTACGGTGTTTAGAAGGTTTGAGTACCGCGCTCATTACATCACTTAGAGAAAATGGTAAAGTCCTCTTCCTCTGAGGCAAAAAAGAACCGGCGGTATATTTCATGTACCGCATGCAACTCGCCTGTTTAGAAGTCAGAATCAGGCTCTCTAGCCTAATTCACTTTTGGATCACATCACTGTCCTGGCATGTCTGTGCATCTCAATCAATCACACGGCCAAGGCGTGTGTTTCACTTTTTTTATTTTTCGAGGGAAACACTATTAAACCATAGGCTCAAAGACACCAAACCAATTGTCCAACAATAAAATGTCGAAAAAGAAACAAACTAATACACCTTATGTTCGTAGACAAGCATGGAATACAGTCTGAGGTTGCTTTCCTCTTCTCGAAAAAGAAACTGTTTTTTTTTTTTTTTCAAGTTTTCACTTCTTTGGTCCCCTACATTTCGAAAAAGCTAATACTCTGTTTCTGTTTCTGTTTTTTTTCAATTTTTTTATTTGTTTGTTCCTTATGGATAACCGAGGTTGTTTTTTTTTTTAAACCGAGGGGTTCTGCGAATTTCTAACTCTATTAGATTTTTCGTGGTGCAATACAAAATATAAGGGATACAGAATTTCAGAAAAAGAAAAACGTTAAACACCATTAGAGAATCAGTTTCAACTCTGTCTCCCCATTGTTGGTTTTGACTAGTTTGTATCACATATCTCAATTCTGCCAAAAATAAGTGAAACAAATCCACACCCTTAACGCAAAGAACTAGCTTCCAGCTTTTTAAGCGTTGAGTCATCCAATAATCGGCTAGGAAAAAGACTACCACCAACCAATAATATTGTCAAATTGATTATAGCATGAACAAAGAAAATATGTTTGGTTTCCTATCAATGTAAAATATGTTGCTTTTTGCATTACTCAATGTTCGGATTTCCATGGGAAAAATGAATGTTCGGATTTGAGATGAGATATATAGTCATAATATTGATTAACGAAAACTCATTTGTTTGCCGTGGACCTTTCCTGTAACTAGCAAGTTAACGATTCGAACCCAACTAATATATTGAAATAACAATAACTTAGCAACAAGATTATGGCCAAACATTTTAAAAGTAATATATCTACGTTGTAGTCTAGTAAAACAATCATCAAATTTAACATCAAAGCACTTACCAGAAAACTGCATCTAACTTCGATGACTTCTTCTCCAACCAATCTGGCTTACTCTTACCACCTTCCGGCGTGGTTCTCCTCCAACGACTATTCTCGTAAACCATCTAGGTCTTCCAGTCAAGAACATAACAAATCCCATGGTCACTCCTATTATCAATCCGCATCCATACCCCATCAGCACGATTTTCCATGTAAATCCACTCGCAAAGTCGTCATCATCATCATCTTGGGATATCGGCTGTGGTGGCTGTGGTTGTGCCACACTATCTCCACATTTCTTTGACAATGGTAATCCGCATAATCCCGAATTTCCTACGTAAGAATCATTCTGAAACGTGTTAAACTGATTTCCTTGAGGTATGGGACCAACTAGATGGTTTTCCGAAACGTTTAAGACTGCAAGAAATGTCAGACTCCTTAGCTCCCCTGGAATCTTCCCACTGAGTTGGTTTGAAGAGAGGTCTAATGACTCCAACATCGTAATGTTTCGTAACAATGATGGAAGATGACCGGAAAGGCTATTATGAGATAGATTCAGCAACCGAAGTCCTTGTAGCTTTCCAATGTCATTTGGAATCTCTCCTCGGAAATTGTTGTACGACAAGTCGATTGTTGTGAAGACGGTGAGGATGTACTTCAGTTCAATTACAACCCCCTTCAAAACCAACTCCACAGAATCTCGATAAGTGTCATCTCCCATGTATTCCAACAACCTTTTTGATCTATCCACATTCATCACGGCTTTGAAATTGAGGAAATATCTTTCCGGTAGAAGCCCAATGAAGTTATTTTGAGAAATGTCAAAAATGTGAAGCTTAGGGAAAGGAGCTTTAGTTCCAGAAGTGCCTATAGGACCATGAAATCTATTTGATTTCAAGACAAGAACTTGCAACTCTGGAAGAGACTCCAGCCAGTGAGGGAAAGCACCATATAGATTGTTGTTCCCAAGATCTAGGACTTCCATGCTTTTACAATTGGCCAAAGATCGCGGCACTGGTCCTTCCAAATGATTTCCATTTAGATTGAGATTCCTCAACGTACTTCCATTTGCAAATGTTGTCGGGATAGCCCCATGGAAGCCATTCATCCGTAGATCTAACACCTCGAGATCATTGCTGACATTTCCCAAACAGTGTGGAATAACACCATTTAAGTTGTTATTCGACAAAACAAGAATCCATAGAGAACTCAAATTGCAAATTGATGAAGGGATTTCTCCGGTTAGTTTATTGTGTGAGATTACGAATATTGATGATGATGGAACTCGGAGTGGTCCTTGAAGATAGTTAAAGGAAAGATCCACCCAAGAAAGATTGGGCCAAGTAGCGTTCCCCTCTGCCCACTTCGGAATCTCTCCATGAATTTTGTTGTTGGATAGATCTAGTGATGTGAGGTTCTCTGCCCTTTTTAAGAATTCCGGGAACTCGGTTATATTGCAAGAGGACAAACGCAACGAACGAAGATTGGGCCAGGTAGCGTTGGCATTACTACCAATGTTCACTGAGATATTATTTTTCGAAAGACCAAGACTTCCAAGGTTTGTGAATTTATGTAGCTCCACAACACCACTCAGATTATTCGATGAAAGGATGAGGTAACTCAAGTTCACAAGACCTGAGATTGACTGCGGAATGGGACCATGCAGTTTATTGTTGCTCAAGTCAATTCTCTCCAACTGTGAATCATGTCGGAATTCATGAATTTGTCCGGTCAACTTGTTATATCCAAGGTATAAGTCTCGCAATGAGGGAATAGTAAACAACCACGATGGTAGTGTTCCGTTGAGGGAGCAATTGGATAAGCCCAAGAATTGTAGGTTTCGAAATCCACTTATGTTGTAATTAGGAATAGGACCCGCGGTAAATGGATTATATAAAATGCTGAAACCAACAAGTCGTGTTAGGTTGGCCACCCAACGTGGAAATGGACCACTGAAATTATTACGGGCGAGGTATAAATACTCCAACTTTATAAGCTTAGAAAAGAACTCGGGAATCGTACCGTCGAGATTGTTGAACGTAACGATGAATTCGGTGAGTTGCTCAAGATTTGAGAGAGTAGACGGGACCTGACCGTTCAAATTGTTATTCCATAAACGTAATACAGTAATCCTCGTGAGGTTTCCTAGCGACTCGGGAAGAGGCCCAGAGAGTTCATTGATAGAGAGATCCAGGTACTTTAAAAACCCAAGATAACCAATTGAATCGGGCAGTTCTCCATTTAGGCCAGTCTCACTAAGGTCAAGTTCCGCTAGAGAAGACAAATTCAGCAAGGAATCGGGTAGACCCGAAGAGACGTTTACTCGGGTAAGCTTCAGGTTTTCTAGTTGGGTCAGGTTCATGAGCATGGTTTTGAAATTGTGTGGTTCGAGTCTTTGTAAACCAGTTGAGGAAGAAGAGAGATCGAGTGAAACGAGATTGGATAGGTGGGCGATTTCTGATGGGATTGAGCCTGAGAGAAAGGAAGAGGATAGGTTGAGATGGGATAAGCTCGTGAAGCGGCTAAAAGAGGGTGGAAAGGGGGAGTAATTGAAGTCATTGAAGGCGAGATTGAGTTGCCAGAGGTGTGAGAGTTGGGAAAGAGTGGTATTCGGGTGGATGGTGCCATAGAGTTTGCTACAACTGAGGTCGAGCCCGGTCACGTGACCAGTGGACACATCGCACGTGACCCCGTCCCACGAGCAACAATTGGCATCCGTAGTCTCATTCCAAGACAATATCTTTGAGTATGAAGGAGAACCAAATTCATCACACAAGAAAGAAGCAAAATCGTGTATGGTAAACATTTGCTTAAATTGCAGTAGGGAAGATCTCTCATCGAGAGGACATGAATGATTCGACAAAGGAGATGAATAGAGAGGGGATGAACAACCAAATTGAGACTGGATGAAAAGGAAGAGAAAATGGAAGAGCCATATCAACCTCTCCATTTTTTTTTGGGATGGATAGAGGAAAAATGATGATCAGGGCTATGGGTAATGGGATTGTTTGTATGAACCCATTGATCCCTTTATATACAACTAGTTTCTGAATAAGAGTTTCAACTTGAATTGGTTTTCGAAATTTACTTGACTTACCCCACGCCAGGCCACCGCTCATTCTCATCCAACACTAGTTACAAGCCGACAGGCATGGGTGGAGCCATAATTTTGATTTGACGGGAGCCGACGTAGGAGACAAATTTCGCGCGTGACTATCCTCTCCGTTCTACTATATATATAATACATAACATACTGAGATGATTTTGACCTAATGCTGTAATAAGTATGTGAAGGCTTTTCTTTAATTTCCTTGTAATAACTAAAGTCCCAAGTACTTATTTCTTATCTATAAAGGTAGTGAGAAAATTTCATGTGGCCATGTGAACCAAAATGAATTCTGACAAGATCAAATCAAAATCATTTCAATTACGACAAATAAATGTACCAACAACATGAAACACAGTCAAACTTATACTAATTACTAGAGAAAATATTAACTTCGGGCAGGGACGGCCCCTACAGCCCCACTATAGTTCTGCCCTATCGAGCCAAGTAGTAGATTGTCTAAATTTAATTTGGCTTGAATACTAAACGAACTTATAAAATTTGTTTGCGCTTGACTTGTTCATCACTCCAGCCAATCTGAAACGAGATGTTTATGAGTAAAGTTTAGAAGCCACACGAGCTTAACAAGTTAAGTACACGGTTGTTCAACTTTAGATTGAAAACTTAACGAGCTTAAAGGCGAGTTAGACCTTGACTTGTTTACAATTAGAGTCGATCTAACACTTTTAGCAAGTCGAGCTTGAATAATTTGTTCATTTAACTGCTCTATTTGAAGATAGCTAGCAGAAGAGGACATGTCCTTTATTTGGTGAAAAGTCTTGCTCATGGAAACGATTTCAGTCAATTTGATTCCTTAAACGATCTAACACCATACCGATACGTAACAAATATTATTCACGTTGCATTACCATTGTCTGGACAAATGAAGAAATTTTGAAAATGATGGTCTTCTCTATTCCCTTCCTCATAAGTCAAAAGTTGTGGACATTATATGCATCATTCACATGTATAAGCTTTTCGGATGTCTCTCTTTTATGAATATTTCCCCCACACCGTTTGGCTTTGTTGAAAATTGGATTCAATCAGGCCGCTATGAACGACCGGAATCAACCCGAGTCGAGTAATGAATTATTTTTTTAGGTTTTTGTGAGTTGATCACCTAAGTCTTTTTTGAGTAGGGATAACTGAGATGCACATGATGGGACCCTATTCTAGAAACTCTATTTCTTTTTTAGAAACTCAACTATTTGAGCTTTTTTAGAAAACTCTTTTCCTTTTTTTTCTTTTTTTTACAACTTGTTTGACATTAACTCATCAAAAATCAAGCTATTGTAAACTTGGATGTAAAATTGCCACTAATTTAAGTATCGGAGTATCGTTATCATGTCGAGTATCAGTATCGATATTAATAAGGGGTCTGAGTTTCCGCAATTCAGAGACTTTATTGAGGCTCTTCTTGCTTGGCAAGGGCGGAGATTACTTATGAACCCTCAAGCATATAGGGCAGGCTCATGAAGGGCACTAATGCTTCATGGGCTTGGACGAGCACTCTTCACGGCATAGACCTCCTCTCCAAAGGCCTTAGGTGGCAATTGCAAAATGGTCAAGATATCTGGTTTTCGCAGGATAAAATGGATGCAATTCAGTCCTAATTTCAATGTAGATGAAAGTTTAAAAAGGTTCACTCGAGACGAAAAAGACCTAAAATACAGTATTTTAGTGTCTTTAGCATCACCGTATAATGACATTTCTGTTTGGTCAATATTTTTATTCTTTTTTAATTCCCCTTGCCGAAAAGCTAAAGAAAAGATAACTAGTAAAAGATAAAATAATACCGACTATCCCAACAATTATGACGAACAAACTGAGAAATTTATTACAGTTCTTCACCAACAATTACTCTGAATATTATGAAAACTTACAAATTAAGGATCCAAATTGTATATAACATTTTTTTGAGAGCTGAAATGTCAAGACTAGAGCTCCATTGCCTCTACGGACTTATTGCTTCCACGACCTTCTTCGATTTCATGTAATTTTCCATTGTGTACCTTGCATACGTATTAATTAATGGACATAAATCAGTTTCAGCAATAATACAATTTTGCATACAGGAAATAAACAAACTAAACCTTACTGTAAAGACTAAAGAAAAGGGCGTAATAGTATTACGGTAATACCATTTAAAATAACCAACAAGCAAGTTTTACAGATCATCATGCACAGAAATGCTGAAAGCTATGTGTAATACTTACCATATATACAAAATCAGTCTTTCTCAAAGCAAACACTTTCAAAGAGTGTGTACCGGGAGGGGATCCATTAAGTGAGAAATGACAGGGTCAATTGGGTGTGCTCAAAATGTTTTATAAGGTTATTCCCACTGCATTCAGAATGGAGGATTAAAGCAGACTTTATTAACCTTCCGTTCCATGCCGGAAAAAGTACAAATAAAAAAAAATTCAAAAGAAGAAACTCCGCCATGTGCTCAATTTTGCGGCATCATCAAACTCGTTTCCACCATCATCGTCGTCGCCATCTCGGGAGCTCGCCCCATCCCTTGCATCTTTGGCGGCATCTGAAGCATTCGGATTTTCGTCCTGGCGAATAAGGGAATGAAATATTTTGGCATATTGAGTTAGAGTATGGAGCGAATTCCATATAGAAGAGTTTCCAAACAATAATGGGACAAGCCTATGTGCAACCAAACTAGACCAATCCGTGTATACTGCCCGATCAATTGAGATGAGGTACCTGGAATATTTCCCCCCCTTTTTTTTCAGCCCTAGAAGTGTAAATTGGGGTAGGTTGGAACGGGTACAACACGGGCATGACATGTTGAGAAGTAGGCATAATAAGGTATAGACACGGTACGATGTGGTACAATGTGGAGACTTCAATAACCAAGTTGGGTGTCATTTTGGGGAATGCAACACGGGCATGGTAAAACACGAGCATGACTATAACACGAGTCCGGATATATAAATTTTGTTTAGCTAAAAATCAGATTGATCCATTAAATTTGATTATGCAAAAGTGAGATTTGATACAATCAAATGAGTAACTTGGATATCGATTCTTTTACGTCTTTATCATGACAAATATAGAGATTCAACATGCACAACTCAAAATATTGATAGAATAGAAGAGAAGTACTTGCAAGACTAAGATAAGAATAATGAAATAGTGGCTATTTAATATTTATTACTTTATTTTTGTTATAACTATTTGACAATTCTTTGTATCAACTTAAAAAGCATAGACTTTTTTCTTTTTTGAATTTCTTATGTATACTTTTACAAGGTCCAACTATGCACGGGCATGACACGACGCAAATTTTTGCATGCCCATGGGCCAAGCCGGACCTAGCTAGATTATTCTAACGTATGCGCGATAATTAGTCCGTTGGGGTTATCCCACCTTGTTCCCTCAAGCTTGGTAGGATGTTGGAGCGTGGTTTCGTGGCTTTTTTATGGGCTAAAAGCACGAAGAACGGCTTGCTTGGTGTTGAACTTCGTTTGGCGGAGGATGGATGAATACGCGGAGTTTTGTTGACTTCGGAATACTCAGCTATGGCCTTCTCCTTAGCTGATATTTCTTCGTTCTACTAAAACACCGCGTTTTGATGTTGATGTCAAAAGAAAAGGAAAGGGAAAAAATTTCCAAAAACAAAACTATAGTACTCGCTGAGTTGAAGACCTATCGGAGTCATGGGTTCCACGGAGTTAAATGCCAAGTCTTGGTCATTGGATGGTTCTGCCAATTGCCCTGGTCAATGATAAGCCCTTCGTATTCCAATGACTTTGGCATGCCAGACTTTGATCCAAAATATGTCCAAATCCGTCCATCTGTCTATCATGCCAGACTCTTCACGGAACAGGTTACTTTCAGTTGAACTCTTTTATTTTTCTTGATTCCTGTTAAGAGATAGTACTGTTGAATTTCGGACGTTTCTCTCTGTGTACAAGACAAGATATCAATTGTGGTTACGATGTCATGATCCAATTTTTCTTGCAAGTTGCAAGGTTGCGGACATACCAGTGCTGAATGGTTTTGCTTTGATTTTTCTTTTGAGTTAGATGACTATGTTGTAGTTGATGACAAGTTTTGGTAGCGTAGCATTAAATTCTATTGTCCACCGAAAAAAGGGCAAGATAGCAACTTTTTTCTGTATGACAAAATAATACGCAGAGTACTTTATTTTTGTTATAACTAGTATTTAACAATGAGAATTGATTTTGGCACTCTCCTAATTGATAACCACACTCCCCAGGGGAGTGCCAAAATCACGGTCATCAATTTGAGGAGTTCCTCTTTTCAAAAAAAAAATTTTTGGGGAGTTCCAAAATCACTCTCTTTGACAATTGATGGTTCTGCCAATTGCCTTGGTAAATGATAAGCCCTTCATATTCAAATGGCTTTGGCATGCGAGACATCGATCCAAAATATGTCCAAATCCCTCCATCTATCTATCTTGCCAGACTCGTTACAGAACATGTTACTTTCAGTTGAACTCCTTTGTTTTACTTGATTCCTGTTTAAATGATTACTCAGTACATTGAAGACCCATTGGAGTCCTTGGTTCCACGAACATACGTACATAGATTCTGAACCATGAAATTAACTTAAAATCTAAGCTTAAATGCTATCATTGGATCCAATTGTCTTGGTCAGTGATCGGCCCTTCTAATTCAAATGACTTGTTGGGCATGCAAGAGTACTTTTGATCCAAAATATCTCCAAACAGACTTTCTTGGAGTCTTACCCCCAGCCCCATGAAAGTATTTTTCATCAGGAGAGTGTGGCATCAGGCTAGAGGAATATTAATCATTCATCCCTCCGCTTTATGCATGATTTCATAAATTTTTTTATATATAACAGTCATAAAATAGGATGGCCAGAGGCCCGGAGCTAGCTATCAAAACGGGTGAGTTGCACGTGCCACCCCAAATTTCTTTTCTTTTCTAGAAAAACCATTTTAGAACCAGCTAACATACGAGAGAACCATCATTTTTGAGTGCTAAAGATTGTCAAAAGCACTAGGCTTCAGAACAAGACGCGAAAGATGATTTACTCTTGAACACTTCGCTCTTGTACATTATAAGGGGAATTTCTTTTAAATTTTGGTTTAAAGTCAATCATGTACTTTAGATCCATTTTGATATGTGTTTTTTTCTTCTTCTGTGTTAACGGGGAATTAACCTTAAAACATATGCATTCTTTATGGGTATTATGGATGATTAACCTTGTAACATATGTACATTTATGTATATCAATTATAGAAATTTCATTATTAGAGGTTGATTTCTTCTGATTTCACCACATCACACAATTCAAATTAATCCTGACTTCGTCTCCGCTCCACAAGACTCCTTTGGGCATTTGTTGAGTTTTCGTAGCCAAGTGTTGGACATGACAAAAGGAAAATATGCATAAGATACCTAACCAAAACTTTGTCTAATCACGATGCATAAATGCACGCATAAGCAGATAACCACATCTGAACCCGACACGTCAAGGTTTGTACAGTTGACCAGAGACTTCGGTATTGGCCCTTCAAGCCCATTGCCATAAAGATAGATAGTTCTCAAGCTATTAGTCCTGGTAAATGAATCATGAATGGTGTCAGAGAAATTATTCATCTACAGTTCGACCAATTTGAGATTTTCACCGAATCTATTTGATTTAGGAATGGTGCCAAAAAAGCTATTTGAAGAAAGAATGAGGTGGGTCAGGTTTGGGTGTTCAAAGGTTGAATTTGGAACAGTGCCATGTAGGTCGTTACGGCTCAAGTGTATGACCGATCAGATTGTTAGAGCTGAGATCTAAGTGTGTGAGTGCGGGTAATTCGAAGATCCAAGATGGGATTGAACCGTTGATCAAGTTTCGGCTTATGTCCAGATGGAATAGATTTGGAAGCGCAATTACTTGTGAAGGAAGAGGACCAGTGAATTGCAAGATTAGGACATGCAATTAGTTTGGTAAGTTTTCCAACCAATGCGGAAATTCGTCATAGAATACAAAAAAAAAACTTGTGCATGCAAGACTTTGATCCCAAATATCTCCAAAGACTCCAGACGTACTCTCTCTCTCTCTCTAAGCGCCTATACGGGGTAATCGCAAGTTGTTTGGCTTAATAAGCCAAATAGTTTATTTTAATGTTAAAAAAATTGGCTTATTGACTTATTTTTGTATTTATTCATAAAATTTAGATTTCGATCGTAATTTTGTACTTTTTAGGTTTCTCTCATTATGACAAAATAATAATCCACAAAAAATTTATGAAAAACTAATAAATACAAAAAAAAATTGAACAAGAACAAAAAATAATAATTTAACTTATTAGGCCAAACAACCAAAACTATGAGCTATGTCACGAAGGGGTGGGGAGTAGAGAATCACTAATCTGTACTTTTGTATGTTCTCTGTTACTTTTGGGGATAAGGAAATTACTTTTACTAAAAATTGGAATGTAGAATTCATCGATGAGATATGTTAGATTTTTTAGAGGGTTCCAACCTAAAATCAATTGGCAATAGGTGGAGTAGCCTAGAATTTATTAACCAAGCTTGGGTGACTTAGATGAGTGATGTGGGACAAGTCTAACAAGCTAGATAAAGCAATCGACATAGATAAATCAAATTTAGCCAAACGAAATCGGGCTTGCTTGACTTGAGGTTTCTTTAAGAATGATTTGTTAACTTTTTATATAAAAGAGTCCTAAAATAAGATTGCCCGGTGCTCTACACTCCGAAACGGGGCAGAGCCACCCTCAGTGAGTTTACAACGTTGCTGTCGATTATACTACCTTGTTAATAAGATTTCGGAGTATATTACACTCCAATACATCTCTCTCCCCTTCAGTCCAACGAAACACCCTACTCACCTAGAATGATCATTTTGAGCCATGAAAATTGCCCAAACAAGGCTTCGAAACAAGATGGAAAGATGATTCGTTCTTGGACACTTCACTTTATACGTTAAAAGGGAAAGTGCTTTGAAATTTGGTTGATAATCAATCTTAGATGATTTTCCGGGACTTGAAGGAATGTTTACATCCATTTTGATAGGTCGTTTTAAGTTTTTTTTTAATTGTATTTTTGTTAGATTTTTCTTGAAGGGTTCCAACTTAAAACCAGACCAAAAGCTCTAATACCATGTTAGATTTTATTCTCACTACTTTATTCTCTCGTAATTCTTGAATTTCTCCCCTCATGAAATTTATACTGTGTTTGGATGAGTTTTTGAGAAATTTTTTATGATCAATGATTGAAAGTATGAGTAATGAGTAGAGAAAGATAAAGAGAGAGCGAAATGAGAATAATGATTGGATATAGGGGTAATGAGTGGAGAGTAATGATTGAAAGTAGGGGTAATGAGTATTTTTTGAGTTGAATTTTTTTTTTCAAAAAGGAAACAAACAAGGCATGAGTAATTGTAGATGTTTTAGAAGTTTTTTTTTTTTATCGTTTTCACTCATGCACGTGCATTTGTCACTTAAAAAATTGTTAGTTTGAAAAAATTCATATTTCTTTTATTATCTTATACACTTGATCTCTTATATAGTAATCAAAAAATTCATCCAAATAGCTTCATAAAATTAAAGATCTTATTCTTTACCATTGCAGAAATTCATGTCTTATCTGCATGTGCATAAAAGGCATCTGATTTTAGCTATTGGTTACCATAAGTTTCTGAATCTGCCTACTGCAGTATCAAACGCATCTGATTTCTAAGTATTGGTTATTAAAGAAATTTTACATGCCTACCACCCAGCATCAACACAAATACCAATAGTCCAACCCAGACAAAAACCCAATTAATATATTATCACTTAACACAAATATTTCCAATTTCTTTCTCAGTTATTATTTTCTTCAAATGTTGACACTAATTAAACCCAATTAATTTTTTTCCGGTCTTCTTAAGTTGTAAGATGGCGTCGTTTCTCAAGATAATCTAGAAACACAAAAATCAAACTTTGAGGCGCTTTAGTGAGTCGATTTCCTAAAGATAGTATTTGCTTCCACCAGATGGTGTGTACCAGGTTAGAGCAAATCTGCTTTCAAGAAACAAAGAAGCCCGAACTCGAGATTATTTTTATCTACATTTGGACAAATAAAGACAGACAAAGTATCCACTAATCAAAATGTATCACTAATATTCTATTTCTGGAATAATAGAATATAAGTAAGCCTAAGATACTAAGAAAAGAGTGTGTGGAGCGAGCGAGAAGGCAATTCAATGAATTGGGAGATGCTGTTGTACATGGGTGCACATCCGAACCGTTGACCTCGACAATCAACGGTCCGAATTGCTAAACAAATGGACGTTTAAGATTAAACACAGCACCAAGCAATTCGGATCAATGATTGCCAAAATCAACAATTTGAATGTGCACAGTACCATGCCGCACAGACCTCCCCAGGTTCCTTTCTCATGAAATTTTAATTGTAAATCGAATGACTTTACAAGGGGTATGTTTATACACTTATAGGCATGTCTTTAGTAAACACCCACTAGGAATGGTCATGTCTTCCGAAAACAAGTAATTAAGAAACATCATGCCTCTTTGTATGCATCCTTTAATTTTTTGAAGACTCATGTCTCTAGTAGATGTTAATTTAATTGGGAAGGGTCATGCTTTCTATAGGAACCCTTATATTTCAGATCTCTTCCTAAAAATCACATCTCTTCTAAATAAACATATTCCAATCTAATGTTTATTATAATTATTCACATAAAGTAACAACTCATGTGAAAAATGTTGCCACCTTTCACAAACAAATCAATATCCTTTCAAAAAAACCTCAACCAAAATCCATTTATTATTTTGAAAATTTTCGACAATAAATGCATAAATAGACCGATAACTGGACTTTAACCAAAACTTGATATATGATCATCTTAGTGTACTCTAGCTACTCGAAGCAATGCATAAATGTATTTTGTTAAAAAAATTCAGATAACTTTGTTCCAATCTTTCACACCTTTTAAGTTTGAGGAAATACAATTCATTCAACCATCTATGTTTGCATTTTCCTACGTTCAATCCTTGAACGGGGGTGTGCACAGCACGGTGCTGATATATTAGCAGTCGTGAATCATGAATTGGTATTAAATTCGGAATGAATACAGTTGACGATAGCCGGACACTTGACACTACTCCACTAGCGTAGGTGATCCGATACCCCCCGATGTGGACCTTTAATTGGAGTCAACATCCCTGCATTTGGATAGCCAACCACCCAATTCCTAATGGTTGCATGGAATTATCCTCTTTTACAAGACTTGACTTCAGTCTTGTTCGTTGTATCGGCAATTGGGTAAGCACGCCATGCCCGTTATATTTTCTTTTATTGAGACGAAAAACTTAAATATTGGTCCTGAACCATAAACATAATTGAGCCATCCTTCTAGTTGGTTTGAATGATTAAGTTCTCATCCTTTTCTTTTTTTTTTTTTTTGATCAGCATTAAGTTCTCATCCTTATTTTCAAATAATTCCTAAACCAACCTTCCATTCATTACCTTCCATTTACTATGCCACATATATAATTACCTTACCAACCAATTCCCGAACGTAATAAATTTATTGAATATGATAAATTTAACGTATTTCTTAATCAACAGTATGACAATTTTGACAAATATGATGAATTCGGGATCCTCACATGATAAATTTGTGAAAATACAAATGACAATTTTGATTAACATAATAAATTTCATACAGTGAACATTTCGGCAAACAAGGTAAATTTGTTACCCACGAACATTCGTAAGCACGATAAATTTAAAAACTAGAATATCCCGAACATAACAAATAGGTTAGAAACATGATAAATAGCTTACAATTTCATATATTATCATGAAATATTTCTGCAATTTTTTCATGAAAACTAAGGCTCAAAAATCACAAACCCATCAGATTACATCATCCACACCACGAGCTAATGGAAAAAGAAATCTGAGCTTTCCATTTTTAGATGAACAAGCATTCTCGAACTGATCCACTACTCTTCTTCATTGTCATCAAAACGTAAGATTCCCAACGGCACCAGTCACTACCATGTCGTAGTTTTCCCATGAAGACGCACCACCGTCACGGCCTGACTCTACTCGAATCCAACACACAAATCTGACTGAGTATAATCACAATATAACATGAACTGGAGACCAATTAAAGGAAAAATATTCCGAAGAACAAAAACTGCAGTACTCGCTGAATTGAAGACCTATCGAAGTCATGGGTTCCATGGACTTAAATGCTAAGTCTTGGTCGTCATTGGATGGTTCTACCAATTTTTCTTGGTCAATGATAAGTCCTTCATGTTCAAATGACTTGGGCATGCGAGACTCTGATCCTAAATAGTATCTCCGAATAATACTTTCTTGCTAGTTTTTTCTGGCCTTCTCTTTTTGTCCTTCTAGTGCAACGTAAGTGTAAAAGATCACTTTGCCCGTCTATTTATGTCCCCATTTAATTGTTGTTTTCGCCCAACATGTACCAGGTAATTTCATCTGCTAGAACAATATCTAGCCTTTGTGTACTTACGTTGCATATATATTGTTTGAATCCATTTATTTTGAAAGGCCGGAAGGGAATGCAAAAAGATTTATTGATTACATAAGTAGGAAAATTTATTAATTGTAAAAAAAGCAAGTAGTTATGGACTGAATCACACCCTAAGAGTGAAGCTTCTCACTTTGCTGTGCTGTCTTTATTCCCATCTCCCATTACAACCAAAGCTTTTCCTCATCAAGATTATTTTTGGTACAAATATTTTTGCAACCAAAACAATGCGCAGGTAACCCCCAGAAATGGGTAAATTTGTAACATCCAAAAAATGGGGTAACCAACAAGAAAAATACGTAACTCTTTTGAGGTTTAACATACACCCTTACTCGTAACTTCGCCAAGTAATGCTTTGGGTCCTTAGGGAGTTGTTTAGGGGGGACATAATGCTTGAAGCATCGTCTATTAAGCAATGAGTTCAATTTTGTTAGTCTTACGTACAAGCAATTCGGTAGCAATTTGCCACACCAATTATTAAAAAAAATGTGCCCGTTTCATTTTGGATATTGATGTAAGTGACACCTACCCTTCTTATGGCCTTCCCGTCAGCTGATATTTCTTCGAGCTACTAAAACACCGTATTTGATGTCAAAAGAAAAGGAAAGGGAAAAAAAATTCCAAAAACAAAACTATAGTACTCGCTGAGTTGAAGACCTATCGGAGTCATGGGTTCCACGGAGTTAAATGCTAAGTCTTGGTCATTGGATGGTTCTGCCAATTTGTCTTGGTCGATGTCGATGATAAGCCCTTCATATTCAAATGAAGGGCATGCAGCGTGACTTTGATCCGAAGACTCTAGACATACTTCTTGGTGTGGTAGTCTTTTCTGCCTTTTTTCTTTTTTGTCCTCCTAGCTAGCTCGTGTAATGTAAGTGTATGAGATCACTTAGCCTGTCCATTTTTTTGTCCCCAGTTATTTTTGGGTCTAAAACTATTATTGGATGGTTCTGCCAAATTGTCTTGGTCAATGAAAAGAGCTTCATATTCAAATGACTTGGGGCATGAAGACTTTGATCCAAAATATATATTTCCAAATGATACTTTCTTGTTAGTCTTTCCTTGCATTTTCTTTGAAAAAATCAGCTCAGTTGAATATGCGTAACGTAAGTATACGAGATCACTTTGCCCGTCCATTTTTGTCCCCAGTTAATTATTTGTTGTTTTTCGTCCCACATATACAACATAATAGCGGGGTCTAAAACATTATGCTTCGTTTTCAAAATGTATTTATAGTCTTTGGGACTAATTACAAACCAAAAATACACTTATAAGTGTATATCTACTTTATAATTAACCTCTTAATTTAGTTATTCGTTGGATTAGTAAACGAAAAGTATCTTGCACATGCATTTAATTTTTTGACCCGATCGAGCAAACAAAATTCTTAGCTCCACCCAAAGGTGCTGTAGTATAGATAAGATTGTAAGCATAAGGGCAAAAAACCCTATTCAATCAAATTAATTCAAGAGTCTCTATCTCTTTTCCTTGTGGATTTCAAGGGTACTGATGGATTGAGTTATTATCTCGTTAACTAGAACAATATCTAGCACTTTGTGTACTTTTCGTTGGTCAGATCTCCCTTGTGAGCATTTGAATGAGCATTTGATGTAAGATTTTTCAGATGAAGAATTTCCATGCCCGCGTTTTTGACCCGTCATTAAGGAATTGATAGTACCCAATGTGAACATGGAAAAATACGAGTATAAGGAAATTGAGCCCAACAAGGTTCAAGTGAGGAAAAATTATTTAGTGCTGCTCGAACATAACTTAGTGACGGGTCAAATATCTTCTTAGCTGATATTTCTTCGTTCTACCAAAACACCGCGTTTGATGTTGATGTCAAAAGAAAAGGAAAGGGAAAAAATTTCCAAAAACAAAACTATATTACTCGCCGAGTTGAAGATCTATTGGAGTCATGGGTTCCACGGAGTTAAATGCTAAGTCTTGGTCATTGGATGGTTCTGCCAATTTGTCTTGGTCGATGTCGATGATAAGCCCTTCATATTCAAATGAAGGGCATGCAGCGTGACTTTGATCCGAAGACTCTAGACATACTTCTTGGTGTGGTAGTCTTTTCTGATCTGCCTTTTTTCTTTTTTGTCCTCCTAGCTAGCTCGTGTAATGTAAGTGTATGAGATCACTTAGCCTGTCCATTTTTTTGTCCCCAGTTATTTTTGGGTCTAAAACTATTATTGGATGGTTCTGCCAAATTGTCTTGGTCAATGATAAGCCCTTCATATTCAAATGACTTGGGGCATGCAAGACTTTGATCCAAAATATATATTTCCAAATGATACTTTCTTGTTAGTCTTTCCTTGCATTTTCTTTGAAAAAATCAGCTCAGTTGAATATGCGTAACGTAAGTATACGAGATCACTTTGCCCGTCCATTTTTGTCCCCAGTTAATTATTTGTTGTTTTTCGTCCCACATATACAACATAATAGCGGGGTCTAAAACATTATGCTTCGTTTTCAAAATGTATTTATAGTCTTTGGGACTAATTACAAACCAAAAATACACTTATAAGTGTATATCTACTTTATAATTAACCTCTTAATTTAGTTATTCATTGGATTTGTAAATGAAAAGTATCTTGCACATGCATTTAATTTTTTGACCCGATCGAGCAAACAAAATTCCTAGCTCCACCCCAAGGTGCTATAGTATAGATAAGATTGTAAGCATAAGGGCAAAAAACCCTATTCAATCAAATTAATTCAAGAGTCTCTATCTCTTTTCCTTGTGGATTTCAAGGGTACTGATGGATTGAGTTATTATCTCGTTAACTAGAACAATATCTAGCACTTTGTGTACTTTTCGTTGGTCAGATCTCCCTTGTGAGCATTTGAATGAGCATTTGATTTAAGATTTTTTAGATTAAGTATTTCCATGCCCGCGTTTTTGACCCGTCATTAAGGAATTGATAGTACCCAATGTGAACATGGAAAAATACGAGTATAAGGAAATTGAGCCCAACAAGGTTCAAGTGAGGAAAAATTATTTAGTGCTGCTCGAACAGAACTTAGTGACGGGTCAAATATCTCCTTAGCTGATATTTCTTCGTTCTACCAAAACACCGCGTTTGATGTTGATGTCAAAAGAAAAGGAAAGGGAAAAAATTTCCAAAAACAAAACTATATTACTCGCTGAGTTGAAGATCTATCGGAGTCATGGGTTCCACGGTGTTAAATGCCAAGTCTTGGTCATTGGATGGTTCTGCCAATTGCCTTGGTCAATGATAAGTCCTTCGTATTCCAATGACTTTGGCATGCCAGACTTTGATCCAAAATATGTCCAAATCTGTCCATCTGTCTATCATGCCAGACTCTTCATGGAACAGGTTACTTTCAGTTGAACTCTTTTATTTTTCTTGATTCCTGTTAAGAGATAGTACTATTGAATTTCGAACGTTTCTCTCCGCGTACAAGACAAGATATCAATTGTGGTTACGATGTCTTGATCCAATTTTTCTTGCAAGTTGCAAGGTTGCGGACATACCAGTGCTGAATGGTTTTGCTTTGATTTTTCTTTTGAGTTAGATGACTATGTTGTAGTTGATGACAAGTTTTGGTAGCGTAGCATTAAATTCTATTGTCCACCGAAAAAAGGGCAAGATAGCAACTTTATCCGTTTGTTGAAGTTGAGTGTCCACGGGGTTTGGATACATTTTGTTACTGAGCTTGAATTTTTTTTTTATTTTCCCCCTGTCGTGGACGTGTTGTTATTTTGCACTCTAGGAATTTGGATACAAGTTTTTTAACTATTTGGTGGACACCTCTATTTATGAAAGTTTGTATTTATTTCTTGGAATTTTTATTTTGTATTAATTGCATTAGGTTGGCAATTTTGTGGAATTAATGATTGTTGGCTAAAATTTACAAGGAATAATAATGTGGAAAAAATTTGTAGAAAATTTTGGAATGGCAAATTGGTATGAAACATTTCCCGACTAAAGTTTAGTCGCCAATAGGCCACAAATTAGTTGATTCGAAATGACATTTTCCGACTAAACTATTAGTCGGTGATAATTAAAACACATTTCCCGACTAAATAATTAGTCGGCCAATAGGTTAAACATTCCCCGACTAAACCATTAGTCGGCAAATAGGTTATACATCCCCGACTAAACAATTAGTCGGTCAATAGTAACACATTCACCGACTAAAAAGTTAGTCGGCAAAGGTATATACTTTAGCCGACTAAACTTTTTTAGTCGGCAATAACCTTTGCCGACCCTCTTCCACCGACTAACTTGCCGACCAAAATTTTTAGTCGGGGAAGGCTTTTGCCGACTAAAATACCTACAATTGCCGACTAAATCGTTAGTCGGGAATGGTGTTTTTTCTTGTAGTGTTGCAAGGTTGCGGACATACCAGTGCTGAATGGTTTTGCTTTGATTTTTCCTTTGAGTTAGATGACTATGTTGTAGTTGATGACAAGTTTTGGTAACGTAGCATTAAATTCATTGTCCACCGAAAAAAGGGCAAGATAGCAACTTTTTTCTGTATGACAAAATAATATGCAGAGTACTTTATTTTTGTTATAACTAGTATTTAACAATGAGAATTGATTTTGACACTCCCTTAATTGATAACCACACTCCCCAAGAGAGTGCCAAAATCACGGTCATTAATTTGGAGAGTGCCAAAATCACTCTCCTTGACAATTGAGGGTTCTGCCAATTGCCTTGGTAAATGATAAGCCCTTCATATTCCAATGGCTTTGGCATGCGAGTCATCGATCCAAAATATGTCCAAATCCCTCCATCTATCTATCTTGCCAGACTCTTCACGGAACAAGTTACTTTCAGTTGAACTCTTTTGTTTCTCCCTCTGTCCCAATTTACTTGTCATTTATGGAAATTCGTACTACTTTTCAATTAATTATATCTTGTAATTTATAATGTTTTAGATGATTTCGAAAACATTAAATTATAAACAAATCGAGATCTTTCAAACAAGATCCATATTGGATATAAAATTTATTACCACTTTGAAGATATAACTAGTTTTTTAATCCAGTTAGAAAAGAACTGAGACAAGTAAATTGGGACGGAGGGAGTACTTGATTCCTGTTCAAATGATTACTCAGTACATTGAAGGCCCATTGGAGTCCTTGGTTCCACGTACATACATAGATTCTGAACCATGAACTTAACTTAAAATCTAAGCTTAAATGCTATCATTGGATCCAATTGTCTTGGTCAGTGATCGGCCCTTCATATCCAAATGACTTGTTGGGCATGCAAGAGTACTTTTGATCCAAAATATCTCCAAACAGACTTTCTTGGAGTCTTACACCCCAGCCCCATGAAAGTATTTTTCATCAGGAGAGTGTGGCATCAGGCTAGAGGAATATTAATCATTCACCCTCCGCTTTATGCATGATTTCATAAATTTTTTTATATATAACAGTCATAAAATAGGATGGCCAGAGGCCCGGAGCTAGCTATCAAAACGGGTGAGTTGCACGTGCCACCCCAAATTTCTTTTCTTTTCTAGAAAAACCATTTTAGAACCAGCTAACATACGAGTGAACCATCATTTTTGAGTGATAAAGATTGTCAAAAGCACTAGGCTTCAAAACAAGACGTGAAAGATGATTTACTCTTGAACACTTCGCTCTTGTACATTATAAGGGGAATTTCTAAATTTTGGTTTAAAGTCAATCATGTACTTTAGATCCAGTTTGAAAGCAAGTAGGAAAATTTGTACAGAAAGCAAGTAGTTATGGACTGAATCACACCCTAAGAGTGAAGCTTCTCACAATTGCTGTGCTGTCTCTATTCCCATCTCCCATTAGATCCACCTCATAGATATGCCAAAAACTCTTATCTGAAACTGACAAGAGCTTCATGCCTCCTCCACAATATCTGCAAAATTAGATTTCTTTTAAAAGAAAAACTGGAAACAAAAGCAAGCAGATATAAGATAACTAGTGGAATGTACTTATGAAACTACTTCAGGGATAAGTGTCCCAGTCAACTATAGTTCAGTACTTTGCAATAAACAGTAGAGAAATAATACAAATTTGCAACGGTATTTTCATATTGTAACCTATGAATTGTAGGTATTACAATCCTAAAGACAGGCCAGATTACAACCAAAAGCAATGTTTTTTTTTTTGTAGGCATAAGATGATAAAAGACATTTGAACACATTCCATTCAACACCATTTGCATTTTGCTAATTTCTTCTGCCTCCATGTCTCCGAGCATTGCTTTTCAACCTCTTTCCATTTCTGTTTCCTACACTTTCAACCTTCTTCACAAGCCATAGAGGTTTACCAAACGAGAACATACGATAGCCCATGACAAGTGCAACTACCAGTCCAAATCCGTACCCTGGCAATATGACTTCCCAACCAAATCCACTCACGGGCTCTGAATCTTCTTCGAATGTCGACGGTGGTGGTGGCTGTGATCCTTAGGATCCCCACATGTATTCGACAATGGAGGTCCGCATAACGCCAAGTTATTGATATAAGAATCATTCGAAAATGTATCGAATTGTTTGCCTCAAGGTATAGGCCCCACTAGGCCATTCTGCGAAAGGTTAAGCGTTCCGAGAGAGGTTATATGCGTGAGTTGTGGAGGGATCTCCCTAGTGAGCTTGTTTGATGAGAGGTCTAACCATTCCAGCTTCGTCAAATTACCAAGTGACTTTGGTATATGACCTGTAAGACTATTATGAGATAGGTTGAGTCCTCGGATTGAATTTAGCCCACCGATGCTCTTAGGAATCTCACCCTCGAACTTGTTGCTCAATAAATCAATGGCTGTAAAAATTGTAACGATTTGTTCCATTTCAATGGACGATCCTTTGATTACCATAGTCAAAGAATCATAATAATCTTTAAGAAAACCTTCAGTTACCATGTAATTATCCAAATGAAAATCAATTTCATTCACATTCATCATTGCTTCTAATCTTGTGAAGTACTTTTTTGGCAATGGTCCAGAGAAAAAGTTGTTTGACATATCAAGAACTCGCAATTTTGGCAAGGGAAATTTGGTCTCTGAAGTCGGAATGGATCCATGCAATTTGTTAGATTGCAGGATTAGGAATTGCAAGTTCGGTAAATTTCCCAACCAACGCGGAAATTTGTCAACGAACTTATTTCATCCCAGACCTAGCACTTCCATGTTTCTACAGTTAACCAGATACTTCGGTATTGGCCCTTCAAACCCATTGCCATTAAGATTGATAGTTTTCAATCTATTTCTCCTGGTAAATGATCATGAATGGTGCCAGAGAAGTTATTTATCTGCAGTTCGAGCATAATGAGATTTTCACTGAATCTATTTGATTCAGGAATGGTGCCAGAAAAGCTATTTGAAGAAAGAATAAGGTGGGTAAGGTTTGGGAGTTCAAAGGTTGAATTTGGAACAATGCCATGTAGGTTGTTATTGCTCAAATCAATAATCGTCAGCAAAGAGGACTGAAACTCAAGTGTATGACCAATCAGTTTGTTATAGCTGAGATCTAAGTACTCAAGTGAGGGTAATTCGAAGACCCAAGATAGGATTGTTCTGTTGATCAAGTTTAGGGAGATGCTAAAAAAGTATAGATTTGGAGGTACAATTAGTTGTGAAGGAAGAGGACGAGTGAGACTATTGTTTGACACATCCAAGAACCCAAGTTCTGTCAAGTTTGCATCCAATGAAAAGAAAGGACCTATGAAATTATTGTCTGAAAGGAGTAAGTATGAGAGATTTCTAAGGTTTGAAATTGGAGATGGGAGGATACCACTGAAATTGTTCATTCGGAGATTTACAGTTCTGATTTGTGTAAGGTTCCAGAGAGGAGGAAGGGACCCATGAAATTGGCAATGAGAGAGTGACAATGCCTCCAAGAACTTTAGATTAGCAAGTGAGTTAGGTAATTCTCCAGAAAAACCTGTGGATGATAGATCCAAGTACCAGAGAGAATAGCTCAAATTGATGAAATCGGGTAAATAACCCGTGAGACCCTTATTATCTCATATATCCAACTTCGGTAGATGAGGTAAATGAAATATTCCGCTAGGAAATTTTCAATGTAATCCACTTGAGCTGAGACCGAGGGATCTTAAAGAAGTCAAATTGAGCAAGGAATTTGGAACCACCGAAGAAGACATGTTTATGACTTCAAGATTAAGATCTCTTAACTTGGATAAATTTTGAATGAGTAACTCGAATACACCATCTTCCAATCTCAAATCACTATTATAAGATAGATCAAGTGACACCAGATTGTTTAGGAAGGAGAATTCTAATGGGACGTTGCCCGAAAGACCGCAGTAAGAGAGGTCAAGGTGCTTCAATTCAGTGAACCAAGTGAATTCAAGAGAGATGGGAGGCATGGAAAAGTCATTATGAGCGAGGTTGAGTTTTCGAAGGTGGGTAAAGGAGAGGAAGAGGCTGCTATTAGGGTGGATGGCGCCTTGGAGCCAGCTGCAGCTTAGGTTGAGTCCAATTACTTGACCCGTCTCCCCGTCAAACTCAACCCCCTCCCATGAACAACAATCAGAACCCGTTTTCCAAGACTCCATCTTTGGAAAAGAAGCATCACAATACCAAGAAGCAGATTCATTGAAGGAAAAATTACGTTTAAATTGCAGAAGAGCATAGGTCTGTTTTTGAGTGGGCATGCACACAAGGGAGTTGCCAAAGGAAGAGAAAGAAGAAGGGGACAAATAGTTGATTGTAGGAAAGCCGTACTTGTTCATAGGCCATCTTTCCTGTTGACACGAAAACATTATCAAAGAATCCAAAGGGGACAAATAGTTTCAAATCCCTTTTAAAAAGCCGTACTTGCTCATGGGCTGCCAAAAAATAAACAATTCAATCTCAAAAGAAAACATTTTCAAAGACTCTGTACAGGGGATCCATTAAGGGGTCTTTTGGCCTGATAAGCTAAACTGGTTTATTTTTTTGTCCTTAACCAAATTTCATCCCCATTTGAAAGTTAAAAATTACGATCGAAATCTAATTTTTTTGAATAAAGGCAAAAATAAGCCAATAAGCCAATTTTTTTGTCTTTATTTAAAAAATAATAATGGATTTTGACCGTAATTTTTACCTTTTAGATTCATGTCGTCATGACGAAGCAATAATCCACAAAAATTGACGAAAAACTAACAAATTCAAAAAAAATCTGAATAAGAACAAAAAATAAGTCATTTAGCTTATTATGCCAATGAGAAAATAGGGTCATTGGAGGGTGTTCTCAAAATGTTTTATAGGGTTATTTCCACTGCATTCAGAATAGAGGCTTAAAGCAGAGCTTATTAACCTTCCATGCCCACAAAAGTACAAATAAAAGAAATGCAAAAGAAGAAACTTTGCCAATGCCATGTGCTCAATTTTAAGGCTATGTGCAACCAAACCAGACCAACCCTTGTGTCCCACCCAATCCATTGAGATGAGGCACCTGAAATATGTTTCCCCATTCTTTTTCCAGCCCTAGAAGTGTAAATTGGGCTAGGCTGGAATGGGCGAAACACGGGCATGACACGTTAAGAAGTAGGCATACATATATAAGGTATAGGATAGCATGGTATGATGCAAAAAACATCAATAGCCAAGCTGAGCCGTCATTTTGGGGAATGCAACACGGGCATGGTAAAGCACGAGCACGACGCATGCATAACACGAGTCCGGATATATAATTTCTATTTAACTACAAATCAGACTAATCCATTAAACTTGATTACACAAAAATGAGATTTGATCTTTTTATAATCAAATGAGTAACTTGGATATAATCTATTCCTGTATTCAACATGCACAACTCAATAAATTGATAGAAGAGAAGTAATTGCAAGACTAAGATAAGATGAATGAAATGGTGGCTATTTCATATTTATTACTTTATTTTTGTTATAACTATTTGACAATTCTTTGTTTCAACTTAAAAAGCATAGAGCGACTATTTTTAAAAAGCATAGTGGAATTTTCCATGTAAACCAGAGGAGTAGAGATAGAGGGTTCTTAAAGAAGTCAAATTGAGCAAGGAATTTGAAACCACCGAAGAAGACATGCTTACGCCGCCAAGATCAAGATCTCTTATCTTGGATAAATATTTAATGAGTAATTCGAATCCCCCTGCTTCCAATCTCGAGCCAAAAATATTGGAAGACATATCAAGTGACACCAGTTTGTTTAGGAAGGAGAATTCGAATGGGACTTGGCCCGAAAAACTGCACTAAGATAGGTCAAGGTGTGTCAATTCAGTGAACCGAGTGAATTCAGGTGAGATGCGAGACATGGAAAAAGGCAAACAATGTACCTGAACAAAAATTTTGGTAAGATAACAAAAAATTAAAACACTACGTTAATTTGTTGGGTGGGTCAACAATTGAATTGCTAGAAGTAGAATGTTGGCCAAAATTGGCCAACACTTTACCATTTGCTAAATTTAACTCATACATTAACCTATGCAATGCATGCTAAAAAGAATCAAATTAATCCCTCCTTGGCTCCTTGCTTTTCTTAAAGTGGATTGGCATGTTGGAAGGATGGACGAAACCATTTTTGTTGAAATACTCAAATACCCTTGTTTGCATGCGGTTAGTGTATGGTTTGGTAGTGTTGTTGAGGTTTTTTTTGGTAGTTTTGCAGCCTCTGACCGGTGTTTGGGGTGTGCAGACCTTGGTTTTTTTTTTTTTTTAATTTAATGGGTTTTTGGAATTTCAACCTTGTTTGGTTAAATTTGAAAGTTATTTTTGATGTCATGAGTGATAATGAATGGGGAGAGATAAAGAGAAAAATGCATTGACAAACGTGTAGAGAAAAAAATGAGATGAGATGAGAGTTGAACCAAACAAGGTGAATCACCGCAGCGGGTTTATGCTTCTTTTTTCCTTCTTCGGTTTATGCTTTGAGTTTTTGTGTGGGGGTGCTTTGGTAAAGTTGTTCATAAATTTGTTTCGCAGTCCCCAAACAGAATCTGTTGGGTCAGGAATTGAGATATATATTCAAGTACAAAGATTTGGGGTGATTCAAGATTTTCAAATCAGAATCTCTATCTCAATCTCTCTATTTCTATCACTCATCTGCCTCACAAAATCCGGACATCTCACACAAAATCTATACTCTCTCTCTCTCTCTCTCTCATGAGGAACAAAGGAAGATAAAAGAGGTACCTGGTTTGGCGAAGAATCGCCGCAGCGGGTGAGGGAGAATCGGGTCTTGGTCGACACCGTGAGTTATAAAGATGGTATCGGCAAATTTCGACGTCATCCGGTGAGTTTCGAGCGTTACCGACGAGGTCGGCCCCGATTGACTACCTCTGTCTTCAACCCAACGTGTAAAATCGCAATAAATCAGAGAGAGAATGAGGTTGCAAGGTCGATTTATACTCAACAATCAAGCATTCCATCTTCGTAGGGATTGTAAACTTGGGAGAGAGAGAGAGAGAGAGAGAGAGAGAGAGTAAAAGAGAAGAGAGGAATTAACAGAGGTGTAGACGGCAGAGGGAGAGAGAGAGAGAGAGATGGGAGTTGCAGATGAGGAGGGGAGGAGAGTAAAGTTAGAGAGAGAGAGAGTCTGGAAAATGTTGGGTTTTGCCCTGCACCTTGCTACTGGCACAGCATATCACTGCACAGATCGCGTTGTGAGGCCCACTAAGGGTCCCATACAAATAATCCGATCCGTTAATTATGTTTAAAACATTTTTTTCTAGGGCCTCCGCGAAAAATTAGCTCAATCCGATACCTATAAGTGTTTGACCTAATCATTTAACTTTTCATTCGGGCTTTTAGAGAATGTGTTATAGAAATGATAACAGATCTGCTGTGCCAGTAGACTTTCTGTTTTGCCCCAATGTGTTACAGAAATGATAACAGTACATACAAAAATCTGTACCTGCACGTAAAAACTGCCTCTTGGGCCTGTTTTGGGTCTCAAAAACATGATCGGAGCCACTCATTTTGTTTAGAATACTTTGCTTATGATCCTTGCAAAAAATAAGCTCAATCTGGTATCGGTAAGGGCGTTTACAAATCATCCAACTTTGCTTTAGAAATCATGCCTAAATTCTAGTACAAAGTTGGACGATTTGTAAGCGCCCTTACCGATACCGGATTGAGCTTATTTTTTGCAAGGACCATAAGAAAAATATTTTAAATAAAATAAACAGCTCCGATCATTTTTTTTTACACCCAAAACAGGCCCAAAAGGAGATTTGTACACGCTGATACATATATTAAATCTGTACCAGTAGCACCGCTGTGTTACAGAAATGATATTAAATCGGTTTGTTAAAGAAAAAAACAAACCGAAAAAAGAAAAGAGAAAAGGAAAAAAAAAAGAAACAAAAATGAATGGGCCCACTTGAGCTAAAGAAATGGGCAAGACTTTGGTCAAAATGGGTGGGGGATTCCGTGCATGTGTGCTATGCTCCAGAAGCTTCTCGGCAAATATCATTTGTTGCCATGTCTTTAAGGGTGTGTTTGAGAGCACGTCATAAGGGCTTGATAGGCTAAATAATTCTTCCTGAATTATTTTTGGTCCTTATATTTAAAAAAAATGCATTTGTAAGTTTTTCGTCAATTTTTTAAGGATTATTGATTTGTCATGACGAAAGGAATCTAAAAAGTAAAAAGAAATACAATCAAAACCCATTTTTTTTAATGAATACGGAAAAATTGGCTTATTGGCTTTTTTTTGTCTTTTTTTCAAAAAAATTGAGTTTTGGTCATAATTTTTTGCTTTTAGATTTCTCTCGTCATGACGAAAAAATAATCCACCCAAAAATTAACAAATGCAAGGAAATTTCAAATAAAGACCAAAAAAATCCACATTGGTTTTTTTAGACAAACAAGGCCAAGTACTTATTTTTTAGGAAGCCAATTTCAAGTTCAAAAATAATTAGCTTACTGAAATCTAAAAATATGCAATATGGATCTTATTTGAAAAATCTCATTAAGACATTTTGGATGATGCAAAAAAAAAAATCAAAAAATTGTTTTTCAGTTATATTATATTTTAGTTTAAAAATCTAAAACGGGACCTAAGAAGGTTTTGGCCAACAAGAATTGTGGGAGAAAAGTGGGAGTGATCAGAGAGAGAAGAGCTGGGTCTCTCTCCCAAAGGGGTCTACCCCCACCGTGAGATAGTGTGTGTGAGAGGAACAATAGGTTATAAGAGCATCCACATCAAGGTCGATACTCGACCTTGAAAACTATAGTAATGAGCCAAACCCTGGAGTAGCGGGATGAACAGTTCCTCGTTGCAACACCCGAGCAACTGTTCACTCGCATTAGTACATAGAGCTGATGTTCTTCCTCTTCTTTGTTCTTCCTCATCTTTTTTTCAGTGAGGGGGCTGAATCTGGAGCCCTAGGAGGAGTTTCTTGCATTTCCTGTGGGAGCGGAGAAGGCCGGGCGGCCTTAAGTTGTGGCCACAACCGAGGAATTCTGTCGTCGCCGGCGAATACGAGTGATTGGGTCTTGGGCCAGCATCACGTTGCTCGATCGCCGCCGTGTTTGGTTGATCTTGTCCCAAGTCCAAGTGATGTCATCTCCTCCAGTGGCCTTCCGGTAGACATTTGGCTTTCCATCGACATTTGGCCTTCCGGTAGACATTTGGCTGTTGCATGTGTTTATTTGGGTGAGTTTGAATATTTTAATTGAGAAGAAAGTGAGAGTAAAGAGCCTGATATAATAGATATTTTTAAAGTGAATAGCTAAAGTAATAAAGTGGCTTTTTTGCGGTGTAAATTTGTCCAAAATGTAGAGAATTTGGTGTGGATGCTCTAACAAGTGAGGCAGAGGGTGTGAGGTAAATATCAAGTGTGAGTATGTGATATTTGTATCTCACTGTTGTAATCCTCATTGTTATAGTGGAGTTGTTCTCTCTCCTGTGAACGTACCCAATTCTTGAGAACCAAGTATTTTGGTTGTGTGTTGTCCTCTTGTGTGTGATTTGTTTTTTGTTGGTAAGCTTCTGTTGCGTTGTGGTATCAGAGCATGAGAGTGGTACCGGAGTGGAGGGATTTTTTATTCCCACATAAAACGCTTGATCTATCCAACGGGTTGAGGTCTAGTCGAGTGAATGTTACCATCCAGTCCAGTGTGGGTTTTCTGGGCTGTTCCAAGCCCAAAAAAAAAATATCGGAATCGTCCATTTTGTTGAGCTCGTCGAGAACTTCAACCCTGCAAAAATTCATGTCAATTGGATACCGATCAATATCTGATCGGGTAACATTTATCTTGGGAAAAAAACACTATGCACACTGGATAGTACCCATTTGCTTTAAGATAAATGTGTTTCGAATCTTTGGATCAGGTATTGATTGATATCCGATAGACATGAATTTTTTCAGGATTGAAGTTATTGACGAGCTCAACAAAATGGACGATTCCGATAATTTTGTTGGGCCCGGGACAGGCACGAAAAATCCACACTAGATTGGACTTGATGGTAACACCCGCTGGACTGGACCTCAACCCCTATCCAACACCGCTTCCTCTTCTGCTAATTTCTTACCAATAAAAGAATAATAATAGAACTAAAAAAAGAGAGGGGCCAAGAGAATAATGTAAAACATGTACTATCATTTTACACGTGTCAATAAAATTGAGAATACAAAAAGTTACTACTTCAGTCCCAAAATATTTGTCTGTTCCGCAAAATAGAGTCTAAAAAATAATACAATTTTAAAAAGCAGAACAATAGTTTTTCAACAACTTACTAAATATCAAAGAGCTTTTTCAATTTGTGCAAAAAGTTTGAATTTTTTCTTAAAAAAGGTTGAATTATTTTTAACTCTGTTTCGCGGACCTAACAAATAATTTGGGACGGAGGGAGTATGTAAATATTATAGTTTGAAAGATTTGTTGGAGTGCACCATATAAGTTCGATCTTTCAAAATTTGATTTGAGATGTGGTAGAAAATTACTCCCTCCGTCCATTTTTAAGTGTCCTGCTTCGTAATTTCAACTTATTAGAAAGACATCATCATTACACCTTTCATATCAACTTTTACCTCCACTTTTCTTCCTTACCCTCTATGAAAACATCATCATTACATTTTTACTCAGTAACTTTTCAAATTGGAATCTACTTTTAGGGACAAAATATAAAATTCATCAATTTTTACCCACTTACTTTACAAAATGGACACTTATTAAGGGACAACCCAAAATGAAATACTGGACGCTAAAAAAGGGACGGAGGGAGTATAGTTTTGAATGTGACATATTAACGGAAATTCTGTAATTTATCCCATATTTTATTCACTTTTGTACTTTTTTGGAGGATCTTGAAGGGGACCAATTATTCTTTATAAAAATTCGGTCTCCAAACTCCATCCAAAAGTAAATTTGAAATTCAAATCTCTAAAAAAGACAATGGGTTCCTCCAAAATTTTCCAAAAAATAAAAAAGTAAAGAAAAGAGTGGATAAATTACAAAATCTGCAATCAATATGTCACATCCATTTATTATTTTGGAGTTTTGAAGATGAGTTGGAGATATTCTAAGGTGTTTTGTTGGGTACAGTAGTTCGAGGGAATAAGGCCTAACTTTGTTTAAAGCTATCCACTTATTAGTCACACTAGTAAGATTGCACGTGGTATTCTTCAAATGAAGTGAAATTTTTGTCTTCGTCAAAATTTGATTTGTCTTTACCTTTACAAATGACATTTGTATACGACTTCTCTTTCTTGATTTTATAATGGTAGTTTAGGTGCTCATCTTTTTAGGTGATTACAAGTTCCTGTGGACTATTACTTAATGAGAAGATTTTTTGGCCATAGTTTCATTCTTGATAGCGAAGTATTAGTCAATCTATTTTCCCTTTCTACATTATGCATGCATCTTTGGGATCTCAATATCTTCGCCCAGTCCACGGATACAAAATGAGAGAGTTGTTGAGTTTAACCTGAGGTTGGAATAAGCAAGTCTAAGCCTCTGGAATACGGTTATATAATTATGATATCACTCTATGAATGCATTTTAGTTGGTACCACCAACCATTTCATGTAACCTCAACTGTCATCTCATGTTGGAAACAACTCGCACAACGGAAAGAGACATGGAACGACATAAATAAACAGCATAAAAAACTTTATTTCTGCCACGATGTCGAATACTAACGTAAATATAAGAACAAAACTATAACACTCTGGCCAATAACCCACTGTTTTAGGATCATTCAGAACAACTTGTTTTCCTGAAACATCATTACCGGAATTGATCAACAAAACTCAACAGCTTACCAATTCTAGCACTATATGACGAATCACTTTGATCTTTGCCAATGTCCTTAATGATCAAATTTTCCTTATCGTCTGTCTCGGCAAGAGAAAAAAATAAACTACTTGGGCTTGCTCACAAACAACATAATCCTACGCTGGTTTAGATGGCCAATGAAATCAACAAAGGAAGTTCTATCAAAATCGGAAGTTCTATCAAAATCTAACGCTACTCAAAACTTCCAACGTGAGTACTCACTCAACAACCTCGTGACAGTCAAACCACAGAAATGAAAAGAATCAGTAATATACCCAGGAGTTGTATCAAAATACACTGCAACTTTCTACCACGGAAAGAAAAGAATCTGAAATGAAAAAAAGGAAATCTGTTAAGTTAAATCCCAACCCAAACCGTGCATTATACATGATCAGTAGAGGTGGCAATCTCAACCCATATTTTTTAACCCGCCCAAATCCGCCCATTTATAATCCAACCCAATCCGCCCATATTGTATAATGGGTTGATATGGGTTCAACCCATATCAACCCATATTTAGGTGAGTTTAGAGCATCTCCAGCCTTGACCCAAATTTTTAACCAATTTGGGGTCAAAATTTGGGTAAAAACCCATTTTGGATCAGGCTCACTCCAATGGCAAAATCCTATATTGACTGAATTCAATGGCATAGAGGTAAATAAAAAACAAGAGACGATCAGTCCGGCAAACTCCGACGAAGTTCAGCAGCTCCGACGAGGTAAACCTTCTTCTTCGTCTGTACTTTCGTATAGAACTTGGATCGCTGCACCTTCTTCTTCGCTGAATCTCGATCGCTGCACCTTCTTCGTCTACAGTTTCTTCGTCTTCTCCGGCTAGGTACAACCTTCTTTTTCGTCTGCTCTCTCTCTCTCTCAAGAACGGTTGGAAAAAAATGGGTTTGAGCCTATTTTGTCCCAGAATTGGGTAAAACCCAAATATGGGAAAGGGTTTGGGTCATGATTGGAGAGGAATTTTTGAGGATTTTGCCCAAATTTTGGGTTTGGGTCTTAAAATGGGTCAAGACTGGAGATGCTCTTAGATGGGTTAAAAATGGGTTCAATATGGGTTGAAGTTAAAAAAACCCATCCATTCTTCTTGAGGGCTTTCCACGACAATTTCTTCTAACGTCGCAGCTTGAGGGACTACTAGTGTGATCATGATTGATGGAGTATTCCACTAACAGGTTCTTAAACCCCGCAAGCCTGTATATTCATCCTCAGGTCTTACTTCAATAATAAAATTGAATTATAATTGATCAGTGAATTTAGTTTGTTCAGATTTAGGGTGGGTTTAGATTAAAAAGAAGTGACTTATTTTTTTCTTTCTGTTCAATTTTTTTTTTTGCATTTGTTTATTTTGCGTCAAATTTTTGTGACTTATTGATTCGTCTCGATCAGAGGATCGATCAGATTAAAAAGAAGTGACTTATTTTTTTCTTTTTGTTCAATTTTTTTTTTTTTGCAATTGTTTATTTTGCGTCAAATTTTTGTGACTTATTGATTCCCCCCCTCCTTCTCCTCCCCTCCCTCTACCCTCTCCTTCGGTTCTCTCCCTTCTGTCCCTCTGTTCCGGTTTTGGCTTCGTCTCACCCTCAGTCAGGATGGAATGATGTGTGGCTTAGCCCCCGTGTTTCCTCTGATCTGGTTCGGCGAGGAAGCTTCGGTGATAGGCGGCTGGTGGTGGCGCTGTCCGGTTGGGTTTGAATAATGGGGGTTAGTTTGCTTTCTACCGGCTGATTTGGGTTTCCCCCAAATCAGGTGTGGAAGAGGAGGTGGGCGAATAATCCGGCGCCTATTGAGGATCGTCCGAAGTTGGGGTTGTTTGTGGTTGTTGGTGGGTTGAGGTTCGTCCGGCTGCTGTTGTCGGTGACGGGGTCTGCTACGGTGAACGGCTTTGTTTACAGTGAATGACTTCTACTCCGGTGAACGGCTCTTGCCGTCCAGATTTCATATGCGCTTCTCGGGTTTGAGCTGGGGTCCGGTCCGTTTGGGATTCTCTACTATCTAGGCCTTGATTGGTTCTCATCTGGCGAGTTCGCCGGTCTTGCTTCTGCAGGGGGTTCCTGTGTAGAAGTCTGAATAGTTTTGGCTCATTCTTGTATTTTTTTGATGAAATCTGTATTCCCTTCGGGTTTTGTTATGAAATGAATTGAATGTGTTCAAAAAAAAAAAAAGTAATTTTTTTTACCGAAACTGATAATTTTTTGAATAAAGAAAAAAATAAATCGAAAAGACAGTTTTTTTTTAAAAACTTATTTTTGTCTTTTTGAAAAAATTTATGAGTTTCGATCATAATTTTTTACTTTTTCAATTTTTCTCGTCCAAACAAATCAATAAGTCACAAAAGTTTAACGCAAAACTAAAAAATGCGAAAAAAAATCACTCAACTTTTTAATCCAAAATCAGAAATGGGTTTAATATGGGTTGGAATTAAAAGACCCATTCACTATTATTAAGCTAAAAATCCCGTTTTTTTATCCTGAAACAACCGTGGAGTTCACTATTATTGATTTGTCTCATTGAGAGGAATCGGAAAAGTAAGATTTTTTTATCGAAACTCCGAATTTTTTTAAGTAAAAGATTATTATTTTTACTTATTTTGTCTTTATTCAAAAAATCATGAGTTTCGATCATAATATTTATTTTTTCGATTCCTCTCATTGAGACGAATTAATAAACTACAAAAGTTTGACGCAAAATAACAAATGCAAAAAAAAAGTTACTCAATTTGTGAACGTGTTTCAACCCATGTCGGGGGAAGACAGTAGAGAAGGAAAAGAAGGAAGGGGGAAATGGGGACGAGGGAGAAGAGAAAAAGGGGGAAAAAAAAAAAAAAAGAGGAAACGGGTTGGGCGGGTTTGGGTTTGACTTGACCCGTATTCAACCCAACCCGTATTCAACCCGTTTACTATTTGACCCATATTTAATCCGCCCATATTTGACCCGCGACCCATTTCAACCTGCCCAAACCCGCCCATTTGCCACCTCTAATAATCACAATAACAAAACTTAAACTACCACCGAAAACAAAATACTCTAGTTAAAGAGAGGAAAATGAAAAGATGCAAAAATTCACTGGTCGAAAATTTGTAAATTCAGTCATTCAAAATGGATGAATCAGAATTCGTGTGGAACCTTAAGTTTTTATTCATGGAATGGGTACAGTGACACTGTGACAGACATTTTGCGATTGCTACTAAGTGGATTTCAAAATCAGAATAGTGTTGCCGTATCCAAACATGAAACTGACCAAGAACATACACATAATCATCAACAATATTGGTATCCCTGCCATTTGAAAGCGAACCTTTTCGAGACAGGATTAATTTCCGCTGCTCTATTCAGCTAGGAAACGCTTGAGATTTGCCTAAGCTTTGTCCAATTTGGAACCAACGCTTGCAAATGTGCACCTTAGATTTATAATTGCCTCATCAAGCACTCTATCCATCGTTGCGAAAAGTTCTTCCCTACTCCATTCCTCCCCATCATCATCAGCAACCCTATCGGTGTCCACGAAACCAACCCAAGTCTAGGGCAAGGGACAACCCAAAAAAAATTCCAAAAATCAAATCAGCAAAAGGAGAGAGATTGAAGAACCCACACCTGAGAGAACCAACTTTGATTTATTTGGCGAAATGATATTCATGGAGAGAGAGAATAACTGCCACTTGAGCGTCAAACTTTGTTTCTTCCCACTTGCCCATTGCTCATCCTTGAAAACAGGCTCACCGCGCCAATTGTGGGATTTGTTACTTAGGAGGAATTTTCCATCATAGAGCTCGAGATTTTGTTTTTATCATTGGCTGATTCGGTTAAATCCGCAAGTTTCTTCTCTCGAAATTTTTCATGGTCCTCTTCACTATACGCGATTCAATGTGTCTCCCACCAAACAAAAAGACTAACAAGTGCTCGGCACCTCCCTTGGCTGGTTAGTAGGCCGAGAGACTAAGCCGTGTACATGTTTCCGAGAAATACATTCCGGAACATGTGGGAAGTCCTAAAAGAGACCTCGCCATCGAAAGGCCTTTGAGAGGATTGGCTAGTTGTAACTCTACGCATACCTTGTCAGCAAGAATGCCTTCCTTCATCATCTGATTCTCTCTCCGACAGATCTCTTTGTCATCCGATATGGACCATTGGAAGGTGAGTAACGTACAAAAAGTCAATGTGGGCGTGTTTGTGGCTGTGTATTTGAGAACTCTGATTCTACTGCGCCGCATCCTGAACCGCAGGATCATCTGCCAGCCATCTGGTTTACAACCAACATCAGTGTAAACGAAAAATAGTACTCAAACTTTAAGATACTAAGCGCTTGATAATGCTAGCTGGAGCTTGGTAGCAGTTAAAAACTTAAAAGCAAGCTATGTTGCCACTTTGTGCTAAAGATTAGAAGATTTTAGTTGCATGGGCCGAATTGACTATAAGTAGAAGACAATCCAGTAAAAACAAGGGGACAAAGAAACTTAAAACAAAAGGGCAAAACTAAAGTTTTGTTACTTTATAGACTTTGGAATCCTAAATGGTACACAACTTTAAAAAAAAAAAAAAAAGGCACTCTAGAGGGTGGCATGATGGAATCACAGGGAAACCCTCCTATCGGTTACGAATGAGGACACTGTAAAATAACAATCAAGAAGAGTATAATAGAAGAGATCTCTACGGAATTCCAGTCTCCATGTTGACCTAATGAGCTAGCGAACCTCAGAGCACCTATTAGTAATCCGCTCCTAATGCAATCACTTCCTAAAAAGTAAACGGAACACCTAAGAATGTCTCAATGTCCATATATTGGTGTGAATCATGTCCTTCTACTCACAGAAATACCATTGAATATCGATTACTTTTTTCCTTTTCCTTTTTGTTTCATAGAAGTACCATCCTAGTCTATGAAACCCACAATAGATCAACTAATAAAATAAGCACATCTTAAGGTAAAGTTTGTAAAAGTACTGAAAGAGAGCCACATTGTGGTAAAGCATTTCCCTCTGCATTTTTCCTCAACATACAGCTATGTGGATTTTCTATATTGGTGGCCATGGGTTTATTTGCCCCGTCACATTAATACTGACATTTGATTTGTCTCAGTTTTCAAGGTCTAACAAATTTACATTTCATTATTTTTGGCAAATGGCCTCTGCCACGATGCATTTTGAAGGATTACCTCAGCATATGCGCTGGAATCCCTTTGCCTATGAAATCAAATTTCAAATATACCCATCAATCCATGCCAAGGACCCAATATAACTGACATAAATATATGTCAATGACATCATCGGAGTTTAGCCCCACCATTCACCGCATGTTTTATGGTATCTGCCCTCCTCTTGCATATCCTTTTCGTCCAATGGATGTGATGCCCATTTTCCAATTCATCCTCTCTATTGACATATACCAACAGAATTTGATTTTGATTGTAGGATTGAAAGGAAAAAACCAAATACAGGAAGTTTTTGTTTTAAAAAAATTTAGGAATTGCAAATAGAAATGCTTCAATCAAGAACAACAATTCTAGTTCGTAGTTGCAAAATGAATAGGCCAAACGGTAACTGTTGGGTGGTTGCCAGTTGTTTTACTGTTTTGCCAAATAGTCATCTAAGACAAAAACAATTAAAGTGTGAAAAAGATAAATGGCTATCCATACACACTTATCTCACACATTTCGTCGAACATGTAAAATGCAAGTACAAATGGCAGCATATGGAGGTTCACAGAAGGACATGCAATCACGAATTTTTGTTCTCAACAATTGTACAAATAAGAATTTGATGGAAGTTTTGTAAAGGTCATATAGTTACCGATTTTGGCTAGGGAAACCGGTGTGGTGTTCGGAGGATTTTGGCTAGGGAAACCGTTACGATGTTCGGAAGGTCTTGCATCTGACTTTTGAATGTTTCGGAACATTTGAAGATTGGAATGCTGTGGGGTGCTGCGTCTGCAATATGTTTTATAGATGATTAAAGCAAAAATTAAATTTGGATACATATTCAACGGGAAAACGAAAAGGGAAAAAGAGGAAGAAATTGAACAAATGAAATCCAACAATCTTGATTACTTACAGAACTTCCAACATTAGTTTGGTGGATTGCAGAGGCTTTTGGATTTCATGCATCTGTTGCAGGGGAATGTGTTTTTTTTTTTACAGATGCAACAGTTGGAATGTGGCGTATCGGGTTTTCATACTGGACCTGGTTAAGTATCTTCAGATAAACAACACTACAATGCTTGTGCGAATCTCATGTTTCTCTAGATATCTGTGTTTTGAAAACATATCAAATCATTTCCTATCAATATCATTTTCGGCGTTCCTAATGTTCTCGACGAGGTCTAAGAAATGAATGGTCCCCATCAATTGAATTGGACCGGACGAGACCGTCTAGTTCTCAAAGGGACCAGAGATGATCCATTTACTTTTTACAAGTGAGCCTAAACTCGTAGCAAAACAATAACAGCCACTATCCCCCTTTGGGTAGTTTTATTTGCCAAATTATGAATTTGGATACATAAAAGGATGAGTAATCACATAAGATTAATAGTGAGGGAATTATTAATACAGTATCTTATCACATCTTTGTGAAATATATCATCCCTGCACCAATTGTTACACTCAACGCCAGATATGCTGTCCCATGGGATTTGTAATCCAATTTCAAGTCAAATAAGGCCAATCAAACAGAGCCATTGTTTACTATAAAAGTTACATCTATATACTTATCTGATGACTGGTAAGCAGGTAGATACATAAAAAGATAGAGGAAAGTCTACTTTCATCCCATGTGGTTGTCGCCATGTGCGGATATCCCCCTTATGGTTCAAAACCGACCACATAACTTACCTGTGGTTTTGAAAATGGCGGATAGACCCCCTGCCATCATATTTTTCATCTATATTAACGGACACAATATTAAAAGACCGATATACCCTCATCATGTCCCTTGATTCTTCTTCTTTTTTAAATCTAACCACACCATCTCCTATACCAAAAATTGAATCCAAACCGTTGATATTGTAAATTTTGACGAGTACTACATCTATGTCAAAATTCAAGTCAATCAAAAAATGAAAAGCTCATGGTTGAATCGATTTTGTTATGAAATTAAAATTTCAAATTTGAATTTACTAAAAATAAGATCACTGGATTATTGATGCCTAATCGAGATGATTTTTTACAAAGATACTCGATTCTCTATTTAATACATTATGAACGACTCAGATTACATTCTAGAGGCGTGTGAGATACACCTCCGTTAATATGGATGGAAAACATAACGACAGGGGGTCTATCCGCACATTTTCAAAACCACAGGTAGGTTATGTGGTCAGTTTTAAACCATGAGGGGGGTATCCGCACATGGCGATAATCACAGGGTGAAAGTGGACTTTGCTCAAAAAGATAAGTAGATGGGGTCAATGTTGGTCATTGGGCTCCAATATGCTTTATATTTTAGCATGTTCGTGGGTGTTTTTTTTTTTTTTTAATTTGATTTTAATTAGTGTAAAACATCTATGCAGATTTGACATGGTGGGATACGTTACTAGGTTTGGAAATCCTGATTGGGCACGGACTCATTTGGCTGCTACAAATCCTGATTGGGCACGGACTCTATGCTGTTTTGGCTGTATTAAGTGGAGGTGCTACATGTATGGGTAGAATTGTCATGGATGAAATGGCATACAGGTTGGGTTTAAACTTTAAACACACTATTCTTCTACTTAAGCTGTTTGTTCTTGTTGGAAGGGGTTTAGGAGGACAAAAATGTGTATCTTGACTTAAATGTTTGTGGGGGTTGGAGATCTACTCGCTTGAACCTCTGTGTTAGAGTAAAACGAAGATAGAAAAATGTGTATTGAATTGATTGAATAAACTATACAACGGGTCATCTATTTATACAAGGAGAAGAGGCCTAATTATGAAAACAAAATAATCCTAATTAACAAATTACAATCAAATTGTTATCACGAAAATCATGATCATATCGTAATCAAATCATGGTTTGATTACGATATTATCACGATATTCTAACAGCCCCCCTCAAACTCAAGGAGGTAGAGCAGAGACCAACTTGAGTTTGGAAACTGAGTCACGAAAACGTCCAGGAGGATGTGCTTTGGTGAAAATGTCAGCGGCTTGATCGGTGGAGGATACAGAGAGCAAGTGAACTGTACCACTGACAACATGCTGACGCACGAAGTGACAATCAATCTCAATGTGTTTAGTGCAATCATGGAAGACATCATTATGAGCAATCTGAATAGCACTACGATTATCACAACGTAGGACTGTGGCCAACGAATGAGTGACACCTATATCAGTAAGCAACCAATGGAGCCAAAGAAGCTCTTGCGTAGTGTCAGCAAGAGCTCGATATTCAGCCTTAGTGCTAGAACGAGTTGTAACTGTCTGCTTTTTGCTGCGCCAAGAGATAAGAGAATCGCCAAGAAAGAAACAGAAACCTGTAGTAGAACGACGATCAGTAGGATCACCAGCCCAATCAGCATCCGAATAAGCATGCAACTCAAGAGAAGAGTTGGAAGAGTAATGAAGTCCATGAAACATGGTGCCCTTGATATAACGCAGAATCCGTAGTACAGCATCATAATGAGTGGATCGAGGGGCAGATAAAAACTGACTGACGAGATGAACAGCATACGCTATATTCGATCGAGTAACAGTGAGATAGATAAGACTGCCAACTAGCTGGCGATAAAGTGTGGAATCAGAAAGTAATGTGCCATCCAAGGGAGTCAAGCGAGCATTGGGCTCAAGTGGAGTTGATGTCGTCTTGCTATCAGTTAGACCAGCACGTGCTAGAAGATCAGTGCGTACTTAACTTGAGAGAGATAATGTCCGCTAGAATCAGAAGAGATCTCAAGTCCCAAGAAGTAACTAAGAGAACCCAAATCTTTCATCTCAAAACTTTTGTTGGAAAAAGTTTAAGATCAGAAATACCAGCCATATCATCACCAGTAATAATCATATCATCCACATAGAGAAGAAGCAGAGTGATGCCTTGGGAATAATGACGTATAAAGAGCGCTGAATCATAAGGACTAGAGGAAAATCCGTATGCTTGAATGGTAGAACTGAATTTGGCAAACCAAGCGCGAGGTGCTTGTTTGAGACCATAGAGAGCACGTCGAAGTCTACAAACCATGTGTGGAGGATGATCGTACCCTTGGGGAGGTTGCATATAAACTTCCTCAATAAGATCACCATTGAGGAAAGCATTTTTGACATCCATCTGATATAACCCCCATTTGCAAACAGTAGCAATAGCAAGTAAACTCCGAACAGAGGTAAGACGAGCAACAGGAGCAAATGTCTCTTCATAGTCAATGCCATATTCTTGCGTAAAGCCCTTAGCAACCAGATGGGCTTTATAGCGCTCAATAGAACCATCGGAGCGGGTCTTAATTTTGTAGACCCACTTAGAACCAATAGCTGTCTTTCCATGCGGAAGATCAACCAAATCCCAAGTATGAGTGTTAGTCAAAGCTTGCAATTCTGCTGCCATAGCTTGCTGCCAAACTGATTAATACTGGCCTCACGATAAGAGCGAGGTTCATGACACGAAAGAACAGTAGAGGAGCAAACAAAATCACGAAGGTAAGCAAGAGTTTGTCTTACCCGATCAAAATGACGAAGAGGTACGGTAGTATCGTGATCATCGTGGGTGAATATGGAGGTAGATGGGAGGGATGCTAGAAGGGATGAGTTAGGGGGTGAAGGAGGCTCACTTTGAGAAGGGCTAGGAGGTGTAGGAGTAGGATCATCAGACAAAATCGGCGCCTCGAGATAGACCTTAAAAAGGAGCTCAGAAGAACCTGTATCAACATCATCAAGAAATATATCTACAGAAGGGTCAGTGAAGAAAAAAGAAGTAGACACAACTGGTAAGTGAAACTTAGACATGGAAGAGAACATTTTGTATTCCCAAAATATAACATGCCGACAAATATGAAGACGTTGGGAAGAGGGATCTCAACATTTATAGCCTTTGTGCTCAATCGAATACCCTAAGAAACAACAAAGACGAGATCGTGGTTCCAGCTTTGTACACTCATGGGGTTGTAATAGAACGAAACAAGCACATCCAAAAACCTTGAGGAGACTATAGGTAGGCAATACACCATATAATCGTTCATAGGGTGATTGATTCCCAATGGTAGCAGAGGGAACACGATTAATGGTATAAACAGCTGTGAGAGCAGCTTCCCCCCAAAGTCGCTCAGGGCATGAAGCATCTATAAGAAGAGCAAGAATAGTATCAAGGATGTGTCTATGTTTATGCTCAACACGACCATTTTGTTGAGATGTGCCAGCACAGGACCTATGAGTTAAGGTGCCATTTTGACGAAGAAAGTTCAAAAACATTGTTTCTTTATATTCCATGGCATTATCAGCACGAAAAACTTTGATTGGTCGAGAAAATTGAGTTTGAACCATTTTTGAAAAATCATAATAAATCTGTTATAATTTAGATCTATTTTCCATGAGCTATAACCATGTAAAATTAGAATAGTCATCTACGAAAATAACAAAATATTTGGATCCGCCCATGGTGGTGTTTGGGGAAGATCCCCAAATATCAGAGTGAACTAAATCAAAAGGAGCAACCGTTCAACAAGTCATCATCACTATTAGTTGCATTCTGCTACACTCCCAAGTTTGATTTACATCACCAATTTGGTGATGTAGGTCACATTGTAAAGTATGCGTGCCATGGGGACTATGTTAAAGACAACGTTCCGACTTTGAAGCATTTCAAGGCGACAGATTGGAGGATCAAGAATATAATGTTGCGCCCTTGGCTGCTCTCTCAAGTGCCTATAGGCTGCTTGAAAGGTGAACCTTATGAAGTAGTCTTATTTGGGATCGATCTTTTTGGTTCTTATTTTGACTTGAATAAGACCATTTTTCATTGTGTGTTTACTTCTCCGTCAATTGCCTTTATAGGTCCAAATTCAAGAATAATCATGGTGAATGGGTTAGTACTGTCAAACCTGATTTGGGTCTTGGTATATTGGAAAGAGTGTGGGAAGCCGTGACGTCAACAGATGAAAATCTCGATGTCTGCCACTTAGTGAAGACTGAACTACGTGCTTCTCTCACTGCTCTCTTAGGGGTATTCTCTATCTCATTCTCTCCCTCTTACCTCAAAAGCCAAGTAACTTCGATAAAGTACTGATAGTTTCATCCTTGTATATCCTTTGAGTCATCTAAAATTGCTAAGCTTCAATTATGCATATCTACGAAGCACAGGTACTTCTAAAACCTCATTGTACTCGTACCCATAATGCATCGGGTACCTGTAATTTGCATGGTACTTCTGAATCTGTACCAGATATAAGAGAAACATATCGAAACTTTTCTCTTTGACTTTTGCCTTTGATGCAGGCCACCAGTTTTTGACGAAGAACCGGTAGAGAAAATTTCAAAAAAAGAAAATCTGAAAATATTGCAAAAAGAAGAAATTACAATGTTGGCGTTGGTGGAAACTGAATTATTGATCCATTTTGGGAGTTTATTGAAGACACTACATGCAAACGTCCTTGTGTTTTGATCCGGAATGAAGATAGATTTGTTTTATTGATGAAAATTATTTTTCCACACCCTCCAGACTCTTGTTTACAGTATGGGTTGGAAAAAATAAATTTGAAGTACAAGATTGATGCAGACAAGTTTCGGTGAATTCAACTTTATAAACTTGAGGACGAGTTTATTCAAGCCGGGGAGGATGATGCAGGCCAATATTCTAATTAATCTACAAGTTTAGGAATTTTATTTTATTAATTCAAAATTAGTATTTTAGTAGGAATACTTATTTTTGTCAAGATTTTCTAGACATATTTAGTTTCCTAGTTTGTTTTAGTTAAACTTAGATTCTAGAATGGTATTTTGGATGCACACCACAAACTGTGGGTGAGCTTTCAATATATAGATGAAGTAGTTACAAGGGTGATTCAAACCCAAACAATGATAAACCCAAGACTAAGATACAACATAATTTAAGATATACATGATAGGATAATGTTCATCTAATAGTTTTGATCTAGTATTCCTATTTTGTAGGTTGCTTGGTCAAGAAAAATTAGGGTTAATTTTATTTCCATATGTTTTATTTTCTATTTTATATTTTAGTAGGGTTAGGTATCATTGTAAATAAGGATGTAAGCCTTAGGGCTAATTAGTTTGTTTTATGATTGAATTAATGAAAATTTGAGAATTTTTCTCATTATCGTGTGTTCGTAGAGGGAGTATCTCTATTTCATACTTATTCGTGATTCACTACTACAATAATCGTAAAAGATGACAGTTTAAAAATGTCATTAAACATGAAAGATGACAGTTTTGAAACTGTCATCTATGGAGCTGTCATTAAAAGTCTGAAGCTTAAAATGACAGTTTGGAACTGTCATCAATATCTATAAAGAAGACGCTTTTTAAACGTAATTGAAAGTAGAAGATGACAGTTGTGAAACGTCATTCACTACAACAAAATCAGGTTCTGCCGATGCAAAAAAATTGTCGGCAAAGGCATATTTGCGTCGGCAAAGAGTTTCGCCGACGTAAGACCTTGCGTCGGCACGTCGTCGGCGTTGCTATGTCGGCAATAGTTTCTGCCGACGCAAACTGCCTGTGTCGGCAAAAAGCAATGGATTTGGCAACACAAGTTAGCATCGGCGAAAGTGCATTTAATCTGGAATAATATAGCACCTTTGGCGACAGACTTTGCGTCGGCAAAAACTTTTAAATAAAGAGGATATATTTTTTATTAAATCTATTTTTCCCTATAACCTGATATCATGCATTTATCCATTCATACTCATTCAGAAGTTCATTAAAATCCATAGATAGGTCATTCTAATACCTTAAATATATCGCAATCCAAAAACCAATTATCCAAGCATTCAGAATATTACAATATTACAGCCAAATGATTATTCCCAACTTATCCAAACATCCAAAATACAACCAAAAGATTACTGATTATCCCCAACTTATCCAAACATCCAAAATACAACCAAATGATTTTCCCAACCTTATCCAAACATCCAAAATACAACCAAAAGATTACTTCACCTGCCATGTATCCAAAAACTAGTACTCCACCTGCCATGTCTCCACAAATTTACTCTACCAGCCATGTATCCAAAAACTAATCTAGATGTCTATGCATCCAAAAAAATTCAACAGTAATCACCAACCATAGTTGCATCAAATGTAATATCCAAAAAACCCATTCAAAACATCTAAAGTCACCACGTTCGACCTCCATTTAAGTCGAAATTCCATCCTCTTGTCCAATCGAAGTGTCTTCTCCATTTTCATTACTTGAAATCAACCCCGGAATGGTGGCTAGATCAACTCCATTCTTCATAGCCATGAAGAGCATCATGGTTTCAAATTTTTTAGCATAATCAGCTATGAGTTTTGCTTGATCAGCCACGACTTCTTTAAGAGCAACTACCTCTGAATTTGGGACTGCTTGAGACTGTGTAGCATATGTGCTCGTGCGAATTCCATATCCCTTCAAGTAGCCCGATCGCTTCCCAAGCACAACAATGGAAATTTGTACCTCAGATCGAGGATTAGTGACATTGGGTTGCGACTGCTCGGCTATCTTTTCAACAATCTCATCCTACATCAATTGGAATTAGTTAGCATATGACATGTATATGTACAAATTGACACTTGGCATTCTATCTATCAATATTTTGCTGATCGACAAAGAGAATGTATATTATAAATGGAGAAAAGGATACAAGGAAAGAGGATTTGATACAGCATAACAAGGTACAATTGGCTCAGCATTTCATACTGTCATTTACTGAAAAAGGAAAGGAGATAATATAATTAAAGAAAGCTCAGCATTTCGTACTGTCCAATTGGCTCCATTACTATGGGGCATGTGACTTATAATAGCAAAAAGATATTAGTCAAGAACAACCAAAAGTCAAGCATCTTTTGCCGAATTCTGTATAGGCATAAGCATTTCATACTATCCAACAATCAAATCATTTATTGAAAAAAAATTCATTCATCAATGCAATTCATCCATCATTTCTCATGCTATACAACAGGCAAATGTATAGGCATAAGCACAACTGGAAAGTAGTAGCAGCCAACAAAATTCTTCAAAACTCCACTAGCAATAGAAGAGTCTAAAAGTAGGAGCAGCAGAAAAAAGAAAAACCATCACTGATCATAGACTTTAGTTACACAACAATCAGAGCAACTGGCAGAATTTATGGAGTAATCCATTAAAATAATAGTTAGCTTGCCAAACCAGGATTTCAATCTTATAAGAACTCACATTCCTCCAAATCATACGGCATTCATGGAGGGCAAAAAATGCCACACTAAAGGGAAATCAAGATGGAGCAGGCCGAACTGTAGGAAAAACAGCATCGAGCAACACTTTATAGACTTCAAAACATAGGAAAAACAGCAAAAACAAATAGGAAATGCAGCAACAAAAGTATATAGCAAGGGAACACAATAAACAGAGCAAATGTAGTAGAATTTAGTGATTTCATACATACATGATGTTCCTTAGCCTTGTCGTTTATCCATACTTCCTCTCCCAGTCGATGACGTATGTGTGTGTCCTTGAACCTCTCCGGAAGAGATTGCTTTCTTTCTTTTTTTTTCTTTCATCTATAATTTAATTTGCATTTCTTCTTAACATAAGAATAAGCAAGTTTATAATTTTTAAAAAAGAAAACTACAGGAAAATATTTATGAAGCCATCAGAGTCATGCAGAATGTAATTAGTTCAAGGCATCCTTGAAGGTTGAAACTCTTCTATGGCATTACAGCCCTTCTTCCCTACAGGAAAATATTTATTAGTTGTACATATACTCTTCTTTTTTAAGCACTTTAATTCCATGTGTAATATGCATCACTTGGACTCAACTGCACTAGTGCCATATAATTTCTAAATGCTATCAAGATCGTTGAAGAGTTCCAAACAAAAGCATCATGTAACCAATGGAGCTAAATTCAGAAAGCTGGTCATGCATTTCTTCTTAAGTTATTGTAAGAAAAAGGCAGCATTACAAAAATTTGATGTGGTTACCTTAATATATTTCCTCCAATTTCCAGCAGCCAAAAGATTCTTCAAAACAATTGAATAAGTGAAGACTGAGATTTATCCACCCCTTGCCACTATTTTTAATAAAATCTGCATACGACATAGAAGGAAGAAATTTGTCACAATTTTCAGATTTCAGCTCAAATTCTAGGAAGTACGAATCTATATAGGATGCCTGTTGTATACCATAAAACTGGCTCAACAGACTGGAAAAAATTGCCACGATTGGGCTGAATTTCTATCAAGGATATATGGTTACAGGAAATGAAAAGAAAATGGAAATGTTCAAGGATAGCCGTGAGCCGTTAAATCCTAATAACTTTCCTATATCATTTCCTTACCCTATCCTTGATCCAAATACAACCTTTATTGTTTTGGTAACTGAACCATTTATTAGAAAGGCATAAGCTTGTACAAGAAGAAGCTAAACAACTAGAATACACAATGAGGGCTATGCCAATTTTGGCAGAGGAAAGATGAAAGAGCGGAAACTTTATAATTCCTACTTTGAGAAGCCCTTATCCTCATGTACTAGATCTGACCAATGAAAATGGAAGGAGAACTTTTTTTTTTTTTTTGGTACGTCGGAAATTCAGAAGGGGAACTAATGAATGCCAATAATTCTAACACCACACCCACACTCACAATAAGGGTGGGTCCCACACACACTGGGTGTGTAGTGTGTGCGGGTTCCACCCTTATTGTGAGTGTGGGTGTGTGATTGGGTGTGATGGTAGAATGATTGTATGAATGCCTCTGAATATTCTGCTATTCTTTTCTTGTTATATAAGATTGACTGAACTCACTGAAGCAGCTACAACAAGAGATTAAAAGGAAAACTAAGTTGTATCAGAATAGCAACCGTATTACTCCACATGACAATGTTGACTCCAATTTTCAAGCCTAACAAAAAAATTCACTTACCATCATCATGGTCTCAATCTTCCCAGATTTCCCAATAAAAAGCAGAAGCTGATTAAGAACTCCTACTGAAATAACAGGGAATGAAGGTTCCATCATTTAATCAGTTTAGTTGTCGGGCTCCAATCTCGCAGTCTGCAGTCAAAATTAAAAAGTATTAGTCTTAGGAAAGTAATATATTAATATCCTCAAGGAGATGTATGATGCAATGAGCTCAGCTAATCCATTACAATAGAGATCCAAACAAAAAAACATAAATAATCACGAAAAAAAGACCACCATCCCTGTAAACAGTGATATCCCGTTGGTCCTTACCATAGCACAACTGCACAGTGTCATTTGGCTAGATCTCTTAGGCTCCCATCACAAGTTAGAGCTCCATACCACAATTGTTACTCACATTTTCCAAGCCTTCCCTGTAAGGAGCAGAGGATTTATGAATGGAAGTACAAAGTTTTGAGTGAGTTATTTAAACAAACACTTAGAGGGCAACTCATACGTCTCTCAACTAAATGCAAGCTAAAATCAGTTTTATGAGTTTCAGCACTTATAAAATCAGTTTCACAAATAAAAATTGACATGATATATAATTTCTCACCCATGCTGTCCTCGACATTAGGCAAGCTAAAATGCTAGTTGGTCTCATCGGTAGGTGAGGTGTAATCTGCATATATTAGTATTCCCAAGCTTAGAGTTAAAAACCCTTTTGACCCATTCATATTCTGGATATGAGTACCAATTAATACCACACTACCATACATCCTAACATTAGCATTTCAAAAAACTGCAGCAGCCAACCCAGCCCACATATGCCCCATCTTTACTTGTTCCCTAATAGCAGTAAAATGACCAACATGGAACCCCAAAAATACGTACGGCCCCCGGCCCATACACAAGCAGTAACAACATTTCATCACATTTATATTGTAAAATAAACACACTACACTACAAGGATTCTTAGGAGACTTCCAATACTCATAATCAGAACAATGCAAAGAACATGAATTGTTCAAAAGACTCAATGCAATTTCATAGGCCCAAAATAGCAAAATCAGTACCAAAATCACACCATTATGGCCAAGTTTTCAAAATCTTCAACAGTCTAAAATAGTTAGCATGTTCTAGACAGAAACAACATACCATAAACCTTAAATCAGACAAAAACAGAAACTTAGGGTTTTAAAATTAGGCTGATTCAAAAAAAAAAAAAATACAACATTCGAAAAATAATCTAAATTAAAGAAACCTAGGGTTTGAAAAAGATAAGGAATAATATTAGTCGATACAAGGGGGTCTTCTTTTTTTGGTAAACTGTGAAGATTTATAAAGCTCAAACAAGGATTACGATGGGCCTTAGCCAAAACAAGGAGAAAACACAACCTATCAGTACAAAGCTATACACAAAGGGGTCTTCTCTGCGCAGAGAGAATCAGGAGAGAGAGGGAGAGAGAGAGAGAGTACTGAAGTTCCTGTCAAAGGTCCGAATCTAATTCAACGCACTAGACCCATGCGTGGCGGCAAAAGGCCAACGAATCCAACCCGTCGTGTCAGCTCCTAGTCAAGCGGCGCACCGACGACCATACGCTGCCATGCAAAGCCTCAACATTTTGCCCCAATTCTTCGTCGAAAAAGTAAATTGAAAATTGAAAAATAGATTATCTTCGTAGAGAGAATCAAGAAGGAGAATCGATAAATAGAGGATCTTCGTAGAGAGAATCAGTAAGGAAGGAGAGAGAGAGAGACCTGATAACGAGAGCCAGAGACCGAGTGGTTGCATCGTCTGTAACGTCAGAGTGAATTATGAAAGAGAAAGGATAAGAAGCGTTCCCCTCTATCTTTCTTTTTTATCCGAAATAAAATAAAAAAATTATTATCATCCATTGCTACTACAGTACTACGTCGTTTTGGAGCCAAAAAGGAAAAAATGTAGCGTGAAACATGGCGCCAAACAAATTTAGGATTTCAATTATTTTGGAGAATTAGCGCCAAAATAATTAAGTACCCTCGTATCGCGCAGTACGGACAAATTCTAAACTTAATCAGCCAATTACATTTTAATAATGGTTGATCTGAACCATTAGAATTTCGCGTCTTATTGATTCCATCATTATCACCAAAATGAAAGATCATCGAATAACAGCGACTGTCTGATCGGACAACATTTGTTGCATCCCAAGGCATTAGACTACTAGATTAATTGCAATACGACCCCCACATGAGTCTTTTTTTTCGATCGAACCGTCCATCTTTTACATATTATGGAGTATATCATTCGTACAAACAACGAAATTAATCGGGTATCGCTACACACTTTGATCGGATAGAAAAACTCATTATGTTAATCAACTTGTGTCTCGATAAAGAAGCTTTTTAAACCCGATTGAGACAAATTTTTACGAGAATGATATAAACAACAAGAAAAACAAAATCAACGGTCTGGATCGTCGTAATTATGTCGCGATCGAATGACTACCGTACGTTCAAGTACAGTACAAGACTTAGTATGTTAACAATTACATTGAATGTATAGAATTTAAAGGCCATTACCAACTCAATTTTTACGGCGGTCGATCTGAACCGTTAGCATTTCACGTCTCACTGATTTCATCGTTGTCACCAAAATTCAAGATCATCGGATATCAGCAACCGCCTGATCGGACAACATTTCATGCATCCCGAGGCATTAAAGTATTAGATTGCAAGACTTGACCCATACCAGAGTCATTATTTTGCGATCTGAACTGTCTATGTTTTACATATTATGGAGTTCATCAATCTTACCAAGAATGAAGTTGATCGGGTATCGCTACACATTTGATCGGACGATAAATATCATCCAAAAAACAAATTGCGTACCAATGCAAGGAGCTTTCTAAATCCGATTGAGTCTAATTTTTACGATAATGATTTAATCAATAAGCACGACAAAATCAACGGTCTCGATTGTTAAAATAGTTTTGTCTTATTGAGATCCGCTAAATAATCGTATTGAAGATTATTAAAAAATGTATGACATATAATAAAATTAGATATTGTGAAGACTTTTGAGCGCGGGAAACGTCCCGCCAAAAAATTTGCCTTTCGGCGACGTAAGTTGCGTCGCCGAATGTGAAGACTTTTGCCGACATCAAAATGTGTTGCCGAATTTGCCCTTCAGCAACGCAACTTGCGTCGCCAAATGTAAAGACTTTTGCCGACATCAAAGTTTGTCGCCGATACATACCCAACGGCGACGCACTTTTTGTTGTGTCGCCAATCCTTGTCGCTGAATGTGAAAACTATTGGCAACATCAAAGTGTGTCGCCAATATATATCCAATGGCGACGCATTTGTTGTTATGTCGCCAATCCTTGTCGCCAAAAGGCAGATTTGTTGTAGTGATTAAAGTGCTTTAAAACTGTCATCTTTTCGAAAGATGACTTTTTTAAAGCGTAATAAAAAAGTTAAAGATGACAGTTTTAAACTGTCATCTTTTATGTCTTTTATCCTTAAAAAAAATCACAATTCTAGTTCTAACTCAGAATCATTAAAAAAAAAAAATGCATCCATTAATGAATAAAGATGTATACATTGATAAATAAAAATTAAAATATGCTCTAGTACTAGGGCTGTAATAGAGCCGAACCGAGTCGAGTTTTGAGATGCTCAAACTCGGCTCGCTACATTTTTACTAGGCTCGAGCTCGAAACGAGCTGTGGAGGGGAGCTCGAGCTCGGCTCAAAATTAATTTCCTAAGCTCGAGCTCGGCTCGTGTAAGCTCGACACACCAGCATAAGGGAAGTAGGCTGAGGGTTATTGTAGTGCTGCATGTGCTTATATAAGTTTCTCTCTGTGGTAGTTTTGCAAAACTTCCGATGTGGGACTACTGCAAAAGGCTTTGGTGGGAGTTACTTGTCCCACATCAAAAACTTATGTATTCGCTAAAATAAATTTTCGTTCTTTCCATTACCCCCCACCCAAAAAAAAAAAAAAAATGTTCTTTTAATGTCACATTTAATAAAAAAAATGACATTTAAAAGAAATAATAGTTATGTCAGTTTTTAAGAAAGTGACATCATAAATATATTAGATCACACTTCAGGAGAAACTGACATTAAAAAGAAATAATAGTTATGTCAGTTTTTTAGAAAGTGACATCATAAATATATTAGATCACACTTTAGGAGAAACTGACATTAAAAAGAAATAATAGTTATGTCAGTTTTTTAGAAAGTGACATCATAAATATATTATATCACACTTTAGGAAAAACTGACATTAAAAAGAAATAATATTTATGTCAGTTTTTTAGAAAATGACATCATAAATATATTACATCACAGTTTTTTGGATGACTGACATTATTTACTTATTGTAATATTTTTAATTACAGTTTTTTCAAAAAGCGACATCTTTTCACTTTTCCAAGCGTCATCTTTTACGATTATTGTAGTAGTGGTCTTTGTTGCGCATTCTTCTATTTTGACATGCTTCCCTGCATCAGCGTTACCTTAGAAGTGCTCTATATATCAAGCCATACCCAATACAGAGATGAAGTTGAGTCGATAACGACCTACTTTTTCTATGCTTATCATGATTGTAGGATAAAGTTTTTGGTTGGTTCTTTCGTATAATGACATTAATTAAAATTTGATTTGTACCTTATGTTTGACATTAAACTATTATTTGATGTTGCATTTTCCCAAGTCATTTAGCTATTTCCTTTGTTTCAAGCACATTTATTAGGGGTAAATTATTGCTCTAAATTATAAAAACAAATTTGTTATACTTGTTCCCAATAGTACCCATACCCTATTTTTTTTTTAGGTTTAGCTATATCGTACCAGTACCCGTACACGTGCTTCTTAGATGCATATGGGTGGGTCTAGATATCGACAAATGTTTTGTCTACTATGCCAAAATTAATATTCTAGTACATACAACGAAAAATTAGCCGAGACCTACGGTGCATGTGGTCATAAATCCACATAAATAAATTCCCAATTCTCCTTTGGAGCTTCAACTCTTCTTGGGATAAATGACAAGAAGCTTGAATTAAGCAAGATGACCACTTATTTCCCGTTCTCACCCGTAGTATTCATTCTTGTTAATTATGTAGGACCACGGTATCCTAGCAATCTCAACAGTTCCAGGGCTTCCACCAAAATTGCTATCAAAGCCATCTACATTGGAAACATTTCGTTTCAGAACTTTTAGCTTGTTATCTATTGCTGGAATGTCTAGCTTCTGCAAGGTTCTCTCTCTCTCTCTCTCTCTCCCCATTATATAAGTTATATAGAGAAATGCTAAGTGCAAAGAAAATGGGCAAAGAAAAGACCCTTAAAGTGTACATGAACGGCTCGATCAGATTCACTAGCACAGCCCAAGTTATATAAGGACCTCCCATTTTTGGGTCATATTTCGATGATTGATGAGCATAAAATGTAGTACTTAAAGACACTCATACTTGCATTGTTAGTCTTGACTTTATAATTATTTATGTCGTATTATCATCTATTTATGTTTTGTAGGTATTTTGGGCTTTATCACGCAAAAACGTTTCTTCCGAGACTTATGAGATAGAGTCTAATTCAAGTGGGCTCAACCAATCTAAATTAGAAGATTCAAAATAGCAAAACCCAAAATCGAGCTCACGAAATTTTCCTACGATGGAATTGAAATAAGAAGATTGGAATCTTTGTAAGGGGTGTCCAAGTTAGAAACCACAGTGTAGAGAGAGAAAGTGACGCCGCTAGAGAGAGAAAGTTTTTTCCGAAACCAGATCTGGGGGAGGGGGGCCTCCGCCTCTCTCACCCTCCTCCCCCCCGCTCCCCACCCCTGCCTTCCTCGCTGATCTCCTCTCTCTCTTCGCCGTGTTCTCCATGACCAGCAGGTTTCGGGCGGCGGTTCGTTAGGACGGCGGGGGTTCCTCAGGCCGGCTCCGCCGGCGGATGGTGGCTCCTTTGGTCCGTTCCTCTTCCATCGTCTTCAGATCTGTTCGTTCCTGGTCCGGCGACGAGCTTAATAAGGTGAGCAGTTGGTGTTAGTGGGTTTTCCCGTTTCGTTTTTTTTCTTCTGCTTTTCCGTTTTTCTTTCCACCGGCGGGTTTCCCCCGTCCGGTTCTGTACCGGTCTGGTTGTTCCAGATCCGGTGGGTGATGGTGGTGGGCTAATAACCGGCGCCTATTGAGGAATGGTCCGGTGTTGGTGGTCTTCGTGTGGCTGGTTGTTTGTTTGTTTGGGGCTGGTGGGTTTCGGTGGTGATGTTGGGGTTGGTGGTGGTCCGGTGGTGTTTGATTGGGCAGCGCAGAATTTCGACTGGAAGATGACTGTTCCGGCCAGTGACCCTTGCGGTTTTGTCCATATGATCTGTTAGCTTTTAGTTGTTTTTTTGTTGTTTGCCTTCAGATTTCAGCGATGCTTAATTATTTTGGGTTTGAACTGTGGATCTCTTTGATCCTTTGTTATCTAGACCGAGATTGGTTCTTATGTGCCGGCGTTTATCGCGGGGCTTGCTTCGGGAGTAGGTGTCTAAGATCGACGTTTAGATTGTTTGGTTCTTTCCTGTATCTGTTCTGGAATCTGTTTGCCCAATGGGCTTGTGATGAATGAATGACTCTTTTCAAAAAAAAGAAGATTGGATTGCAAGGATTTTGTTCTCTGCACGTGGCTTGCACATCTAATACTAGAACTCTTAAGGCAAGTATTGTTTAAGGAAAAGAAATACTACACAATCGGTGATTACCGAATTGGTGTGAAGTTGACGGAAAAAGGAATTATATTCCAAAGGGATCTGGGGCCTTATAAATAGGAAGCATCAGAGGGTTTGAAGGCTATGACTTTTTCCACGCAGCAACTCACCAGGAAGCCAAGCCTAGCTACCACGAGCGACGGCAGAGAAGAAAAAGCTTGGAGAAATTTTTATTCGTTTCGTTGTAAGCTTTATTCAATGGAGTTTTATTTCAACGTGTTTATGTGTTTTGATTTCATGAGTGGCTAAACTTTTCAACTAGAGTTGAGGATGAAGCCCCATTAATGATTATTATTTATATATTCATGAGATTTGATTTTACCTGAATATGTGGTTTGATTTTGATTAAATTGTTCTTACTCCAAATCAATTGTTAGGGATAGATTCTGGATATGAGTTCAATCATGTTTTTCTCATGGTTTGGAATTGTCTTTAGCATTGACTGCTGATTTTTCATCGTTAACTATAAAATTGGATATTTATTGTGATTTGCTAAAAGCGGATACAATTAATGATTTGGTTTTATACTTGCGAGCGGAGAGAAACATACATTAGACTCTTTAATGAATTTTCACGATGATATTTTCCATGGTAACAGAATTAGCTTTCAGATTATCATGAAGAAATTAGGGTGAAGTCAATGATCATGAATATATAATGGTACGAGTTAATGGGTGCAGATTCTGAAACCCTAGTATTTTCACCTTTGATTAAAAAGAAGCTTTAATTTTCTCGTCTTTGATAGTTTAGTTCATTATTTTTACTGTTCACTTTTAGTTCAAAAATCAATCACAACTTTTTGTCAACTAGGTTAGGGTTAATCGATTTAAGTTTATTTAGTTTTCCTACAAAAAATCACAAGTCCCTGTGGGTTCGACCTCGCTCTTGCATTACTATACTTCGGTACGATTCGTGCGCTTGCGAGTACATAACCGTTCAAATTGTTCAAAACATGCATGTTTTTAAGAGTACTTATTAGAAATTAGCTCAAAATATGACCGGAAAGTGCTTTATATATCCAAACAATTTTTCAAGTAACCGTTCTTGTCTGCATTTATAAAAAAACTGTTTAGATTAAGCATTTTCCGGTCATATATACATACATACATACATATACACACACGTACAAAAATGTGCGTCTGTGTGACACATGAACTTGTTATTTAGCTTCTTGATTACCAAAATAGTATTTCTGACATGTATACAAAAGAGTCCATGTGGCATATTAACTCAATATTTAGCTTCTTGATTACCAAAATAGTAGTATTTTTGACAGACACAAAAGTGCATGTGTGTGACATATGAACTTAATATATACCGTTTTGGTATTTTTGAAGTTGTTCAATTTCATAGGTGAGCATACCACTTGGAACGTATGACAATCTTACCGTATCAGTTTCCTTGTTAGCGAAACATGGATCAGATGGGTTCTTGTTGAATCATGTTGAGACGCTTTATGAAACTCTTAAGAAACAAATTGACATCGCTCAGGAACTGAGTTACTGATGTTCTTAACTTGTTAATGTAAACTTCTATTTCTTATTCGAATAAATAAGAGCATTGTTGCATTGTTACATTTCACGACCGTACATTTATATGACCTAGTATTGACTCTTGACAGCTAAAGATCTTGTATTTTTTGCAATAATTGAACAGGGATCGTAATTGAACAGGGTAGCTCAGAGGTCAAATTTGTGGCCTTTCCAGGTTTAAAAGCCTTACATAATGCACAATTCTATTTGACATTAAATGGAGTGAGGTTTTGGACTCAGGTACTCTTTAAAAGAAAGAAAGGCATTGGCTCAGCTCGTTGCTTCGTATTACGATAAATTAGGTCAGAAGATATATAATTTTCTCTTGTGCAATATCATGTCAAGACATGACATGAGCACGAAAGAGACGTAGAAATTCATTTCTCTTCATGGGAGCTAAAACAACCTGCTTTCGGCCTTTACAACTGTGGGGTGGTGTTCACTCTTTTAGATTGCGCCTCTTACTCTCAGATCTGGATGGCTTGCTTTGTGGTTTGGTCTTCTAGCCCACTTCTCATTATTAAATACTATGTTTTGGGAAGAAGATTTCAAATTTTATCTATAAATTGAAAGAACTCGGTATTATCTACTAAAGTATAGAAAAAAGTTTCCATTTATTTTTCGACAAAATACTTTATATAGAAACGCTTTCTGCGAAGCAGAAACACTTAAATAGTACTCCATCCCTCCAATATTGCTTGTTGGATAACTCTTCTTCTTCCTTTTTTTTTTTTTGTTATTAAGGTATATTTGGGTCAACTTTCGCCCACCAGATGATTCAAGAACTTAGTTTTTTAATGAAACACGCAATTAAATGCAACAAAATTAATCTCATAATAAGCAAAAAGGTAGACAATATATGTTACACTTTCTTACAAAAGTCAGACAATAAATAAGTATATTTTTTTTCTTTCATGGAAGGAGAGAAATTAATTCATACCGTGGTGTTTGGGGTGGACTGGAACTTACAATTGAACTTCTACATCATGCATTAATATTCACTGAAACTAATGGCCACAAAAGTCAGACAAAGATAGAAGTACATTTTTTTTCCACATGGAAGGAGAGAAATGCTTGCTGTGCCTATCAAGAAAAAGAAATGCATGCCGTGGTGTTTGGGCTGGACTTTTAGTTTTCCAATTTAACTTCTAACTTTTTCCTAACTTTTTGGCACGGTATTTTTTGTTATTATGTCTTACTATTATTTACTAGATTTGGGTCAATCTCTACATCAAATGATCATTCACCTCGAAGAGAAGAATTAAAAAAGTCACCTCGAAGAGAAGAATTAAATAAGTACAAAAGTCCATAGGTTGACAGCCTTTCTCGATTATAACTTTTTTCGATTATAAGAAAACAACCAAAAAGTTTAAAATGTCAGGAAAAAATTAGGCCATATACTTCCTCTATTCGATATATACACTTAACCTCATACCCAATATTTCTTCTACTTGGTTTTTTTGATGATTTCTATGCATTGGAAAATTCTTCAATACACTCATTGTATGGGATGTATGGTATCTTGGTGCAAATTCTATATATTTGATGGAAGTGGATAAAAATAGAGGAAATAAATGGTCGCTTCAAGGCACGTCAGAGCATCCCTTAAAACGATATTCGCTCCAACCTATTCAACTGAATTTGGTGTGCATGCATCGAGTTAACAACGAATTTGCCTCCAGAATACAATGAAGCCCAGCCCCGATTGACTATTTGTCCGACTATATTATGCACCCATAATGAAGAACCAGAACACCTTCGGACTTTTCAAGCTGGAAAAGTTAGAGCATCCGCAATGTAATAATCAAAAGTGAATAATCAAAACTTGCCACGTCAACTTTTGATTATTCATTTAGAGGGTTGCTAAAGTTAGCAATGTGAAGTCCCACATTGTTACTTTTGATTATTCAAATGTCCAAATTTGATTATTGGTTAGGAGGTTGCTAACTTTGATTATTACAATGTGAGCACTTTTTTAAGCACACATTGTTAACTTTAGCAATCTTTTGATTTTGATTATTACATTGTGGATGCTCTTATAGTGAGAGAGACGGATTGATTGTGTTATGTCTATTCCACTTTCGTCTTTATTCACTTGACCGTAACAGTCGCGCCATTTGGTTTGGTTCTATTTGTTCATTTGAATTGAATAGACACGGCTTTTGGTTTAAACCTATTCACCAACAACATTTAATGTTCATTAAATATTTTTGGAAATGTTCCAACGTGATATAAATATGGCTTAAAGGCTTATTTGGTCCTTACAAATAAGGCTCGGTTTCAATTTCATCCTCCTAAAATTTTTCGTTTCAATTTTACCCTCATAGTTTTAACACGATTTCAATGTTACCCTTCCCATTAAATTTGGATGGAAAATGCTTGTGTGGCAAACGGTTGGGTGATTGTGGGACATTTTTTTACACAGTCATCCTCCACCTGTAAAAGAAAAAACCCTAAAAACCAAAATCCATTCCCTATCTCTTCGTTTCCCCCCAATTTTCATTCCCCTAGCGACTAAAAACCCTAAACTTAAATCCCCCAAATCATTTCCTTCCAAACCCAGCTAACAAACACCTTCCCTAAATGTTTCTGCCGAAACCCACCCCTTAACTCGACAATCTTGGCGAAATGAAGAGAAGAAGATCAACGCGCAGGGGTCAACAACTCGAACAGGAGTGGTACGCACTAAAGCCAAGGTAAATCAATTGTATTGAGGTTTTTGGTTTGTCGGCTAAATCTATCTTAAATAATACTTGGGTAACAAATACTAGTATTATAGTATTTTTATTTTTAAACACCATCTTTTTGTATTGTATTCGTTGAAAAAAAAAAGGCCACAATAGAGATTGGTGGGAGGCAATAAAGACTTGCCTGGGGAATCAAGTCAAGCAACACAGCCAAAGGTAACATGCAAGCCATACCCCCCTTTTCTAATGCTTATCTGTATATTTATGTCTTGTCTGTACCTTTTTGTAATGGTTTATATATTGGTGCAGGGTACTAGGGCAGACAAGAGTATTATTGGTCCAAGGGGAGGTCAAAAGCAGGCACCAAAAGGGTGGTCCTAAGAAGGCTCAAAAAGGTGGTTCCAGTGGCCCACAACGGAGGTCCATTCCGGCAAGTTTGACCCAACCACCTCCAACCACTGTGACTCCATCCCAATTCCAGCCACCAACCTCAATTCCAGCCTCCAGTTCTGCTCCACCTAGCCCCAGCACAATGAGAAAGAAGCCCACCACCCAAGGCCCAAACAGAGGGTTGAAAAGATGAAGGGTTAGCAATGTCAGATTGAAGGACATTTATGACTGGACCTAAACGACAAGTTTGGGCTGTACAAACTGTTAAATATGCTGTCCCAGTCAATGATTTTTGTTTATGCAATCCTAGTAGGTATTGTAATGGCCACAAACTTTAAGTTGGCTTCTTTTGGGTAATTATTGAAGTTAATGGTATTGTAATGGCCACAAACTTGAAGTTGGCTTCTTTTGGGTAATTATTGAAGTTAATGGTATTGTAATGGCCACAAACTTGAAGTTGGCTTCTAATAGTATTTGGTAATGTAATGACTTTTGGAGCAGGCCTAGCTATGAAATGACTTCTCTTGGGTAATTATTGAAGTTGTGTCTCCAATGTTTTAGTGTCTTTTTGGTATACTGTGACGAGACTGAATCTGATGAGAATCTGGTACATTATGCTACAGCAACTTTGATTTGTGTGATGGCTTCTTTTGTTGAATCAGCTACCATTATGCTGAATTTTTTTTTACTATGTTGTTGTTTGCTGTTGGTTCTGTTTTGGATTTGGCTCATGGGGTAAGCCATGTTAAAAGACATGGATTTGGTTCTGCTATGGTAACTAGCTCTGTCAATCACTATGGAGATTTGTGGTGCAAGCTGGTTTTGGAATGTAATTCTGCTAATTTTTTCTGGTCCTTGATTGATCAATGCATGGTTCATGGGATTAGCAATGTAGTGCACTGCATTAGTTGTAACATGACACAGGTTTTGGCATTAGTTGTAACATGAAGTCGTCAGCATTGGTTTCTCGCCGCACTTGCAAACCCTATCCCTTCGACTGCTTGCACTGCTGTTTGATGAAGAGGTAGCCATCACTGAGGTCGACGATGCATCTGCTTTGTGATGGTGAGGGTTTTTGGTAAGGTTCACGATGGTTTTTGGGGATCGCATTTAGTGGGAGAAGAGATTTGAGAGAAGAGTTTTTGGGTACAGCTGATTTAGGTTTAGGTGCTCTATTAGGTGTAGGTGTAGGTGCTCTATTAATTTTTTCATTCATATTATATTTAGTACTTATACATATCGGATTGAGCTGATTTTTCTCCTATTGGATTGAGCTAATTTTTTGCAAGGCAAATTAGTGAATGGCTCGGATCATCCGTGTAGAACCCGGAGTGAACCCTGCGTGACGTTTAGTGCACCTTTGGTCGGTGCCTATAGCATTTTCCGGGTGGAGCCGGAAGACGGCTAGCAAGGTCACCTGAACTGCTGACTCAATTGTTCCGTTGGATTACTGAAAATTCTATTGGCGTTATTTCATTCTATCATTCTCCAAAGTCGAAATTTATTAAGATTCAAATTTGTTCAGATCCTAAATTACATGTACTATTTATTTTTTTTCAACAAAAATTACAGAGACACAATCCCAAAAGTTGAATTACAAATGGGCCAGAACAGAGTACAGAAAACAACCTCACTAGAGTTGGCCATAAAAGAGTTGAAACATGTGTTCTATGGTGCGAGAGACATTATTGAAGTAGTCGTTGTAGCCATCCCACTTATTGTTCCTGAAAATTTCCAGAAAAAGAAAAAACATTAAACACCATTAGAGAATCAGTACTTTCAACTCTGTCTCTCCATTGTTGGTTTGGACTGGTTCATTTGGTCACATATCTCAATTCTGCCAAAAATAAGTGAAACAAATCCATACCCTTAACGCAAAGAACTTCCAGCTTTTTAAGCATTGAGTCATCCAATAATCGGCTAGGAAAAAGACTACCACCAACCAATAATATTGTCAAATTGATTATACCATGAACACAGAAAATATGTTTGGTTTCCTATCCATGTAAAATATGTTGCTTTTTGCATTACTCAATGTTCGGATTTCCGTGGGAAAAAAAATTGTTCGGATTTGAGATGAGATATATAGTCATAATATTGATTAACGAAAACTCATTTGTTCGCCAAACATTTGAAAAGCAATGTATCTACGTTGTAGTCTAGTAAAACAATCATCAAATATAACATCAAAGCACTTACTAGAAAACTGCATCTAACTTCGATGACTTCTTCTCCAACCAATCTGGCTTACTCTTACCACCTTGCGGCGTGGTTCTCCTCCAACGACTATTCTCGTAAACCATCTAGGTCTTCCAGTCAAGAACATAACAAATCCCATGGTCACTCCTATTACCAATCCGCATCCATAACCCATTAGCACGATTTTCCAAGTAAATCCACTCGCAAAGTTGTCATCATCATCATCTTGGGATATCGGCTGTGGTGGCTGTGGTTGTGCCTCACTATCTCCACATTTCTTTGACAATGGTAATCCGCATAATCCCGAATTTCCAACGTAAGAATCATTCTGAAACGTGTCAAATTGGTTTCCTTGAGGTATGGGACCAACTAGATGGTTTTCCGAAAGGTTTAAGACTGCAAGAAATGTTAGACTCCTTAGCTCCCCTGGAATCTTCCCAGTGAGTTGGTTTGAAGAGAGGTCTAATGACTCCAACATTGTAATGTTTCGTAACAATGATGGAAGATGACCGGAAAGGCTATTATGAGATAGATTCAGCAACCGAAGTCCTTGTAGCTTTCCAATGTCATTTGGAATCTCTCCTCGGAAATTGTTGTACGACAAGTCGATTGTTGTGAAGACGGTGATGATGTACTTCAGTTCAATTACAACCCCCTTCAGAACCAACTTCACAGAATCTCGATAAATGTTATTTCCCATGTATTCCAACAACCTTTTTGATCTATCCACATTCATCACAGCTTTGAAATTGAGGAAATATCGTTCCGGTAGAAGCCTAGTGAAGTTATTTTGAGAAATGTCAAAAATGCGAAGCTTAGGGAAAGGAGCTTTAGTTCCAGAAGTGCCTATAGGACCATGAAATCTGTTTGATTTCAAGACAAGAACTTGCAACTCTAGAAGTGACTCCAGCCAGTGAGGGAAAGCACCATATAGATTGTTGTTCCCGAGATCTAGGACTTCCATGCTTTTACAATTGGCCAAAGATCGTGGCACTGGTCCTTCCAAATGATTTCCATTTAGATTGAGACTCCTCAACGTACTTCCATTTGCAAATGTTGTTGGAATAGCCCCATGGAAGCCATTCGACCGTAGATCTAAGACTGCGAGGCCATTGCTGACATTTCCCAAACAGTGCGGAATAACGTCATTTAAGTTGTTATTCGACAAAACAAGAATCTCTAGGGAACTCAAATTGCAAATGGATGAAGGGATTTCTCCGGTTAGTTTATTGTGTGGGATGAGGAAGTGGCGGATTAATGATGGTGATGGAACTCGGAGTGGTCCTTGAAGATAGTTAAAGGAAAGATCCACCGCTTGAAGATTGGGCCAGGTAGCGTTCCCCTCTGCCCACTTCGGAATCTCTCCATGAATTTTGTTGTTGGATAGATCTAGTATTCGGAGGTTCTCTGCGCTTTTTAAGAATTCCGGGAACTCGGTTATATTGCAAGAGGACAAATACACCAAAGAAAGATTGGGCCAGGTAGCGTTCCCCTCTGCCCACTTCGGAATCTCTCCATGAATTTTGTTGTTGGATAGATCTAATGATTGGAGGTTCTCTGCGCTTTTTAAGAATTCCGGGAACTCGGTTATATTGCAAGAGGACAAACTCAATTGAGAAAGATTGGGCCAGGTAGCGTTGGCATTACTACCAATGTTCACTGAGATATTATTTTTCGAAAGATCAAGAATTCGAAGGTTTGAGAATTTCTGTAGCTCCACGACACCACTCAGATTATTCAATGGAAGGTAGAGGTAACTCAAGTTAACAAGACCTGAGATTGACTGCGGAATGGGACCATGCAGTTTATTATTGCTCAAGTCAATGTACTCCAACTGTGAATCATGTCGGAATTCATGAATTTGTCCAGTCAACTGGTTATATCCAAGGTATAAGTATCGCAATGAGGGAATAATAAACAACCACGACGGTAGTGTTCCGTTGAGGGAGCAATTGGCTAAGCCCAAGATTTGTAGGTTTCGAAATCCACTTATGTTGTAATTAGGAATAGGACCCGCGGTAAGTGGATTATTCGAAATGCCAAAACCAACAAGTTGTGTTAGGTTGGCCACCCAACGTGGAAATGGACCGCTGAAATAATCAGCGGTGAGTGATAAATACTCCAACTTTATAAGCTTAGAAAAGAATTCGGGAATCGTACCGTCAAGATTGTTGTACGCAACTCTGAAATCGGTGAGTTGCTCAAGATTTGAGATAGTAGACGGGACCTGACCATTCAAATCGTTTCCTGATAAACGCAGTAGTGTAATCCTTGTGAGGTTTCCAAGCGACTCGGGAAGAGGCCCGGAGAATTCGTTGTCAGAAAGATCCAGGTAATTTAAAAATCCAAGATAGTCAATCGAATCGGGTAGTTTTCCAGTGAGTCCGGTCTCAGCAAGGTCGAGAGTCGCTAGAGAAGACAAATTCAGCAAGGAATCGGGTAGACCAGAAGATATGTTTACTCGGTTAAGCTTCAGGTTTTCTAGTTGGGTCAGGTTCATGAGCAGGGCTTTGAAATTGTGCGGTTCAAGTCTTAGTATACTAGCCTGGGACATATCAAACCTGGGAGAAGTGAGATCGAGCGAAACTAGTTTGGATAGGTGGGCAATTTCCGATGGGATTGAGCCTGAGAGAAAGGAAGAGGATAGGTTGAGATGGGATAAGCTCGTGAAGCGGCTAAAAGAGTGTGGAAAGGGGGAGTAATTGAAGTGATTGAAGGCGAGATTGAGTTGCTGGAGGTGCAAGAGTTGGAAAAGAGTGGTATTAGGATGGATGGTGCCATAGAGTTTGCTACAACTGAGGTCGAGCCCGGTCACGTGACCAGTGGACACATCGCACGTGACCCCGTCCCACAAGCAACAATCAGAATCAGTAGTCTCGTTCCAAGACAGTGTCTTCGGGTATGAAGGAGAACCAAGTTCATCACAATCGGAAGAAGTAGAACCATTTACAGTAAACATTTGCTTAAATTGCAGCAGTGAAGATCTCTCATTGAGAGAACCCGAAGGAGATGAAGAGAGAGGTGATGAAGAAGCAGATTGATACTGGAAGAAAAGGAAGAGAAAATGGAAGAGCCATATCAACCTCTCCATTTGGTTTTTGGATTGAGAGTGGAAAAGTGATGGGTGCCTTTGGTTATGGAATTGTTAGATTGAAGTCATCGTTCCCTTTATATAAACTGGTATACAAGTGAGTCAGTGTACAACAAGTACTTCTGAATAAGTGTTTCTCAAGTTGAACTGGTTTTTCATTTTCAAAAACAATAAAAACAAAATACCTTGAAATTGGTTTTTCAAAGTTGACTTGACTTAAAAAACTTGAAATTTATGACTCAACTCAGGAGTTCAGAAAATTGGAAAATGGAGCTAGCATTTCGATTTGAAGGGAGCTGCTGAGAAGACAAATTTCCGTTCGAAAAAAAAAAAAAAAAACTATCTATATGGATATATTGTCTACGTTTTACCATAATGACGTATATGTTATACAATTCAAGGATCAAAATGACGTTTGGGATACATTTTAATATCAAACGTATATGTTACTATACATTAGATATTTGAATTATATACTGAAAAGTGAGTGTACCTAACACCCCGCTAAAATTCCTTATATTGGTGACGAATTTTTTTTTCACTAATGGATCACCTTTGGGGACAAATTTCGTCGTCGCTTTGTTGCCAAAAGTAATAATTGGTGACAAAAGTCATTGTCAAAAAGCATTAATAGGTGAGGAAAAAAATTTCATCACCAAATATTCATTTTTTGCGATGAAATATTTCGTCATCAAAAGGCACTATTGGTGATGAAAAATAGATTTCGTCGCTATGTAGGAATCTTTGGCAGCCTTTATTCGACAAATAATTTTTCCTCACTCATACTATTTGTGACAAAAAAAAAACATGTAATTTGTGATGGTTTTCATTCGTCTCCAAAGATCAAATTTCTTGTAGTGCGACAATCACTGGCAATCGGCAGAAAACAGAAGGAAAAATTTCAAAATGGCACCTGACTTTCACTCTAATGTCACCGAAACACCTGAACTTCACTTTATTTCAATTAAACACCTGGACTTTTAAAATCCCCAAATTGAGGCACCTGCTGTTAGCCTCCATCTATTTCCTTCACAAATCGGCTGATGTGGCTCTTTTCTGACGTTAAAAGGCCCCACTAGATATGTTAGGAAGTGAACTCAATGCACAAATTTAGGAAGTGAACTCATTTCTGGTTGTGATTGTGCGCATTAAGTTCACTTTCTAACATGTCTAGTGGGGCCCTTTAACGCCAAAAATTAGCCACATCAGCCGATTTGGCGACAGGTGCCTCAATTTGGAGATTTTGAAAGTTCAGGTGTTTAATTGAAATAAAATGAAGTTCAGGTGTTTCGGTGACATTGGAGTGAAAGTTCAGGTGCTATTTTGAAATTTTTCCAAAAAAGAATGGTGATTGTAACAAGCACCGGAGATCGTCATACACTAACTAGTGACCGCTACTTAAAGTCGAACGGTGACATATGCAATATACAACAACTAGCAACGTGCTTGAAGGCTTGGGTTTTCGGAAGAGCTTTGGTTCGAAACCTAGGGGATGCAAGAAAGTAGGATTATTTTTTCAATATGAAAACGACTTTTTTGATGAAATTTTTTGTTGCCGGTGGGTCACCTTTGGCAAAGAATTTTTTTCACCACCAAAAGAAATAATTGGTGACGAAATTTTTTGTCGTGTAAAAGCACAATAGGCGAGAAAAAAATCTCGTAAGCAATTATTCCTTTTCGTAATTAAATATTTCATTATGACAAGCACTATAAGAAACGAAAAATAGATTTTTTCACCAGGTGAGAATCATATCAATGATGACCTTTAGTCGAAATTTTTTTCGTTACCCATACTATTTGTGACAAAAAACACGCAATCTGTGACAATTGTCATTCGTCTCCAAAGACTAAATTTCTTGTAGTACGTGGTTGCCGCCACCACTTCTCCCTGACTCTATCCTTGGTTGAAATCATGTATATCTGACGGTTGGATTGGTTCTCTAAAGATTTGTTGATGTGCGATTAATTTTTTTTTTTTTGAGCTTGATGTGCGATTAAATTGACTTTAAGTTTAAGTCACAAAATGTGTTTCATGGCCATGCTTTAAAATTGAGTGGACGACTCGTCGTGCAATTGCAAGCCAGCAAATAGTACTACTTGTTAACGTTTTTCTCATTTCCATTAGGGAAAAATTCAAAATACCTCCCAACCTTTACACCAAAATTCAATTAGACTCTCAACCTTTTAAAAATTTCAATTGTACTCCCAACGTTATCTTCCGTTAATCAATACGTCCCCTTCCGTCCGAATGACTAACGGATTTCGTTAAAAACTCTGTTAAATATCGTCCCGATTGAATTTTGATGAACCGAGCCGCTCAATGTGTTCAAAACGTGATTTTTTATTAAATTGTTCAATAAAAAATTGTTCAGATGAAGCCCTTCCCGATCATTTTTTTTTGTTGATTTCTCGCGGGTACCCTTAAAATCACGTGTTGAACACATTGAGCGGCTCGGATTATCAAAATTCGATTGGAAAAGGGGAGGTGCGGATCGATCCGGATTTTGTTCAAGTCCGGACGCCCGGATTTTGCTTCGGTCTGCACCTCCCCTTTTCCGATCGAATTTCGATGATCCGAGCTGGTCAATGTGATTAGAACGTGATTTTAAGGGTACCCGTGAGAAATCAACAAAAAAAAATGATCGGGAAGGGCTTCATCTGAACAATTTTTTATTGGTTGAATCATCGAAATTCGATCGGGACGCTATTTAACGGAGCTTTTAACGAAATCCATTAGTCATTCGGACAGAAGGGGGCGTTTTGATTAACGGAAGATAACGTTGAGAGTAAAATTAAAGTTTTTAAAAAATTAGGAGTCTAATTGAATTTTGGTATAAAGGTTAGGAGGTATTTTGAAATTTTCCCTTTCCATTATTACAACAAGAATAAGATGTCCACCAAAATAGTACTACTTTTTTTTTTTTTTTGATCCGCACCAAAATAGTACTACTTGTTAACGTTTTTCTATTGGTTGCATTCTTACTAGTCTGAGTCGATCGTTTGACTTTACTTTTGATCTTTTTCCCCTCCTCAATGTTTTTAGTAAAAATTGAGGCTATTCCAGCAACTTTAATAGTTTAATAAACAAGTGTTATTTGTCCGGTGTAGTTGAAATGTCATGTTCACATTCCAAGGACTCTCATTATTATTTTAAAAGAATATTATTGCAGAAATCATATATATCTACGATTGGAGTGGTTCTCTGAAGATCTGTAGATGGGGGATTAAACTGACTCATATTAAACTAACTCAGACATCGTCAAATTATTAAAAAACTATTTGGTTCTTGATATTATTTTTACTCGTACCCTATCTTATATCTTCCAATGTGAAAGATTAAATGGATTGACTGACCTGGACGTCTCAATCACTAGCCAAGTTGGTGGATGATAAATACCTCAGTGTACGAATGAAGACTTTGTCTTTTAAGGGGTGTTTTCGAAAGTGAATAAGTTGTTAAAAAATGTCAAGTTGTTTCCGGTAGTTAAACATTTTTTTCATTTTTGTCTATTTCTATTGGTTGGATTCTCACAAGTCTGAATTGTGATCTAGCTTTGCTTTCAATCTTTTTCCCCCACTCTTAATATTTTGAGCTTTTAAATTTTTTACTTTTCGGCAATCGTCTTCAACATGAACATCAAATGAAAAAAAAGGCGGAATAAGGTTAGTGATATCTAAGATTAAGATCACACCCTCCCTCCGCTCATGGGATACACTTAGGTTGTGTCTCATATGATGGGTGAGATTAGGGGAGCAGGGCCCGAAAAATATGAAGAACTGGTACTATGTTGGTATGTACACGAATTATATAAAGCGTGTTTCATTCATGTCTCAGTCCTACGTTTGATCAGTGTGATTTTTTGCATAGCTATTATGAATTTGAGATGGAGCTCATTCGTGCATCACTGCAGGGCTTGCAATATCCTACCCATAGCAGGTCCCCAGTTGGAATTTAAGTAGCTTGATTTTTTTTTTCCCACACGGAATAATTAAGCTTATGAAGCAAAAGGCCAGAAAATTAATGTGTTTCATACTGCATTCCAGCATGGTTTGTTCAGATAACGAATGACCTTGGACGAATTTTCGACGACCCAAGAAGAAGTCGAGCTCGAGCTGATACCAAATTTACAGACACGAAGTGGGTACAAACACGAAGTAGGTTAGGATCGAGAGAACACAAGACAAGACACAGGATATATGGAAAACACTGACTTAATATTAAACTGGTCTGCTCGTCTGTCTTACAACTGAAAGGGCTCCTCCTTTTATAGGCGTAAGGAGGGTAATACAGACACTGGTAATACATCACTGATTACATCATCAAACAGTACTACATATAATTGGACTCCTTTACTACGTATAACTAGTCTACTGACACACATACTATTCACATGACTTTGACAATACATATTACTATGACTGCCATTTATTTATATCTCACATTTACTACTCTACACCAATTATACATCCTTCAACAGTACATACCAATTATATATTACAACCACAGTAAACACCAATAATTTCACCCCCTCTTGGAAATGAAAGGGGGACCCACAAAAGAGACAGCTGGCTGGATTACTCTGAACCTTCTGAATCATATTGTCTTGAGCAGTCTCCAGAATAGTCTTCAGTCCTGTCGGTCAAGTGATACTGATCCAAAAGGAACCGAATATTTTGGCGCCATTCTTCTGGATAAGTCTCATTGAATTTCCAATTTGCAGTTTCATAATGGAGGAGAGATGAAGGGACTTCTGCAGGTGTCAATCCATTGAGGGAACACAGTGTTTGAGTCATGACAAGATAATTTCCCCTGTTGATCTGGATTCTTTGAGGCTCTGGATATGCAGAAAGAAATATAGTGTGATACTCCTTTCGCCAAGTGACAGAACCATCTGGATTGGGAAGACATCTGTTGTTGCGACTGGTCCAAAAAGCAAATTGGAGATTCCCGCCTACAGTGTTTGGGATACTCCTGATTTTTTGTTGCCAAAATGGTATGTTTCCAAAGAGCAAGAGGAACTTCAAGAAGAAATCTTCTGGAGGATGGATCTGGTTGAACGCCGCATGAGCCAAATAGACCAACACTGCTGATCTATTGAAACAGACACTGATAGTATATACATCTACTAAATACCATAAGAGGAGATAGGCTTCTCTTTTAAAATAAAAAACATTATGGTCATATACTTCAAACTGGGTGAGAAAAGGATAGACAGGATGGAAAGGCAGACCACTTAGGGGACCTTCATCAAGACCATATTTGAAAATACAGAGATGTTGAAGGTTTTGACACATTTGGACACATCTAGAGAGAAGGGTTAACTCTAAAAGATGACACTGAAGGTGGACAGGAAGATTGACTGGATGGATACAGGAAATCATTGGAAAACAACCAGGGCCAAAGAAATGTGGTTTTGATTTTGAAAACTGGTTGATTTCTTTTTTGAGTCTAGACAGAAAATCTGGGAGAACATTTGTTTTTCCCTTTATATGGATAGCATCAAAACTCCAATTGGAAAACCAATTTGCCCATCTGAGCAACTGTGCTTTTGGAAGGTGTTTCTGCTTGAACTTGAGCATGCTGGGAAAACTCATCATATCAGTCTCAATTAGAAAATGATGACCGATTAGATGAAATTCAAACTTCTCAATACTCCTTTTGATTGCTAGAATTTCTTTGTAGGTAGAGTGGTAATGAAGTTCTGCTGGAGAGAATGCACCACTCTTATATCCACAAATTCTGCGCTTCTGTTCTGTGTTTTCTTCCAAGAGAACTGCTCCCCAATATAGATCAGAGGCATCTGTTTGAAGTACTCTTTTCCCATCTGAAGGTATGGTTAATGGAGGAAGGGTTTTGGCTATGGTTTTGAGGTCTTTGACGGCTTTGGTGCAATGGGTTGACCAAGAAGGAGGGATTTTCTTTAGTAGAGCTGAAAGAGGAGTACGGTATTGGGCAAGGTTGGGAATAAAATCAGCCATATAGTTAACAATTCCAAGGAACTGTTGAACTTGTTTGACTGTGAGGTTTTCATCTGGAAAATGGTCAAGTTGGGAAGCTATATGGGGCTGGAGGTTATATTGACCTTTAGAAATGTGCATCCCTAAAAAATCAATTTCTGATTGAGCAAGGAGCATCTTTTTCTCTGAAAGCATGATACCATGGGTTTGGATCAGGGAATGGAAGGCTTGTAGTAAGAGAACATGAGACTCAATATCTGGAGAAAAGAGTAAGATGTCATCAATGTAGACGAGGGCTGATGAGAGAATGGGAGCAAATATCCGAATCATGGCCTTTTGAAATAAAGATGGAGCTGTTTTTAATCCAAAAGGCATAACTGACCACTGGAAGTGGTGATCTGGAATGCAAAAACCAGTTTTGGGACGTTCATCTGGTTGGATGCCCAGCTGCCAAAATCCTGCTTTTAAATCAAATTTTGAGAAAATTTGAGCTTTGGGCAAGTTTGCAAAAAGAACACTTCGCCGAGGAAGAGGGAACTTGTTATCTTGCAGAAAATGATTGAGAGGCTGGTAATTGATAACCAAGCGAAGCTTTCCTCTTATCTGCTCTGTTCTTTTGTTTACATAAAATGCTTCACATGCCCACTGAGAGGTTGTGGGCTCAATCAGTCCCTCTGACTGGAGTTGTTGGAGCTCTTGGAGAGCAAGCTGGTAGTGTTCTGGGTTCATTCCATGATGGGTAGCTTTGGTGGGGTTAATATCTTCATTTTTCTTAAAGGGAAGAGCAATGAAGAAATCTGGGTTTTTCCAAAGTGGGTTGGAACATTTGGTAAGGAACTGGGAATGGGATTCTGCACAAGAAGTTTGGATTATGGCTTCTTTGATGGAGGAGAAATTTTCTAGGGAAAAGAGATTTGGTTGGGAAGTCCAGGGTAACAGGTAGTTTTTGTATTTCAAGCCTTTTTTGAGCCAAGAAATTTTGCTGAGATTTTGGAGAATATCGAAGCCTAACAACAAATCTTTCCCTGGGAGGTCAGAACCATAGACTTGGTGTTTTATGGTGTATCCAGGAAAAAGTTGAATGATAATAGGCTTACTGATGAGGGTAATAACAAAAGTTTCTCCATTGGCTGCTGTGAAGGGTCTGAAACATGACTGCCAGTAGGACCTGGGAAGGATTGCTGGGTTGAGGATGGAGGCTGCTGCACCAGTATCAAAGAAAGCGATAACTGGTATTGGTTTCTCATATTTCCCAAGAAGGATTTTAACCCTGGCCAGAGGTTGAGCAAGCATGATGTTTGGAAACCCAAAGGTTTGGATTTCATAGGGGAATGAATCAGAATCATCAGAAGAATCCTCTGATTCTGATGAAGAATCATCAAAAGTAAATGCCAGGACTGCTTCATCTGTTACTTCATCATCAACTGAGAATAGGGATTCGACATCAGCATCTTCAAGATCATCATCAATGAGAGCCAAAGAGCTCACCATCTTGTCTCTTGCTGCTTTATTTGGACACTGTTTTGCATAGTGCCCCTTCTTTCCACATATGTAACAGCGATCAGACTTTCGCTGCCCTCTGAACTTTTTCTTTTTGAAAAACTTCCATTTTTTCCGACGTGAAAACTTGCCGGATTTGGAAAACTTTGAGAACTTGCCAGGAGATTTGAACTTCCATTTCTGAAAGTGTTTGGTTTTCCGATATGAAGGACGGCAAGTGCACTTCTTGTCCTTGCACTTTATAGATAAGTCTGGCCGATCACAGGCTTTGCCAAGAAGTTTTCCTTGTTCTTCAAGAGTTCTGAGGAATTTCTGGTGATTGCACAGTTTCTCCAAGGCAATCAAAGAGTGCTGATAAATACCGCCAAGAGATGTTGCATTTAACGTCAATCCTTTTGTTTGAAGAAGCCTTGTTGTCTCATTTCCCAATGGTTCTGGAAGGGAATTGAGAAAAGCTTGCTTAAGATTGACATCATCCATACCGTTGAGAAGATAAAACCGTTGAGACATACGGTCATAATGGATCTCCAGATCTCTCCTTTTGAATGAACAGCACCTCATGCTGAGATATTATTCTCGAACAAACTCCTTTGTGTTGTTGTGATCTCCAAGAAACTCAGTATGCAAAACTGAGATGAATTGATCAAGAGTTGGCAGTTGCTTAAGTTGTAACTGTCGGTACTCACCAAGAGCTAAGTACCATTGACGTAGTCGGCCCAGAAATTTTGTTGTACACTTAGTAATGACAAGACTAAGCGTAGTGTTTGGAGAGAGCATAGCAGCAGTGCACCAAGCATGAATCTCATAAAGTTTATCCAACCATTTTGATGGGGGAATATTATCAAAAGAGAAACCTTGGGTATGGACATTGGAGTGTGAAAAGGAATCAAAGGTTGGATTTTCTGGAGGTGTTTCAAACTCAGGACCTTCCTCAATGATAGGATCTTCAACATTTTCCTCTGGGTTTTCTGGGTTCATCATGAAAACATGAGGTATTGGCATAGAGTCAGTGGATTCAACATCTGAATCAGACTCAATGGTTGGTTCTGGAGATGGGGTTTCTGGTATAGTGGCTAAGGTATGGAGGAGAGTGGAAATTGGATTTTTGGAGGTTGGCTGAACCATTAGCTGTGGTGATTTTAGATTTGGGTCAGATGGTTTAGAAGAAGTAGAGGTAGTTGGAACTGAGGTAGAAGTGGATGGTGGAGTTAAAACTGAAGGAGGTTGAAAAGGTTTTATCTGGGGTTTTGGGAAAGGAAGTTTTGGTGGAGATGGTCTTTTGGGTGGAGGAAGGAAAGTTGATGAGCTTCCAAAGATGGAGCTTGACTCACCAAATTCTGAGGTAGGGTTTATAGGTAAGGGTTGAGACATTTGAGGATATCCAAACAAACTTTGTTGAGAGGGAGATGTGAACATATCAAATGGACTTTTTTGCTGGGAATACTGCTGAGCTTGGAGAGAGTGAAGCTGGTTTCTTAGATGCTTCATTTCAGCATCCTTGTGGGAAAAAGCTGCTGAAAATGCTTGGTTGGAATATGCCATCTGGAGAAGTTCCTGGTGAACATTTTGAATATTCTGCTGCAAATCTCGGATAAGAAGTTCCAAAGATGATAACTTCTTATGGACAATATTTTCCAAATTTTGCTGGGAGTTAGCAATTCTTTGAAGAATTTTGTTTTGTGCCAGAGAGTTTGCTGATTGCCAATTGATTGCTGCTTCTGCTGCTGATACTGCCTTGGTGCTACCATCAGGAAGAATAGTAGCTGAATCTGGAATTTTATGACGGTGGGTGGTTCGTTCCTGAGGATTATGAAAATCCAAAGGAGGGAAATCTGCTTCAGTGAACATGAAACATCCACTGGGTTGTGCCGAATGGTCATTTTTAGCTGGAGGTTGAGGAGAAGGTGGAGATTTACAAGAAGTGGGAGGTAACGAAGGACATATGGGACATGGATCTTCAATATCCTCGTCATCTTCGAGAAAATTGTCTTCTAAACAGTCATCACAATCACAGAAATCAAAATAACAATGACCAGTTTCTGGATTTTTGAAATAGAAGACTGGGAGACCACTAGATTGGAAATATTTAATTGGAGGTCCAGGTCTAGAGCCATCTACAAACATATCAATCCTTGACGGAAAGATAACAGGATGAGTGGGAGAGGAAGCAGAGTCCTCTTTTTGGAAGGAAATTTCCACGGTACCATCAGGTTTTGAAATGAAAAGTGGGTTTGAAGTCTGGACAGGAATAGGTTTTTGCTGATTTTTCTCATAAGCTGTAACCCAAGATTCTGGGAGAAGCTTGAGAAGCTCAGGGCGAGAAATTTGCCGTGGGACATGGACACAAGAAGCTTGGTGAGGTGCGTTGACGGTTAGGAAAAGGGCTTCATCTGTAGAAGAGGGTAAGGACATGTCAAAGGCATGGTTTTGGAGACGATAGGCCATTTGGTAGTGGAGGGTTGCAGCATATGTGGTAGAGATTTGGGAGGCACCACCAATTTGAACTTGGACCTTTAAAGCTGATAGCAGATGAGGATCTGCTAGTGGCATGTTGAAATTAGGATAAAAGGTGAAAATCACAGTTCCAGCATTTAGAGTGGTTTGAACTGTGGCAATGCATGCATGCTGATACTGCATGAACCTGGTATCTACCAGAGCAAGTCTGGAAGTAACAGGTAAACCTTTTCTTCCATGGAAAGTTACTGCCAATCTGATTGCTCCAAAATGAAGATGGGTAAATCCTTGTTGTTGCCAGATGCGAGGCAAATCAACTGGGATTTCTAGGGGTAAGAGCTGTTCAGCTTCTGTAGCTGTTATGAAACACTGATCAAACTTGGAAGCTTGGACGTACCCTTTTACTGAGGCTGGACGTTTTGTGGAGAAAAGTTGGGTGACAGATTTTTTTACAGAAGTTTGTGGACGGACAAAGGCATTATAGGGATTGAGGAAAGGAAGATCAGTAAGGGGAACCTTACTATCATCAGGGAGATATTCAACTTCATACAAATACTCAAGATTAGGAGAAGAGGTGGAGGAATTTCTACTGGTGGAGATTTACAAGAAGTGGGAGGTAACGAAGGATGTTTTGCTTCACCACCACTGTACATAACTGGAGACGTTACAAAACAGGACTTGGATTGAACCAGGAAGATGGCTTGTTTATTCTGCAGATTACACATTCCCTTTGCCTAGCTGGGTAAGTAAAGCATAAAATCAAGTTTCATGATACCGGAAACTGGACCCTGTACGTAGCTCACGGTCTAAGCCGTCCATCTCTACGACCAATGATCCCGATTTGGACTGCTCAGATGGCGCTCTACTCCCCTGTAGTGTAATAAGGTCCCCAGATCCCATGATATGTACAAGTAAATGAGAAAGTATTTTTCCCAGAAACCTGAGTTGTAAAAAAGAAATGAAAAAGGATTTCCGGGTTATATCGACATAAAGGAGAACCCATTTCATTAGGTGGATGAGTGCTAGTTGTTACAAGAGAAGTAAACCATTAGGCTATGGTACAATTTATATTTCGCTTCTCGATGTAGCCTTTTCCAATGTTGAACTTGATATTTTGAACGGATGATAAACACGTCAAAGCTTATAAAATGAATGGTTAAAGCTTATAAAATGAATGGTTTGAATCATGAAATAACTGGTTGTAGGTTGCAGACTCCACGAGGTAGAGAGAGAGCGTGTGTGAGTGAAATTTTGTTCACTCTTATATATTTGGAATCGTTCCGGGACTTAATCTGATGATGAGAGTTGTTCAATTCCTCCGGATTAGCATGGCTAGATGTTGGCAAGCGCTTGACCCACCAATTAACTTTTTGTTTCCTTCAAAATTTGTAAATATCTTTAGCTAATAAATTGAGTTTTAAATCAAGCACTTAATCTCAGTCGAATGAGGTATTTTTGGCATAAAGTTGTTCTTGATCTTTGATTTGCTTTGTAGCTGCATCATTCAATTTTACTTTGCCAATCTGTTTTGGAAATTAGAAAAGAAATATCTGTTTTGGGGATAATGCTACGGTGTCCACCCGCCGTTTGGGGACACCGTAAGAAATGGCATAACTGACCATTAATGGCATAACCAAAACCAGTGATGTGTATAACCAAAACCTTACAGAGGCATAACCCCCAAAATCCCCAGAATTTTTGGGGATTTTGGGGGTTATGCCTCTGTAAGGTTTTGGTTATACACATCACTGGTTTTGGTTATGCCATTAATGGTCAGTTACGCCAAAAGTTACGGTGTCCCCAAATGGCGGGTGGACACCGTAGCATTTCCCCTGTTTTGGAATGTATAAATATGCTTTATTCGAATATTCTGCTAGTAGAGAGTTGTATGTCAAAATTTTCATGAATTTGAACAGCAGCGAGTTATAAAATGGGTACTAACGGAAGAGAGGAAGTGTTAGTTTCTAAACAGGCGTCCAATAACTCACTAGTCACAACCTGTTTGATAAAAAGCCACAGTGGAAATAAGTAATTCATTGAACCCTTTAGAATCATCCATAGAAGAAGCTGATGCAATTACTCCTCGTTTACTATCCTCTTTCAGTTCTCATTCTCCGTTGTTCGTAATTGCCATTAGTAGCGAGAAACGAGTTTAGAAACCCCTTGGGTTGGCGTGGTAGTCGTCAATGTGCACGGACTTAATTAAGGAATGCTTCCTGCAAAGGTCATAGGTGAGATTAGGGGAACAGGGCCAGAAAAATCTGAAGAACTAGTACTGTGTTGGTATGTACACGAATTTTGGAGCGTGTTTCGTTTGTGTGTCAGTCCTATGCCTGATCAGTGTGATTTTTTGCACGGCAATTATGAATTTGAGATGGAGGTCATTCGTGCATCACAGCAGGGCTTGCAATATCCTACCCATAGCAGGTCCACACAGAATAATTAAGCTTATGAAGCAAAAGGCCAGAAAATTAATGTGTTTCATAATGCATTCGAGTATGGTTTGTTCAGATAACGAACGACCTTGGACGAATTTTCAACGACCCAAGAAGAAGTCGAGCTCGAGTCTAGTAGTCTTAGTTTTGCTTCACCACCACTGTACATAACTGGAGACGTTACAAAACAGGACTAGGATTGAACTAGGAAGATGGTTTGTTTATTCTGCAGATTACACATTCCCTTTGCCTGGGTAAGTAAAGCATAAAATCAAGTTTCACGATACCGGAAACTGGACCCTGTACGTAGCTCATTGAATTTAGTTTTGTAATACTCTTTTGGATCTCCTTTCTTGAAAAAAAAAAATAGAAGATTTAGGGCTAGTATAAACAAAAAATATAGAAAAAAAATCTAGCAGTGGCGAGACTATATTTGTTGGGGATAATTTTTTTTTACATATAATAATTGCAATTTCTAAAATTCTTGTCGTGGCGGCCGCCGCCACTAGACCCCCTGGTTCTATCCTTGCAGTCATAATAAGCAAAATGGATTGTGAAACTATATATTCCCAGAAAATAAATTAAGGCCACAAAAGTCAGACAATAAAGAGGTAGAGAAATATTGCATACCGTGGTGTTTGGGGTGGACTGCAACTTACCATTGAATTTCTCAGTAAAGGCCACAAAAGTCAGACAAGATAGAAGTATAGTTTTTTCCACATGCATATGGAAGGAAAGAATATGCATACCGTGGTGTTTGGGGTGGACTTAGACTTCATATTTAACTTTTCTACATCATGCATTTAGGGCTCCTTGCGCAAACTTTTTCCTGAATTTTTGGCGTGGTATTTTTGTTGTTATGTCTTATTTTTTTACTAGATTTAGGTCAATCTTTACATCACATGATCATTAATTCGTCTCGAAGAGAAGAATTGAAAAAGTTTAAATGTCCATAGGATGACCGCCTTTCTCGATTATAACTTTTCTGATTATAACTTTCATCAAGACAAACAATAAGATGTAAAAATTTTATATATCCAAGTCTAGTAAAATAATTAAGCGAGAGCAACCAAAAATACTATGCCAAAATGTCAGGAAATTTTTTTTGGCCATATACTGGTTCAGAAATCAAGAAATTTGAAAATGATGGTCTTCTAGGTGAAGAAAGTCAGTATTCCGGAAGCACTATCGCTTGGTGCTTGGACCACTCCACAACCATACCCTTTCATGGAGTAAATGATTAAATGTATGGACCCGGCCGGATGCAATTCAGTCCTAATTGCAATGTAGACTAAAGTTTAAAAAGGTTCACCCGAGACGAAGAAGACCTAAAATACAGTATTTTAGTGTCTTTAGCATCACCGTATAATGACATTTGTGAACTTTAGTCAATATTTTTATTCTTTTTTCATTCCCCTTGCCGAAAAGCTAAAGAAAAGATAACTACAAGATTAAATAATACCAACTATCTTTACCAAAAATTAATTTAGTGCTCTTAGTAGTAGACCTTCACAGCTAATGTCACAAATTAATGTTAGAAAAGAAAGAAGTACCAAATCTCACCATCCTCATCCCCTTTTGAGTAATATGATAATGGAGTATCTCTTAACTTTACCCTAGCCCCAAGAATGTTGAGGCCGGCCATGGTGTGGCTGTGGTGGTCGTTGTGGGGTGCGGTTGGAAGTGGTGGTGGGCGGTGGGTTGGAGGGTTTGGAGATGGTGGACATAGGTGCATGGAAAGAGAGGAGATGTGATCGATCAAGATAAGAAGGAAATTCAAATATAAAAAATGAGGGTATTTCAAAAACTTTAGTAGTTCAATAAACAAGAGTTATTTGTCGGGTGTAGCTCAAATATTATGTTCATTTCAGAAGGACATTCATTATTTTGAAAACAAATTATACAGAAATCATATACCTATCTGAAGGTGAGATTGGTTCTCTAAAGATCCATTGATGTGCGACTAAATTGACTTAGACACCTATAGTTATTCAAAAACTAAATGGTTCTTGACATTATTTTTACTCATACATTGGCTTATCTTCCACGCAATGCAAAAGATTAGACGGATTGACTTGGAAATCGGACTCGAATTCCCTATCCGACTTCCCCATGTCCTACCCCTCTGTCCCACCCATCTACATGTGTTTCATGGCCATGTTTTAATTAGTTGAGTGAACGACCCATCGTGCAAGCAAGCAAACAAATGAGGAGTACCATTTTTTTGACTCATACACTCGACTTATCTTCCAATGTGAATGATCAGATGGATTGACTTGACTTGGAAATCTCAATCACTAGCCAAGTTTTTGGGTGATTCCTCAGTGCATGAATGAAGACCTTGCTTGTCAAAAAAATAAAAAAATAAAATGAAGACCTTGCCTTTAAGTCACAAAATGTGTTTCATGACCATATATGTTTTAATTCAGTGAACGACCCATCATGCACTGCAAAAAAGCAAATGAGGAATAACATTTTTGCTCATTTCTATGTATGTTCTATTGGTTGCATTCTCACAAGTCTGAGTTATCTGACTTCACTTTTGATCTTTCTCTCTCCTCTCAATGTTTTTATCTTTTAGTGATATCCAAGATTATGGTCAGGGCTGGCTCGATCTGAGCCGAGATAAGCAAGAAGGTGGACTTAAGCCCCCCGAATTTTAGATCAAAACTAGGACCCAAAATGGGTATAGGCAGATATGTAATATATATTTAATCTAGCACTTTTATAATAAATAAGTTAGCTATCCTAGTAGAAAAGCTTAGTTCTTCTATGCAAGAGGTACATGGTTGAAGTCTTACGGGCCTCTTTTTTTCTTCCCTATATGAATATTTTTTTCCTTCATAAGTTCATCTTAGGCGCCGTGAATCTTGAAGCCGGCCTTGATTATGGACGTCACACTATCCAGCTCAGAGACGTTAAACGACCTACCAATTTCAGTTGAAAACACATTTACTTTATTCGAACCTCTGAGATTTATTTCTGTTGGAGTTATCTTTTTTCAAATAATTTTCAAAAATTTTGCAAATAGAGATTTCTTATTTGAAAGTATGAGGTGTTGTATTATCCCCATTGAGGTAGAATGGAAGGTCACAAAGAGGAAGCGTTTGTTTCTAAACAGGGATCCAATACCTCACTAGTCACTGCATGTTTGATAAAAGCAACAGTGCAAACAATTCATGAACATTTAGAATCATCCCATAGAACGAAGCAGATATTCATATAATTACTCCACATTTAGTCTCCTCTTTAATTTCATAATAATCTCCATCGTTCATAACTACCATTAATACCCTTCATAATCTCCTCTCTTTTTTTTTCTTTTTTTTGGAAGAATTGCAAGACATGGAGAGGGAAGAGAGAAGGGTAATCGGTTAACTTATTGCCTAGATCATTCACTTCCAAATCCAATCGTTTGAAATCATGGTGCATACTGTAATCAGTTAATTTGATGTGTACAAAGGAAACAATCCCAGCAAATTGTTTGAAACCAAATCATTGTTAGATGAAAATGAAGGGAAAAAACAAACCACAAACAACATCAGACCAGAATGGTACACCACAATCAAAGCAAAATCACGATAAACCAATGACGAGATATACTAATCTTTTAACTATTTTTGTGCATATATTTTTTTAATTTTTTTTTTGCACCAATTAGTTCTTTAAATGCGTGGGGTTTGAGGTGGAGTGAAAGTTAGTTAAATTTGAAACTACTCGGTAGTGCTAGTGGGCGGTGGGTCGGAGGTGGAGTATTTGGTTCTAAAACGAAACCAACCACCTGCAGGCAGAGCCAAAATTTTTACCCTGGCCCAAACAATGTCAGGGCCAACCATGGTACTGAAGTTGTGGTGGTCGTGGTGGGGTCTGGTCGGTAGTGCTAGTGGGCGGTGGGTCGGAGGGTTTGGAGATGGTGGGCATAGGTGGAAGGAGAGGAAATGTGATCAAGATGAGAAGGAAATTAAAATATAGTAAAAAATGAGGGTATATCAGAAACACCCCGTTCGTTTTGGAGTTTTGGATTTTAGATTATAATCATTATCCCTTTCCTCTCTAATCATTATTTCTATTTTTCTCTTTATCTCTCTCCAATTATTATCTCTATTTTCAATCATTACTATATTTCTCTCTACACTTATTACCTATAAATCCAAATTTAAAATCCACAATGAACAGGGATAGTTCAATAAGAGAATATCTTTTTAACGGAGGGTTTCATGAATAGTTGTTTATGGAGGTGAGTCGCGCGCGTCCGTTTCGGCTTTGGACAAAACTCTTCCCCGAAAAAGTTTCATTTAAATCCGGATTGTCCAAAAGCGAAACGAACGGCCGAGATTGCGTGCTTCTGTGATTGTATTATTCATACCTCAATGTATGAATGAAGACCATGCTTGCCTTTAACTTTTTAAGTCACGAAATGTGTTTCATGACCATGCTTTCAATTGAGTGGACGACCCATCGTGCAACTGCAAACAAGCAAAATGATGGTCCATTGAACCTCTCATTTCCATCATTATAACAAGAATAACATGTCCACCAAATAGTTAAAATTTTCCACATTTCTATCTACATTCCTGAGTTGTATGATTTTACTTTTGATCCTTTTCCCTCCTCTCAAACACATGGTGGGGTATAGGCTTGTTCGGCTTAATAAGCCATTTGGCTTATTTTTTTGTCTTTATTCAATTTTTTCCCGCATTTGTTAGATTTTTGTCAATTTTTTGAGGATTATTGTTTCATCGTGGCGAGAGAAATCTAAAAAATAATGATGGAATAAGCCAATTTTTGTCTTTAATTGAAAAAAAATTAGGTTTCGATCATAATTTTTTGACTTGACTTGACTTAAAAAACTTGAAATTTTACTCTTCCGCATGCATCATTCATTTATGACTCAACTTAGAGTTCAAAAATTGGAAAATGGAGCTAGTAGCATTTCGACTTGAAGGGAGTTGCTGAGAAGACAAATTTCCGACCCAAAATAAAAATTTGTCACCAATTATTCATTTTTGGCGATGAAATATTAGGTCATCAAAATGCACTATAAGCGACAAAAAATGCCACTCCTCGTTACACCAAAACAAGAAAACAGAGATTAGATAATTAAAAACAGAGAGTTTAAGAATTGACCGAATATGCAATAATTAACCCGTTGGGCGTGGTACGACGTCGAAGCGTGGTTTCGTGGCTAGCTTTTACGGGCAAAAAGCACAAAGGCTTGCTTGGCTGACGGAGGGTGGATGAATTACACCGGGTAATTCTGACTTTAGGATTGGAGAGATTGGGCTAGGGTTTTGTTTGTTGGAGAGTAGGGGTTTTTACAGAGATTCGAGGTATTTTAGGTGTGAAAAAACGTCTCTAATTCGGAGGTTTAGGGCCTCTATTTATAAGGGATCAGAAGTGATAGAGTTTGTAGATTATCACTTGGATTTAATTAAATCCTAAATTGGGAGTTTAATCTGGTTATAACTCTATCAAATAGAGTTATGTGAAATTTGTAGTGTATAACCGGTGCAAGAAAGCAGAGTTCGAAAAGAATTCAAACTCTTTTCTCCGTTAATCGGGTTTCCGGACAGGAATGGAAGAGTTCGAAAAACCAAGATTAACGATTGCCAGAAAGAGTGGCGATAGACAGAAATGGAGGGCGGCTGTAGTTCTGGACCGTGGGAAAGTGGCGATGAAGTTACCAAAGTTGACGATCAACCGTTTATGACGCAGCGGAATTAACAAAGAGATTTGTTGCGTATTAATCAAACGAATGATAAACTCGAGTCCACGAGAAAAAGAGACAAAGTCTGAATAATATTGATCAAAAGTTGCAAAACATTATGTTACAAACCCTTATATAGACCCGAAACCTTAGAAACCCTAAAATAAAGTCGAAAAATAAAGAGTCCTGAAAATTGGGGCTTTTGCTAAAATTGAAAACCGAAAAGAAAAACAGTACTTTCCACACACAAAAAAAGTAAAAAAGAATTATGGATTAAGAGTTACTCCCTCCGTCCCTTTTTAAATGTCCTGCTTCGTAACTCCAACTTATTAAAAAGACATCATCATTATACCTTTCACATCAATTTTTTCCTCCACTTTCCCTACTTACCCATCATCATTACACTTTTACTCACTAACTTTTCAAAATGGAATCTACTTTTAGGGACAAAATAGACAATTCACCAATTTTTACCCACTAACTTTACAAAATGGACACTTATTAAGGGACAGTCCAAAATGGAATACTGGACTGTAATAAAGGGACGGAGGGAGTATTAACGAAACAAAACTTTCTTAAAACGGCAAAAAACGTAAATTAAAGGCCTAAACGAAGGAATTAGGCCGAAAATTCGTGAGCCCTGACCACAACACGAAAATAAGTCAGCCCACCAAGTTTGGACCCGATCGGAACTCATCTGAAATTTGCCTAATCTGGTAATTTTCAATTAAACAATGTTTGGGCTTCCGAAACTTCGATCGGTTCAGTTAAATATGAAATTGGGCCTCTACGTGTTCTACTTCAATTTATCTAGCAATCAACATAGTTAAGGCAGAGAAAGGAAAGTGGTGATCAATTGTATATCTAGTGATATAAAGAAGTTAGTGGTGATCACCACTTCTGAAAGTGGCGATCAGTTCAGAAAGTGAACATATATAAGAGTGTGATCAAGCTTAGAAAGGGGTTTTGGAAGATATTCCAACAACTTGGGTTTACAACCATTCAAGCGGGACTTTGTACTCTTAGCCATATATGTCATGACAAGATGTTCATCATTCGGAAATGTCATGAAAGAAAGTGGTGATCAACTGTATATCTAGTGATATAAAGAAGTTAGTGGTGATCGCCACTTCTAAAAGTGGCGATCACTTTAGAACCACTTTCAGAAAGTGAACATAAGAGTGTGATCAAGCTTAGAAAGGGGTTTTGGAAGATATTCCAACAACTTGGGTTTACAACCATTCAAGCGGGACTTTGTACTCTTAGCCATATATGTCACGACAACATGTTCATCATTCGGAAAATGTCCAAGGTAGAGCTTAAATACTTACTTGTTAAACCAAATTAGGGTGTCTACAACATCTATTCCAACAGCGATATTTGCTCATTTGACCATAATAGTTCTAGATTTTGGTTTGGTCATGTCTATTTATTTAAACCGAATGGACACACCTTTTGATTTAAACCTTTTTACCAATAATAGCATTTAATACTCATTAGATATTGGCCAGTGCTAATGTCACGATGGTTTCCTTTAGTGCCACGACTTGTTAGAGTTACTGCCTATTCTACCCTTGGTCAGTAAATGGGGAATATTTCTCGTTCTCTGTCCCAATTCGTTTCAACAAATATAAAGGAACTCAATTGTGGCTTCACTTCAAATACACCCGTTTCTTCCCCTCTTCCACCACAACCGTAATCGAATTCATCTCATCCTCCTCCGTTCTTTCACCAGAAACCCAAATCCCCATCTAATCTCCATTGATTCCTCCATACATGAATCTATACCCAAAATCCCTCCGTTTACCCAAATGCATGCATAACATGCCTATTATTTAGAGGTGGCAAACGGGCGGGTTTGGGCGGGTCGAAACGGGTCGTGGGTCAAATATGGACGGATCGAATATGGGTCAAAAAGTAAACGGGTTGAGACGGGTTGGGTCAAATATAGGTCAAGCCAAACTCAAACCCGCCCGACCCGACCCGTTTTCTTCTTCTTCTTATTCTTTTTTTTTTTTTTCCCCCTCCCCCCCCCCTTTTTTTTTTTGGGGGGGGGGAGGGGGTTTTCCTTCCCCTCTCTTCCCCCCATCCCATTCAGAAAAGTAATTTTTTTTTATTAAAACTCAAATTTTTTTGAATAAAAATTAAGCAATTAGAGGCTAAAAAAACTTTAAAAAATCAGGTTTTTAAATTTTTTTCCATTTCCAAACAATAACGTAACTTCGACGAGGAGTCAGAGGCATCATCAGAGAGTTGTCTGGAAGGCGATGATTGCAATAAAAAGAAATTTAAAAATAAAATAGTTTGACCAAATCATAAAAAGATTTATTACAACAAAGTTTAATAAACCCTTTAACTTTTAATAGTAGAAATCACATAAAAAAATTAAATGAAAAAAAATAATAGTAGGAAGCTTAAGCAATTTTTTTTTTTTAAAATGTCCCACTGAAAGACAAAGATGAATCAGAACATATGGTCCCAAAAATTGGCCATTAGTTTTTTACAAAAATCATGACTGGAGAGAGAGAGAGAGAGAGAGAGAGAGAGAGAGAGAGAGAGAGAGAGAGAGAGAGAGAGAGAGAGAGAGAGAAGTGCGAAGCAGGGAAACCTTTTCCCAACTGCAGGAGAAAGTAACGCGTATTCCTTTAAAAAATGAGTTCAAAAATGAGAAAGGATAGGAAACGAACAGAGACAGACGGGTAAACACGAGGGAGAGAGTGCGGGCTGAGAGAGAAAGAAGTGTTGGGTCATTTTTAATTGTAACTCATATTGAACCCACTCTCAACCCATCTAAACCCATATAAATATGGGTTGGTATGGGTTGAACCCATATTAACCCATCACACAATATGGGCGGATTGGGTTGGGTTATAAGTGGGCGGATTTGGGCGGGTTAAGAAATATGGGTTTGGATTGCCACCTCTACTATTATTCAAACACCACCAGTAAGTTTTGTCATTTAACACAAATTGTATAGTAACATTTTCGCAAATTCTCTCTCTCTCTCTCTCTCAAAATTGGAATGAAATCCAACGCCGTATTTGGTGGTGTCTAGGAATCTGCCCATAAAGAAATTAGAAATTGAATCAAAGTGTTCCAACAAGGAGGAAATGGAGAGATTGATAGCAAAGGAAAGAGAAGTGGGTTTGCAGGAACAAGAGACAAGTCAAGTCGTCGAACAATGGAGAGAGAGAGAGAGAGAGAGAGAGAGAGCTAGTTAAGGGTATTTCTAGAAGACTAGATGAAAATTTGTAGAGTTTGGTGGCATTTAAAAAAACGTTCGTGGCATTAGCACTAGCCTAGATATTTTTGAAATGTTCCGACATGATATGAATATTTGTGGTCTGAATTATGAATTTTTAAAACTCGTGTTACGAGATTTTTACAGTTAAAACAAAGTAAATTTGTCTGAACTTTTGTGGCCCTCCATATAAATTTTTGTACTCCAATTTCTGAATTTTGTAGTCCAATTCATAAATGTTGATGGTCCAACTAACAAATTATGTGGTTCAAAAAAGGCACTAGTCAAAAAAGATTGGCGCAAAAGTTGTCAAATTTTTGTAGTCTAAACTTACGAGATTTTTATGGTGTTTGATTACAAATTGTTGCGGTGAAGGATTTGAAATAGCAAAGTTAAAATGAAAAGAAATAAAAGTTTTGAGAAAACGAGAAAACATGACCAGTGGATTAGGGTGATTATGGCAATTGGTGGAAGTTACTCTAGCAATACCCCTCATTGACTCAGACTTCCAAGTCAAGTCAATATGTGGAAAATTCTCGGCCACAAATAAAGATATTTTCAACAATTCCACCAGGGATCGTGTCAGCTCCCCTCCATACTCCTCCAAACTCTCAATTTTTGACCATATCTCGAGTCTAAAACTACTATGATCTGAACTATTCCTCTCGTAGAACATGTAAAAATATATGAGTTTACAAAATATTAGTGTGATTTGATGTTTATAGACGCGTAGACACATGAAAAATTGTCATGCAAAATGAGCAATTTACGAGATAAACAATTCAAATCATAGTTTCGCTCTTGAAGCGATTACATGCAGTGCTCCATGTACATGTGTTGTGATTGATAAATACTGCATATATATCCATAACTTTTGAATTGATAGACTAGCTAGGACACAAAATGGCATGTAGACAAGATAGAAGTACACCTTTTTTTTTCTCTCCCCTTAATGGAATGAGAGAAATGCATACCGTGGTGTTTGGGGTGGACTTAGATCACTTGCAATTGGACTTCTATATCATGCATAGTTATGGCCCCTTTGCCACCAGGATACAACAATAAAGCTAGCCCAGTCCCAATTAATTATTTGTCCAACTATGTCATACACGTACTAATAGAGATGGCAACGGTGCGGTTTGATTATTGAGGCAACCGAACTTTTGGTCGCCGAATACAACTTTCTCCGACTAAAACATATTTGTCGCCAAATGTCATGTCAATTAAATAATATTAAAAGTAATTTGGGTGCCACGTGGCCCCATCTTTGTACCACCACGTGGATCATCATGGAGCCTCCACGTGGCGCGTGTGAAATAATCCAACCACATGCCTCTGCCAAGAATCGAACCGCCCACCTCACATTCCTTATAAGGGCGCACAACCGCTGGGCTACACGCTTAACTTGTGCTTCATTCCTAAAGATAATATATATATTATGTAAGAAAATAAAATAAAATATATAAAACAATATTTATATATAATAATATATTATATTATTATATATTATATTATATATTATGTGCGAAAAATTATATATATAATATAATTTCGTTTATTATGATATAGTAATATATAGTAATAAATTAATTACATTTTTAATTTACCCTTAAATAGTCATTAATTAATTTTTAACTTTATGCTCTCCTATTAGAGTCATATGACCAAATGAAAAACATATACTTAATTATAAAAGCCCTAGAGACAAATATTAATTATGACCCTTTAGTATAAAATGATCAGAAATCCTCTTCGTATATTTTTCATTACTGATACAACTGTTTTTTTATTTATTAAAATTCGAAAATTCATAAGAACCTAATCTAAATTGATACTCCACTATCGCAAGACCCCAACCAAAATCCTTTCTTCTACCAAAAACGACTCTCTAAAACACTACTTTTGAGTCTTCGACATCTTTAAAAAAACTCTAATTTATAAAAAAAAATTATCCTTGTCTCACTCTATTTCTTTATCACATTGAAGCTACCTTCTTCATCTTTTTTTTTATAATTTGTTACATGCCTAAGGTCATAATAGTCGAACATATCCCATATCAAATGAGTTTAACGTAACTTTTTTCCTGTCTTACTTTTTTTTTATAATTTTGTTACACTACTTTTTTTTCTTCGAAAATATAACAGAGAAAAATTCAAAAAGACCAATAAAAAAACACGAAACAACACATATCCAACAGATGAACGCCAACGGAAAACCTTAAAAAAGAAAAAATTGGAATAGCTAATTTAGACGTTCAATCAAATTCAAAAGAGTCCAGAGCAAAAATGTCATTGCCGTTTGAATTCCAACAATGTCATGCCACAATTGAAAAATATTTTCATCGATGTAGATGGAAAAAATGATATCGGTAACTCATTTTGCAGTGGCTAGAAGTTGGACTATATACGATTCATTGAATAACAAGATTATGCAATTTGATTGATTCTTGTAAGATTAGTGTAAGAGTTGGATAAATTCTATTAGATTTTTCCTCTTCCTTATTTTAAACGAAGGTTTTCTCCGTTCATAGGAGCTTTTTTTTTTTGCTTTGTTGAGAATATATGGAAGAGAGAGAAACAGAAATTTCTTTTTAAAAAAAAAGTATAAGGAGAAAAGTGAGATTTCTTTTTGTCGCCTAATGTTTTTCTTTGCCGACTATTGGTTGGTCGCCAATTGTTTGTTTTCGGCGACCAAATGATCGTTGGTAGCCAAATGGTAGCACTTCGCCGACTAAGAATGTTTTAGTCGCCAAAGGTCTACAAAATCGGCGAGATGTAATATATAAATTTTCGGCAACAAAATGACTTTTGGTAGCCAAATGGTAGCCTAAAACATCTTTAGTCGGCAAAGGTTCACACAAACGGCGACAAAATGAATTTAGTCGCCAATTGGTAGCTTTTCCCGACTAATATTTTTGTCGCCTAATGTTTTTCTTTGCCGACTATTGGTTGGTCGCCAATTGTTTGTTTTCGGCGACCAAATAATCGTTGGTAGCCAAATGGTAGCACTTCGCCGAATAAGTATGTTTTAGTTGCCAAAGGTCTACAAAATAGGCGACAAAAAAGAATTTAGTCGCCGAATGTCTACTATCGGCGACGAAAAATAATTTAGTCGCCAAAAGTTGACAATCAGCGACAAAAAATAGTTTGGTCGCCGAAAATTTGTCGCCAAATGTGTTTTTTCTTGTAGTGTCAATAGGTTACAAACATGAAAAATTTGTTAAAACCATTACTGCCCATTCAGAATAAAAGAATGTTGCATTGAAACTCAAACAATCCCTTTTTATATGCCCTGTCGACAAAAAAAACTGTACCAATCTACCAGTAAACTCAAACAAACCAAAAAAAGATACTAATAACTTGTATCGCATAATAAACTTTTAAAGTCATGATGAAATTTAAAAAATATGACCAAGCGATCTTCCATACAGATTATGAAAAATAACATATAGCACAAGGAATTTAGGTAAGGAATAAACGTAAAAAAACAGAGAGCCCACCAAGATTTTTGGATGAGTAGTACTTTACAGGGTCAAATTTGGTGCCAAAAAATAGGTCGGGTAATTGGGATGACAAACAGAAGAACGGACTTCACTTGGAAGAATGAAAAAACAGATCGGATGTCACCGGAATATTTGGCAACGATTTCTTGAGTAGTATGGCTTGGACAGGTCTGGGATCATAGGCATCGTCTTGGCTCACGACCGTCGTGTTCTCTGATTCATCCAATACCACCGCTGATTTTGTTCTTCTTCAACAACCAAACCATCACCGATGCAATCTTGGTTGATTTTGTCGTCCATGGAGAGAGAGAGAGAGAGAGAGAGAGAGAGAGAGAGGCTGTTCAAAGGCATAAAATTTGGTTCCAGAGAGAGAGAGAGAGGGAGAGTGTTTTATGGGCGAGAGAAACGTGAAAATAGGGGCAGATTTGCTTCAATTGGGATTACCAAATCCCGGTAATCTTGGGAACATAATAATGGGTATAAAATATTTATAAATAAATAGCTATATATATATATATACACACACTAGGGGTATAATGGGCAAAGAATACATTTTGAGGATGTGAACATAAGTATTCAAACTCCTATGGATGAGCACATAAATAAGTCTTCTATTTAGGATGCCTATTTAATTTTACCTTCTTTTAGTCACATATCTCAATTCTAGCAAGAAACAGTACCACCAACCCACTTTTATCAAATTGATTATAGCATGAACAAAGAAAATATGTTGCTTTTTGCATTACTCAATGTTCGGATTTCCGTGGGGGGGAAAAATGTTCGGATTTGAGATGAGATAGTCATAATTTCGATTAACGAAAACTCATTTGTTTGTCGTGAACCTGTTACTCATACCGTAACTAGCATGTTAAGGATTTGAACCCAACTAATATATTGAAATAACAATAACTTAGCAACGAGATTACTGACAAACATTTGAAAAGCAATACATGTACGTTGTAGTCTAGTAAAACAATCATCATAACATTAAAGCACTTACCAGAAAACAGCACCTAACTTCGATGACTTCTTCTCCAACCAATCTGGCTTACTCTTACCACCTTCCGGCGTGGTTCCCCTCCAACTATTCTCGTAAGCCATCTAGGTCTTCCAGTCAAGAACATAACATATCCCATGGTCACTCCTATTACCAATCCGCATCCATACCCCATCAGCACGATCCTCCAAGTAAATCCACTCGCAAAGTCGTCATAATCATCATCATCTGGCAATATTGGTTGTGGTGGCTGTGGTGGTGCCTCACTATCTCCACATTTCTTTGACAATGGTAATCCGCATAATCCCGAATTTCCAATGTAAGAATCATTCTGAAACGTATCAAATTGGTTTCCGTGAGGTATGGGACCAACTAGATGGTTCATCGAAAAGTTTAAGACTGCAAGAAATGTCAGACTCGTTAGCTCCCCTGGAATCTTCCCAATGAGTTGGTTTGAAGAGAGGTCTAATGACTCCAACACTGTAATGTTTCGTAACAATGATGGAAGATGACCGGAAATGCTATTATGAGATAGATTCAACAACCGCAGTCCTTGTAGTTTTCCAATGTCATTTGGAAACTCTCCTCGGAAATTGTTGCACGACCAGTCGATTGTTGTGAAAACTGTAAGTATATAATTCAGTTCAATTATAACCCCCTTCAGAACCAACTCCACAGAATCATGATAAAAGTCATCTCCCATGTATTGCAACAACATTTTTGATTTATCAACATTCATCATGGCTTTGAAATTGAGGAAATATCGTTCTGGTAGAAGCCCAGTGAAATTATTTTGAGAAATGTCGAAAATTCGAAGCTTAGGGAAAGGAGCTTCAGTTCCTGAAGTGCCTATAGGACCATGAAATCTATTTGATTTCAAGACAAGAACTTGCAATTCTGGAAGTGACTCCAACCAATGAGGGAATGTACTATTTATATTGTTGTTCCCGAGATCTAATACTTCCATGCTTTTACAATTGGCCAAAGATCGCGGCACTGGTCCTTGCAAATGATTTCCATTTAAATTGAGACTCCTCAACTTACATCCATTTGTAAATGTTGTTGGGATAGCCCCACGGAAGCCATTCCTCCGTAGATCTAACACCTCGAGATCATTGCTGACATTTCCCAAACAGTGTGGGATTTCTCCGGTTAGTTTATTGTGTGAGATTAGGAAGTGGGTTAACGACGTGCAATCCCCATAACTCGCTGGTATTCCACCGGTAAACCTGTTCTGGAGCATGAAAAGCAGCTTCATTGTACCTCTATTGCACATCTCCGGTGGAATTGGACCAGTTAAAAAATTATTCGACACGTCTATGAAATAGAATTCGGCCCACGAACCAAGTTTCAATGGAAGTACGCCAGTCAATTCATTCATATAAAGAGATAAATTCACCAGCTTTTTGAATTCCCCGAATTCCGCCGGAACTTCACCGGAAAACTGGTTTTCCAAAAGTTGCAGGCTCACCAGATTGGTTAACGACCGGAGCTCCGATAAGTCGCCGTGGAGGTAATTCATGGACGCGTCGAAGTTTTCCAAGCACGTTAAGTTTCCGAACCCACGTGGGAATTTACCAACTAAGCTGTTGTTGTACATCTCCAACTGCCATAGCTTTTTCAGATTCGAAATCTCCGCTGGAATCTCGCCGGAGAGAAAACAGTCGGATACTTCTAGATTTACCAGCTCCGTTAAATTCCCAATTACTTTAGGAATTGCACCGTCGATGTTACTGTCGGATAGGTAGAGCCAGTTCAGTTGGGATAGTTCACCAACCCTGCCAGGAAAATAAATTGTCAATAACCAAGCCTTCATTCTCTTAGAGCAAGTCCTCACTGGTGCCAAATCGCACGCAAGCGCCAAAATTTGGCAACAAGAATGGCAAACCCTCTCCACTCTGTGGCAAACTCAATGCCAAATTTGGCAATGCCCAGAGCCAAATTTTGCATCCAAATTGGCAATTGTCAAATTTGCCACAGAATTCAATCCATTTAATTTGAATTTCATATTGTGCCAACATGGCACCAAACCAATGCAGTGTCATCGCTAGTTTTTGACTTTTTGACACTGTAGCAAGTAAAAAAAATGACTTTGACAATGTTATTTTGACATTAGCAGATGGAGTTGCTCTAACATATCAAAATATAACCTTAACCGTTAACATGCCTTCATGTAGTAATTTAGCAAAATCTTGTGACCAAAAAATCTAACTAACGAAACTCGCAATAGAAGGGAATCTAGACTAACTCGCAATGGTGGAAAGTGATTCTAAGGCAGTCATTGACATGATAAATGGGCATACAGTAGTCAGCCAAAGCGTGAATTCTATCATCCATGATGTTAAGGTTTTGAGCAATGATTTTCAAAGTTGTATGTTTTTGTTTGCTCGCCGATCTTCTAATTCGGTTGCGCATACTTTGGCTAGTAAAGGTTTAGGTGGGTTAGATTATAGTCTTTGGATTGAATCCCCTTCTGTTTGGCTTCTTGATCCCTTGTCTAGGGATGGAGATTCCTCATGATGTATTTGGTTTGAGATTTATAATACCATCTGTTATCGTCTTGACCAAAAAAAAGAGAGACTAACTCAGAAACATATATAAATAATTACTTAAGTCAAAGAAAATATAGACTAGGGTTCCGTTTGTTTCGATGTAAAATGTTTTTTTCTGAAAACAAATTTCAAACTTTTATTTTTCGGTGTTTGGTTTGCACTTGAAAATATTTTCAGAAATTAACAAAATAGTGTAGAGAGAGATGGGGGGCTTAATTGGTGGAGAGATATGAAAATATTGGAATTGAACGTAGGTCAAGACTGACAATCGAAAAAATTGAGCAGTGAAAATTGCAGTAGAGGACAGCGGGTTCATTTCGAAAAATAACTTACGGAAGATTTACGAGTAAGTCATTTTCATCTAATTAATTTTTCTCATTTTTTACACAACCAAACACCAGAAAATAGATAAAACGTTTTACCGAAAAAATATTTTACGTCCAAACAAACAGAGTCTAACTTAGAAACATAAATAATAAATTAAGTCAAACAACCATCATAAGGGGAATAAAATATTATTTTTTGAATTAAAAGTGATGCATTATGAGAAAACAACTTGTCTCATAAAATAAAAATAAGTACTTAAAAAATAAAAACTTAACGAAGCAGGGCTAATAAAACCTGAAAACATGGTAGCATAATGTTTCCGAACCTTTCCGGAAAGGGGCCCACATCGAACGGGTTATCTCCGACGCTCAAAACCACAAGATTAGTCATATTCCAAACCGAATCCCAAGGAAATTTACCAGAAAACCCACTGTTATTCAAATACAGATATCTCAACCGAAACAGGGGAGACAAGTCAGGAACAGAGCTGGAGAAGAAATTGTTCCCCAAATCCAAGTACACCAAATTCACACACTTGCTCAGCTCACCGGACACGGCGCCGTTAAGGGAATTCTCCCCCAACGAGAGCTTCTCGAGTGATTTCAACCGGCAAATTGAGTCGAACGGGACGGTACCGGTGAGTTGCCGGTTCGATAACTCGATGGATATGACCGAGTCATCCGGGTTGCAGGTTATTCCGGTGAAGTTGGATATGGGATTGGCGGGTGTCCATGAGGTGAATAATGCGTTGGTGGTGGGGTTTTGGAGGGCGGTTTTGATTGCGAGGAGGGTTTGGAGGTCGTTGTCAGAGGCGGCTGCGGCTAGGGAGAGGAGAGGGAGGAGAGAGAGGAGGAGTAAGTGGAGGGGGGTGACGGAGTTGGTAACCTGGGACATGGTTGGAGAGAGAGAGGGGTGGAAGGAGGAGGGTAGTGGGGATATTACATACTTCCTCCGTATCTTTTTAAGTGTCCTGCTTCGTAATTCCAACTTATTAAAAAGGTATCATCATTACACCTTTCACATCAACTTTTACTTCTACTTTCTCTTCTTACCCTCTATGAAAACATCATCATTACATTTTTACTCACTAACTTTTCAAAATGAAATCTACTTTTAGGGGCAAAATAAAAAATTCACTAATTTTTACCCACTAACTTTACAAAATAGACACTTAATTATTAAGAGACAACCCAAAATGGAATACTGGACTCTAAAAAAGGAACGGATGAAGTATTTGCTTAAGAAAAAAAAACTTTAAGGGTGTTCAAGTGACCACCTTAATTACTCCCTGGTAGCCTATATTTTTGGTTTTTTCAATCTCCCTCTCTCTTGGATCAAAAAATATATATATCTCTCTCTCTCTATTTTTGGTAAATTGGAAAACTCTCTCTCTCACTTGTTGCACAAGTTCTTACAAAATTTGTAATTTTTCCCCCTAATCGAAAAAGAACGTGACCCATTTGAAAATTAAATTTTTCAATGATCCATTCGAGCACATAAATTTTTTTTTTATAAACTAACTAATATGGTTCGAGTAGGTATTTACGGGTATGAAAAAAATTAATATGAATACGAATACTCTAAAAAAATGCAATTTAGGTTTCGATTAAGAAAATTAATATTGTAATGTCTTGCATTTGCATACCACAAGAGAGTTGAAACAAGTTTTTATTTCTTTCTAAAAAAAAGCACACGGAAAAACCTAATTATGCGACTTCACACTTAAATTTTTTCTTCTTATTTTTCCGCACAACATGTAACTAGATTTTTATTGAACGATGCCACCCCGCGTCCGAATCCTGGCTCTGCCAATGTGCCTACATACCTGATGAATTAGTAACTGAAATCCTCTCTCTAGATTACATGTAGGTCATCTACTTCAATTCACATCAGTCTGCAAGTTGTGGTATTCTCTCATCACAAGTCCTAGTTTCATTACCGTACACCTCAAAAAATCAGTTAAGAACAACTCCAGGTGTTGCCATGTGGTACTATATATCCACAATTAAAACATCGGCATTACACAATGTGCGTTACTCATTATCTCCCAATCCTTCAATGTCTCTTGATAGGCGCGCGATATCATAGATATGAGCGCTTAAGTAGGGCAAATTAGCACGTTAGAGGCGCGTTTTATCTCGTGTTCCACTTGATGCCGTGCTTTGTCTTGTTTTTGGGTTTTTGTTAAGTTTCGCAGGAATAAGGTGTATTTTACGCCAAGATTTAATTGCGAGGCCTTGAGGCCGGTTCGGATGTCGTCGTGGGAAGTCAAGGCAAAAGCGTGAGGCGTCGGGTGGCCAAATCCCATGCAACGCGGGGGATGCCGTTAATGTGTGCGGTATCGATACCATAATTTCCAGTATCGATACAACTGGGTGCAAAAGTGCTCCAAGGCTGAATAGAGGCATCTGTATCGATACAACTCTCAGCTGTATCGATACCGGAGGCAACAATGGAAAAAAAAAATAGTTTTCGACGTTTTTAACTCCAAATTTTGGGGGTTTGTATAAATACCCCCGGAACTTCGTTTTTAGGGTTCATACTTTTAATTAGCAGCTTTTTCGTTACGTTCTTTTCTTTCCAGAGCTCTTTCCTTTGAAGTTTTCAAGTTTTGTTCAAGAACACATCTTCCGGTAACTCGTATTACGTTTCGTTCTTAATTAAAGTTGCTCGTGGATCTTATTTTAGTTTTAATCTTTTGTTAAAATTTCATTCCAAGCATGATGCAAGTTAGGGTTTCTTTTGCTTCTTGTTCAATAATAAGTGAGTAGTCATTTAGGTAGGGTCGCGAAGTGATTAGCACACCGTGGCTAGTTCGGGCACTGCTCCTATTTTCAAACAACAGAAAAACAATTTAAGATTTGAAAAAATACTTCCCGCGGACGAACCCGGGCATTGTCGGAGCCCATGTGAACGGGGGAATGGGGGTCGAAAACTCATTCTCCGTTGCGCATGGGCATACGGCGACTATAGGGTCTCGCATCTTGCGGGGTATCTTTTTCAATCTAAAATTAAACGTTTTTAAGAACTCCAAACAGAGCAGGTTAATCCGGACTGGTTACGAGTGCTATGAACCCTACGACCGTACCTCCTTTTAATTATCTGAAAAGTACAATCAATCTCTAGGTTTTTAGTTAATCTCAATCAAATCGACAAGGGGTGGCTACCTAAGAGCCCGTTTAAATTATAACAACCTGAGTTTAATTAGTCAGCTTACGTTTCTGTCTCTGTGGATTCGACTCCGGACTTACCGGATATTGTGCTGCGTCGGTCTCCGCCCTACGCTTGGGGCGACCCATTAATTTAGGACTAGGAATCCGTCAAGCATCTTTATACCGCATATATAATTTAATTGTTGCTACGTAAATTGTTGTGAGTGTTCTTGGAGTACCATGAGGGTACTCACGCTTTTAGGAAAAATTATTCTTTGCTCTTGGAGCAAATACGTGTAGTACTCCATATGTTGTGATTAGTAAATTCTGAGGGATTTATAACTTTTATATCGGTTAAGGGAACAAAAGGATATGCAGTGTATAATTATTGGTGTGAAGCATTGCTTCAAAAACACTCAATAAGATTTTTCTAAGAGGTCCAAGTATGGTGGCTGTTTATGTCATGTTTAGTTCTTTCCTAGCTGCCCGGCCTAAGTTTTAGTGGTTGTCCATGTCTATTACTCCTTCCTTTTCACTACCGTTTCTAGTCTAGTACCCAAAATAATAAGTAATAAATAATGTAATTTTGTCAAAAAATAATTCGAATTTTCTCTATAAATTAAAAGAACCCAGTAATGTGATGCCGTTTTTCCCGTTTTCTTTTAATCTATGTAACCTTGGTTGGTGGATTAATAAAATTTTCTTTAATGATTAAAAAAAACCTTACATAAAAAAGGTTGGATTTCCCTTTTTTGACAAAAAATGTATTATATTGAAGTACTTGGCCTTTTGCGGAGCGGATAATCTTAAATAGTTCTCCCTCCATCTCATATTGCTTATCGAACGACTTAATTTTTGAAGGAACATACAATTAAATACCACAAACTCTATATTCAAGGGAGAAACTTGAAACATAGAGCAGGCCAAAAGAACACTAAAATTGGTGGATGGAATTAATTAAGAACACAAAAATTGGTTCCATAAAGCCCCCCTTTAAAAGTCGAATTTGTAGATGGAATTAAAAAACTGATCAAACTAAAGTTGATGTTTAAAAAAGAAAAAAGAGATTAAAGTTGATGTTCAAAAAAGAAAAAAGGAGACTAAAATTGATGTCCAAAAAAGAAAAAGGAGATTGAAATTGATGTCCAAAAAAGAGAAAAAAAAAAAAAAAAGGACAAATAAGTTGACGGTTGTTGTCCATGTCGTTTATTAACTTTTGGACTATTAATACCATGTGGTCTTGTAAACACGGTTTATTTATCAATTAATATGTAACGACCCAACCCGACTTACCATGACCCCCTTAATTTCAATCCAAACACTTGACTTGAAAATGTATACATGAGGTTTTAGCTCCCAACCAATATTGTGGGACTAAACGCTCTCAAACCCCCAAATCCGGGTTATTACAATCTTCCCCCCTTAGGGATGCAACGTTCTCGTTGCATAGTACCAGCAACCTCCCCTGATGTCCGTGGTGCCAAAGCGCATTCTACCCACCACTTGAACTAGGGGCAGACCAGGGTGGTGCAACCGGTCTTAGTTCCCCACCTAAGGGGGTGTTCTTCTAAATAATCCAATTGGCTTTTCCGCCAATTTTTTTTTGTCCTTATTCAATTTTTTTTTGCATTTTGTGGCTTATTGTCAATTTTTTGGGGATTATTGCTTCCTTATGATGAGAGGAATCTAAAAAGTAAAAAATTTTGGTCGAAATCAAATTTTTTTTGAATAAAGACGAAATAAGTGGCTTTCCCGCCAATTTTCGTCGAAATTCAAAAAAAATTGGATTTCGATCGAAATTTTTTACTTTTTAGATTCCTCTCGTCATAAGGAAGCAATAATCCCCAAAAAATTGACAATAAGCCACAAAATGCAAAAAAAAATTGAATAAGGACAAAAAAAAATTGGCGGGAAAGCCAATTGGATTATTTAGAAGAACACCCCCTAAGAATCCTACATCCGCCAATGGTCTTAGGGATTCGATATTGTTTTCTTTGTCAAGGAGGGATTCGATAGCCATTGAATGAAAAAATGATTTAGTTCCTCCACCTAAGAATCAAACATTATAAATCTTAAGTTTTTCGTAGTGTGTGGAATCACATGAGCAACCCCTTCCCACTCTCCTCTCTTTTCTTTCACTGTTTATCCTTTTTTTCCTTGCTTCCTCTCTATTTCTTGACACCCTATTTTTTCCTTCTCTCTCTCTCACAACAATTCTTTCTTCTTTTTTTTCTGATTGGCAACAAAATTTTATTAAAAACTCAACAAATGGTACATCGAAGCGACTAAATTCTATATTCAAGGGAGAAACTTAAAACATAGAGCAGGCCAAAAGAACACTAAAATTGATGGATGGAATTAAGGACACTAAAATTGGTTCCATAAAGCCTCCCTTAAAGTCGAATTTGTGGATGGAATTAAAAAACTGATCAACTAAAGTTGATGTTCAAAAAAGAAAAAGGAGACTAAAATTGATGTCCAAAAAAGAAAAAGGAGAAATAAGTTGACGCGCGGTGGTTGTCCATGTCGTTTATTAACTTTTGGACTATTAATACCATGTGGTTATGTAGACACGGCTTATTTGTCAATTAATATGTTACAACCCAACCCGACTTACCATGTACCCCCTTTCAGTCCAAATACTTGGCCTAAAAATGTATACTTAAGAAGGTATCATGCAGTTCCTAGGTGGGTGTTAATATAAAATATGAGGCTTTAGCTCCCAACCAATATTGTGGGACTAAACACTCTCAAACCCCCAAATCCGGGGTTGTACAATCTTCCTCCTTAGGGATGTGCGACGTCCTCGTTGCATAGTCCCAACAACCTCCCCTGGTGTCCGTGGTGCCAAAGTGCATCCTACCCACTACTTGGACTTGGGCAGGGCTCTGATACCATTTGTAACGCCCCAAGCAGACCGCTAGCCTAGTACTTTGATTTTGATCCACAAGCCACACCACATAGCCCAAAAGCTTAAGCCCAATGAGATTTATTATATGTCCAAGATCAAACACCCATATATGTAGACTTCTGATGTGGGACTAAGGACTCACACTTCTCCCAAATTTTGGAGTATTACAATCTCCCCACCTTAATGACCTCACGCCCTTGCGAGGGGTTGAGCACTAGGGTCACCACAGCCTTCCCTGGGTTTGTTCCCTAGAGACCAAAGTCACCACGGCCTTCACCGGGTTTGTTTACTGGTGCCATAACCCACATGGTCGTGTACATGGTTCACTCTGATTCCATTTGTAACGACCCAACCCAACATACCATTGACCCCCTTTCAGCCCAAACACTTGGCTTGAAAAGATATACCTAAGAAGGTACCATATAGCTCCTAGGTGGGTGTTAATATAACACACGAGGCTTTAGCTCCCAACCAATGTGGGACTAAACGCTCTCAAACCCCAAAATCCGGAGTATTACATAATATCACGTGCATTTTTCTCACTACCACAATTAAGGGTTCGTAATTAATTTCATTGACCATAAACACCACAAATTGAATCTCATAATATACGAACGGTTCAAATAAAAATTGCTCAAATCAAGTCCTTCCCGGTCATTTTTTTTTGCCGATTTCTCGCGTGTACCCTTAAAATCACGTTCTGAACACATTGAGCGGCTCGGATCATCAAAATTCAATCAGGAAAGGGGAGAAATGGGGTGGTCCGCATTTTAGGTCCTCATTTTAAGGTCCTTACTTGAAGATTTCTGTATATATATATATATTCTCAGAAGATTTTATTCATGGACCACTTCTACTGAAATTTACCCTTTAGCCTGAATTTTTGGGTCTCTTGACCTACTCTTTTGACTTTTATCTCTTAATTTTATTAGATTTAGGTGAAATTTGTGGATTAACCGTCCGTCCTGACGAAAAAAAGAATGGAATAGTAAAAAAAATGTAGACAAATTGAAAAAGGTTCACTCGAGACAAAAAGGACCTAAAATATAGTCTTTGAGTGTCTTTAGCATCATGGTATATTGACATATTTTGAAGTTTGCTCAATATTTTTATACTTTTTTGATTTCTCTTGTCGAGGTAATGATGTGATATATGAATTATGCCGAAAAGCTTTAAAAAAAAAAACTAAAAGTTCAAATTATACCGACTATGGGCTCATAGCACTCGTAACCAATGCGGATTTACCTGCTCCATTTGATGTTCTTAAAAACGTTCAACTTTAGATTGAAAAAGATACCCCATAAGATGCGAGACCCTATGGTCGCCGTTTACCCATGCACAGTGGAGAATGAGTTTTGGACCCTCATTAATTCCACCGTTCACATGGGCTCCGACGATACCCGGGTTCGTCTACGGGAAGTATTTTTCTAGGGGGCGACTATTCGCAGCCCCGTATTTTCTCGCTTAGCCTGTTAAACATTTTCAACTATACTCGACAGTTAGTTACCGAAATTGAGATACATTTTCAGCATCCAATTACCGAAATATAATATTTTTTTCAACAGCTATTTACCGAAAATGTATGTTCGACAGTTGTTTACCGAAGGTTGAACATATTTTCGACATGTAGTTACCGAAATATAATCTTGTTTTCAACAGCTATTTACCGAAATGTTATGTATGATTTTCAACAACTATTTACCGAAATGTAGTGGGCCAAGAGAGAAAATACGGGGCTGCGAATAGTCGCCTCCTTTTTCTAATCTAAAATTGTGTTTTTTATTGTTTGAAAATAGGAGCGCCCGAACTTGCCACGGTGTACTAATTATTCTGCGACCCTACCTATACGACTACTCACTCATTATTAAGCAATAAACAAAAAAACCCTAGATTGAAACATGCTTCTATTGTTCGAGATAGAAAATAAACAAAATATCTAAGTTAACAAGTAGCAACGAACAACTTTGATAAAGAACAAAAATCAATAAGAGTTACTGGAGTGCGAGTAATTGAACAAAACTTCAAATAACTGGAAGGAAAAGAAAACTCAGAAGGAAACAAATGATATTTGGAACAAAAGAATCGGCAGCCCCGTTCGTCTTCTCTAGTCGAACAATGATCGTCCTTCCTGTTTCGTCCGTGGGAATGAGCGCAGCCCCTTTTTTTCTTTTTCCTCTGTACCCACCTTTAAAACAAAACCCTTGCTGCCTTTTATAATACTCCATTCGTCCCTTATTTAAAGTTCAGTATTCCATTTTGAATTGTCCCTTAATAAGTGTCTATTTTGTAAAGTTAGTGGGTAAAAGTTGGTGCATTGTCTATTTTGTCCCTAAAAGTAGATTCCATTTTGAAAAGTTAGTGAGTAAGAGTATAATGATGATGGTTAAGTAGGGAAAGTGGAGGAAAAAGTTGATATGAAAGGTATAATGATGATGTTTTTTTAATAAATTGGGGTTACGAAGCAGGAGATTTAAAAAAGAACGGAGGGAGTAGTAGAACCGAGAGCTCCATATGGGAAATTGGTAGCACCAAATCTTTTTCCTTTCCATTGTAATGAGTGGGCCCTCTTTTATTGTAAATGCCGAAGAAAAATCTTCTCAATTATAGGTCGGTCCACAGGTTGCCGAATTACAATTCCCATTCTTTACTGATTAGCCATGAAGTTGAAACATATTGTCATTCTTTGCGTTTTAGCTTCAAATATTATCCAACGGCTCCGTCACAACTTCCCACGATGACGTCCAATACGGCCTCAAGGCCTCGCAATCCAAACTTAGCGCAAAAACCCCTTTTTTTCTTGCGAAATTAGCGAAAACACAAAACAAGGGCATCAAGCAGAAAATGAGATAAAACGCGCCTCTAACGCGTTAATTCACCCTACTTAGGCACTCAATTCATGATATCACGCGCCTATCAAGACCAAAGTCACCACGGCTTTCACCGGGTTTGTTTACTGGTGCCATAACCCACATGGTGGTGTACATAGGTCACTCTGATACCATTTGTAACGACCCAACCCGACATAACATTTACCCCCTTTTCAGTCCAAACACTTGGCCTGAAAAGATATACCTAAGAAGGTACCATGTAGCTCCTAGGTGGGTGCATGTTAATATAGCACATGAGGCTTTAGCTCCACTGGCGGCTGTACATGGACCATTCCATGGTCACATGAACACCCTAAATATTTTTTTTCCATTAGAATATATGTAAAAATTATGGGCTAGTCTTGTTTTGAACACCCAACTCAAATATCAATGAACACCCAATTCTAAGAATTTTGAACATCTAACCCAAAAACAATTGAACACCCAACAACTCATTGAACACTCAATCACAATCCGATTACAGCCTATCAATCCAGACAATTCATACTTGAACACCTAACACATTATCTCAAACAAAGCTCACAATCCTAATGGAAAAAATTATTAAAAAAATAAAGAGAAAGAATAATCTAGTGGTTTAAGTATTATACTCTGCATTCTCTATCCATCTCCATTGTCGATGATCTAAATGTGTTAATTTCGCATTTGTGATAATAACTATTTTATTAGTATTTTTTGTCTAGTTAGCTTGTAGAATTGTAGACAAAGGTTTAAAAAAATTCAACTACATTGCAAAACCCCGTTAACTTAAATGATATTTCTTCGACTTTAAGGTTACGATAGAAAATCTAATCGTGTGGTTTTAGGAGAGATGGTGAAAAAGCAGTCCGACAAGTGGTATCAGAATCAGGAAGTCATGGGTTCAAGTCGCGGGAGCGTCATCGTGAGGGAGAGATTGTTGGGCCCGGAGTGCCCCCATGGATTTGGTTACACAATGCCACTCCCTCGACCGCTCTAAAAACAGACTTGCGGGTGCGATGTCGAATGCCATAAAAGACTTAATTGAAACCCTTCCTACAACCAATTGGTTTTAGGAGAGATGGTGGAAAAGCGGTCCGACACTAATGAACAACATATTTTTGAAAAGGTCGGCTCCAATACTGTCTACTACACAATACGACAACTTTTAAAAAGTTTAAATTTTTGTTAAATAATGTAGTGTATATTTTTAAGTTCTCATTTTGCCTCGTAGTTAATTGTTGGAGTATAAAATAGAGGGTACACGTTTTTTTGTCCACACTGTTTATACTAATATACGAGGTTTTGCACATATATCATTAGTCAATACACCAGCTAGTAGAGTTAAAGTCATTTCTGAACACCCTATTACAAATTCCTGGAGCCGCCAATGTTTAGCTCCCAACCAATGTGGGACTAAACGCTCTGAAACCCTCAAATCCGGGGTATTACATAATATCACGTGCATTTTTCTCACTACCACAATTAATGGTTCGTAATTAATTTCATTGACCATAAACACCACAAATTGAATCTCATAATATACGAAAGGTAGAAAAAAATTACAGTGAGAATGTGGATGGGAAAAAAAAAAAATATATATATATATATATATATATATATATACATATATATATTGTCAGAAGATTTTATACATGGACCACTTCTACTGAAATTTACCCTTTAGCCTGAATTTTTGGGTCTCTCGACCTACTCTTTTGACTTTTATCTCTTAATATAATTAGATTTAGGTGAAATTTGTGGATTAACCGTTCGTCTGGACGAAAAAAAGAATGGAATAGTAAAAAAATTGTAAGACAAAAATTGAAAAAGGTTCACGTACTCGAGACGAAAAAGACCTAAAATATAGTCTTTGAGTGTCTTTAGGATCATGGTATATTGACATATTTTGAAGTTTGCTCAATATTTTTATACTTTTTTTGATTTCTCTTGTCGAGGTAAGGATGTGATATATGAATTATGCCGAAAAGCTTTAAAAAAAAAAACTAAAAGGTCAAATTATACTGACTATGGGCTCATTTGGCTTTAAAAGTAGAGTAGTAACTTATTTTGTCTTTATTCAAATTTTTTTCGCATTTATTAGTTTAGCGTCAAACTTTTGTAACTTATTGATTCGTCTCGGCGAGAGGAATAGGAAAAGTAAATTTTTTTTGAAACTCATAATTTTTTTCAAAAAGACAAGAATAGGTATAAAAAAAAAAGTTGTCTTATTGATTTAAAATTGTCTTTATTAAAAAAATTATAAATTTTGATCATTCTTTTTACTTTTCCGATTCCTCTCAACGAGACGAATCAATAAGTCGTAAAAGTTTAACGCAAAACAAACAAATACAATTTGTTTTTGAATAAAGACAAAAAAATAAGTCACTTGACTTATTAATCCATATATCTTTACAACAAATTAAGTTAGTGCTCTTATTGGTAGACCTACATCACAAAAGTTAGAAAAGAAAGACTTGACTTGGAAATCTCAATCACTAGCCAATTAAGTTTAAGTCATAAAATGTGTTTTATGAGCATGTTTTAATTGAAAGAACATGGGCCCCGGGCCTGTTCGTGGTTGGTTGCTCGATCGTCTCCATTTCCCTTGGGTTGATTGTGTTTTTGGATCTCAGGGATCTTTAGCTTGGTTGTTGGGTTTTGATTGTGGTTGTCCTCTTTAGGTTTTGCTCTTGCAGTTGCAGGGTTAGTTTGGTTTTGATGCTTTTAATCTTTGTTTTCTTTTTTAAAGATTAATCAAATTCTTTTAGCGGATCCAATAAAAATAAAAAAAACAATTTTCTCATCTCTCTCTATTTTCTATTGGTTGCATTCTCACAAGTTTGAGTCATCTGACATTGCTTTTGATCCTTTTTTCCCCCTCCTCTCAATGGTTTTAGATTTTAAATGTTGTACTTAAGGGCAATTGTCTTGAATGCGAACACCGAACACGAAAAACAAAAGGCTGACCAAGCTGCTAATTCCAAAACTATTTTGTTGATGTCCAAATTTGCAGCGCATAAAAACTTGTGCATGCTATATGCAGGGTGCAAGGCTCTCATGCTCACATTAACAAAAAAACAATACTGGTATATATTATCATTTCCCTAATTTTAGCAGTATGTGCACTTAGTTATTGACCAGCCCCGGTATTTTTAGTAGCTCATTTTACTTTTCGAGTTCCCATAGTCGTGAGTCGTGATGAACTGAAGAGTTCAAAGCAAAATTGTTGATAGAAAAAAAAAAAAAAGATCAATAACTAAGGGCAAAAATATTTTTGGGAATGGTAATTCGTTTGTAGATATCCCAAACAGAACCGCAACTCAATGGAGTGAAAAACACCTACACAATCACCAAAAGATTACGTTGCCCAAAAGATTCTGGTATTAAAGACAAGTTTTGGAGTACACTTATCAAAAAGTGGAGTGCCAAAATCATTTTGGAAAAGATTATGCGCGTTGAGCTCAGTTCCTCTCCAATTTTAGAAAAATTTAAGCCGGTTTAGTTTTAGCAATTTTGGTTCCGTTTTGGGCGGATTTTAATAAATTCTTATTTTTTAGAGCTTATCGAGAAATCTGATTATGTGAAAAAATAAAGTTAATGGGATAGTAATAAGAATATAATCTCAGAATAAATGAGTTCGAGTAAGTTTGCGAGTCTCTAAAAAGTTGGGTTCTTCAGGTAATCAGGAAAGAAACTTCCGATTACGGGAAACAAGGAAGATAAACAGAACGATGTTCTAGGTTTCGAATCAGTTAAGTCTAATCAGTTAAGGGAAAAAAACAGAATTATGACTCTGTTATTCAAGCTATCCCATCATAAGCTCTGGCATGGTTCTTGCTTTTCAGGGAATTTTTTTGAGAAGCTTAATTAAATCCGTAGTAAATTCTGGAGGAATTGGGTGATCCGGAAGATCCGGTGTAAACTGGAACCCGTGTAGTATGGACTCTTCGGCGAATTCGTCGTATTGGTGTCGGTCACTTGTTGGACACCGACATTCTTTAGACGTTCTCCAGGCACGTGTGCAATATTTAAAATCCAAAAGTGTCGTATTATCTACTTACATTTTTCATTTGGACATTCTTGGGACATTATGAAAAAGGCGTAGGGAGGGTTAAGTGAAATATTAGACTCTTATTAAAACTGTAAGGTAAGTCTTATTTTTTGTGTGAGGAGCTAATGATGGTTTTTGAAAAAAAATTAAAATTAAAATAAAGATCGACATTAAAATAACGTAACGCTTTGTGTTGAAATACTTTATTAATTGTAAAGACACATATATGGCTGTCCCTGATTGTCCATGGAGTAATGCTAGCTCTCAATTAATGGTCAATAGAAATAGGGAAAGACACAATAACACTCCACATCTAGTGATGGCAATCACTATTCCCGTTTTTTATTCTTAAACCTACCTACTATCCCTGTCTATTTCTCGATCACTAATTAAGAATTTTTATTTTACCCTCCACCCCTATTCCAGACCCTATTTATGAAAAGTAAAATTAACAAAATTGAAGAAAGAGCACACAATGGAATCCATTTCGGTAAATTGTTCAAGACCAAAGCATAGTAGCATTACTTTATTCTTTCCACAATGTCCGTAACCATTCTCCTTAATCTTATCACCTTTTTAGGAATTTCTCTTTGAGCAAGTCTTACAAACAATTTAGGTCTACCAATTAAGAACATGAGAGATCCTACAAAGAGTCCAAGTGTCATTCCACATCCATAACCTATCACCACAATTTTCCAAAAAAATCCATCAAAATCTGAATCATCTTCCTCTTGTTCTAACACCACCGGCTGTACTTTTGTTCGATTACTGTCTTCACATTCCTTCGACAATGGAAACCCACATAATCCTGACTTCCCAACATATGAAACATTCTCAAATTATGTATTAAATTGTTGACCCCGGGGATTGGGTCCATGGAGACGGTTAAATGAAAGATACAAGACTGCAAGAAATGTCAAACTTGTTAATTGGCTTCGAATTTTTCCGATGAGTTGGTTAGAAGCGATGTCTAACGATTCAAGGCTTTTCAAATCCCCCAAAGACGATGGAATATGGCAGTGAGGCTATATGAGAAAAATTAAGCACTTTGAGAGAATTGAGCTTTTCAATGACATTTGGAATCTTTCCACTAAAATTGTTGGATGAAAAATCGATTGTTGTGAAGATAGTCAAAATTCTCTGCATTTCGATCTCATGCCCCTATACTGTCACTACTACAGAATCGTAATAATAATTCTGACTCGTGTATTGTTTGCATGGCATAGTTTTGTTCTTCATAGCTTGGAAATATTCAAAATACCTTGCAGACAAACGATTCGAAGCTTAGGAAATGGAAATTTACTCTTTGAAATGTTTATGGGACCATGAAATCGGTTGGATCATATGGCAAGAACCTACAATTAAGAAAGAGTTTCCAACCAATATGGAATGTGTCGTTAATCTTGTTTTTTCCAACGTCTAGAACTTCCAAACTTGTACAAATTGCCAAAGATCTTGCCAGTGGTCCTTCAAATTGATTCCCATCCAAATCAAAGTCTTCGTAATTGGTTGGGATTTGCAAATGCCAACCGAAGGGTTCCCATAAACCCATTGGAGCGCAAATTCAAAACCGTGAGAACACTAGTGAAATTTCCCAAACATTGCGGAACTGCACCGGTGAATTTGTTGTGAGACAAATCAAGAATGTCAAGGGAACTGGTATTCCAAATCAATAAAGGAATCTCTCCACTGAGACTATTGTTTGAGATGAGAAAGTATTTTATGAGCGGGGGTGGAATGGAAAGTGGTCCTTGAAGCAAATTGGAACCAAGATTCAACAGCTCCAACTGTTGTAACTTCCCAAAATCCTCCGGGATTGAGCCACTCAAATTGTTATCTGATAAATCGATCCGGGTCAAGTTCAATGACTCGATAGGGGTCGGAATTCCACCTGATAATCGATTTTTATACAAAAAAAAAAAAAAAATTTGAAGTTCTTGACATTTGCCAATTTTAAAAAAAAATTTGAAAAAATCAATTGTATGGTAAGTCATACTCCAGTATTAGGCCTCATGATAATAGAAGAGAGATTTTTGCTGTATTTTAGGTTTTATTCGTCAAAATTATGATGAAAGGACCTTTAAGAATTGCGTTATTAGCAGATGTGATTTGGTTTCCCCACTTAAGAATCATGTATCCGCCAATGATATTAAGGATTCGATAGTTAATGAATGAAAAAAAGATAAATTATAAATCTTAATTAAGGTATTTTTGTAGTGTTTTGAATCACATGAGGAACCCCTTCCCTCTCAATATATTTTGATTGTTCAGTCAAGCAGAAAGATTTAAGGTGGGAAAGAATTTAGGTATGAGTGTGTCTTTGCAATATAAAAAATTCTTGAATAGTCTCTCTAGTTTGCATTTTGTCTCTGAAATTATGCGGAAGCGTTCAATCTACTCCTAGAGGGGGGGTGAATAGGAGTTTTGATAAAAAAAAAAATCACCAATTTTCTGATTTAAAAAATTAATATAGATGAACGGGTTAATTATCTTGATTAATCCAAACCAAAAATCAAGTAGTGCACTAGAATAAAAATTGAGACAGAATACGCACGATTTACGTGGAAAAACTTAGGGTCCTAAATAACCCTAAGCAAAAACCACGGCCTAACACTACTGCTTTATTCTATTAATAAAAAAGAAGTACAGATTGCGAAATAGCAAAAACCCTTACCCAAGCCTTTACCTATTCTCGCCAATCTCCGATGCTCCCAGAGCTTCTTCAAGATCCAATAGATGCACCACGGACTTCACGCCCCGATCTCCGGATTCAACCGGCTCCGAATCAATCTCCAAAAGATTCGGCCACAGCAGCAAACGGCACCAAGAAATCACAAGATGGAATGATGTATGATGTGTAGTGTGATCTTGACAAACCCAAAACCATTCAAAGAAAAACAGGATATGCAAGTACGTAACAAAAATAAGGGTTGCTGTGAAAAGAAATAAACACTTCTCAGCCGAAAAGGAACGTGGGCTACCAAACTTTTAATCTTTGTTTTCCCCGAAAAAAAACCAAAACCGGTGTAGCCCTTCTTCTCCCTTTTTATAAGAAAAACTCTCGCCTCCACCGAAAACAGAAAATCAGTCGTGCAACCTTTTTTTTTCTTTGTTAAAGCAAATAATAAAACTCTTTTCTGCGGCAAACCAAAACCCGTGCAGTGCAACCTTTTCTTTCTTTTATGAAAACCCCCACGAAGAAAACAAAACAAGGGTGCTGCTAAAACAAAAACCAATCTTCTCGGCAGCCTATGCCCTAATGGTTGATGAAACCCTTTTTATAAATTCAAAAAGGAAATCGTTTTATGATCTCTACATATGGAAAAAGTATTTCCCTAGCCCGCGGCCCCCGGCCAATAATGTATTTTGAAAAGGAAATCTTTTACATATAAACAAAATTTTCGGAGATCTAATCTTGGTAACAAAATTCAATCATATGCATGGCGTGTTGTGCAATCCTTTTACCTTTCATGCAATTGGCTCGATTCCGTAGCGGTCAATTTGGCGCAGATAATGGAAGGAGTATCGTGCGAGAAACTACCCCCTAAGAACCTACCCATTATAATTAAACGGAGTCGATATAATAAAGACACCAATGAAGGTTTTGGACAACCCCGGAAAGTGCCAAAATATCTAACAGTCTCAATTCTGTCCCTCTAGGAGCGAAATGTCAATTTCGCCCATGAGTTCTGGTAGTTCTACTAACAGCGTTAGTGAGAGGGACTAAATTGAGACAAAATATAAATTATAGGGTTAAAAATGGCACAATTAATATTAGAGGAACAAAATCGAGATTTTATGCAAACTAGAGGGGCTATTTTTAAAATTAACCCAAAAAGAAAAGGAAAAGGCGACTGAAGCTAATGTTCAAAAAGGAAAAGGGAGATTCAAAAAAGAAAAAGGAGATTAAAGTTGATGTTCAAAAAAGGGAAAAAAAGGAGAGTGAAGTTGGAGAAAAATTTCTTTACAGAAAACGGAAGTGAATCGCTACCGTCCAATTTTGGACGGTTCAGATTTTTATAAAAAATTTCTCGAAAAAAGTTAATTGTGACCAATCTTAATTGAAACGAATCTCAGCCATTGATTGCGCGAATGGACGGCTGAGATTGCACCGCTCTGTAAACACTCTGTTCATGGAGCGGCCGTGAAAAAGTCTATCTCGTGAAGTTGATGTTCAAAAAAGAAAAAGGAGACTAAATAAGTTGACGGTGGTTGTCCATGTCGTTTATAAACTTCTGCACTATTTCTATGTGGTCATGTAGCGTAGACACGGCTTATTTATAATAATAATAAAAACTTTATTAGTTCAATAAACAAGAGTTATTTGTCAGGTGTAGCTAACATGTTATGTTCATTTTCCAAGGACTCTCATTATTTTGAAAACAAATTATTCATAAATCATATACTCCTATCTGAAGGTGGGATTGGTTCTCTAAAGAATCGTTGATGTTCACTTCTAGCTAAGGACACTAAAATCCATATATATATTAAAAAAAACCTTTAAAAGTCGAATTTGTGTATATATGGAATTAAAAAACTGATCAAACTAAAGTTAATGTTCAAAAAAGAAAAAAGGAGATAGAACTTTATGTTCAAAAAAGTAAAAAGGGATTGAAAAAAGAAAAGGAGACTAAAGGTCGGTGTTCAAAAAAGAAGAGAATTGATATTCACACCCCCTTTTTCGTTATCCACACTCATTTTTTGTCTTTTAGAAAAAAATATATATACGCTTTCAACACTATAAAAAACAAAGAGTTATAAAAGATGATGGAATTTCAAATATAAAAAAATGAGGGTATTTCAAAAACTTTACTAGTTCAATGAACAAGAGTTATTTGTTGGGTGTAGCTGAAATATTATGTTCATTTTACAAAAATTGTCTATATCTGAAGGTGTGATTAGTTCTCTAAAGTTCCGTTGATGTTCAACGAAATTGACACCTAGAGTTATTCAAAAACTAAATGGTTCTTGACATTTTTTTTACTCATGCCTTGGCTTATCTTCCAATGTGAAAGATTAGACGGATTGACTTGGAAATCAGACTCGGATCCCCTGTCCTACCTCTCTGTCCCACCCTTCTACATGTGTTTCATGGCCATGTTTTAGTTGAGTGGACGACCCGTTGTGCAAGCAAGAAAATGACGGTCCATTGAACCTCTTGTTTGCATTATTATCACAAGAATAAGACGTCCACCAAATAGTGGTGGTTGGTTGCATTATTATCACAAGAATAACATTTTTTCTCATCTCTGTCTATGTTTTATTGGTTGCATTCTCACAAGTCTGAGTTGTCTAACTTTACTTTCGATCTTTCTCCCCTCCTCTCAATGTTTTTAGCTTTTGATTTTTTTACTTTTCGGCAATCGTCTTGAACACGAACATCAAACATTAGAAACAAAAGGTGGAATAACTTTAGTGATATCTAAGTTTAATATGGTCACTCACTCGCTCAGACACGCTGAAAGACCCTGCCAATTTCAGGTCAAAACACATTTGCTTTATTCGAATCTCTGAGATTTAGATCTTTCGGAATTCGCTTTTTTCAAAATTATTTTTGAAAATTTTGAAAAGAGAGATTTCTGATTTGAAAGTATGAGGTTTTGTATTATCCCCATTGAGGTAGAATGGAAGGTCATAAAGCGGAATCCTATACCTCACTAGTCACTACCTGTTCGATAAATAGCCACAGTGCAAACAATTCATGAACCTTTAGAATCATCCCATAGAAGAAGCAGATATTCATATACTTACTCCTCATTTAGTCTCCTCTTTAATTTCATAATCTCCATCGTTCATAACTGCCATTACTATCGAAAACGAGTTTAACAATATTCAGTTTGACTGGAGGAGGACCACAAAAAAAAAATTTGAAAACAAAATCAAATACTACAGTACTGACAATTACTAAGGTAGGCTTTGGTACTTCATTCAACATTTTATTTTTATTTTTTTTTTTAATTTTTTTTTGAAAAGTCATTCAACATTCATTCCGTTTCAAAAATTTTATTTGTTTGTTCCTTGTGGATAACCGGGTTTTTTTTTTTTCCTGATCCGAGAGGTTGCTTTTTTCGATTATGATTTTTAAGTGTGCACTTCCATGTCATATTACTATTTGATTACAGATACCTGGAAAATGGAAAAGCAACTTTTACATAACAACGATATATAATTATGTGCGAGTGTGCGACTGAATGTTGGCAAGAGATAATGCAAATTAGTAGACCGAGAGCACCGCCACTTGATACTCGAGACCATTCCACAACCACACTTTCATTGAATTCACGAAAGTGTATGGAGCTCACTAAATGTTTGGACCTCTTCTAGTTCCTTCCTCATAAGTCAAAAGGTAGTGGACACTGTATGGATCATTCGCATGTATAAGCTTTTTGGACGGCTCTGTTTTGTGAATTAATTTTCTTCCCAGCACCGTTTGGCTTTGTTGGAAATTGGATTCAACCACACAACTGTGAACGACCAGAATCAACCCGAGTCAAGTAATGGATTATAAAATTAGGTTTTTGTGAGTTGACCTAGGTCTTTTCTAAGTAGCAGCACTACTACGACGCACAAATGGACCCTATTCTGGATCCGAATAAGTGATTCAATTAATCCGTTCATTTTGTTTGTTTGTCACTTAAGTGTATAAAATCACATTGATTAGATATCTATATAGGCATGAACGCACCATGTTTTGTCTTGAAAAAATTTTAAAGACTATTATGCATTTGAGACAAAACTCCAAGATACTCATGTGTCGTTCTCGTGTCTCTACCCTATCTCGGATCATAATGATTTTTGGCACGACTATTAGGAATTTGAGATGGGGCTCATTTACGCATCACAGCAGTCCCCCAATTAGAATTTAAGTAGCTTGATATTTTTTGGACACAGAATTCTAACTTGGGACATCATTTCCACAGTTTAGCTTCTTTGAAACGACCAAAAAGATTGAAAATGACTTCGGCAACAGCTCGCGGTTTGAAACTATGTTGCCAATCTTGAACATCTTCTGACCATTGCGGACCTTACCGCTTAATTGATGCCCATTAAAGTACTACCAATTTATTTGAAAGAAATATAAGGTTACATTTTAATATGCCTAACTGTTTGCAGAATATTGATAATCATTCCAGATACAAGTCCATGGCCATGGGTGGAGCCGAACCCTTCTATGGCCACCGACCAAAGGTGAACCGACTGTCACACGGGGCTCACTCCAAGTCTTGCACGAATGATTCAAGTCCTTCAATAATTTTGAACAACTCGGATCATCCGTGTGAAACCCGGAGTGAGTCCTGCGTGCTGGTCGGTGCCTGTAGCATTTTCCGGATGGAGCCGGAAGATGGCAAGCAAGGTCACCTGAACCACTGACTCAATTTTTCGGAAGGATTTGTATTGGCGTTATTTCATTTATCATTCTCCAAAGTTGAAATTTATTAAGATGCAAATTTGTTTAGATCCTAAATTACATGTACTATTTTTTTTTTATTCCTTTTATTACTCAAGTGTTTGGAGCAGGTTAAGCGCACATCGAAAATATCTTTTTCCCTGGCCAAGAGTTTTCCACATAATGACTTGACTTGGAAGTCTGCGTCAATGAGGGGGTATTGCTAGAGTACTTCGTTATAGAGGGCAAGCTATCGAAATCAATGCCATAATCACCCTCATCCATTGTTCATCTTTTCTCTTTTTCTCAAACGTGTTACTTGGGGACATCATTTCCAAGCACCTCCGCTTGGCTGCATATCAGGATCCATTTATTTAATCGTAACTGTCTTTAAGATTTGCCTTCTGGCATTAATAGTAGTAGCAAAGTAAAAATGACATGGATGATAAAAGAGAAGTACTACATCTATAATATTTTTTATTTGCCGTGCGTATAATTCTCATATTAGCATTTCAATATTTAAAGTTAAAATTTCCAGCACATAATTACCACAACAATAGAATCCAAATTAATCTTAGTTATCATTATGTGAACAAGTTCAATTTAATTGAAAGAAATAGATGCATGGTTGCATTTAATATGTATAATTGTATGCAGAATACTGATAATCATTCCAGATACCAAGTCTATGGCCATTGGTGGAGCCGAACCCTTTTATGGGCATCGACAAAAGGTGATTCGAGCCATTCAATAATTTTTAATAGTTTTGCGAAAGGTCTCACGAAAAATCAGCTCAATTCGGTACATGTAGGTGCTCTATCAAATTTTAGATTCATATTATATATAGCACCTACACATATCGGATAAGCTGAATTTTCGCGTATTAAATTGAGCTAATTTTTTGAAAGGAAACTCAAAAAGTTATTTTGAAAAAATATTGAACGACTCGGATCATTCGTGCCAAACCCAGAGTGAGCCCTGCGTGACGGTCGGTGCACCTTTGGTTGGTGCCTATAGCATTTTCTGGGTGGAGTCGGATGATGGCAAGCAAGGTCACCTGAACCGCTGACTTAATTTTTCTGTAGAATTACTGAAAATTTTATTGGCATTATTTCATTCATCATTCTCCAAAGTCGAAATTCTATAAGATTAAAATTGTTCAGATCCTAAATTACATGTACTATTTAATTTTTTTCAAAAATAAAACGACAGAGACACAATCCCAAAAGGTGAACTACAATTGGGCCAGAACAGGGTACAGAAAACAACCTCACTAGAGTTGGCCATAACCCAAGGAGAAAAGGCCTTTCCAACTTCTAACTGAATTTCATTTTTATGGGCCGAGAGACATATATTGAAGTACTCGTTGTAGCCATCCCACTTATTGTAACTGAATTTCATTTCAATGTTCGGATTTGAGATGAGATAGTTGTAATTAATTTTGATTAACGAAAACTGATCATTTGTTTGCTGTGAACCTGTTGCTTATCCAACTAATATATTGAATAACAATAACTTAGCAACGAGATTACAGACAAACATTTGAAAAGCAATATATCTACGTTGTAGTCTAGTAAAACAATCATCATAACAACAAAGCACTTACCAGAAAACAACATCTAACTTCGATGACTTCTTCTCCAACCAATCTGGCTTACTCTTACCACCTTCCGGCGTGGTTCGCCTCCAACTATTCTCGTAAACCATCTAGGTCTTCCAGTCAAGAACATAACAAATCCCATGGTCACTCCTATTACCAATCCGCATCCATACCCCATCAGAACGATCCTCCAAGTAAATCCACTCGCAAAGTCGTCGTCGTCATCATCATCTGGGGATATCGGTTGTGGTGGTGCCTCACTATCTCCACATTTCTTTGACAATGGTAATCCGCATAATCCTGAATTTCCAATGTAAGAATCATTCTGAAACGTATCAAACTGGTTTCCGTGAGGTATGGGACCAACTAGATGGTTCATCGAAAAGTTTAAGACTGCAAGAAATGTCAGACTCGTTAGCTCCCCTGGAATCTTCCCAATGAGTTGGTTTGAAGAGAGGTCTAATGACTCCAACATTGTAATGTTTCGTAACAATGATGGAAGATGACCGGAAAGGCTATTATGAGATAGATTCAGCAACCGAAGTCCTTGTAGCTTTCCAATGTTATTTGGAATCTCTCCTCGGAAATTGTTGCATGACAAGTCGATTGTTGTGAAGATGGTGAGGAAATACTTCACTTCAATTACAACGCCCTTCAAAACCAACTCCACAGAATCCCGATAAATGAAATCTCCCATGTATTGCAACAACCTTTTTGGTTTATCAACATTCATCAAAGCTTTGAAATTGAGGAAATATGTTTCCGGTAGAAGCCCAGTGAAGTTATTGTGAGAAAGGTCAAGAATTCGAAGCTTAGGGAAAGGAGTTTCAGTTCCTAAAGTGACTATAGGACCATGAAATTTGTTTGATTTCAATACAAGAAGTTGCAACTCTGGAAGTGACTCCAGCCAGTGAGGGAATGCACTATTTAGATTGTTGTTCCCGAGATCTAGTACTTCCATGCTTTTACAATTGGCCAAAGATCGCGGCACTGGTCCTTGCAAATGATTTCCATTTAAATTGAGACTCCTCAACTTACATCCATTTGCAAATGTTGTTGGGATAGCCCCATGGAAGCCATTCCTCCGTAGATCTAACACCTCGAGATCATTGCTGACATTTCCCAAACAGTGTGGAATAACACCATTTAAGTTGTTATTAGACAACACAAGATACACTAGGGCACTCGAATTGCAAATTGATGAAGGGATTTCTCCGGTTAATTTATTGTGTGAGATTAGGAAGTGGGTTAATGATGACGATGATGGAACTAGGAGTGGTCCTTCAAACTGATTGATAGCAATATCAATCAAACGCACATTGGGTAATCCCCAAAACCCCCTCGGAACGACGCCGGATAGAGAATTGTTGCTCACACGAAACCGGGTTAACGACGTGCAATCCCCATAACTCGCCGGTATTCCACCGGTAAACCTGTTCTGGAGCATCAATAGCTGCTTCATTGTACCCCTATTGCACATCTCCGGTGGAATTGGACCAGTTAAAAAATTCTCCGACACGTCTATGTAATCGAATTCGGCCCACGAACCAAGTTTCAATGGAAGTACGCCAGTCAATTCATTCATATAAAGAGATAAATTCACCAGCTTTTTGAATTCCCCGAATTCCGCCGGAACTTCACCGGAAAACTTGTTTTCGGAAAGTTGCAGGCTCACCAGATTGGTTAACGACCGGAGCTCCGATAAGTCGCCGTGGAGGTAATTCATGGACGCGTCGAAGTCTTCCAAGCACGTTAAGTTTCCGAACCCACGTGGGAATTTCCCAACTAAGCTGTTGTGGTACATCTCCAACTGCCATAGCTTTTTCAGGTTCGAAATCTCCGCTGGAATCTCGCCGGAGAGAAAACAGTAGGATACTTCTAGATTTACCAGCTCCGTTAAATTCCCAATTACTTTAGGAATTGCACCGTCGATGCTACTGTTGGATAGGTAGAGCCAGTTCAGTTGGGATAGTTCACCCACCCTGCCAGGAAAATAAACTGTCAATAACCAAGCTTTCATTCTCTTAGAGCAAGTCCACCCTGGTGCCAAATCGCATGCAAGCGCCAAAATTTGGCAACAAGAATGGCAAACCCTCTCCACTGTGGCAAACTCAATGCCAAATTTGGCAATGCCCAGAGCCAAATTTTGCATCCAAATTGGCAATTGTCAAATTTGCCACAGAATTCAATCCATTTAATTTGAATTTCATATTGTGCCAACATATATGGCACCAAACCAGTGCAGCGTCATCGCTAGTGTTTGACTTTTTGACACTGTAGCAAGTAAAAAAATATGACTTTGACAATGTCATTTTGACACTAGCAGATGGAGTTGCTCTTACATATCAAAAAATAACCTTAACCGTTAACATGCCTTCATGTAGTAATTTAGCAAAATCTTGTGACCAAAAAATCTAACGAATGAAACTCGCAATAGAAGGGAAGCTAGACTAGCTCAGAAACATAAATAATTACTTAAGTCAAAGAAAATCTAGACTAAGGCTTCGTTTGTTTCGATGTATAATGTTTACAATGTGAAATATTTTCCATGTAAAATGTTGTTTTTGAAAACAAACTTCAAATTTTTATTTTCCGTTATTTGGTTGGCATTTGAAAATATTTTCAGAAATTGACAAAATAGTGTAGAGAGAGATGGGGGGCTTAATCGGTGGAGAGATATGAAAATAATGGAATTGAACGTGGGTCAAGACCGACAATCGAGGAAATTGAGCAGTGAAAATTACAATAGAGGGTAGCGGGTTCATTTCGAAAAATAACGTACGGAAGATTTACGAGAAAGTCATTTTCATCCAATTAATGGAAAATATTTTACATATAAAGTATTTTTCTCATATTTTACACAACCAAACACCAGAAAATAGGTAAAACATTTTACTGAAAAAATATTTTACGCCCAAACAAACACAGCCTAACTTAGAAACATAAATAATAAATTAAGTCAAACAGCAAACATAAGGGAAATAAATATTATTTTTTAAATTAAAAGTGATATATTATGAGAGAACGACTTGTCTCGCAAAATAAAAATAAATATGTAAAAAATAAAAAAACTCAAGCAAGCAGGGCTAATAAAACCGGAAAACATGGTAGCATAATGTTTCCGAACCTTTCCGGAAAGGGGCCCACATCGAACGGGTTATCTCCGATGCTCAAAACCACAAGATTCGTCATATTCCAAACCGAATTCCAAGGAAATTTACCAGAAAACCCACTGTTATTCAAGTACAGATATCTCAACCGAAACAGGGGAGACAAGTCAGGAACAGAGCTGGAGAAGAAATTGTTCCCCAAATCCAAGTACACCAAATTCACACACTTGCTCAGCTCACCGGACACGGCGCCGTTGAGGGAATTCTCCCCCAACGAGAGCCTCTCGAGTGATTTCAACCGGCAAATCGAGTCGAACGGGATGGTACCGGTGAGTTGCCGGTTCGATAACTCGATGGATATGACCGAGTCATCCGGGTTGCAGGTTATTCCGGTGAAGTTGGATATGGGATTGGCGGGTGTCCATGAGGTGAATAATGCGTTGGTGGTGGGGTTTTGGAGGGCGGTTTTGATTGCGAGGAGGGTTCGGAGGTCGTCGTCGGAGGCAGCTGTGGCGAGGGAGAAGAGAGGGAGGAGAGAGAGGAGGAGGAGGAAGTGGAGGGGGGTGAGGGAGTTGGTCGCCTCCGACATGGTTGGAGAGAGAGACAGGGGTGGAAGGAGGAGGGTAGGGGGATATTTCTGATATTACATACTCCATAATGGACTTTTCTTGCACAAGTTAAAAAAAGGAAAAAAAAAAAAAAAGGAATTACTTTGGTGTCTCCTCTAAGAAAAGACATCGTAACTTTTGGCATAATAAAATCATTATGAACATAATCAAAACTCATTACAACTATAACAAAAGCATAACAAGACATAACTTGTTTGGTTATGCCTTGATGAGTCTTTTGAATATTCCTTGATTATGTCTTATTATGGTAATGTTATGCTTGTAAATTTTAATTGTACTTATAATAATTTTGTTATGACAAAAATTACGACTTTTCGGGCTGATTTTGGGAGACACTGAAGTACTTCCAAAAAAAATGCTCCGTTGAAAAATCAAAGGAAATGGGAGTTGATTGGGTTAAATGGATGAGGGCATATGATGACTACTAGCAGACAACTGGAGGGGGAGAATTTATTAGTACGTGGAAAAATTGGGCTGAGTACTCCCACGGTCAAGTCTATCATCACGTTGCAATAATGGATGTATTAGGAGAGGGTACTTGAAACGGTAGTGAAAAGGAAGGAGTAATAGACATGGACATACAACCGTCAGCAGCTAGGAAAGAACTAAACACAACATAGACGCAGCCACCATACTTGGACCTGTTAGAAATATTTTATTGAGTGCTTTTGAAGCGATGTTTCACACCAATAATTATACACCACATATCATTTTGTTCCCTGAACCGATACAAAAGTTATAAATCCCTAATTTACCAATCACAACATATGGATCGAGTACTACACTATTTGCTCCAAGAGCATGCAAAGAATAAATTTTCTCCTAAACGCGTGAGTACGTACCCTGATGGTACTCCAGGAATACCCATAACAATATATGCGGTAGAGACATATCACTCACTTTTGTTGGAGGATTGGAAGATAATGAGTAATCCACGTTGTGTGGTGACGATTTTTCCCTACAAGAAAAATCACAATAGCTGGTGAGATAAAAATAAATAAAAAATCGTCACCAAAAGTTATATTCGGTGACGAAAACATGTTATAGGTGACGAAAAAGTGACGAAAAGTCTGTCGAGGAAAGTTCCTTTTTAAAAAAATCTTGTTTTTCGTCACATATAGTAATTTTGGTGACGAAAATCTTATTGTTTTGTCACCTATAGTAAAAATTAAATTTTCCTCACCATTTTTTTCGTCAGCTATTGTGATTTTTCTTATAGTGTTTTATTTGTAGATAATATCACATAGCATCGCCTCATGGTACTCCAGAAATACCCAAATAATTGACCCAAAAATATCTTTTCCATGGCCACGAGTCTTTCATATTGACTTGACTTGGAAGTTTCAATGATGGATATTGCTTATGCAATCAGTAATCCGTTATAAAGGGCAAGCTAGAGTTCTCCCCTCAATGCCATAATCACCCAAAGTCACTGCTCATCTTTCCTCTTTTTCTCAATCTGTTGTTCATTTTTCATTTGGTGAAAATACATAAACATCTCCTCAACTATCATTGTTTCTCGTAAATACCCCCTCAACTATTAGAAACGAAAAAAAGACAAACTCCGTTAACGGAATGGATGAATTGACGAATATACCCTTTCTCTATCTCCCTCTCTCTCTTCTAACCAAATAAACCCAGACCTCCCTCCCCAATCTCTATCTCTCTCTCTCTCATACAAATTCCTCTTCTGTCTCCTTCCCACCACCACCTCCCAAGAAAACCCCAAACAATCCTACCCCCCACCACCCTCCTCTCTATCTCCTTCATCCTCCTCCTCCTCCCCCTCTCCTCCTCCCTCGACGTCGCCACCATGACCGTTTTCCTCTCCCTCCTCTCCCCCGCCCCCTCCGGCTGGACCGGCACCAACCCCTGCACCTGGACCGGCGTCTCCTATGACTCCTCAGCCCGGGTCACCTCCATCAACCTTGCCTCCAAATCCCTCTCCGGCTCCCTCCCCTCCACCCTCAACCAGCTCTCCCACCTCACCTCCCTCTCCCTCCAGAACAACCTCTTCTCCGGCCCCCTTCTTTCTCTCTCCAATCTCACCTCCGTTCCAGACTTCTTCTCTTTTTTCCCCAAATTGCAGAACCTAAGGCTGTCTTACAACAACCTCATTGCCACCGTCTTTCGGCGGCTCTGGTATCGTAAACCTATGGCTCAACAATCAGCTCGTTGGGTTATCTGGAACAATTGATGTGTTGAGCTCGATGACCCAGTTGTACCAGGTCTGGATCCACCAGAACTCGTTCAGGGGTTCGATTCCGAATCTGTCGGGATGCACTAATTTGTTTGATTTGCAGCTGAGGGGCAATTAGCTTACTGGAATCGTGTCGGCCTCTCTGATGGGTCTTCCGAAATTGGCCAACATCTCGTTGCAGAACAACGAGTTGCAGGGTCCGATGCCCCGTGTTCGGCAGCGGGGTCACCGTTACTATCGAGGGTACTAATAGCTTCTGCAATACTACTCCCGGGTTAGGGTTTGATGTTGGGTTTTTCTAAAATTGGTGATTTGTAGTGACCGAGTGTGGGAGAAGGGGTTCAGTGATGGTGATTGGGTTGTTGTGTGGTGGTTTGGGATTGTGGTGGTGACAGTAATGGAGGTGGCGAAGTCAGTGGTGGAGGAAGAAGAAGAAGAAGTATATACCTATCAAAGAGAGAGAATAAGAAGATGTATATAACTGTCAAAGGGCATTTTTGTCCAAAAAATGCCCAAATTACTGACTTGTGACCTCTCAGCAAACGATTCTAAACGGAAGGGGGTCACTTGGGTAATGGGAGTAGTTGAGGGGGTCTCCATGGGCATTTTTAAATGTGAGGGGGTGTTTACGAGAAACAGTGATAGTTGAGGGGGTGTTTATGTACTTTCACCTTTTCATTTTAACAAAGAATGGGGTCATTAAATTGGCTATTTCATTTTAACAAACAAGGGTTTCCTTAGAGAAAGCAAATAAATAAATCCCCTTTATGGTTCAAGCCTTCAAGGGTCATAAGAAATCAGGTATCATCCGTTAGCTTCTTGTTGATAGCAGAACATACACATTCGCCCGATCAAAGTCCTAAATTCCTGAAAAATACTCCTCGATTAATACTGAACAATTCCGTCCAAGATTTCTTCAACTCCATATACTTTCATCACCCGTAAGTTGCAAACCAAAACTTTTTCGCACATCTCGACTTACGAAAACCAGGATTCTCCAAATAAGCTCAACTGCTCAAGGACAAGTATGGATCTATGAACTTACCTGGTGATTCTTCTTGGACAATGAGAAAGCTTTTTGGTCTAAGGAGAGTGGGTCATCAATATATCAAAGCTCAGATTGGGAATGGTGGGAATACTTTTTTGTGGCTTGATAATTGGCACAATCTTGGCCCTCTATTGCTCAAATATGGTGATGGTGTGACTACTAATATTGGTAGATCTCTTAATGCTAAGGTGTGTTCTATAATCCATAATGGCAGTTGGAGATGGCATAGAAGCAGATTGGCCATTGTTAGAGATATCGTTGCTAATACTAACCCTACTCTTTTACCTCATCCTGCAACTGAGGATTCTGTATTTTGGACTTTGTCTCCATCAGGGTGTTATTCTGCAAAATCTGCCTGGGAGGCTCTTAGATCCTCAGCTTCTGAGGTTGGATGGTATCATTTGGTTTGGCACAAAAGGCATGTTCCGAGGTGGTCTTTTCTTCAATGGGTGGCTATTTTGGGGAGGCTGAATACTCGAGACAGGTTAATGGTTAGGGGGATTGTCCATGATAGTAGCTGTGTCTTATGTTTGGGGAGTGTTGAATCACATGCTCACTTGTTCTTCTCTTGCCATTTTTTCTCACGTGTCTGGTTAGGGTCAGAGCTAAGTTGGGTTCTTTTACTCATGATTGGTCTCTTGCTTCTGAGGTTTCTTGGGGTTCTCTTTCTTGCAAAAATAAATCTGTATGGGCTTCTCTGTTCAAGCTTTGCCTAGCTGCAACTATTTACTACATTTGGAGGGAGAGGAATGGACGTATCTTTCAGCAGATTGCGCATAATCCTGAGATAGTGATACACCAAATTCTGGATGAAGTCAAGGCCTGTGCTAGCTCATGGCGGAATGTTCCCAAGACTGTGGATAACCTCCATACCTGCTTGTACTGGGGGATCCCTGATTCTATTTTTCTGTAGTTTCTGTTCTTTTGGGTGTTTCTAGGGTGATATTCTTGGTCTTCTTTTGCCTAGCTTTGTAGCCTAGGTTTTGGTTGTTTTTCTGTTTTTGCAGGTTTTCCCCTGCTTGTTTGTTGGGCTTCTGTCCCCTTTATAAAATTGCTTGGTTCCAAAAAAAAAGTATTGATCGGCTAGAGTAGGAGGTAAGCAACATCTCCGATCGAGAAGGCTTCAGAACCCAAATAAAACAACACTATATATCAAGTTGCGAACACCACACTTCACATGTGCATCATCTAAATGCCAATGCATGGCTAGCTCCATTCTCAAAAGCATGCGGCCACCTTAAGCAAACCCCGTATAGGCTGGAAGGCTCCACATTGTGTGTAAAGCACAACCTCGCAAGGAACTTTGCACGGAATTGAATCGAAGTTCGTGCTATAAGCAATCCTAATCAACATGCACTCGGGGGATGTCGGATGGGCACCAAATCCCAAAACATAAACCTGTACATACGCCTTGTGGCATGGAGGGCATGTGAAGATTTAATGCTTTTCTCATTGATGGACTCCACAGAAAAATATCGGTGTTATCAATCCTCTTATTTGAACATATGTACCAACGTCCATTCAAGCAACCCAATATCCTAAAATACGTACCCATTTTGGTTCTTGAGTGGGGACTCCAGTTCCGAATAGTCCTCACAGAATTTTCCATCATCACGTCACAAAAGAAAGCGGTTTTTCTCCCTATCAAAGTTGTAAATTGTTTGCGAGTCCCACAGAGATTTGTCTTCTCACAATTTACATAATCGAGTCCCATAGAGATTTGTGTTCTCGACCAGAAGATTATGCTAAATGCAATCAAATCCCTCTATTGAGTTTGTCAAATCCTTAAAAGGACAGCGACCCAATATTATGCGTGCTAGAATTGACTGTCGACGCATAAGCAAGGTTTAACACTTTTGAGTTTCGAATCGATTTGAGGAGGAATTTGGCCACATATTTACATGTACAATTGATTTTGATGGTGAGAATTATTGAATTACTTAGGCCAAGGATGGTATTCACCTCATGGCCAAGCTTATAACGACTTCCCCTTCATTGACGAAGGACTTGCCAAGGAAATGTTAAAACCTACTAAAAACGTAATTAATTATTTAGGTGAGAAAGATCGGTACTAGCGTGTACCAAAAAGATGTGTACAGCAGAGTTGGCCAAAGGCACTCAATCATAATGAACTTCACAACTAGGACTAATCTTAGATTCGGGTTCGGTGTGAGAAACAGCTGAATAGTTTGCGCATACTCACAACCAAACCTCAATCTTTACTTTTTAAAAATGTAATCTAAGAATTTTGAAACAGAAAATTATAAAGCTACCATCTTATTCCAATCAATATTACAACTTTAAAGTAGGAGAAGCTCTCAGAATCCTAAGGCCTTGTTCGGCTAAATAAACTAAGTGGCTTATTTTTTTGTTCTTATTCAAAAAAAAAAATTATTTGTTAGTTTTTTGTCATTTTTTTTGGAGATTATTGTTTCGTCATGATGAGAGAAATCTAAAAAATAAAAAATTACAATTGAAATCTAATTTTTCTGAATAAAGACAAAAAAATTGGCTTAATGTCTTATTTTTATCTTTATTCAAAAAATTTGGATTTTAATTTTAATTTTTTACTTTTTAGATTCCTCTCGTCATGACGAATCAATAATCCCCAAAAATTGACCAAAAACTAACAAATGCCAAAAAAAAGATTGAATAAAAACAAAAACATAAGTCATTTAGTTTATTTAGCGGAACAATTCCTAAGCACAAGTAACTAGGAAGCTGTAGAAAAAGGGAAAGATATTCCGGAATATAGACAAAAGGAGAGGGAGAGTATTTGTTGAGAGAGAAGACGTACACTCCACTTTAGACTTTAAACAAGAAATAAGACGGAAGGAAATATTTGACAAACTTTCTTTTTGCTTTGAGGAAGACTACAGCCACCGAAGGCAAAATGCGGTGGCCGGCCACCGCATTCCGTTTAGGGCCCACTCCGGACTCCACACAGATGATCCGAACCGTTTAATAATTTTAGAAAAAAAAACCGAGTGGGTATGTGAAAAATCAGCTTGATCCGATTTGTGTAGGTGCTCGGATCAAACTTCTAATATTTGGAAAATCGGAAAAAATGGAAAGATTGATTTTTCGATTTTTCAAAGATGAAAAGCTTGATCCGAGCACCTACACATATCGGATTGAGCTGATTTTTTGCGTACCCACTCGGTTTTTTTTTTAAAAATTATTGAACGATTCAGATCATCTGTACGGATCCCGGAGTGGGCCCTTACGGCGTGCGGTGGCCGGCTACCGCGTTTTGCCTTCGGTGGCCGTAGACTTTCTGTTTTGGTTTTGGAGTTTTGCTCCCAACTAAAGATTACTCCCTTTTTGGCTGGATCCGGTGTGGTTTGAACTAATGATTACTCCCTTTTTGGCTGACACGTCTCCTAATCAGAAATGCTATTAGCAAAGAAAGAAACAAAGAAGACAACAAAGACCTACCTGGCACTAAAGGGTCCCACCATATGGTCCCCACTTCTCCCGGCCCCAAATTGCCAAATTCAAAATTTTCAGGAAAATTTTGACCGGGAAATTTATCCCAAATTGAAAACCAGAACCAGCTATGTTTTCTCTCTGCTCTCCTAACCCCCAAACCACAACCAGTTCTATTCTGTTATGGTTTATTCTGTGATCCATTGTTCCAAGATCCGTAGGGGCGTTGTAGGATTGCGTAAAATCCATAACAACTGGTATCAGAGCCGCGGTTGCGGTAGGTTTTGTTCGACAGGTTAGGGTTTAATCTCGTTCGGGCAGGCCAAAGTTCAGTGGGAGCTATGGGTTCTGAAGAAGGCAAGCAGAGGATGGAGAAGTTTGACGGGTCAGACTTCGCGTTCTGGAAAACGCAGATAGAAGACTATCTGTATCAGAAGGATCTTTACCGGCCGCTGCTGGATAAAGAAAAGGGGAAGAAGAAAGATAAGAGCAACGAGGATTGGGACGTCCTGGACAGGAAGGCGTTAGGGGTTATTCGCCTGTCCCTTTCAAAGTCAGTCACCCACAATATCTTGATGAAGAAAACGACGGAGGGTCTTGTGGAAGCACTGAAAATGATGTACAAGCAACCGTCTGCTGCGAATAAGGTACATCTCATGAAAAAACTTTTCAATCTATCTATGGCTGAAGGGGTTTCCTTTATGTCACATCTCAGTGAGTTCAATACGATAGTTGATCAACTTATGTCTGTCGAAATCAAGTTTGATGATGAGGTTCAAGCCTTGTTAATACTGTCTCAGTTGCCAGAGAGCTGGCAGGGTACTGTTACTGCAGTCAGTAATTCGGCAGGGAAAGAAAAGTTGAAACTGAGTGAGGTTGTTAGTTTGATTCTGACTGAGGAGGTCAGAAGGGGTTCGATCGATGGTTCAGGTAGTTCAGGTTCAGCTCTAAGTTTTGAGCAGAGGGGCAAAAGCCAGACCAAGGGTGGTCAGAATCAGAACAGGAACAGGTCGAAATCGAAGGGTAAGGGCAAGGGAAATAAAGATAGATCTCAGGTTCGGCCCATTAAAGGTGAATGTTGGAATTGTGGTCAAACAGGCCATATGTCACAAACTTGCAAAGCACCGAAAAAGAATAACGGTGGGCAGGAGGCTCACGTTGTGCACGATGCACTTATTCTTTCCATGAACAGCGACACTGAATCTTGTGTGATTGATTCGGGTGCCTCATTCCACGCCACTGCTGACAGGGAGGTTCTGCAAAACTATGTAGCAGGGGACTTTGGGAAAGTATACTTGGGGGACGACGAGCCTTGCAGTATTGTGGGAAAATGGGATGTTCAGATTGTAACGCATGGGTTCAAATGGTGTCTAAAAGATGTCAGGCACGTTCCGAAGTTGAAGAGGAATCTTATTTCGGTTGGACAGCTTGCAGCAGCAGGTTATACATCGACATTCACAGGGGACATGTGGAAAGTCTCCAATGGTACCATGGTGACGGCTAAAGACAAGAAAGTTGGTACACTTTACTTGACTTCACATGGTAGCGACATACTTGCAGTTATAGACAGCAAGGAGAGTTCAAATCTGTGGCATTATAGATTGGGGCATATGAGTGAGAAGGGAATGAAGGTTATGCAGTCGAAAGGGAAGCTACCGGGTTTAGAGTAAGTGGATATTGACATGTGTGAGGATTGTATCTTCGGGAAACAGAAACGGGTTAGCTTTCAGAAAGGCGGCAGGCTTCCCAGGGCTCAGAAGCTAGAGCTTGTCCATACAGATGTGTGGGGTCCAGCTACAGTGTCTTCTCTTGGCGGTTCTTATTACTATGTTACCTTTGTCGACGATCACTCGAGGAAGGTATGGGTATACTTCATGAAGCACAAATCAGAGGTCTTTGAAGTCTTCAAGAAATGGAAGGCCATGGTTGAGAATGAAACAGATTTGAAGGTAAAGAAGTTGAGGTCCGACAACGGCGGAGAATATGAGTTGGGGGAGTTCAAGAAAGCCTGCGCTCTATCCGGGATTCGTTTAGAGAGGACACCTCCAGGGACTCCGCAGCACAATGGCATTGCAGAAAGGATGAACAGGACTTTGACTGAGCGTGCTAGGGCATGCGGATACACGCAGGGTTGCCCAAGATGTTTTGGGCAGATGCAGTCAGCACAGCAGCACATTTGATCAATCTTGGGCCATCAGTTCCGTTGAACTTTGGCATACCAGAGGAGGTTTGGAGTGGTAAAGAGGTAAATCTCTCACACTTACGTGTTTTCGGTTGTGTTTCCTATGTGCATATTAGCGATAAGGACAGGGATAAACTTGATGCTAAGTCACAGAAGTGCACCTTTATTGGATACAGCGGAGATGAGTTTGGTTATCGTTTTTGGGATGACAAGAACCGGAAGATAATCAGAAGCAGAGATGTTGTGTTTGATGAGAAGGTGATATACAAAGACAGGGACAGCAAACTGAGCAGTGGGAGTACCACTTCGGATGGAGATACGTCCGAGTACTTTGGGTTGGAGGATCTTCCAGGTGACAGGGGGGTTGAATAGGGGTCTGGTCAGGCAGAGGAGAGAGCTTTAGATGAGACAGTTTCAGAGGGGACAATTTCAGATGAGGCAGCTCCAGAGACAGGGACTAGTTCAGCGGTCAGAGAGTTGAGGAGGACAACCAGAGTACACAAGCCGAATCCGAAATATATTTCTTCGCTTGATTACTTGCTTTTGACGGACAGTGGAGAACCAGAGTGCTATGATGAGGCTATGCAGGTTTCTGAGTCAGCAAAGTGGAAGACTGCGATGCAGGAAGAGATGGATTCTCTTCATTCCAACGGTACTTGGCAGTTAGCTCAGCTTCCCGCAGGAAAGAAAGCCTTGCAGAACAAATGGATTTTTCGGCTTAAGCAGGAGAGTGATGGCAAGAAAAGATACAAGGCAAGATTGGTTGTAAAGGGCTTCCAACAGAAGGAGGGGATTGATTATACAGAGATATTTTCACCCGTTGTGAAAATGGCCACTATCAGAGTGGTGCTGAGTATGGTTACTGCTGAAAACCTCTACCTTGAGCAGTTAGATGTTAAAACTGCTTTTCTTCACGGGGACTTGGATGAAGAAATCTACATGAAGCAGCCTGTTGGCTTCATTGTGAAAGACAAGGAAGAGATGGTGTGCAGACTCAGGAAGAGTCTGTATGGTTTGAAACAGGCTCCCAGACAGTGGTACAGAAAGTTTGATGGTTTCATGCAGCGCAGTGGCTACACAAGGTGCAATGGGGATCACTGTTGTTACTTCAAGAGGTTTGAGTCTAGCTACATCATTTTATTGCACTGATACCAGTAATGTAGCGCTAGGAATAGCTATAGCGCTACAGGCAAATGGCTATAGCACTACCGAGAGCCTTCGGGCCTTAAAGTGTATTTAGGGTTTTGTGAACGGCTGCGCGTATTAGGTCATTGTAATCACTTTTTCTGAGCGTGAAAAAGAGAGAGGCGAGAGAAAACACATCTCAGAGAGATTGTGAGAAGACTTGTACTCTTGGATTGATTTCATAGTGGACTGGTGTGGCTCCCGTGGTTTTTTCCTCACGTTGAGGTTTTTCCACGTATATCTTGTGTCTCGTTTTCTTTCCAGTTTTCATTACGCACGTATTTGTTTGCTTTATTCTGTGATCCATTGTTCCAAGATCCGTAGGGGCGTTGTAGGATTGCGTAAAATCCATAACATATTCTCTCTCTACTCTCTGTGTCACAAGTCACTACCACCACCACCTCTAACGCCGACCTCGAAGCCACTGACGCCGGTATGACGTTGCCATCGCCCGCCAAAGCAAAACGGACGCCACCACCGAAGCCACTATTTTTTTTGTCTGACTTCCATCTCTCTCTCTCTCTCTCTCTCTCTCTCTCTCATAAGGTGAATTCCTGATCACTTCACCCTTTAAGAAACGTATTATGTCTCCTTGTAGTTGTAATCTTCTCCATTTTGTTCACGTTTTGGGAAAATTCCCAAATCTCAAATTAGGGTTTTTTTATGAGACTGATGGACAGAGTAAATATTCTCCTAATAGTTATCATTTTCTTAATTTTTGATTACATTCTGGGGGTTTTAGAATGATACTCGCCTTTCATGTTTTGAATTGCAGTTTTACCTTTGTTGAACGCCTTATTTTGACCAAACTGGGGATCAACTTGCAATCTACTTCAAAGTTTAGTCATTTGTTTTCTTTTCTTTAACAGGTGGGAAGTTTGGAAGATGTTCCTAAAAATATGCTCGTAGCAGTATCTGAAAGTATCTGAATGCTGGATTGAGTTTGTTTTTTTATTTTTCCTTTTTCTATTTTTTACACTGTAGGAACTTATGAATTTTTCGGTTGGTCATTTTTTTGGGGTGATATGAGGATTGCAAGTATGTTTTTACCTGTTTGATGCTAGATGAATGAGATCGACCAAATCTTGATGAGGAATTTGATTTTTGTTCCACCTGGGAAAAATCATCCTCAACCCAAAAGGAGTGTTTTTCAGGATTCGGTGCAAACTGTTCTAAGAAATTTACTCTCCGACACGTGCAACTGATATGTATAGCAGGAAGGAAGATGTTGAGGAAGATTGTGGTCTTATGAGTTCAAAATTGCAATTGGAACAGAAATTGTGTTCTTTGTTTGTCAAGAACAATTGTTTTGGCTGCTTCTCTATTTCACTGTATGTACTCTTAAGATTTTTTTTTGCATTCAACGTTATCAATCAAAAATTCTAATGCAAAGGACATCGTTCGATTGTAATAGAGTGGGCATGTGTATGGAAGTGATTGTGACCAAATTCGGTTGCTGCTCTGAATGGTGGTAAAAGAAACTGAAAGAAGCAAATTGACAAATTGGCATTGTTTGTCATCAAAGGAATAAATGACTTCTGTTTTTTCCTACTTTGTATGAGAAGAAAAGGTCTTGGGTATGACGAATTGGCTCTTGATTAAGTGATTCTTGAACTAACTTATGATCGTCACAATCAATTTAGAGGAACCAAAATGGAATCTGGAATAAATTGCACAAGTGGTTATTGGAATTCTCCTAAAAATTTCATTGTTGAACACGAGATTAATATTGTCAAAAATTACTAAGGTACTCAGCTATATATACATATGTTTGGCAGCCATAGCTTTAACATGAGCTGCCTTGACTACAAGTTTCGAAACCTCTATGACCTTTACAAGATTAAAAGAGGAGCACAAAAAACAAAAGTTCAAAAGAGCTTCTTGCAAACTAACATCAGCTCCTGAAGGATTACAAAGACCCTGAACAAAAACAGTGGAATCCGAAGGAATGCAAACTTCAGGAATACCATGCTCAGAAGCCCATTGAAGAATTAGCAACCCCGCTCGGATCGCCACCATATCTACTGAAGACGCATGACAGAACCGCACCTAATTGGCCACCTCTAAACCTTCACCATTCAACTGAACTCAGGCTGCTACTCCATAACCCGAATTAGCTTTCCACGCTCCATTAACAATGCAGCCAACAAGCTCACAATCCATCTTACTTGTTGCAAACTAAACCTGCCCTTGCTAGCTCACCATTCTCCGAGCTCATCAATGCACCCTTTGAGCTGTATTATTTTATATGCAAATTTCTCAAAATTTTACCTGTAGGGCAAACGAATCAATGATAGCACAAAAACGAACAAGTGGAGAACTCCAATTCCAAAAACAAGCTTCTGTCAATAGTTGAGTGGAGTCATGCAGCTCAAACCTCAATTATTTCATTTTCATGTAGGCCTTATCCAGCATCTACATTCTTTATAATCAACTTGATGTCAATCAACACAAAAACCACAACTAAAAATTTATACTCCATTCAAAGGTCAAAAAACTATACAGCTAAACAATAACTACCAAAATCCCCGTATACAAAATATAGGCTCTCCCTCCAAACTGTGTGTGCTTGTTGAGTTGTATCAATGTCAAGGCCCTTCAACTTCACAATTGATTCAACATTGCCTAAAAGTGTGACAGTTCTCTATCAGAAAATGTAGTCGCTGCACATAATTGTTAATCCATAAGACATTTTGTTTCTGAAACTTAAATGAAATTAATAGAAAAATGGTAAATATTGCAGAATTAGGCAAGGAGAGTGGGAAGTGTATTAGCAAGAAATAAACAGAGAAATCTGCAATCTCTTTTCCTTGTGAACGCAATCTGCAATACCAATGGTTTTAACTTTTAACCACGTGATACTCGAATTGAGTTTCTCTTCCTCAATTGAAACCTTGATTTTAATTGAATACACATCTTTCATACTGTTTCTTCAATAAAATCGAGAGGGATGTAGGTTATGATGTTATAAAGCCAAATTAGGACTCTGTCCATCATTCTCATAAAAAACCCTAATTTAAGATTTGGAGGTTTTCCCAAAACGTGAACAAAATGGAGAAGATTACAACTACAAGGAGACATAATACCTTTCTTAAAGGGTGAAGTGATCAGGAATTCACCTTATGAGAGAGAGAGAGAGAGAGAGAGAGAGAGAGAGAGAGAGTTGGAAGTTGGACAGAAAAAATGGTGGCTTCGGTGGTGGCATCCATGTTGCTTTGGCGGGCGATGGTGACATCATACCAGTGTCGGTGGCTTCGAGGTTGGCGTCGAAGGTGGTGGTGGACCTGGTGGTGACAGAGAGAGTAGAGAGAGAATAGAACTGGTTGTGTTTTGGGAGAAATTTTTCAGTGCCGGGTGGGCACGGGACACGTGGTGCCCGGCACCATCTCGACCGTCCAATGAAGTTTTGGACGGTCCAAATCTGTTCGGCTGCCGAGGGGTATTTTAGTCATTTCACACTTTAAAACAGCCGAACAGATCTGGACCGTCCAAAACTTCATTGGACGGCCGAGATGGTGCACGGGCACCACGTGTCCCGTGCCCACCCGGCACTGAAAAATTTCTCGTGTTTTGGGGGTTAGGAGAGAGAAAGCATAGCAGGTCCTGGTTTTCATTTTGGGATAAATTTCCCGGTCAAAATTTTCCCGAAATTTTGAATTTGGCAATTTGGTGCTGGAAGAAGTGGGGACCATATGGTGGGACCCTTTAGTGCCAGGTAGGTATTTATTGTCTTCTTTGTTTCTTTCTTTGCTAATAGCATTTCTGCCAAAACAATTAATAAATAATGTAGTTTTGTCAAAAAATAATTTGAATTTTCTCTATAAATTAAAAGAACTCTGTGATGCTGTTTTTCCCTTTTCCTTTTGATCTATGTAACCTTGGTTCTCAAATTAATAAATTTTCTTTGCTGATAAAAAAAAACCTTAATGAAAAATGCATGGATATCCTTTTTTGACAAAAAAAAAAAGTATTATTTTTAAGTACTTTGCCAAGTTATATATATTTTTGCCATAGTTTATATATGAGCGAGGGTCAGCAGAACGTTAGTATGTTAGTCAACGGGCCGGTGATTCAGAGGCTAGCTATAGTCCTGACCCAAATCTGCTCCCCTTGGGGCTCGAACATTGACCACCACTAGTAAAACACATGAGCAAACTAACTCAGCTAAGCTTGGTTTCTCCCTCCATCCCATATTTGCGGAGCAGATAATCTTAAATAATTCTCCCTCCATCCCATGCTTGTCAAAGGACTTAATTTTTGAAGGGGCATACAATTAAATACCAAAAAATTAATCTCATAAATCAGCAATAAGCAAGGGTGTTGGGAGCCTACTTTTTGGCTTTTCATTTTCAATTTTTTGGTTTTTTGACTTTTTGGATTATGGTCAAAATGTATTTTGAATCTGGTAGAGTTTTTGGATGATATGTACAGAATGCATTTTGCAACAGGAGTAGTATTTGGAAGATATGTGATGAAAATGAATTATGAGTTGATTTTTTACCATATTGCCCTTGATTATTGATTATGGGATATAATGTGTATAAATAATGGTTTAATCAATTTTTGTAAAAGTTATATGGTGAAATTGTATTATTCTTAGTCAATTAAAAAGTCTCCGACTAAATTTTAATTTTTTTGATAATTAAGAAGAAATAACGATAAGTTAAATCCAAGTAACTGCAAAAGAATAAGAACACTTCCAATCATCATTAATCCAAAAAAAAATGTATTAAAGAAAAACAAAGAGACAACTAAAATGAGAATATATTCGTACTGACGAGCAATTGACAGTTATATTTACAAAGCTGTTCGGGGAGGAGTAATTTAACAACTTATATGCATATTTTTTGTTAGACTTTCTCCTTTTTTTTTCTTTTTTTTTCTTTTTAAGTTCTATTAGTTTCACTCGTACGCTTCTACATTAGTTGTTCTTCATTTGTTCTCTAATAAAAATAATCAATCATTTTTTTAAAATCTGATCTATACAAAAATCCCAAAACATAAAGTATCTTCATCAGCTTATATGCACATTTTTTTTAAGGAAAACAACTAGTAGAACTTGCGCTTGCATGCATTTTCTGTTGTTAGACGTGTCATATTTCCAAAATATGCGTAGGGCAAGTTGGTCTTTTCATTTTCAATCAAAAAGGGAAGTAGAAAATAAGAGTGGGAAAAGCTCCTAGCTATCCCCCTTTTTTGGCTTCTCTTCTCTAAAGCAAGAAACTAGGAATGAGTTTCTGGGTGACTCCTTCCAAACAGCCAAAAGGAGAAAAGCTAAAAATAAAAATGCAAAAAAGGTGAAGTGCGGTTGCTAAGCTTCACAAGGTGACTATAATTGAGGATCTGGAGTTTGAATTCAAGAAAGAAAAGGTGGAAGGAATTTTAGTGAGAGCAATGGGGGGTCGTCGTGTTCTCATTACTTTTTTGAATAAAGAAATGAGGGACCTAACCATAAAGGAGAAATGGTTATCAAGATGGTTTAGTGAAATCAAACCATGGAGTGATGAAGTTGCGAGTTTTGAGAGAATTGTTTGGGTTAAATGCTTGGGGGTTCCTCTCAACGTTTGGTGTACATGTTGATACCTTCAAGAAAATTGGTGATATCTATGGGGAAGTTCTATCAGTCGATGAGGATATTATGGAAATGACATCTTTTGCGAATGGAAGAATTCTCATTGCAACGGTAAAAGATTCCATCGACGAGTGGATAAACATCCAAGCTAATAACAATGAATTTTGCGTGCGAGTTCAAGAGGACACCTCTTTTCCAGAGTTTCAGTTGTTAAGGAAGGCAAACTCAGTTTCAGTTTCCACTGTTGAGATTGAAGAGAATGAGGTGGTTGCTAGTAAGGCTAGTCTGGTCAAGGGTGATGATGCTTATGGAGCGGACTCAACACACAGAAGGGGTATAGATTGCATTTTTGAAGCTCATGAGAATCTCAATAATCAGCTAACTGGAATAGCATATGTTGAGAGTCCTATGGAGGCTTCGGATAAAGGGTTAGAGATAGTGGAGGATATTGATCAGGATATTCAAGATTCTCAAAACTCCCTGAGGGCTGCTCAAGTGGAGGGAATTAATTTACTTGTAGATTTGAACCAAAAGGAAGGTGCTTCACGCTGTATCACTCAGTCTTTTGAGGAGTACCGCCAAAGAAGAGTGGCCTTTCATAGAGAGGATTATGTTATTTCTAGTGGGGGAGTAAAAGCAATTGAAGGGTTTCCTAGGCGGAACTCTAAAGATGGGAGTAACTTCCCCGGCATTAGTTCGTCCGTTGATGCCATAATTAAAATGAGAAGGGGAGTGAGAAGATCGGAGAGGAAAATTAAAAAGAAAAAGCAACTTGCGAAGATTGAGGCTAAGTTCGATAAAGTGAATCATAGAAATAAGAAAGGCCCTTATTCCTCAATATTCTTTAAGGAAGCTCACAAGATGTTGGAAATTGGTAAGACTTTGGGTATTGAAATTAAAGGAGGGACAAATTATAATCTGAGGAGATTTGTTGAAATGCAAGTGGAAGAATTAAAAGAAAGGATTCATGCTCTAGATTATTTAATTTGAGGAGGAGGATATCTCGGAGGACGATGTTAATTTTGAGGATGCTTCCCTCTCTATGGCTTTTTGATCTCGATTTTGGGCGGGTTTGAGGTGTCTTCTTTTTTGGTTTTGCTTGGCGGCTATTTGAGTTTGGTTTTGGCTTTTTCTCTGTGTTTTTGTTGTTGGTGATGGGGATTTAGGTTTTGGGTGTGAGGCTTGTTTGGGTCTTTGGTTGTTTTTTGTTTGAGGTTCGGTGGTTTTTTTTGGGTTTCAGTTGGCGTCTTGCCTTCATTTAGGTCTCGGGTGGCTTTTGCTGATGTGCCCTTGATCCTTTTAATCTTTGTAATCCTTTATAAAGATTAATAAATTCTTTTGCTTAGAAAAAAAAAATTGCAAAAAAGAGGGATCCAAGCACCCCAAAGTTACGCCGAGGTAATAGATTGTGAAACTATATATTCTGATCACAAAATAAATGCCACAAAAGTCAGCAACTCTTCGTTTTTAGTAATTTATATGTGTGGCCTACAGATTGGTTGAGGACTTGTGGCTATAGAACCAAGTAGTCACTCACATTTCACTTTCAAGAAGAAGCTCACCAGTCAATAAAAAACAGCTATTGGTTAAGAAATCTCTGTACGGTACATACACTTGTAAATTTGACCGACACCTTTGAAATTTTTCAGGAACAACTCCAGAATTTTAGTTCAGCAGTAATAAAAGTATTAAAAAAAATTCCAAATACAAACTTCTATATAAAATAAATCTAATTTTTTGGTTGAAAATTTATTGGGCTTAGTTTATTTTACTTTGTTGAGTTATATTATCTTTCTCACTCACAAATTTAGGTGAATTTCTTCATTTACTTTTGATATATGAATAATTTAGTACCAAAAATATTAATGAAATATCAAATTAATGCATTTTTTGAGCCGAAGGGGTTCATGAACAGATGTGAGAAACTTTATTAGGATTAATCTTGCCAACAATAAGCAATTTAAAATTTTTATGTAGCACACGAAAAACTCCATGAGAGGGATGACCAAGAAGAGCATGCCACACATCTTGATCTCTGTCTTTTCACCATATACTAAACGACCCGAAATAGATGGATTGACATGGATATGGTATAACCCGGCAGAGCTACTGCCACTGGGAAGAATCAGCCATGTTATCCTTCCGAAGAAAACCATAAGAATCTATCTCAAAATAGCCGTTATTATCTTGAGAAAACATGAGATTTTTCCTAATAGCAGGTACACACAAAACTCCATTTTTTTTTTTTTTTTTGGCCAAAATCGATAACGGAGTATATTATTACTCATCAAAACATCAAGCGGAGCTCCCATCCCTCAGTAAGGGATCAAGAATTCACACATGAGGAGATTCGGTCTAGAGACTACACCTCTCCCCAACTAAAGCTCTACTACCAATACATGCGCTACATTATTAGTAGAGCGCCTAGAGAAAGAAAAAATACAGCTTGCAAATCCCCTCCCCAAAGCAATTACATCATTAAGCACAACACGCACCTCTTGGCTGACTTCAATTTGGCCATTAAGCATATTGATTAGAGATTGAGAATCTCTCTCAACCACCACTAAAGCCAGACCCGAACCCAACTGAAGCCCCATCTGAACCCCTCTTCGCAAAGCCATCACTTCTGCTACGGCACGATTAGAACACCCTGCTGAAACCCCCCATAGCAGCCGCGACAAAGATTTGGTAGGAGTACGCAGAACAGCCTGCCCAATATGAGAAATAGGCAGTTGTGATCCATTTCCAATGATAATAGAATCAGTACCTTAGTATGGTTCAGCATTCGAGAGATTAGAAGTGGACGAGGCCTTGTGATGTGCTGCTCTAGAATCCAAGCACCAATTTGGATTAGAAAGATCATTAGCGGGCAAGTTTGCACTAGCTAGTTGGAGACTCAGCCGCATGAGCAAAGTTCCCATAGTCGGGGCAAACTTTGGCAATAGGACCTTGCTGGTTAAAGATTTGACAAATCGGAGAGAAATGAAATGGAGGGTGATAGGTTAAAATAGGTAGAAGTGGAGGACGATTATCGGGTACGAAAGGTGTAGAAGGTGGACGCCGATTATTTGGAGGGTGATATTCGTTGCTCCCTCTTCCACGACGCCCCCCACGACCTCAGTTATTGTTATGGTGGAAATTTTGGTGCGGCTAGTTATTATTATGATTTTTTTTTGCGGCTAGTTATTGTTACAATGGAAATTTTGGTGCGGCTAGTTATTGTCATGACGGAAATTTTGGACCAGCTTATTGGTAGAGGACTGCTAATTTTGGGGAAGGCGAGTAGCAGCAAGGGCAGTTGATCCAGTTGATAAGCACCCAAGATTGTATAATCTTGGTGCTCAAATCCTTCGAATTGTGATGTTTCTATGTTTAAATTTATCGTTTAGGTTAAATATTGCACGTAAGGTATGTTTTAGCGTTTTGTAGGAGAAACGTGCAAATAAAGTGGGTTTGAATGCCAAGGGACGTTCGGGGATGTAACCAAGTGTCCAAGTGCCCGCCGGTACTAACACTACAAGAAAATCGGGATCTAACAACGGTCAAAAGCATTACTAAAAACCACAAAAAGCGTTGCTAAAAGCAATACCAACGGTTCACCAACCGTTGCGAGATATCCGTTGGTGTAGAGGTATAGCAATGCTTGACCGATTCCTAGACCTAAAATAATGGGTTGCCCCAAGCGTAGGGCTGAGACCGATGTAGCACAATACCCGGTAAGACCGGAGTCGAATCCACTAAGGACGGTGAAGTGTGTGCTGTGGAACCTCGGGTTATTATAATTTAAATGGGCTCTTAGGTAGCCACCCCTTGTCTTTGAGTTGATTAACTAACTGATACTAACAGATAACTTGCTCAAATAATTAAACAGAGAGGTACGGTCGTAGGGAATCCGGCGCTCGATTCCCAATCAGAATCCGCTCGCTTTTCAAGGTTCTAAAAACAGTTAAATTTAGGGAGAATTGGAAACTCCGAAGGATGCGAATCCTAAGGTTGCCGGTTCCGTACACAACGGCGAACAGGTTTTGGTCCCCCGTTCCCGCTCACATGAGTCCCGGCAATGCCTCAGATTCGTCCAACGAACGTAGTTTTCACCAACTAAAATTATTTAATTAAATTGATGAACGGAAAAAAATGCGAGACGAATCCTAATTGGGTCGCGACACGTCTTTACCCAGCGACCAAACCTCAGAAAAACTACTCACTCATTATTAAAAATAAAAGGAATAAAACCCTAGAATTAATCATGCTTCTATTACTCAATACGGAAAATAAATAAGAGATCCAAACCAAACAAAAATAAACAAATAATTTTTATAAAGAACAGAAATTAAAATGAATCATCAGAAGGTGTGTTATTGAACAAACTTTAAAACTTCAATGGAAAAGAACTCTCAAGAAAAACGTAAGTAAAAGAAATTGCTACCATCAGAACCGAACTCGTGCTCTCTGTTTTCTTCGCTGTACTGCTCCTGTTTTGTCTGTCGGAATAAAGTCGTGCGTGAGACCCAAGAAGGTATCACCGCAGCCTCCTTCCTTTGTTTCGTCCGAGGGAGAAAAGTCGTCTGTAACTTTCCACGGCAGCAGCCTCCTTTTTTTCTCTTCTTTTCTTCCGTCCCCTATATACAGTGTATAACCCTATTCTTCTACTGCCGTCCAAGTCGTGGGCCAGGCCTAATTCTTTTACTTAATAAAATGTAATGCATTACAATAGCCTTATGGGCCCACCATAAAAACATGTACTGACTTCTATTCTTCTGCTACCCTTCACAGTCACGTGCAACGTTGGAACATTTTTTTAAGGCCCAATTCTTGTTTCTCCAGCCATGATTTGGAATGCATTTCAATATATTTTTAGAAAATTAGAGGTCGGTCCCTTTTTTTAGGTTCGGTTTGAACCCAACCCTGAATATTATTTCCGAACCTACGTAGGCTCGGATATGTTTCGCATTACTTTTTTGCCCTTTTTTATTCCGCTTCGTCGACTCCAACTTGCCATTATCAACAAATCATCTCTCTTGAAATCGGAGACTAGCTCTGCGCGCACCGCCTCTCCACCACCAATCCCAACCCCGATTGCAACCTCAACTTCTCAAATCCATCAGAAAAAACAAACTGACAGAGTTGATGACGACGACGACTACGGCAATATCAAACTCCACGACCGCGAAATCGATCTCGACGACGACTACGGCAATATCAAACTCAGATCAGGCTAATGCGGAATTACCACCTCTGTCATCTCTTTCTCTCCGGCCATCCTCCGGCGACGACGAGCTCCACCTCGGTCTACTGTCTCTCCGTCCAGATCTCTAGCCGCACACCCGACGACCATGGAAGCCCTCTCAGTAACTCTGCCGGATCCGGTTTGAATTTTCCAGGATTCAAACCATATGTTGAAGAAAGAGAGATGAGAATTCTCGAACGGTATGGAATTTGTCGAAATCGCCGGTAAGTTCTTCGACAGCAACGCGGCGGTGCAGATCCAAGATGGCGGAGGAGTTGCTGCCATGACAGCCATCGAGAATGCAGTCGGAGCACAACACGAGTGAACTGGTGGTGTTGGTTTGTATGTGAACAGGTGGAGTTGGTTTGTTTCTTTCCTTTTTTCTTTTTCTCGTTGCCGTGGCAACAGAAATTACAGAATGATGTTACTTGGGAAGTCATGATGCAGTTTAAAATAAATTTTAATAAGAGATACTTTGACACTTGAGGTGTATTCTACTAGAAATGTGTATTTTTTTTTAGAATTGTGTATGTGTATTTTTTTATGAGAACTGTGTATTTTCTATAAAAATTGTCTATGAGAACTAGTTCACATAGTCCAGTTCTCATAACTAATTTACAAAGCTAGTTCTCTATGAGAACAGTCAATTTTCATAGTCAATTTTCACCTCTCTCTCTCTCTCTCTCTCTCGTGGATCACCTCTCTCTCTCGTGGACGTCACAAGACATATATAGTGTTTGATTTACTTGAAATCAAAGCTACAATTTCGACTAGCAATGTATATAGTAGAAAAGAAAAGGATCAAGAAGGATTCGATTCCTCTGGAAATGATGTCGGTGGATTACACTCTACTATGACTGTTGTAATTTAATTTTAAGGTTAGGATTTTACTCTTTCACTAATTTCAAGGTTAAAAATTTTGTTTCTGTGTTTATTTTTCTATGAGAATTGTGTATTGTTCATGAGAACTATCTATGAGAATTGTGTATTTTCTGTGAGAACTGTCTATGAGAATTGTGTATTTTATAGAAGAACTGTGTATTTTCTATGAGAATTGTGTATTGTCCATGAGAATTGTCTATGAGAACTGTGTTTTAGTTATGAGAATTGTGTATTTTTCTACGAGAACTGTGTATTATCCATGAGAACTGTATATTTTTCTATGAGAACTGTGTATTTTTTTTATGAGAACTGTCTATTAGAACCGTATATTTTCTATGAGAACTATTTTTTTTATGAGAACTGTGTTTTTTTTATGAAAACTGTATTTTTTTCTATGAGAACTGTTATTGTCCATGATGATTATCTATGAGAACTGTGTATTTTAGTGTGTGGTGAGACTATTTTGAACGGTGTATTTTTCTATGAGAACTGTATATTTTTCAATGAGAACTTTGTATGGTCCATGAGGACTATTTATTAGACTGTTTATTTTCTATGAGAACTGTGTATTTTAGTGTCTGGTGAGGCTATGTGAACTGTTTATTTTTTAGTTCACATAGCCCATTCTCATAGCCAGTCTACGAGAATAGTCAATTCTCATAAAACTTACCATTAGAATTGAATATGAGAATTGGCAATTCACATAGCAAGCTCTCATAATTCAGTTCACATAGCCAGTTTTCTATGAGAACTGAACGATTCTCATAGAACAGATTATGAGAATTGGCAGTTCTCATAGCTCACATAGCCAAGGGTATTTTTGTCTGAAATAATATGGGTCACATAGCCAGTTTTCTATGAGAACTGAGTAGTTCTCATAGAACTGACTATGAGAATTGGCAATTCTCATAGCCCACATAGCCAAGGGTATTTTTGTCCGAAATAATATGGGTCACATAGCCAGTTTTCTATGAGAACTGAGCAGTTCTTATAGAACTGACTATGAGAATTGGCAGTTCTCATAGCCCACACAGACTATGAGAATTGGCAGTTCTCATAGCTCACATAGCCAATGGTATTTTTGTCCGAAATAATATGGGTCACATAGCCAATTTTCTATGAGAACTGAGTAGTTCTCATAGAACTGACTATGAGAACTGAGTAGTTCTCATAAAACTAACTATGAGAATTGGCAATTCTCATAGCCCACATAGCCAATGGTATTTTTGTCCGAAATTATATGGGTCACATAGCCAGTTTTCTATGAGAACTGAGCAGTTCTCATAGAACTGACTATGAGAATTGGCAATTCTCATAGCCCACATAGCCAATGGTATTTTTGTCCGAAATAATATGGATCACATAGCCAGTTTTCTATGAGAACTGAGCAGTTCTCATAGAACTGACTATGAGAATTGGCAGTTCTCATAGCCCACATAGCCAAGGGTATTTTTGTCCTAAATAATATGGGTCAGAAATTAATTCTAAAAATATAAATTTTATTAAAAATAGACATGTACACAAAAAGTTAAGAAGAATGGGTAAAATAGTAAAATTGCATGAAAAGTAAAAAAAAAGGACTGAAGGAAAGAAAAAATATTTTGGTCAGGACTATTTGAAGTCCGAACCAAGAAAAAAGGGCCGGCCTCTAAATTCCCCATATATTTTCCAACATACCTATAACACAAAAATCAAGCATTAAGCTCCAAGAAATAATATAAAAATAGACTTAGCAAGGATAAATTAAGGGGCGCGTTTGTGAACATTTACGCGCTTATCAAGCAACGGTTTTGACAAGCGTTGGTACAGATTTTTTTTTAGTAACGGTTTCTTTAGCAACGCTTGTAACCGTTGCTAAAGGCAAGTTTTTTTTTTTTTAAAAATCTGGGGTAAAATATGACATGACAGCCACGTGTCGTCCACGTGTCGCTGACGTGGACACCACCTGACGCCTGCATGGCGCCTAGGTGGCAGCAGACGTGGCGCATGGCCTTAACACAATTTTGCTCCCTCCTGGGAATCGAACCCAGGACCTCGCGTATGCGCGCGTGAGTGCAAACCAACTGGGCTAGCCCAGCACTTGTGTAATATTAAGGGACTACTAATATTTATATTATGCGAACTGTCATTAAAGCATCCACAATGTAATAATCAAAACCAAAAAGTTGTTAAAGTTAGCAATATTTGCTCAAAAAAGTGCTCACATTGTAAACCAAACTTAGCAACCTCTTAATTAGTAACTCATCAAATTTTGGCTTTTGAATAATCAAAACTAGCAACTTTTTTGCCAATAATCAAATCTAATGGTCTCCACATTTTTTCAATCAAATACACCCATCATTACATAAAATTTTTTTCTCTTTCTCAACAATGTTTCCAGGAAATTATTTTTAAAAATTGTTTTTTTTTTCCAGAAACTTTAAAAAAAACAGTATTTACAAAAAAATAATTTTAAAGTGTTTTAACACAAAAAATTGTTTTTTTTAAAAACGGCTTCTAACAATTTTTCAAAAAAAAAAACTGTTTTTTAACACAAAAATTGTTTTTTTTTTTATTTTTAAAACGGCTTCTAACAAATTTTCAAAAAATAATTTTTAGTAATGGTTATTAGAAAACCGTTGCTATAGTCCGGTTTTTAGTAACGGTTATGGAAAACCGTTGCTATAGTCTTGTAATCTAGTAACGGTTGCATGAAAACCGTTGCTATAGTCCTGTTTCTAGTAACGTTTTGTAAACCGTTGCTACACACCATCTATACCGACGGTTTTTTGAACCGATGCTAAAAAAACCGTTGGGAGATCCCAAATTTCTTGTAGTGTAATTTCATTGTCACTGGGACTTAACGACGTCATATGGAGCCTTGAAGGACATTCGGTGGTTTAGTTAGCAAGGATCGTCCCAAAGCATAGCAAGCAAGCCGAATGCATTGAGAATGACCCTCGAGGGTATCCGAGTACTTGAGGCCACCATGTGCTCTACTACCAAGTCCCTCGAGTCAAGTGACGATGCCCCGGAAGACGCCCGGAGGTGACATAGCAAGGTGGCACAACTGAAGCCTGGAATCTGCAGTTTTGAAGGATGTTATCGATACCTCTGCTTATGGTATCGATAACATTTGTCCCATTTTGGTCCACAAGCTTCCAGCCTTAAGGGTATCGATACCTTTGCTTATGCTATCGATAACCTTTGTCCCGAGCATATATTTTTCTTACTTATCAAACTTTCCACTTATGGAAACTTTCTTTTAATAGGTAGCTTTTTGGAATTTTTGCTGACTTTTGAGAAGAGAAAAAGCCCTTGTGTATAAAAAGGGCTCTCATTTACAATGTTTGTATCTAGTTCATTATTAGCCTTTAAGTCTTTTTGCATTTAGAACTCCATTGAAGTCTTTCAAGCTTTCCTAGCTCATTTCTTCAAGAACACTAGTAAGTACTTCTAGTTTGTTAATTTCTCGTTTATTAAAGTCATTTGTAAGGACTAGATCCGTACTAATATCAAGTTTATTTTCATTTCTATCGGTTAATCATGTCTTCTTCTTCTTTAAGCATGCTTTCTAGTCTTTTAGCTATGAGTGAGTAGTTACTTGGCTAAGTCTCGGGATAATCTTTCCCAAAGACTTAGGTGGTTATTTGGGTCTCAAACCTTTAGGCCTTAAAAGCATGGTTTTCGGAATAGAGCTTAACTTGCATTTTTGGTTTAAACTAGGGGTGTTAACTCTTTGGTAAGGTGCTTAGTCAAGCGGTCTTGGCAAGCGGCTTACTGAGGGCTCGTGGCCTCCTATGTGTTCGATGAATTTGTTAAATAAGTTAGTTTGCCTCCGTTTAATGACATCTTTTGTGAAACGTAGTCATTAAAGTTAAATCCTCCGGGTGTGAGCACGCGGTCGTGACTCTCGCTTGGGTTATATCGAGAACCGGTAACGGCCTTTGTCAAGGGATAGAAGATCCTTAGACTTGCCTCTTTTAGTTTATAAAGCATATTTCTAGTCTTTTTCCATAGTTTCCACTTTCAAAGCAAAACTAAGTTGGCCGTCTTAAACGCCACAATCCGTTACATAAAACCTACAATCCGATTAAGCTATATTCGATTCTCTGTGGGTACGATCCCGGACTTTCGGAAAATATGCTATCGACGATCTAGCCCTACGCTTGGGGTTTCCAACCTTATCGAAGGCGAGGTTTTCGGTCTAAGCACCAGTGGATAAAGGTAGAGATGTCATCCTTTTAAGAAGGTGTTCCTCTTGAAGAAGAAGATCATAGAAGTTGTCAACAGAATTTGTGGGCGAAAATGGAGAGACATGATGAACTCCTTGTATTCACTACCAAGAGCATCAATAATGTAGTCAATAAGTCCAGAATCTGAGATGAGTGATATCATCTTAGCACAGCGAGAGAGTCAGCTGTCACGCCCTCGATTTTCAACATAAATAAAATAGCTTTTCATAAATAAAACTCCTCACATTATCATACATAATACCCCAAAAGAGTTCACCGTGTCCTGGTCATTAAATTACAAATCCAACTCCAAGAGTTTGAATATATAACATCATTAAAAGAAATAGAGTTAAAGTTTTATTACATTCCCAAAACATGATTTACCCAAAATTATCCATGAGCCACTTTTACCAATTCCTTCGAAAAATATGCACTTGAATGCATGCACTTCACTCCAAGCTACTGCTCCCGGATCACACCTGAAAAATGATAGGTTAAGCTACACTAGCCCAGTAGAGAAATCTACACAACCATTATATGCAAATGGGATGACAGGTAGAATGAATAACAGGAATAAGGTACGGAATCTCAAGGAGAAATAAACACGACTAGTAATTATCCCAACGTCGATGACGTAATTGAAGTACTAAGACTACACATCACGACTCTAGTTCAACCACAAGGACTTACTGTTTATACGATTCTCTCATGACTACTACTACCCCTCATCTTATTTCAAATCTCCTATCCACTATCTGAACTTATGAAACCGTCATAATCAAAGAGCCGCAATTCCGATGTCTTTCATATCACTCGTACTTTCACAATAATAGCCCATTTCCAATCACATTATGTCACAATTTCCTTTCTGTTCTATGTCATGAGCAAAAGCTCCTGCCGGGCCATTTACGGAGCCCCGATACTCCCCACTAGTACCTCTCTCACTGATGGAACTAATTTAAGTCACACGTCATAGGTCATCGTACCCAAAATTCCTCCAACACACTTTACAACTCAGCCGTTCATCTCAATCACACATAATGAATCCACAACGGAGACTTATTCACATAGAAGTAGCATGGATAATTTCACCTCAATCAACTCGTTTTTATTACGTTATTAGCTTCTCATCATCATACAAGCACTCACATATCAAGAGATATTCTCTAACGACGATTCATAGATTTCCACCTTGCAACTTATAAAACCGTACAAGTTACGCAAGAAATGTATCGCATATCAAACATAAAAAGAATTGTCCCTTGTATTCACGTCTAGCATTGTTTAACTCAAAAGAGTGATCTACGTATTTATTCCTCACATCGCATGTCAACACATACAACCTTCGCCTACCTATATTCCTTATGTTCTCTAAACCCTCGTTTCGGTGTCAAATGACTCATACGGAATCCAACGACCACTACAAATCCTAGTATACCACTAGCCTCGTCATACCATTCAATTAAATACTCAAGAGAACCTAGAAACATCCGTGTCTCCCCCAAACAATCCTAAGGAAAAAGGATTACTCCACGTTTACGAACGTACCTATCTTATTTTGGCTACCAAACCTTAATGGTTAAGAATTGGGAGATGAGACCACCACCATTGGAAAGTAGATCTCCGGTACATGAATTTCGATATAAAATTTGCCCAAAACCAAATTCGGATGAAAAAGTTATGCTCGTTCGAATTTTTTTCAAAAATGCTGATTTTTCAATACCTACCGGTAGACATTAATCTCCTACCGGTAGAAGACCAAAATTTCACAAAATGACACTACTGGACAGCGTTTCTACCGGTAGGACTTGATCTTCTACCGGTAGGACTTAGGTTTTCAGTGCACGACTTTCAGACTTCACCAGAACATTTCTAACAACGAAACCAACGATCTAGGGTACGATTTAAACACCAAATCAACACATAAATATATAATAGAAGTGAGAAATCTCTACCTCAAAGTCAAAGAACAAAACTCGAACTCCAACAAGCAATCCCTAGCTTCCAAGATCCAAATCGAGCAAAATACACCGATCCGAGCTCTATCCAACGAGGTACGAGCTCCAATACGCAAGTAAATGATGGATTGAAGGTTGGTTAGTTCGGGTTTTGGGTGATTGGGTGAGAGAGACGGAGAGAGAGTAAGAGAGCCGAGAGAGATGAGAGAGCCGAGAGTGAGAGGAAGCGGAAATTGGGAAAATGAAATCCCCTGCCACACACCACACACATATATACGCCATATTGCACTAACACCCACATTTCTCAAATCCTTGCACATTAACCCACAACCATATTTTCCACATTAAACCATCATTTATCTTTTTATGAAACATTAAAATTATATAGAGAAATTTATGGGTCTCTACATCAGCGATAGATTTAGCGTGTAGTAGGAAATCTCCAATAGATTTCACCGCCGCATCCATTTTCAAAGTGTGGATTTGATCACGGAGAGTACGGATATGAATTTTGGATAGAGGAGAAAGCCTTTTTTCTAGAAGGGTCCATGCTTCATAAGCCGTTGAGCAAGACAGGAGCAGCGTTTGAATCGAGGGAGACGATGTGGCTTTGATCGATCCAACTAATAACGAGTTTGTCATTAATTAGAGTACGCTGGATTTAGAGATCCATCTTCAAGTCTCTTGGGAAAAGCAGTTGTTGGCTAGAAACAACATCCTTGAGATCGTGTAAGTCCATGGTATATCCACATACTATGAACACCAGCACAAAAAATTATTCCTGTCCATTTGAGTGTTGAAGTGATGAGATATGTTGAAGGAGATAGGGAGAGAGGGGAGGTCTAACAACCGCATTGGGTTGTGAGAAAAAATGAGATATATAAGAAAGGGGAACCCTTTCTCACCAAATTATCTCACCATTTTTGGTGAGAGTGGAAAGGTGAGCCAATCAAAACATTTTATTTTTGTACTTTTCTCTCTATTTCTCACCGAAATACTCAATCCGAATGAGTGACTTGACTAAAAACTACAACCCTTCTCTTTTTTTTCCTCGTGAAATCACTCCATCCAGGGGGTGTAAGTTTTAGACTTGCACTTTTTTACTGTTGAGAGAGCTCTGAAAATTTTGGATTCAAGGGTGGAAGCTCAAGTTCCAATCTCAAGCGGGCGAAGAGGTTCTTTTATTCAAGCTATCACATCGTATGCTATGGCATGGCTCTTGCTTTTCACGGGGAAGGGTGATCCGGAAGATAGGGTGTAAATTGGAACCCGTGTAGTATGGTCTCTTCGGCGAATGTCTCGTACCGGAGTCGGTCACTTGTTGGACACCAAGTAAGGAGGTTAAGTGAAATAGAAGACTCTAATTATAAGACTTAGGTAAGTCTTATTTTAATTTGTGCGACGAATGATGGTTTATCAATATAAAGACATATAAATAATGTAACGTTATTTGTTGAAATACTTTATTAATTGTAAAGACACATATATGGCTCTCCCTGATTGCCCATGCAGTAATGCTAGCTCTCATGAATTAATGGTCAATAGAAATAGGGAAAGACTCAAGTACTAACACTCCACATCCAGGGATGGCAATGGCGAGATGGGGTGGATATCACTATCCCCGTTTTCGATTCTTAAAGCTACCTACCATTGCTGTCTGTAGACACCTCCCAAAGCGGGACATCGCCATACAGATTGATCGTTGTTTGCTCGTTTGGTTGCTTGCTTCATAAACCAAGATCGTGGACATTCTCATGGCTAGAAACATCGCCACACATAGCGGTTATCATCAAAACAGAGTCGCTACCCAGTTTATTGAAACTAGGAAAATAGATAGAGATTCTGGGTACGGGAGCCAAAAGTACAATAAGGGGAAGGTGTTAGGCATCCCTCTTTGCCCAACCGTGAGGCTGGCCCATAGTTGTTCGACATAAGACATGTACTTGCTTTATTCAATTCTAACACGTAGTCCGTTTGTTTAGCCTTTAAATGGTGAGCTGAGACTGTAATTGAAGCATGCATCAGAAAGCAGAACATAAGACAAAGATGTCCCAGAGAGATGGATCTCGCGGCCGGTGAATGGATGTCACGGCTGAGAGATCCTTTTGGTTTGATGTATCGGCCGAGGGATTGAAGGCCCGGTCGATGTTCTTCCTCACACCAGATAGGAAAGTTAGCAGATGATCAAAATGCTATGATAAGTACAAAGACAGTAAATAAATGAAACCAAAGGCCCTTGGGCCTCACCACCTTGATTCCTCAGTGGCTTGATTGCTTCGGATTGTGGGCTGAATTGACTGATTGCTTCTTTGAAAACCCTAGGGTTAGGGTTTGAACTTCGGGGTTGATCGTCAGATTAGCGGCTGCCTTCGGGAGGTTAAGGCTTTTAAAGAGGAGGTTTGAGAGTGTATATTGACAGAGTTTCGTGACTTGAGAGGGTGTATCAACTTATCAATTTCGAAATCCAAAGGCTCCTTTATACAGGCAAATGGATGACACACTTCATCCAATCGAAACGCAAGACTAAAATTGGAGTTAGAGAGTGATTCTAACTCTTCATGGCAATCCTCTAACGTACCCCGAACGTATCGGGATTTGGCTTCTAGGGTTTTGTGATCGGATCAAACGTATGACAGAACATTCCAGAATCTGGAAAAAGGATGATCTGGCGGCCGAGGAATGGATATTGCGGCCAAAAGATAGATCTTGCGGCCGAGGGATTGATCTCTCAGGGAGATTTTCATACAATAGGTTGCTCGGGTGAAGGAATGATGTTAAGGCCATAATATCAATGTCACGGCCGACAGATGGATTCTCCTGGGATACTGTATTTATGTTTGAAAGGCTATTTGGCTTTGGATTGGGTTTTCTAAATGGCTCAAAGTTCTTACCATAAGTCCATGGGTTCACAAGAAGTCAATCAGCAATCACTGTATCCATTTCATCATCGGGATGGTCTCCAAGGTGGGACTTGAAATAATCGTTAGACCAAATTGGGGTGTCTACACTGTCTATTTCTCGATCCCTGATGAAGTATTTTATTTTACCCTCCACCCCTACACCGAAGTATTTTATTTTACCCTCCACCCCTACACCAGAACCTGTTTATGAAAAGTAAAATCAACAAAATGGAAGAAAGAGCTAGCACACAATGGAATCCATTCCACTAAATTGCTCAAGACCAAAGCATAGTAGCATTATTACTTGGAAGAAGGATGAAAAAAAAGAAAACCACAAATTAACACCAGACCACAAGGATGCAACAAAATCAAACGTCTGAAATCTCAAACAAACACAAGCTAGCTAGTTACCTAAACCAACACCCACTATACTTTATAGCTTCTCCTACGAGACCTTTTACGAGGATAGTATGAAAGGTAGCCCAAACTCGCCATTTTCTTGCTCATCTTATCGTACATTGCTCCGACATTATCTCAAGTAGCAACAAGAGCTTCCTCCTCCTTTCACTGTGACGCGAATATCATGAGAGAGAGAAAAACATGTGATCAGTACAAATTCAAAAGCCAAATAATTCTGTAAACTTAGGCCTCCCTTTTTTGGCTGTTTGTATACGAGCCAATAAATCTAATCTACATGAGTATTTGAGTTGGAGATACAACATTAAAAAGTTATTGCCTACCACTTAATTATCTGGATAAGTAGTATTTTTTTAAAAAGAATTAAGAATTAAGCAATAAAGAAAAGTGATCAAAACAGCCCAGGGTTCTTCAATTAGCAGATCAGGAAGCCCTGGTTTACATAAAGAAGAATTAAGAATTAAGCAATAAAGAAAAGTGATTAAAAGGAATGGGAGGGAGTCTCGTTATTAGTTCCTTGGGGAAGGAGCAAGTTGACTTCAAAAGACAAGGAAAGGGCCTTCTATCCAAGGAAGATGGTGAGTTCGCTCCCTCACAGGTCAGGGGACAGATCCGACAGTGCACAAAGAACAAATTGAAATTCTCTCTGTCATTTTACATTTAGATCAATAAAACTAAAAATAGACCAAATGTGATACTCCCTCCGTCTCATAAAGACAACCTTTTTACTATTGATGACACAAAATTTTCTATATTTTAAAATTTATTATAGGAAATTGATATTCACACTCTTTTTTTTGTTACCCACGCCTCCTTTTTTGTTTTTTAGTGTTGAAAGTATATATATTTCATATCCAATAGATATTGTTTGGTAGATTTTACTTAAGCATATCATTTGTTTTTATAATTATAAAACATATTATGAATTACAAAATATAGCCATTTTTATGACATGTAAATAGTGAAAATGGACAGTTTTTGAACTACGTAGAGAGGAAAATATTATACTCCACCTTTCCCATATAGTATATCCATTTTAACTATTTATAGCTTTCATAAATTTATTTATATTTTTTAATATGTAATATTTTTATATGTATCTTGTTAGGTAGATCTCATTTAGATAGATCAACGAAAATATTACAAAACAATTATCAATTATAAAATAAAGATAATTTTTTGAAATGTGTGAATAGTGAAAAATGACAATTTTGTTGGGATGTAGAGAGTAGTTTGAAGGGCCTGATGGAGTACACCACAAAAACTCATCCTTCAAACCATGAAGGGTGGTAGCAAAGTACATTTTTTATGCTAACTTTTGAGGTATCTTATGAAGATAAACAAAGAAAGAAAAAAGAGCCACATATATATGACCGTTTTTTCTCCATTTCGTTCCAAAGAGAACCTACCGCGCGCTAGAAATTTTTACATGACTGAAATCACCTTTTCCTAGCCCACCATGACCAGTACTACGTACAAGGAAAGCGCTTAATCATATGTTATTCATATGGCACTTTCAGTGAAAAATGAAAATCATTGTTCCTATTTTGTTTAAGTTCAAAAGCAGGTTAAACTAGTAGATTGAACATGTGTAATTGTGTAACGGGTTCTCAGAAGATTCACATCGTTTTAATTTTGGGTATGAGTGTTGTAAGTGGGAAAATTCGAAGTATTGAGCGAACCCTCTACTGGGTTACATGCGATTATGTCTAATACGTAGAAAGACATCAATACTATCTTCAAAATGAAATACCAGATGAAATTACTCTATAGGAGTTCCATTTTGAATTTACCTACTCGATTGCAAAAATTAAAAAATAATGATCGACCAATATAGTTATAACCTAATTCAACAATCGTAATATGTAAGCATTAGGAGATGATACCTGAAAATGCTACCAATGTTTGCTACTTTCTTCTTGCCACTGTGTCTGTAACCATTGTCCTCAATCTGGTCACCTTGCTAGGCATTTCTCTTTCAACAAGTCTCACAAAGAATTTAGGTCTACCGATTAAGAACATAAGAAATCCCAGAAAGAGTCCAAGTGTCATTCCACACCCATAACCTATCACCACAATTTTCCAAAAAAATCCATCAAAATCTGAATCATCTTCCTCCTGTTGTAACACCGGCGGCTCTACTTTTGTTCGATTATTGTTTTCACATTCCTTTGACAACGGAAACCCACATAATCCTAAGTTCCCAGCATATGAGCCATTCTGAAATGTATTAAATTGCGGACCCTGGGGTATGCGACCATGGAGACGGTTCCATGAAAGGTTCAAGACTTCAAGAAACGTCAAACTGGCTAATTGGCTTGGAATTCTTCCGGTGAGCTTGTTAGAGGAAATGTCTAATGATTCAAGGCTTGTCAACTTTCCCAAAGATTCTGGAATATAACCAGTAAGGCTATTATGAGAAATATTAAGCACTATGAGGGAATTGAGCTTTCCAATGACATTTGGAATCTCTCCACTAAAATTGTTGGATGAAAAGTCGATTGTTGTGAAGATAGTCAAAATTCTCAACATTTCGATCTCAAGCCCCTTTATTGTCACTGCGACAGAATCATGATAATAACTTTTCTCATCACTCATGTATTTTTTGCCAGGCATAGTTTTGTTCTTCATTGCTTCGAAATAATTGAAATATCTCACTGGTAAATGGCCACTGAACTCATTGTGGGACACGTCAATGATTCGAAGCTTAGGAAAGAAAAATTTACTCTTCGAAGTGTTTATGGGACCATGAAATCGGTTGTATCATATGACAAGAACCTGCAATTTAGGAAGAGAATCCAACCAATATGGAAATGTGTCATTAATCTTGTTGTTTCCGACGTCTAGAACTTCCAAGCTTGTACAATTTGCCAAAGATCTAGGAATTGGTCCTTCAAATTGATTTCCATTCAAATCAAGACTTCGTAATTGGTTGGGCTTTGCAAATGCCAAGGGAAGGGTTCCCTTAAATCCATTGGAGCGAAGATTCAAAACCGAGAGAATACTGCTAAAATCTCCCATACATTGTGGAACCGCACCGCTCAATTTGTTGTGTGACAAATCAAGAATCTCAAGGAAACTCGCATTGCAAATAAATGAAGGAATCTCTCCACTAAGACTGTTGTTTGAGATGAGAAAGTTTATTATGACTGGGGGTGGGATGGGAAGTGGTCCTTGAAGCAAATTGGAACGAAGATCAAGAGTATCTAGGTTCTCCCAAGGAAGTTGCTTTATGCCTATTAGAAAGTTGTGTGAAAGATTCAAATACCATAATGAAGCCTTTCCGACGAACCCAACCCAATTTGGAATCTGTCCATGAATTCTGTTTTGAGAAAGATCTAGCACTTGAAGATTCTTTGAGGCTCTAAAGAAATAAGGGAACACCTCAATATTGCAAGATGACATATAAACATGCTGAAGGTTGGGAAGGGTATTGTTGACATGGCTTCTATCGAACACCGATAGATTAGTGTTGAAAAGAGTAGGGTATTCAACACCGCTCAAATTATCATTTGATGCAAGAGAGAGACGGGTCAGATTTACAAGAGTTGAAATTGACTGTGGAATGGGGCCACGAAATTTATTGTCACTCAAGTCAATGGATTCCAATGGTAAATGATGCTGGAACTCAGGAATTTGACCAGTTAAATGATTGGAACTCAGGTTTAAATCTTCCAATGACATAAGAGTAAACAAGGATGGAGGTATTACCCCACTGAGAGAGTTATTATTTAAGTCGAGTACCCTTAGGTTTTGAAGACCACTTAAATTGAAGGGAATGGGACCCGTGAAATTGTTATCCCATAGAAATAAATGAGTGAGTTGCTTGAGATTTGAGATAGTAGATGGGACTTCACCAGTAAAATCATTTCTCCTTAAGTCTATTTCACGGATCTGCATAAGGTTCCCAAGAGATTTTGGAATGGAACCCTGTAATTCGCACCAGGGGAGAATCAAGGATTTCAAAGACTTGAGATAGCCAATTGAATCAGGTAGTTTTCCAGATAAACTCGTATCGGAGAGATACAAGGATTTCAAAGACTTGAGATAGCCAATTGAATCTGGTAGTTCTCCAGATAAACTCGTCAAGGAGAGATCCAAGGATTTCAAAGACTTGAGATAGCCAATTGAATCTGGTAGTTCTCCATATAAACTCGTCCAGGAGAGATCCAAGAATTTCAAAGACTTGAGATAGCCAATTGAATCAGGTAGTTCTCCAGACAATTTGGTACCAAAAAGATCCAACACCCCTAGAGAACCACCACTAGCCCAAGTTGATTTTGGTAAGTTGATATCAATATTCATGTTGTCATATAAAACGAGTTTCTGCAAGTTTGGAAGGTGGAAAACACCATCGGGTAAGTTTCCTATCAATTCGGTCGATGACAGGTCTAGAGTTGTTAAAGAAGTCAAATTCGACAAGGAATTGGGTAAACCAGAAGATATATTTACCCCACCAAGGACAAGTTCTTGTAATCCGGTCACATTTTTCAAGAAAATTTTGAAATGGATCTCAAGTATTAGTCGAAAAGAAGAAAGATCAAGTGAAATCAATTTGGACAGGAGGAAGAGTTCAGATGGGATTGAACCTGAAAACCCAGACTCGGATAGGTTGAGGTGCATCAAACTTGCAAAGCTGCCAAATGCATGTGAAATGCGAGAGAAAGTGAAGTTATTGTGAGACAGATTGAGCCGTTGGAGGTGAGAAAGTTGGAAAAGGCTGCTATTGGGTTGGATTGTACCATAGAGCTGGCTACAACTGAGATCAAGCCCAACCACTTGACCAGTCAACTCATCGCACGTGACCCCATCCCAATCGCAACAATCAGTTGCATTCTCATCCCAAGACAAGGTCTTTGGATACGACTCTTCATCACAATCATAAGAAGCAGCGCTGTCTATAGTAAAGACATGCTTAAATTGCAGCAGTGCAGATCTCTGGTCATGACGACACAAGGGGTGTGCAGAAGAAGCAAAAGAAGAAAGAGGTGACGATGAAGAAGCAGCAACTTGATATTGCAAGAAATAGAGAAGGAATGGAAATAGCCAAGTTAATGCCCCCATTCTTTTGAAATCAAGAGAGAAACAACGGAAGAGAGAGAAGAATGATGAGTTGATTTTGGGGATGATGGGAGTGCTCATCCCTTTTAATACAGGATGCTAGCTGCAATTACAGCTTGTAGCTTAATTGCATAAGAATCCCTTTTTGACTTTTGACTTTTAAGTCGATCACAATAACCAAACTGATGGAAATGAAAAAGATTTTTATCAATCGCATTATTAGCTTTTCGTACACAGCATGTCCAAAGAAAAAGAAAAATGTAACGACCCACTCCAGCTGACCTACTAACCGTTCGCCTAACCACGTGGTTCAAAAGATCGATTAACCTCAAGTTATACACTAACTGCTCGGCCTTACATTATATTCCCCACCAACTTCCAAGTGGGTTCTCACAATGAGAGAAAAGACTCTCCAATAATTATGTAATCAATAATGATGCCTACAATAATTATGTGATAAAGCACGCATGGACCAAACAAAATACTATTCGCCTCGGTTTGCAACGCCCAATTACTATGTAGTGTTTCTTTGGAGCGCGAGGCCTAGAGTTCAACTTCTATCGACAGAATTTTGGTTTTCGTAGTAATTTAACAAATACTAAGATTCAATCGTCTAACAAAAACTCAACCCTCGCGCATAGTTTTTGTCTTTGTATTTGAATCTGTTGGATATGTTTCGCAAACTACTTTCATACTAAATAATGTTTCATTTATCTGATCAGCATATCTGGAATACCAAAGTAGAGTTGATTATGGCTCCATTTCTTAGATAACACAAGTGCTTGAGCGAGTATACACCTAAAACAGACAGACAGACAAAATCCCCATGTTGTTCTCATTCATTGGGGGTATGGGCAGGGAGGATTAGAGACAAATCTAACCTTCAGTAATATGTATAAAGTGGCTGGTCACAGAATACCACTGAAACAGTGGCCCCCTATAGCTGTTTTGCTACGGAACCATGCCCACTAATCAAAGCCAAATAGCATCAGAGAGGGAAGGATTAGAGACCCAATTTAATTTTTGTGCACATTACCATGCTTCCTACCTTGACTTATCCCTGGGGAATCATTTCCACCATCTATTGGTAGGGTCCAATTTAAATTTGGGACAAAGACCCATAAGAACTGGCTCCACAAGAATCGAAAGCATCCAAGAGGTTTACTTAGGAAGTGGCAAACTCATAAATCTTACTCCTGCCATTATGTGGGTAGTACTCTTTTTTTTTTTAATCAAAAGATTTTATTAATCTCAATAACAAAGTTACTAGCAATACCCCTCCTTGACTCAGACTTCCAAGTCAAGTCAATATAAGGAAAAATCTTGCCCCCCTCCATACTCCATCCCTCCGTACTCCTCCAAACTCTCAATTTTTTACCATATCACGAGCCCAAAACTACTATGATCTGAACTATTCTTCTGGTAGAACACGCAAAAATACGAGTTTAAAAGATACTAGTGTGATTTGATGTTTAAAGATGCGAAGACACATGGAAAATTGTCATGTAAAACGAACAGTAAATATATTCTACAATTTAACATACAATCTCCGAGATGAACGATTCGGATCATAGTTTTGCTCTTTAAGTGATTACATATGGTACTTCATGTACATGTGTCGTGATTGATAAATATTGCATACCCATAACTTTTGAATTGATAGACTAGCTAGGAAACAAAATGGCATCTAGACAAGATATAAGTATTTTTTTTTTCCACATGAAAGGAGAGAAATGCATACCGTAGTGTTTGGGGTGGACTTAGGCTTCCAATTTAACTTCTATATCGCGCATTTATATTCTCAGGTAATAAAGGCCACAAAAGCTAGACAAGATAGAAGTATTTTTTCCCCGTCATGGACGGAGAGAAATGCAAATTTATGGCCCCTTTGGCCTAATTTCTACCTGATATTTCGGCACAGTATTTTTGGTTGTTTTCTCTTAAATTTTACTAAACTTGGATAATTTTTTTTTTGATCGGAAAAATTGAATTTTATTAAAATGGGGGGAAGGGGATCCAACAAAGAGTTGGACAAAATACCACAAGGGCAATCCTGAAACACCCAAAGGTCTATAAGAGTCCAAAAAGATCAGGAATACAGGCCAACCCTAAACCCAGATAAGAAACAAATACAGATCAAAATACCCAAATCCGGTCCAAACCATGGACTGGCCCTCCCAAACCAAACCCTCAAACCCTAATTAACTTCAATGCCCACCACTGCACAAACCACCGGAGCCCAACCTTGCCGTTGAGTCGAAACGGCCTCTCCCAGATGTAGAGACTGGCGGCAAACCTACGGAAATGAACACCAAAGCAACCAGGGTTGAAAGGAACCACCACCACCACATCAAGCCCTAACACAGACCCCAGGAACAACGATCACAATCAGCAACAGTAGACCCAGAAGCGATGAACTACTGACCCCTCGCCCGACTGAGCACTCAGAATGGCCACCTACCAAACTTCGGCACACAAAGCGACCTGAGCAGAACAGCCATGGGAGCCACAACCACCTCACCACCACCGGAAACAACCATTGCCGATCAACACCGCAACTTTACCGATCGTTTTTGGAAATAAGAGAAACCTGCAAAACAAAAGTTAAAAAAAAAACAGCCTAGAGAACATCCCCCAACACCGCCACACCACCAAAACCACAACCACCACCAGATCGCCGCCACCCCTGCACCTCCGAAAGCACATCGAACCACCCAACACCGGTAGGCTCTCGGAGGGACCAATGACCCTCCGACCGGAGGCGGAAAGAACCGCCACACTGTAGAGACCCGAATAATTTTAATTTTTGAAATATTTATTGAATGCCTAATTGAGAAAATTATGGATTAATTGGTGAATAATTGATTCGAGGACTATAGTGAAAGAATAGAAGATTGAGGGGAGAATGTGCGATTTGTAGATGTTGGGGTATAAATAGGAGTGATTGGGGAGTATGGGATCATTTTCCCCAAAAACAAAACTCTCGGCTCTCTCCCTCCGCCGGTTCTCTCTCTCTCCTCTCCTCTCTCTCAAAACACCACAAAACCCTCACCAAAAACCTTCAATCGATCCTTGCTCCTCCAAGCTCAAATTTCGTGGGTCTAGCTCGGTGGAAGTTTATTCGGCTCGGTTTCGGAGTATCTCGAGATCTAGGGCTCGTTTGGCTCGGGGGAAGTTCATATGACCTTGAGGTAGGAATTTCTTGGCTACTTTTATGTGTAAATAGCTTGATGAGATGTGAAATCCGTGCTTGATGTTGTTGTTGTTGGTGTTGTGCTTGAAATTCTGAAATCTGCAGAAAAATCTGCTCGAAACCTCTCCGTATCGATACGGGATTCTTGCCGTATCGATACATAATTAAAACAAAATGGACTTTGCTGATTTGCAACCTGTATCGATACAGCCATTATGGCCGTATCGATACTAGTTCCTTATGGGCAGTTTTGCCTTCGCTGCTTCTACTTCGATTGTTTTGAACCCCGGACACTTCTAACACCCTTGTAACACCTCTTACACTATCACAAGCTATTCAATTGACTTCCAACGATTGATTGGTGTATCCTTGTTCCATTGACCTCTCGTTAGTAGGATTTTCTCTAAGTTCATTCGAGTAAACCTTGTTAAAATGAGACTTATCGATTGATTGATTGTTTGCGGGTATTTGTGGTATCTCGGTGGTAATGTTGACATGATGTGAGATGTTGGACGCATGAGTGTAAATATGAGAGAGTCTTAGTTTACATGTTGGTTAGATAGGAAGTTGTTGAGTCGGGATTGGCATAGGGAGTCTCGTAACGCAATGGGTGGAAATACGGAGACTCTAGTAGACCTCGTAACGCAAGGGGTGGTACTACGATGGTCCGAGGTGTTGGGGTTCGCCGTAACGCAAAGGGTGGTAACACGGTGACTCACGGGATGTAGTACTGTAACGCAAGGGGTGGAAATACAGTTAGTGGAGGTTGATGTTGTCGAGTCTTGTCGGGATGGTTAGAGTGAATACATTGATCATTGTCATGCTTGATTGGACCATGTCTTCTCATTCGTTTCCTTTTGCACTTAGCATGTTATTTGCACATAAGTCTAGTAAAGATTTTCCTACTGGGCTCGCATAGCTCAACCTAATCTTTCTTTTCAGGAGTAAATGCTGGAAAGTGATTTGCATGACTTGCGTGCCTGGAAGTGAAAAGGATTTTTGGAAGCTAACTCTGATTTAGTCACATAGTCATCTTTGTAATAGACATTCTTTTGATAAAGATGAGGTTGTAACTTAATGATTTGTCCATATGAACAATTGTAATCTATTTGGGGGCCGGAGTGCCAAGAGTGTTTATTCTTTTGAAACTGGGACTTATTTGTAAGGTTTAACAGGTGGGATATTATTTTGGGAATACGATGGCAAGCAAGGCTCTTTATTTCAATAAGTTTATTTTTATGTTAAAATCCAGGTCGTGACACACACCCTCCCACACCAGGAAGGGCGGAGGAAACGAGGCAGAGAAGAAAGCAGAGGGACAAAAGGATAACAATCTGAGGGAGGAGGGAAAGGTAGAGAGGGAAAAGGGAAGTGAGGAGGAAGAGGGCGGCCCGGAAGGAGGAGGGAAGGAGGAGCGCCTCCTCCTCCTCCTTCTCCCCCCCCCCCTAGGCGGCGGCAGCGGAATGGAGAGAACCCTAAAGGGAGAAGGAGCGTTTTTTCTGCTCTTACTTGGATAATTTTTTTACATCACATTGTTCATCTTGAAGGAAGTTATGATAAAAAAATATATTAAGAATATAAATCAATGTTGAAAAAGTTAATATAAGACGACAAAAAAAGCTGTCATCCCCTTATATGGGCTTTTTTTTTTCAACCTTGGTGTACGTTTTTAAACATTTCCAGTTTCTCTCATTGAGACAAACTATGTAAAGTAAAGATTGACCCAAATCTAATAAAAAATAAGAGAAAACAACACAATAAACCGCACAAAAAATTCTAGAAAAGTTAGGCCAGATATTTTCCTGATCTACACGATATATACAAACAACATACCACAACATTTCCTCTACTTTTTTTTGATGATTTCTATGCACTGGGAAATTAATGCTTCAATACACTCCTTGTATGGGGTGTATGGTATCTTGGATTCTGTATATTTGATGGAAGTGGATAAAATTAAATAAAGGAAATAAATGGTGGCTTGAAGGCAGGTCAGAAAATGCTTTCATTAAAACAACATTTGTTTCAACCTATCAACTGAATTTGTGCGCCGATTTAACAACGAATTTGCCACCACGATACAATAAAGCCCAGTCCCAATTAATTATTTGTCCAACTGTGTCATACACGTACTCACAATAGGGATGGTAATGGTGTGGTTTGATTATTGAGACAACCGAAACATATACCTAAAACCAAAACACTAACCAAAATCGGCGACGGTTTTCATTTTATCTAAACCATATCCAAAACCACAGTTACCGATTCGGTACGATTTTTCCCCGAAACTGGTGGTCAAAGTTTTTACTTGTAACGACCCGGATTTTTGACCCAATTTTTTTTTTTTAATAATATCTTTTAAAAAGTATTAATCGTAGTAATAGAATTATTTTCCTTAAATAGATAATTACAAAAAAATTAGTTATTCTAATCCTATTATTTTTTTAGTTGCATGCATGCATACAACTCCTCCCATCTCTCCCTCTCCTACTCCTACTCCTACTCGGTCTCTATCTCTTCCTTGATTATATTTTCGTCCTCACCTCATCCCTATCAAAACCCAATGGAGTAAACTTTCATTAATACAAATCTTATCGGTGATAATAAGATTGCATCAATTCAGAACCTCCTTATCCCCTTAATACTCCATCCCTATAAATACTTCTATCCCACACTCACATCTCGGCCAAAAAAAAAAAAAGAAAGTCCAGAAAGAAAGAAATTGCAAAAAAAAAAGCTTCACTAATGGAGGTTTAGAAAGAGTTTTGATTCCACCCGTAGCCGATCACCAATTCAGGCTACCACATCTTCTTAAAACATCCCCGAGCTTCTTCGAACCATTCCGAGATAAACCGAAGTCAGCCGAGTCCCGCGTTGCCGTCTTCTTCTCCGATCACCGAAACTCATCCGAAATCGTTCTTTTGTTTTCCGGTTGGATTCGAGGTAGAATAATCCCTCTCCTATATTCTCCTAAGTATATTACATGATTATGTATCGTACTTTTATGTTCCGGAATGAAAGAAATTGGTACGAGACGTTCCCGGTCGAAACCAGCCGAAACCCAGTTTTTTTTGTTTTCCGGAAACTCACTGTTCATAGGCGTGAACACTGTTCACGTTTTCCGGGACTGTTCATACCACTGGAGGTTTAAAAGAATGGAACAACAATTACACCTATTTCCCCTGTTCTTTTTAAATGTAATGTTTTGGCTTATCTTATTACAGTTAAGTCCTGAAGTAATTGAAGTTTATAGTTAGGCCCAGTGTAATGTTTTATTTGATTATTGAACATAAGTTTTAAGTTTTATACTAGTGATTATAAATGATAAACATGTTATGTTAGTGCTACCCGTATTAAGTACAATATTTGTAGATAATAGATCTTTTCTTTTCTTTTCTTTTTTTTGTACAAAATTAGTATTATTGTTTTTAATAAAGATTTCTGTTAATAAAAATTTACTTATTGATCATACAGGACTATGGGCAACGGCCCATTCATAAAAGGTTATGTGATTTTATGCGTATTGTTTATTTCAATTATTATTCGGATTGCCTGTTTATTATTTCAACTTTTGATTGATATGCTAGATTGAACCCTAGAGACAAGGGGTGGTATGCGAAATAGAAATCACCTAGACGATGTTAGGTAATGGATGAATTGGAAAGTTTTGTTGGTTTTAGATTGCCTGCAGGCGTGATGTTGAGATGTAATGAGATTTGTGATGAGATTGAAACTGGCGGGTGTCCAGTGATGAATTGATAGACTGGCGGGTGTCCAGTGATGATTGAGAAATGGTTTGTGATGTGGTTTATAAGATAGGCGAACCCTAGTTGTGATGCAGGCATGATAAGCTTTCCCCTTGTTGTAGTTATTGGGGGTGCACACTCGGTATATAACTTAGGTGTATCTGCGACAGCAAAGGGAAGTGAACTCATGGGAATGAGCATGGCTAGCGGTTGAGGGAGGAAAGATCTCGCGGTGAGATCTTAGATCACACGTCAGGTTAATGAATAGTAATAAACTGATTGATATGAAATACCTCTGTTATATTTCTTCGTACCATGTTTATCCTGCTTGATTGCTAACTGTAAAGTAAGAGGGGTGGTTGGGTTGGATTATTCTACTGGGTGATTTATCCCTCACGGATACGTCTGTATCCTGGTAAATCGATTGCTTCGGCGATCAATTTGCCAGAGGGCGCAGGATTCAATGGAGGGGATTCAACGATGGTGCAGTTCGACATGGAAAGAATATCAGGAACGAAGATGGAGTGTGCTTGGAATCTGTATCAAGCCTAGAGTCAGCTCTGAAGTTAATGTATTTTAAATCAGTAGATTTATCTTGAAATTGTAATAGTTAAACCTTTATTTTGGAAAATTATATTTATTTAGCAAATTTTCTTAAAGAATTATTTTATTTTGCTCCCGAAAAAGCGGGGCGTTACATTACTAGAGTTAAAAGATGCAAAATTGTATATATCCTACAACAAAATATCCAAAAAAAAAACCAACAAACTAATGCACTATTTCTTTGTAACCAAAAATGACCCTGAGAAATATTATGTTGCATGATTTCAAGCACCATGATCCTGAGAACAGGGTGATAACCGCCCATAGCCAACGTCTATAAAAGCAAGAAACAGAGAAGAGAAAAAGGTCCAATCAACACACAACTTCAAGCTCTAGCTTCAAATATCTGTCTTTCGGCTCCGGCCACACTATGTTTTATTTTCTACACATTTCAATTTCGGCAACTTCGCAGTTGCTTGTAACATTTATTATTTTCGGCAATGGAGATCCCGAGCATTTCCGTTTCAACGTCGTTCTCTACGTTCGAGCACCGTGCTCATCTCTTCATTAATAATGGAAAACCCCAAGCGTTTTCCATTCCTACGGCGTTTACAAGGTTCGAGTACCGCGCTCATTCCTCTCTCTACATCACTTAGAGAAAATGGTAAAGTCCTCTTCCACTGAGGCAAAAAAGAACCGGCGGTAGATTTCATGTACCGCACACAACTCGCCTGTTCAGAAGTCAGAATCAGGCTCTCTAGCCTAATTCACGTTTGGACCACGTCACAGTTTTGGCATGCCTGCGCATCTCAATCACATGGCCAAGACGTTTGTTTCGTTTTTTTCCCGGGAAACACTATTAAACCATAGGTTAAAAGACACCAAAACCATTGTCCAGCAATAAAATGTCGAAAAAGAAACAAACTAATACACCTTATGTTCATAGACAAGCATGGAATACAGTCTGAGGTTGCTTTCCTCTTCTGGAAAAAGAAACTGTTTATTTTTTATTTTATTTTTAAGTTTTCACTTCTTTGGCCCCCTACATTTCGAAAAAGCCAATTCTCTGTTTCTGTTTTTTTTCAAATTTTTTATTTGTTTGTTCGTTATGAATAACCGATGTTGCTTTGTTTTTTTTTTTTTTTTATCCGAGAGGTTGCTTTTTTCAATTATGATTTTTAAGTGTGCACTTCCATGTCATATTATTTGATCACATATACCTGGAAAATGGAAAAAGAACTTTTGCATTACAACGATAATTATGTGCGCGCGACTGAATGTTGGCAAGAGAGAATGCAACCATTATGATACTCCAGACCACTCCACAACCACACACTTTCATTGAATTCACGAAAGTGTATGGAGCTCACTAAATGTATGGACCTCTTCTAGTTCTTTCCTCATAAGTCAAAATTAAAAGTTGTGGACACTGTATGCATCATTCACATGTATAAGCTTTTTGGACACACAAATGGACCCTATTCTGGATCCGAATAAGTGATTCAATTAATCCATTCATTTTGTCTGTTTGTCGCCCAAGTGTATAAAATCACACTGATTAGATATCGATGTAGGCATGAACAAATCATGTTTTGTCTTGAAATTTGTTTAAAGACTATTATGCATTTGAGAAAAAAATCCAAGATACTCACTCATGTGTAGTTCTCGTGTCTCTACCCTATCCTAGTTAGAATTTAAGTAGCTTGATTTTTTTGGGACACAGAATTCTAACTAGGGGACATCATCTCCATTTCCACAATTTTGCTTCTTTGGAAAGACCAAATGATTGAAAATGACTTCGGCAACAGCGCGCGGTTTGAAACTATGACGCCAATCTTGAACATCTTCTGAACCCTAGCGGGCTTTACCGCTTAATTGATGCCAATCGAAGTACTACCAATTTATTTTTGAAAGAAATATATGGTTGCATTTTAATATGCCTAATTGTTTGCAGAATATTGATAATCATTCGAGATACAAGTCCATGTCCATGGGTGGAGCCGAACCCTTCTATGGCCACCGACCAAAGGTGCACCGACTGTCACGCGGGGCTCACTCCAAGTCTTACACAAATGATCTAAGCCATTCAATAATTTTGAACGACTCGGATTTTCCGTGCGAAACCCGGAGTGAGCCCTGCGTGTCGGTCGGTGCCTGTAGCATTTTCTGGGTGGAGCCGGAAGATGGCAAGCAAGGTCACCTGAACCACTGACTCAATTTTTCGGTAGGATTTCTATTGGCGTTATTTCATTTATCATTCTCCAAAGTTGAAATTTATTAAGATGCAAATTTGTTCAGATCCTAAATTACATGTACTATTTATTTATTTTTTATACCTTTTATTACTAAGGTGTTCGGAGCAGGTTACGCACACATCGAAAATATCTTTTTCCGTGGCCCAGAGTTTTCCACATAATGACTTGACTTGGAAGTCTGCGTCAATGAGGGGAATTGCTAGAGTACTTCGTTATAGAGGGCAAGCTAGAGTAATCAATGCCATAATATCACCCTCATCCATTGTTCATCTTTTCTCTTTTTCTCAAACGTGTTACTTGGGGACATCATTTCCACAATTTAGCTTCTTCGAAAAGACCGAAAGATTGAAAATGACTTGGAGTTTGAAACTATGATGCCAATCTTGAACATCTTTTGAACCACTCCGGACTTTACCGGTTAATTGATGCCAATCACGTAAAACATGGTGTGATTGGAATTAGGAAACTTCGTGCCTTGATATTTTTTGATAGAGATACGAACAGGATGTGATACAGCTAATACGTACGGAGATACAAGAGATAAAATCTAAAGCTCGATCTGTTTCCTAGCTAGCTCAATGACTTCATCAATTAAGTACTAATGTAAGATGTTACATTTGACTAATGTGTTAAGCTTTTCTTAGACAATGAATTTGTCAAGAGCTAGCTAGCTAGAAGATACTCCTATTAAACATATATATATATATATATCCCTCTAAATGTCTATATATATACTATACAATATTTATGCAAGGAGATCTTTTGAGAAGTGTCCCGAGCTTGCCATCTGGCAGCTAATTACACCTAGTATTTACTTTTTAGAATTGAATATTTACACAACTCATAATTATCTTTTTCAAGCACCTCCGCTTGGCTAGATATCCGGATCCATTTATTTAATCGTAGTTGTCTTTAAGATTTGCCTTCTGGCATTAATGGTAGTAGCAAAGTAAAAATGACATGGATGATAAAAGAGAACTACATCTATAATATTTTTTATTTGCCGTGCGTATAATTCTCATATTAGTATTTCAATATTTAAAGTTAAAATTTCCAGCACATAATTACCACAACAATAGATTAATCCAAATTGATCTTAGTTATCATTACGTGAACAAGTTCAATTTATTTGAAAGAAATAGATGCATGGTTGCATTTAATATGCCTAATTGTTTGCAGAATACTGATAATCATTCCAGATACCAAGTCTATGGCCATGGGTGGAGCCGAACCCTTTTATGGGCATCGACAAAAGGTGATTCGAGCCGTTCAATAATTTTAAATAGTTTTGCGAAAGGCCTCACGAAAAATCAGCTCAATTCGGTACGTGTAGGTGCTCTATCAAATTTTACATTCATATTATATATAGCACCTATACATATCGGATTAAGTTGAATTTTCGCGTATAAGATTGAGCTAATTTTTTCCAAGGACACTCAAAAAATTATTTTGAAAAAATATTGAACGACTCGGATCATCGGCCATGCGAAACCCAGAGTGAGCCCTATGTGACAGTCGGTGCACCTTTGGTCGGGACTCGGGGCCTATAGCATTTTCTGGATGGAGCCGGAAGATGGCAATTAAGCAAGGTCACCTGAACCGCTGACTTAATTTTTCTATAGAATTACTAAAAATTCTATTGGCGCGCGTTATTTCATTCATCATTCTCCAAAGTCGAAATTCATTAAGATTAAAATTGTTCAGATCCTAAATTACATGTACTATTTAATTTTTTCAAAAAAAAAAAAAACGACAGACACAATCCCAAAAGTTGAACTACAATTGGGCCAGAACAGGGTAAAACCTCACAAGAGTTAGGCCATAACCCAAGGAGAAAAGGCCTTTCCAACTTCTAACTGAATTTCTATGGGCCAAGAGACATTATTGAAGTACTCGTTGTAGCCATCCCACTTATTGTTCCTGAAACATTTCAGTAAAAGAAAAACATTAAACACCATTAGAGAATCAGTACTTTCAATTCTGCCGATAATCTAGCAAGAAACAGAAAAAGATGGTCTCATAAACGGCTAGGAAAAAGAGTACCACCAACCAACTTTTGTCAAATTGATTATAGCATGCATGAACAAAGAAAATATGTTGCTTTTTGCATTACTCAATGTTCGGATTTCCGTGGGGGGAAAGGATGTTTGGATTTGAGATGAGATAGTCATAATTTCGATTAACGAAAACTCATTTGTTTGTCGGGAACCTGTTACACATCCCGTAACTAGCAAGTTAACGATTAGAACCCAACTAATATATTGTAATAACAATAACTTAGCAACGAGATTACATCCAAACATTTGGAAAGCAACATATCTACGTTCTAGTCTATTGTCACGATCTTTGCTCAATTGTTTGATTTCAATACAAGAACTTGCAACTCTGGAAGTGAATCCAGCCATTGAGGGAATGCACCAGTCAGATTGTTGTTCCCGAGATCAAGGACTTCCATTGTTTTTGCAATTGAGCAAAGATCGTGACACTGGTCCTTGCAAATGATTTCCATTTAAATTGAGACTCCTCAACTCAGCAAATGTTGTTGGGATTGCTCCATGGTAGCCATTCGACCGTAGATCTAACACTGAGAGGTCATTGCTGACATATCCCAAACAGTGGGGAATAACATCATTTAAGTTGTTATTCGACACGACAAGAAACTCTAAGGAACTCAAATTGCAAATTGGTGAAGGGATTTCTTCGGTTAGTTTATTGTGTTAGATTAGGAAGCGGGTTAAAGATGATGATGGAACTAGGAGTCGTCCTTGAAGATAGTTATAGGAGAGATCCAAAACTTCCAAGGAAGCCCCCTCTACCCACTTTGAAATCTCTCCATGAATTTTATTGTTGGATAGATGAAGTGATCGGAGGATCTCTACGCTTTTTAAGAATTTTGGGAACTCTCCATGAATTTCGTTGTTGGTTAGATCTAGAATATCTAGTGATTGGAGGTTCTCTGCGCTTTTTAAGAATTCTGGGGAACTCAGTTATATTGCAAGAGGACAAAGTCAAGTAAGAAAGATTGGGCCAGGTAGCGTTGGCTTTACTACCAATGTTCACTGAGATATTATTTTTCGAAAGATCAAGCATTTCAAGGTTTGAGAATTTCTATAGCTCCAGCCTCCAGGACACCACTCAGATTATTCGATGAAAGTAAGAGGACACGCAAGTTCACAAGACCTGAGATTGACTGCGGAATGGGACCATGCAGTTTATTGTTTCTCAAGTCAATGCTGTACAACTGTGCATCATGTCGGAATTCATGAATTTGTCCAGTCAACAGATTAGAACTAAGGTCTAAGAAGAGGAGTTGTATGTTTCGAAGTCCTCTTATGTTGGAAGGAATAGGCCCCGTAAGTGGATTAAATGAAATGACTAAACAAACAAGTTGTGTTAGGTTGCCCACCCAACGTGGAAATGGGCCGTTGAAATTATTATCGCTGAGTGATAAATACTCCAATTTTATAAGCTTGAAAAGAACTTGGGAATTGAACCATTGAAACTGTTGCCAAAAATACGGAGATCGCTGAGTTGCTTACGATTTGAGAGAGTAGATGGGACTTGACCGTTCAAATCGTTTTCCCATAAACTTAGTACAGTAATCCTCGTGAGGTTTCCAAGCAACTCGGGAAGATGCCCAGATAGTTCGTTGGAAGAGAGATCCAGGTAATTTAAAAACCCAAGATAACCAATTGAATCGGGTATTTTTCCATTGAGTCCGGTCTCAGCAAGGTCGAGAGTCGCTAGAGAAGACAAATTCAGCAAGGAATCGGGTAGACCTGAAGATATGTCTACTCTGGTAAGCTTCAGGTTTGAAATTGTGTGGTTCAAGTCTTAGTTTACCAGTCAGGAACGTATCATCCATGGAATTAAAAGAGAGATCGAGTGAAACAAGTTTGGATACTTCAAACCAATTGGTAAAGAGTGGAGCTAGAGGCCGCCCAGGCTCATATACTAGTTTTGGAGGAGATAATTAACCAATGTGGGACAAATCCCAACAAAAGGAAGAGGATAGATTGAGATGGGATAAGCTCGTGAAGCGGCTAAAAGAGGGTGGAAAGGGGGAGAAGTTGAAGTGATTGAAGGCAAGATTGAGTTTTTGGAGGTGTGGGAGTTGGAAAAGAGTGGTATTCGGGTGGATGGTGCCATAGAGTTTGCTACAACTGAGGTCGAGCCCGTCACATGACCAGTGGACACATTCCACATGACCCCGTCCCACGAGCAACAATCGGTATCAGTAATCTCGTTCCAAGACAGTGTCTTAATTAGGGTATGAAGGAGAACCAAATTCATCACATGTGGAAGAAGCAAAATCGTCTATGGTAAACATTTGTATGAACGTACGTAGCCATTGATCCCATTATATACTGGTACAACTAGTTGCTGAATAAGTGTTTCAACTTGAATTGGTTTTCGAAATTTACAAGCCGAGCGGTAAGGGCGGAGCCATAATTTTGGTTTGACGGGGCTGACTTTTTTTTTGTCAATCAGTAAGAGTGCACCAGTTCATTGATATAAGTCATACGGCATCTACAAATAAATCAAATACAAACCAACCGTACAGCTGTTACTGATACCATCCAAAAGCTAAGATATTGAAAAGCCACCGGTCCGAATCTGAGATGACTTCGTCGACCTCCACAACAAGAATGAAAACTCCCATTTGAAGCCATTACAAGGTACAGAGCCATGCCTCTGCGGGAAGCCACCACCCTTTCCACACCGTTAAAAGCATGGACTGCCAAACGTGGATTAGATATAAAGACAGCAGACGTCCCGGGAAAGCGAATCTCCATAGCAAAGATAATGATAAACCCGTGGACATTAGCCATAACCGAACAAAATCCGAACGAAACCGGAATAAATCCGGACATAACTAGAGTAAATCCAGACATAACCGGCATAAAACCGGACAGGACACACACAAAAAAAAAAAAAAACGACCGAAGAAAGTCCAAACTTCATTGGAAAAATGTTAGTCTTCTTCAATTTTTCAATATTCAATTGAAATTAGAGCTATTATTGAACGTTTTGAAATCCCTTATCGAGTTTATATATATTTTGAGCAATAGATGGTATTGAGTTTGTATTTGATACCGATTCTATCATCGATGTTTTTAATGACATGATAGAGCGCCGGGTACAATTCAAGATGCCTAGATGTATCAAATTAAAGTTAGTCTTTTTCGTACTCTATGTGTAAATGACGAACATCATTTACTATTGCTTTTATTATGTTATTTTAATCTTTCCTAGACTCGATGACTAATATTCATATTGCAATGTATCTTTTTGTTTTTTTAGTATAAAAATCGGCACTGTTAGGGTAAAATCCTAACTTCGGCCAATCTGAAACAATACTTAATCGAGACATTTATGAGTCAAGTTTGGAGGCCACACGAATTTAACAAGTTAAGTACACGGTTGTTCAACTCTAACTTGAAAACTTAACAAGCGTAAAACGCGTGTTAGACCTTAATTTGTTCATTTAACTGCTCTATTTGATGATAGCAGAAGAAGACATGTCCTTTATTTGGTGAAAAGTCATTCTCATGGAAACGATTTCAGTCAATTTGATTCCTGAAACGATCTAACACCATACCGATACGTAACAAATATAATTCACGTTGCATTACCATTGCTGGACAGATGACGAAATTTTGTAAAGGATGGTCTTCTATTGCCTTCCTCATAAGTCAAAAGAAGTGGACATTATATGCATCATTCACATGTATAAGCTTTTCGGACACCTCTAGCTGTTTTATGAATTTCCCCCTTGTACCGTTTGGTTTTACTGGAAATTGGATTCAACCAGGCCACTATGAACGACCGGAATCAACCTGAGTCGAGTAATGAACCCTAGACCTTTCAGTCCTACTGCCACTTGGGGGGGGGGGGGGGGGGGGGGGGGGGGGGGAGGTGACTTTCTTCCCTCCTCCCCGGGCCTCACTAACCATTCTTTCCCCCTCACTATTCTTCTACTTCTCTCCTCGATACCCGTTTTGCTGTTTCATGCTTCTTCTCCGACGCCGATCGCGCCTGTTTCGCCGTTTCCCCATCAGGTCTTTCCATGGCTCGATCCGATTTCATGCCTAACGGCTAGGCGGTTTGGGCTTCAGGTGGCGGTTTTCGTTTGGGCGATTGGTGTCTCCGGCTGGTTCTATCTCTTGGGAACCCATCTTTGCTTAACGGTGTGGGGACCCTCGCGGCCTTTGATTCACCACCCTCCTTTTCCAGTCGGTCAGGCTTCGACTCCATTCATCGGCCGCTGGGTATGTTTTCGGTGGAGGGCGCGAGCGTGCATCACCGATTTTTCGGCTTTGGTGGCTGCTGTTGGTTGGGGTTTGTGTTTGTCAGGGCTGTTTGGGTGGTGGTGTGATGCTGTGATTTGGCCGGTGTTTGGCTGGGTTTCACCATCAGAGGTTTGTTGAGGCGCCGAACGGCGGCGGTGTTATCTGGGTTGGGTTTGTAGCTTGTATAGTTTTGGGTATTTGTTTTGTGTTTCAGGTTTGGAGCTCTGCTACTCAGATCCGAGGATGATGTTTCAGAGGTTTTAAGTGTTTGGGGTTTTTGGGGAGGTTTGTGGGTGGCGGTAGTGTTTGCTTGCAGGTGGTGTTTTGGTGCTGTTCGGAAGAGGGGTTTGTGGTGGCAGCGGCGTGAGGTGGTTCGACCATCGCCGTCTCTTTTCTGTGTAGTCCGGTGGATCTAGTCTGTTTCGATGGTGGGCGCGAGCATGCATCGCCGTGTATTTCGGCTTTGGTGGCTGCTTTTGGAGGTGGTGGTGTTTGTGGGTCTTGGACGGTGGGGGAGCGGAGGCAGCGATGGTGTTTTGATGCTTTGGGCTGTCTTCTTAGGGTTTTGGCTGTGTTGGGTGTTTTGGGCCCAGCCTTGTTTTGGGTTGGGTTCCTCTTGGTTGGGTTGGTTTCTTACCAACCTTTGGTTTTGTTTTTGGGTTTTTCTCCCTGGTTTGGGCTCAGCCTGTTGGGCTTAAATCAGTTTCCTCCGCGTGGTTTGGAGAAGAGGGTCTTGGGTGGTCAGGCCGATGTACCCAAGCCCCTATTATCTCTGTACTTTGTGTTATGAGTTAATGAAATTATCTTTTCGCTGATAAAAAAAAATGAATTATTCAATTAGGTTTTTGTGAGTTGACGATCCTGAGTCTTTTTGGAGTAGGGGTACAGCTGAGGTGCACAAATGGAACCTATTCTAGAAACTCTTTTTTTTTTTCTTCAAAAACTCAACTGTTAGAACATGTGTGAACGTTAAGTCCCACATCGGCGGATAAATAGAAAATTGGTTGGACCTTAATATACAAATGATGGCTCACCACTTACAAGTCTTAGCATTTTAAGTGGATATGAGTCATTTAATGTATATTGGGCCCAAGTAATATAGTACTGGACTCTTTGCCGTTACTCCCATACAAATTAGACCTTGAGCACGCAGTGGTGGGTCAATGCATTGGTCAAACACTCAACAAGTGGTTTCTATGGGAAGACTCTTAGCGCACCATTGAATGGGTTGAATGGGCTTGCACAGAAAACACTCAGTGGAGCAGGAAATATCCAAGGTGACTCCCAATGAAGCAAGGTGGCTCGATGTTGGAGTGTTGTATTGAATGGCTCTCGTCGGGGAGCACGGTGCTGTTGAATTAATGAGCACATTGGCTCTCAATGGAGTTCTCGTCGGGGAGCATAGTGTTGGTGACCAGGTACGTTGGCTCCCAATTGAGATGACCCTGAATCGATGGAGTGGGTGCAGAATAAGCCCAGTTCAGGAGATAGGGTTGAGAGTTATAGATCAGAATCAAGGGGGAGCTTGTATGCAGAGAGAGATTAAGGCCCAATGTTCGGTTGGCACATGAGGGCCGGGGGAGATTTGTTAGAACATGTGTGAACGTTAAGTCCCATATTGGATAAATAGAAAATTGGTTGGACCTTAATATACAATTGGATGACTCACTACTTACAAGGCTTAGCCTTTTAAGTGAACTAGTGAGTAGGCACGTGCATTGCACGTGGTTTGGTTTTGCCCCATATAATTGTCATTGTTTCGATTGGATTGTTAGTAGAAGATAAAATTGAAATACATGATTGTCAAAGTACAAACAAATGTGTGTGTTTGTCGTTTAGGAGAAGGTGGTAAAAAAAGGAATGTCGGAATTCCAAAAAAATAGCATCTGAAATCAAAATACATGATTTGATGTAGCCTTACAAACATATGTGTAGAATTGGTGTTCTTCAAAAACAGTAAAAATACGAAAACAAATGTGTATTCCTCATATAGGTTCGTTTTTTGGATTGTTTACCTACCGATGCATTAGTTACGTACATTATATGAGCATTTGCGAGATTATGCTGTGAACTCTATTATTTGAGATATATTCCTGGTGGTAGAATCAAATTGCAATTCATTAGATTCTGCCAGCGTTGTTCCATTGTTCGACTTTGCAACATTTTGAAGCTTCTTGGGTCTACCCTTTTTTTCTCTGTTATTGTGGAACCAACGGACCTTTCTCCTGTCAAAGGATCAACCGTTAACCATCAGGCAAAAGATTCATGAGAAGTCAGTACATTGTTTAAAGCTAAGATGTCGTTAGTGGTTTTTTTTTCCTCGCAGGCATTTCATCAAATATCTTGTCTGCGGTATTTACAATGAGACAATCAAATGCCCCCAAAATTGCCCCTGATGGGTTCCCGAAAGTGAAGATATTTTTGTCCAGATAAAATACAAATGACACAATAATTAATTGGAAACCAAGAACCAATACCTTTGCGGAAGTTTTTGTGGTGTCTTTACAAAAGAATGGGAACCCAGGGCACTTGAGTTGGTTTTTCCTTGTATAATTCTTGTAGTGAGTAATCTGAAGATGAAGGTGGAGGAAAATTCCTTTTATAGAGGCTAACTGTTAGCACCTTGATTTCCAAGGCTTGCTAAGCTTGGCTAGCGGTGGCACCTTGCACCCTAGCCAACCGATGGAAACGAAGGCATGAGGCAGGCATGTCTTTACAAGGTGACCCGATGGTGTCGGTTGGTGTCGGCACTGGTCCCTTAGACAAGTGGCAGTCGTGATGCACGTGAAGGCCCGATGAGATCGAGGCATGGATGCTAAACGGGAAGCAGGCTTGTGGGACAAAGCAATCGAGTAAAACGGCTAAGTATTGGCGAGCTGGGGTTGGATCACGAGATTGGCCAGGCAGCCTTGAGTTGACTCGGGCAAAGCGGGGGCAGACTTGAGTTGGCTCGGGCAAAACGGTTATTGACGGTTACACTGCATTCTGCACATGTTGCTGGGAGCGTGGGACAGGTGTCCAAGGCAGAAACGGGCTGCACACATGCTGGGAACATGGGACAGGTGTCCAAGGCAGAAGTGGATAGTTATCGGCAGTTACAACCAGGCAGTTTCAGAATTCAATGTGCTGGCAGATTCTGGCCAAGCCAGCATAGCCCAAGGGCAGTTGGGGGTGTCAACTGCAAAATCATGGGCTTGCCCCATGATCTCATGTACTTAGTGGCCACGTTTTATTGATTGTAAGCCTATAAAGGCACTACATTTTCGTAGCCTAAGGCAGAGGGGTGTTCTGTCTAGACTCTTGAGTGTTTCCTTTGTATTGTTGGTACAATTAAAGGTTGGGTCAGTTCCCATAACTCTTGTGTGTGTTCTAGACGTTCAAACTTGTCGGGTGTGTGAGTAAACACTAGGCTGAGACCAAGTTGCTGGGGCAAACCTGGTGCCATCACGGGCAGTTTCTGTAGGCGAAATACAGCCCCGTGACAGTTGGTATCAGAGCCAGGTTGCGAGCAGAAGTTGCAGAGCTTCGGGTTGAAGTTATGGCTGCAAATGCTGCACTCGAGGCGGTACGGGTCAGAGTTACACAGTTGGAAAAGCTTGTTGGCGATGACGAATCTGATGAGGGCGTTACCTTGGTTGAACGCCTGGATGTCGTGTTGGCTTCGGTCGAGTCACAGAAAACAGCTCACGAAACACACGTCGTTCAGACTGAAACCAAGCTTACGGAGATGTTGGCGGACATGAGCAAACTCTCAGATGTCATGAAGGAGCGGGTTTCTAACTTGGAGTCAGAATTGCTGGTTGTGAAGAGGGCCTTCCTTGGTCACTCAGACGGATTCGAGACTCGTGTAAAGATCCCTGAACCGAAGGCTTTCGGTGGTGCCCGAAATGCCAAGGAGTTGGAAAACTTTCTGTGGGATATGGAGCAGTACTTCTTTGCTGTTCGTGTTCCAGGGGCAGAACAGGTGACAATCACCACGATGTTTCTCTCAGGCGATGCGAAACTCTGGTGGAGAACTCGATGCGAGGACAGCGGGCGTCCAAAGATCGAGCAGTGGGAAATGCTGAAGAAGGAATTGAAGGATCAATTCCTACCTTGCAATTCTTCGTGGCTTGCGAGGGAGTCGCTGAAACAATTGAAGCACACGGGTTCAGTGCGAGATTATGTGAAGGAATTCAGTTCTTTGATGCTGGATATCAAGAACATGTCGGAGGAGGACAAGGTTTTCAATTTTATGTCGGGTTTGCAGAATTGGGCACAGTTGGAACTACGAAGGCTGGGAATCAAGGACTTGCCATCGGCTGTTGCTGCTGCCGACGGGTTGGCAGATTTCAAACTGACGGGCGAATCCAATTCTTCTGAATCCAGTACGTCAAAATCTGGTTCAAAGAAATGGGATAAGAGTCAGAAAGACAAGGGTCAGAAATCGGAATCGGTTGCAGAGGACAAATGGCAAGGCAAAGGGAATTTCAGCAAGGGTTGTTTCATTTGCGATGGGCCTCATCGGGCAAAGGATTGCCCAAAGCGCGAAAAGCTCAATGCTATTTGCGTGGATGAAGGGAAGGATGGTGATTCAGACTCCGAAGTGCATGTTCGGGTCAACCCTATGCAATTGCTCAACGTGATTCATGCAGACAAGGCAGTAACCTCGCAGAGAACGAGTCTGATGTATGTCAAAGTGTTGCTTTGTGAAACTGAAGTGTTGGCCATGGTGGACACGGGGCCACACACAACTTTGTTTCAGAACGGGTGGTGCAGTCGCTCGGATTAAAAGTCGTTGAAAGTTTCAGTCGGATCAAGACAGTGAATTCCAATGCACAGGTGGGGCATGGAATGACGGGCAATGTCGCTTTGAGGATCGGGGACTGGAACGGGCAAGTGGATTTGATGGTGTATCCGCTTGACGACTTCGAACTTATACTGGGTAATGAGTTCTTTGTGGCTGCAAAAGTGGCTGTGATGCCACATCTTGGTGGGATTTTGATTGCTGATGAGAAACGGCCATGTTTCGTGCCGCGTTGTTCCAAGGCAGAGAAGGGAAAGCGGGTAAGGGAAGGAACGGGTGGCTAGTTATCAACAATTGAAGTGCAAAATGTTCCAGACTTGGCAGTTACTGGAAGAAAACAAGCTCAACGGGCTTCTCTCGCGGTTCAGATGCATGGGATTCTGGATGATAAGGCGAAAGGGCAGAGCGAGGCATATGGGAGAACCTCCTGTTTGGCGGAATGTGAAAATAGGCATGACTCAGAGGCTGCAGGGGAAACTGATGGGACTTTGTGGCAGTCTGAGAAGCAAGTGCTGGAGTACTTGCAGGCCGTACCGACGAGGACGTCGGCTTCCTCTGGTGGGGGTGGTTTGTTAGCACCTTGATTTCCAAGGCTTGCTAAGCTTGGCTAGCGGTGGCACCTTGCACCCTAGCCAACCGATGGAAACGAAGGCATGAGGCAGGCATGTCTTTGCAAGGTGACCCGATGGTGTCGGTTGGTGTCGGCACTGGTCCCTTAGACAAGTGGCAGTCGTGATGCACGTGAAGGCCCGATGAGATCGAGGCATGGATGCTAAACGGGAAGCAGGCTTGTGGGACAAAGCAATCGAGTAAAACGGCTAAGTATTGGCGAGCTGGGGTTGGATCACGAGATTGGCCAGGCAGCCTTGAGTTGACTCGGGCAAAGCGGGGGCAAACTTGAGTTGGCTCGGGCAAAACGGTTATTGACGGTTACACTGCATTCTGCACATGTTGCTGGGAGCGTGGGACAGGTGTCCAAGGCAGAAACGGGCTGCACACATGCTGGGAACATGGGACAGGTGTCCAAGGCAGAAGTGGGCAGTTATCAGCAGTTACAACCAGGCAGTTTCAGAATTCAATGTGCTGGCAGATTCTGGCCAAGCCAGCACAGCCCTAGGGCAGTTGGGGGTGTCAACTGCAAGATCATGGGCTTGCCCCATGATCTCATGTACTTAGTGGCCACGTTTTATTGATTGTAAGCCTATAAAGGCACTGCATTTTTGTAGCCTAAGGCAGAGGGGTGTTCTGTCTAGACTCTTGAGTGTTTCCTTTGTATTGTTGGTACAATTAAAGGTTGGGTCGGTTCCCATAACTCTTGTGTGTGTTCTAGACGTTCAAACTTGTCGGGTGTGTGAGTAAACACTAGGCTGAGACCAAGTTGCTGGGGCAAACTTGGTGCCATCACGGGCAGTTTCTGTAGGCGAAATACAGCCCCGTGACACTAACCATTGTGAAGAAGTATAAGAGTGTTGCTTCTGTGGATGCGCCTTGTCGTTTCTTACCGTTAGAAAAAGATGCGTCGTTCTTTTTGGCCGTTTGGAATGTGATTATTATAGGATATTATTGTGTATCAAGTTGCACGGTAGGTGAAAATTTTAGCACTCAATGAAATAGAACTGATAAATATTCTCATGAACAATATAAGTTGAGAAAATTGAAACACCATCGTAAATTTATTGAATATTACTGAATTTTTGAAATTATAATTATAATTTTACAAAATCGAGTGGGGCCCATGCCCCCACGGTACCCTGTGTGTGGTTGTTTCTATTATAGATAACAAACCTATTCATGGATATGTGAATAATGGTTTGGACCTTCAATCCCTATGGAAGTGGATCATTCTGAATTAATAATTCTCTAAAAACTGACGCAAAATTAATAAGGGCGTCTAAAATTTAAGTTTGCCCCGTACTGGGCATTTTTCTTTTTTTTGTTCTTAAGTGATTGGAAAATAAGATTGCTACAGCTTCTCTAGAACTAAACTATATGATCATACATTCCAAGAGAATTCAAATATCTAAGAGCCAAAGAGTTAGCTATCAATTAATCAAGTTTTTTTTACTATTAGACAATTGACAGAACTAAGTATGTACGAGCAAACCATTAGATTAATAATTTTTGGCCTATTTCTTTCTTTTGGTCTTTGTTGTTTTCCCTGTATCTTGCGGAGTTTTTCAGTACCAAGCGGGTATTGCCTACGTAGTATCCGTTCGGCGCATCCGAGCCGTCCGATACACTTTTGGACTTCGAATTGAAACCCTCTCTCTCCTCTCACCTCCAACACTTTCTCTCTCATTTTTCTCTCTCCAAATCTGAGCCGTTCAAACACGTAATGGACAGCTCGGATGCGCGAGCGAGCACCATGTGGTACCCACTCGGCATTGAAAAATTTTCCCTGTATCTTACTTACATTGGGTCAGTCCAAAAGGGGATCAAAAAAATAGATTGTATATTTGGCACTTGCACGAAGTTTTTTTAGGTGTCAATTCCTTGTATGAACATTAACTGTATTTTACTCTCATCCTGACCTTCTTGATTAGAATATAGTCACCACATGTAAAGCTACCTAAATCAGATTGAGCTGTGAAGCTCAAAATCAAAAGATAAGATATAGATTGATCATTTAATAGTTCTGGTGAATGGTGATTGGTAAGAACCATTAGGAAAAGAAAAGAAACTAAATGGCACAACTTTTAAACGCTTTGAGCGGAGCTACAACTGAAACTAATTGAACCATACTCTAAGTTAAGTAGAGGCAGTATGGAAATCAAGGGCTTCTTCAATTCAATTACAAAGGGTATCTACAACTAAAACGGTTCATACTCTGTACAGAAATTGAACAAATAAATGGGAAGATGAATTATCAAACTCAACAACTTTGTGCGAGATCCTGGAATTAAAGCACCAGCAAGTGTATCCTGCTAGAGGCCCATCTTTCCCACATGCGGAATACAGCCAACAGTCCAATTCTTTCTTGCCATGGTTTCTTTACATTCGTCCTCTAGTACCTTATGAGGGGAATTTGCAGGAGGTCCACCCTCGATGAAGTTCACTTTTCAATCTGCAGACTAGGAAATATGCCCCTAAGTTTGGCATTCAAGGTCATGACATTAGCCAACCATGTAAAAGTTAAACATCCAGCAGCCCTCTTGTCCCTAAAGACAACTCCAAGACCAGCCCACCCAAGGTTACCTAGCAATCAAACACTATTCTTTTGTTTCTACTCATCAACCATAAAAATCATACCATAACAAAAAGCATACAAGTCCATACAGTCAACGAACAATACATGGCTTATATTATGCGAAAGGGATGTTTGTTCCAGAATTTTCAGTCACCACACTCTTAGAGAAAAGCTGCCACTGTTTGAAACAAATCTGTTTCAGAAGTTTGATAGTAACAAAGTTCCTAAAGAGACATAGCCCCCTTGATATCTGTGGCTACGGCTTATATTGTTCTTGTTCCATCTCCGCTAACTCATCAGTTGCAATGTTAATCTCACTTGTTAGGCAAAAACGTCGCTTTGCGGAATTTAAATGCAGCAGATGTTTACAATCCTCCAGAAGGTCAAATGATTTAGTGATCTCTTTATGGCACTGGAAAATTGTATGACTAAGTGAATAAAGTACTAAAGACTCCAAGTAGCAATTCAGGAAAATTTTAGGAGGTCACAAGGAAGAGAGGATGAAGAAAATGAATGTTCCCGTCTTAATATAAATGACTAAATACGTCACCAAGGGAACCTCCCCCTGTCCTTTGTCTCTATGGACAGTGATTTCATATTTGGTTTATTTGGGAGTAAACATAGGTTTTTTCTTTTGTTCTTGGTACCATGACCGTTTTAGTGTACTCCTTCCAAATGGATGGGAAGTGGGGATTGGCCTGAGCTATAGCTTCTCATTTGTTGTACTTGCAGAGTCCATAGCATTTGATTTATAATTTAGGGGAATCCAAACTTCCAAACAAAGTCTGGGGGAAAACGAAATGGAAGAAAAAATAGTACCTGGCAGACGTCGTCTCTCCATTTGGTTGTTTTTTTTTTCCAGACGACTGTTGTGTTGAAAATCTTTGAACTGGTAGATGTGGCTGGTTTTCTGCTCTTCGATGAGTGAGTTTTCGTGCAGTCGTCCTTCCATTCGAACCTTCACATGATCATTACAGGAAAAATAGTGACAAAGCTAAAAAGATTATAAGTTTTGGAATTAGTTAATTCAACTTTTGAAGAAGACAACAATAATATACATCAATAAGGAAAAATCCACCCCTCAGTGATCTCAGTTTTGATGCTTATGCATCATGTTTGGGGGACCAAAAGTGGAACATGAACAAGACATTAAAACAATGAAACAACTAATACATCAAAGTTCCTTGACCAGTTTATGCATAACAGACACGACCTTCAGTATTCCGGTAGGATTGTAATTGTAATAATGTAGGAAACACCTTCCTGCTTTTAAAAGAAAGTACACTTTTGGCAGGTCATAAATGCAGAGTTGCAAATATACACTTATGGAATCAAACACACCACCAATATGATCGAGCCAACTATTACATAATTGTCAAAACTATGCATGTGCAAACATTTCAGTAATTATTTTTTCCCAAAAAGAAAGAAAAAAAAACTGTAATTTTGTATTTTTTCAGAAGTGGTGTAGGTTGTCTTTGGGTTTGGCATTCTCCGAAAATATTTTCCACCATTTTTCAAGTAAAGTGTTGGTGTATCCTTTCATCTTGCTTTTATTATAGCATCTCAACTTTGACTGTTATTGTTAAATTGCTCCTGTCATGTTCGGCATCTTCATTTGGCCCCTTATAAATCCATCTTCCAATCGAAAGACTTAAAAGCCACATTTTGGCAAACAGTTGGTGTGCGGAGTTATGGTCTACAGAGTTGTCATTATCGGTGGACGGTGTCATTGAAAGGGGGAACGTGTATGCAAATTAATCAAAGGTACATTTTGTCAAACAGTTTGTGGGCGAAATTGTGGTCTACAGAGTTGTCAACATAAGTGAGGCAGCGAGGAAAGCAGGGAGGAAAGTTGAATGCTTGCCTTACTTGACGAAGGGAGGCTGTAGTGTTTTTTTTTTTTTTTTTGGAGGGGGGGGGGGGGGTTGTATGGTGGAATCGTTGGAGTTTTGCATTGTAACGGTTGGGAAGAGGTGTAGAGACCCGTAAAATTTTTGTTTTATTTTAATTATTGAAAGGTTTATTAATCGGATAATTACGAGAATATGGTTTATTTGGTGGATATTTGAATTAGGGATTTAAGTGAAAGAATAGAGACTTGAGGGAGTGTATGTGTGATTTAGAGATATAGGGGTATATATAGGATGTGTGTGTGTGTAGAGGATAGAAATCCTCCTCCTCCCTCTCTCCCGTCCGACTCTCTCCCTCTCTCAGCTCTTCACTCTCTCTTCCTCATTCCTCCACCAAAGGTCGAAACCCAAAGAACCCAACCTTCTCTCCATCTTCCTCACGTGCTCTTGAGTTCGTAGCTCGTCCGGTTTGGCTCGGAGCGGAGTATTTTGGGAGTATTTTCAAGTTTGAGTTCAAGGGTTTGCGTGGCCCAATCTCTTCGCGTGTTTGCTCTCCGACTTCGAGGTAGGGATTTCTTGAACTTGTTATATGTTTATGTGTTGAATTTACACCTTAATCGTGCTTATGATTGTTGGTTGTAGTTTGGGTTTCATTCTTGAAAATCTGCAGAAAATTCGCTCGAAAGCATCCCGTATCGATACGGCCCAAAATCCGTATCGATACAGTTCTCACTGATCTGCCTCGAAGCCTATCCGTATCGATACGGATTTTGCCCGTATCGATACGGCGAGCTTATTTCCAGTTTTCACTGTTTTGCTTCGAACTCCACTGTTTTGACCCCCGATCACTTCCAATTCCTTTGGACACCTCCAAACCTATTTCAAACATGCTTAGCTGAACCCCTTGGGTTTACTTAAGTTATCCTCGTCCCGTTGGCTTTCCATTGTTAGAAAAAGAGTAGTGTCGTACTAGAGAAAACTTAATCGAAGTGTGTTTATGGGATTGGTGGTACTTGAGAGTCATTGTGACATGAGGTGGTGAATGCTATAAGTGTTTTAGGTGCTAAGGCTAGACGTGGCGAATAGTAGGATGAAAATGCGTATTGTAGAGAGGTTATTGGGTATCGTTGGACATAAGGTTTGACGTGGGGCGTTTCGTTGAACGATAGGGGTTTGCCTAGTGATCCGGAAGAGAATAGGGTGACCCATGTCTTTGTGCTTCGTCTCGATTAATCGTCATAGGTTCCTTTGGCTCTCGTTCTATAGATTGTTGCTTAGAACCTAGCAGGTGGTGTGTCGTAGAGTTGTTATGGGTTCGATACGAGATGTAGGGCGTTGAAATAGACATAGAGGAATAATGTGAACTTAAGGTGTTTATTAATGTACGATAAGACATGGTTATAAGTTGTAATACATTGAATGATGATGAATGGAAGATTGGGACTTGGGGAAAGTGTTGTTATTCCACTTTCGGATTGATAATGTATATGTGTTGTGTGAGTTGTGAATGTTGAACTGAGGGTCCGGCAACGCAAGGTGTGGTAATGCGGGGACTCTAGAGGGCCCGCAACGCAAGGTGTGGTAATGCGGAAACCCAGGTGGAGAGAATTCACTGTAACGCAAGGTGTGGTAATACAATTGAATGTCTCATATGATGAATGAAGTCGTAATTGACTTATTGAAGTCTAAGTTGTTGTTTGGACTATGAGCTGCTTGATATTGTATCTGTTGAAAAGGGAAGATAAACAATGGATTCCATCAAAGTTTTTGAAAAGAAAGGAACTTAGTTTTGAAAAAGGGATTTTTATGAAAAATCCTCCGGTATTCCTGAGCGAATCAACGGTTCCGGTATTTGGGCACAAATCAACGGATTCCGGTATTCAAGAGAATCAACGGAGCTCGACCCGCGGAGGTCGAGAGTATTTCTCAAAATTATTTTGGAAATCAAACGGGAGTGTTTTCGTTTTATGAAAAGAGGCTCGATGGCTATAGCATTGAACAATCAGATTGTTCGTGGCGTTCGTTTAAGTAGTTATAAAAAGGGTTGAGAAGTCGTCGTGGTTATTCAGAATGATATGAGCTTAATGTTGCTTTGAGATGACGTACGAATGGTTAGGAATGTCTTAAGAAGCATAGGATCCCATAGTTGTAGCTCGTTGGTTCTTTATGGTGCCCCTGTGTATCTCTTGTTCGTTAGTGGAGATCATTCATTCTCATTGCATAAATCGTCACATTGTCATATAGCTTGTGCATAGAATTCTCTACTGGGCACGTGTTTGCTCAACCTACCATTTCAGGTTCATTGCAGGTCATGGTCATGGAAAGTTCGGAGTGCATGCGGGCATTATCAAGTAAAGCTATACTGAGGAGTACTTTGTTATTCTTGTAAAGTGAACAGCTTGTTATGGTTTTGTAATTTGGAAGTTTGTATTTGTAGACTAGTTTGAAGAATTGGAAACTGTAATGTATTTTGGGGTAATGTAAACACGATTGTGAGGGTTTTGTATTTCAAATGTTATTATTATTTATGTTTAAAATCGAGGGCGTGACAAGAGGTGTGGGGTGGGGGAGAGATTACTTGTAAGGGTGAGGAGAGGCGTTTAAGGTTATGTCTGGTAAGATCGTTGGGTGTTGCATTGTAACGTTTGGGAAGAGGTGTGGGGTGGGGTAGAGATTACTTGCAATTGAGAGGGGCATTTGTGGAAAAGAAAGAGTAGGAAACACCTTCGTACATTTAAAAGAAGTAGTATAGATAGATCGTGACCGTTTGCCAAAGATTAATGCCCTTTGACTAAATCCAATAGTCATGTCTATTCATTCGACCCCAATGATCACCCATTTTGGTCTGGTCATGTCTATTCATTTTACTTGAATAGACACAACTCTTGTGCTTAATTCCAATGTTCATGTCTATTCAATATTTAACCTGAATAGACATGCCTCTTTGATTAAAACTGTTCACCAATAATAACATTTAATATTCATAAATATATGGACAGGCTTTTGGCCGTCTTAGTAATCTAACGATTGCTATCATCCAATCGCCTAGAAAAAAAAATTCTCAACTCTTGCGCGTTGTTTTTGCATTTTTATTTGAATCTGTTGGATATGTTTTGGCAAACTACTTTCATACTGAATTAAAAGTTTCATTTGACTGATCGGCGTAACTGGAATACTTAAGTAGAGTAGATTATGGCTCCATTTCTTCGATAACTCAGGTGTTCGAGCAAGTACACCCACCTCGACTAATCCCTAGGCCGGGAATCATTCCCACTGTCTATTGGTAGGGATTAATTTAAAGCTGGGACAAAGACTTGTAAGGCCTTTCATCCGAACAGTTTGTGGATGATCAAGAAGGGCTTCATCTGAACAGTTTTTTATTGAACGGTTCAATAAAAAACTGCTCCAATCAAGCCATTTCCGGTGTTTTTTTTTTGCCCATTTCTTGCGGATACCCTTAAAATCACGTTTTGAACACGTTGAGCGGCTCGGATCATCGAAATTAGATTGGACGGTGCGGACGGGAAGAGGTGTGGACTTGATTGGGACTGATATATATATATATATATATATATTAGATATTTTAAATATATATCAAAAGTGTGTGTGGTGTAGTTGGTTGAAGCCTTGAACGAGAAGGCTTGTGTTTTCGAAAGACCTGGGTTTGAAGCCCAAGGGATGCAAGAAAGTGGGATTATTTTTCCCATATGAAAAGGTCTTTTGTGACGAAAAAAAATGCAATCTATGACGATTTTCATTCGCCTCGATCCGAAGACCAAATTTCTTGTAGTGTCGTGGCTGCCGCTACCACTTGTCCCCCAGGCTCCATCCTTGGCAGAAATCATAAATATCTAACGGTTGGATTGGTTCTCTAAAGATTTGTTGATGTGCGATTAAATTAACTCGTGCACCTTGAATTATTAGAAAATTAATTGGTTCTTGATATTATTTTTGACTCATACATCAACTTATCTTCCAATGTGAATGATGATGGATTGACTTGACTTGGAAATCTCAATAACTAGCCAAGTTAGTGGGTGACTCCTGATCAGTGCATGAATGAAGACTCATGACCATGTTTTAAATTGAGTGGACGACCCATCGTGCAAACTGCAAGCGAGCAAATTATGATCTATTGGACCTCTAATTAATTTCCATTATAATGACAAGAATTAAAAAATGTCCACCAAATAGTTGTTGCTAACATTTTTCTCATTTCTGTATATGTTCTATTGGTTGCATTCTCACGAGTCTGAAGTCATCTGACTTTACTTTTGATCTTCTTTCCCCTCGCTCCTCTCAATTTTCTTAGCTTTTAAATTTTTTACTTCTCGGCAATTGTCTTGAACATGAACATCAAACATTAGAAACAAAAGGCGGAATAACTTTAGTGATATATAAGATTATGGTCATGACATGCACCCTCCCGCTCATCGGATGCGCTGAAAGACCTGCCAATGCCAGTCGAAAACACATTTGCTTAATTCTGATCAGTATCTCTGAAATTTAGAACTTTCGGAGTTCGATTTTAAAAATTATTATCAAAATTTTGCAAATTGAGATTCCCGATTTGGAAGTATGAGGTGCTGTAGTATCCCCATTGAGGTAGAGTTAATGGAAGGTCACAATTTTCCAGAATCGGAATAGCAATGAGTTATAAAATGATCAGTACTAACAAAAGAAAGATGAAGTGTTTGTTTCTAAACAGGGATCCGATACCTCACTAGGCACTACCTGTTTGATAAAATGCCTCAGTGGAAGCAATTCATGAACCCTTTAGAATCATCCAATAGAAGAATCAGATATACTTAATCCTAATAAAGTCTCTTACTATTTCATTTCATATTAATCGCCGTTGTTCATAATTGCCATTAAGAACCAAAACGAGTTTGACAATGTTCTGGTCAACCGGAGGAGGAGGAGGACCACAATGAAGTGAAAAACAATCAAATACTACAGAGGTGACAATACTGGTACTTACATTTAACCTTCATTCGATTTGATTTGTGCTACGGGCCACGAGTTAGGCATTACATAGTTATACTTCGTGTAATTCATTCCTAGAGGCTGATTTTCTGAGAGGTAGATTGTTGTGAAGAAGGTTGAGGTTATTCATTTGTTCAATCAACACTCCCTTGGTGACTACCGTCACACGATCTCCATCATATAGCTTAGCCCCATATATTTAAAGTCCATTTCACTACAATACCCAATCCTCATGGCTTTGAAATTCCGAGAATATCTTGCGGTCAAAAACCCCAGTGAACTCATTGCAAGAGAAGAGAGGTCTATGATTCGGTGTTTAGGGAAGCGAACTTTAGCCGTATGACGGCATATAGGGCAGTGGAAAAGGTTGGAATGCAGAATAAGAACGTGTAATTCTTGAAGAGATTCCAACCAAAATCTGGTATTTATATTTATTGTATTGGTGATCTAACTCATCCTTTATAGATGTAAGTATCACAACTTGAATAGGTAATAAAGCAGTTTTAGTTTTAGGTGGAGTTGTAACCAAGTTTGATAGACTTGTAAAGACGTTTTTTTTGGAATAAATAAGGCTTATTGAAAAATGTTCTATTCTCATTTTCATGGTTAAATTCCACGAATTATTTTTCGTTCGAGTAAAACATGGGTATGGCTTCATGATGCATATTATAATTATGTTTGTCAAGTGGTGCAAGAACAGTAATCGATTGAGGACATTAGTTTCTACCACTACTAGAAAAAATAGCCGCCTAAATGAAGATCACAGCTAGCTAGTGAATTGTTTCTCACGTTTGAAGGGTCCATCAAGACGTACTAAAGTTATTTTTTCGAGGACCTAGCCCCGAGCCATTAGCTTGAACCATTCAATATGTCTAACTGAATTTCTTACGCTTTTTTTCTGGTAAAAGAGTTAAATCAGCCACTCTATTAGAATTTTCGTGGTGCAATACCAAACATAAGGGACATAGTTTGGTCTTTATTACTCTTTTTAATTTGAAACCACAAGCAAACGTATTTGCAGTACTCTTTTAGTGTCTTGAGTTTTCACTTTTCATCATATATTGCAACTTTGGTCAATATTTTTATAATTTTTTTTCCTTGCAGAGATGAAAAGGTAACAAATAGTTTATAGAATACTGATTGTATTTACTAAAAATTAATTTAGTGCTGCTACTATAATTGCTGCTGCACTTTTAGAGCAACTCCAACAGAATTGAAATCTGGTTCTATATCAATAGTAATAATTTGGAACTGGATTTTGCAGCGTCATACTCCAATGGGAAACCGTTTTAATTCTAAAATGGCACAAACGCAAAATTGGTTCCATATTTCGAACTATAGCCATTATAGCCACCTGAACTGAGAATTATACGTGATTTCGCCAGAAAATGGCCTGAATTTGATACCATCGCCTGAATTTTTGATGCCCAAAGAGGAGATACATACATATAGGTTTCTTCTCTCATCTATTCTTTTTAAGTTGTGTGCAAACACTATTTTTAATAATAATTGTACTTTTTCAATCTCTCTCGACCATACACTTTAATTTTGAAACCTTGATCAACTCCGGGAATTTCTTTTTTTCTTTTTTGCTTTCTTCATCCCCTGCTCACAAACTGCTTTAATACCGATTGATGAATAAAAATACTATTCTGTCGTACTTCTTTTTCTTTTATAACTTATGAATTCTTCATTTCTCTGTGCATCTTTCTCTACGACCAGGATGATCAATTTGTAGGCAAAATAAAAACGGTGGTGCATTCAATACTAACACTATTCTTAACAATATGTGCTCTCAACTCCTTGGATCAAGTGAGGTTTCAAATCTCACCAATGTCAGGGTCGGACTATGGTGTGGTTGTGTGGTGGTTGTTGTGGGGTGCGGTTGGAAGCGCTGACGGACACTGGGTTGAAGGGTTTGGAGATGGTGAACATAGTTGGAACGAGAGGAGAAGTGATCAAGATAGAAGGAAATCAAAATATAAAAGATGAGGGTATATATATTTCAGTAACTTCATAAACAATAGTAGTTATTTGCCGGACGTTGTTGAAATGCTATGTTTATTTTCCAAGGCATCTCATTATGAGAAATCATATCTTCCGGTGGGATTGGTTCTTAATCTATAAATCAATTAATGTGTGAGTAAATTGACTCAGACGTATTGAGTTACTAATAAATTGATAGGTTCTTGATATTATTGTTTTCTCAAACCTTTACTTATCTTCCAATGTGAAAAAATAGATGGATAGACTTGACTTGGAAATCTCAATCACTAGCCAATTAGTGTTACCTAAGAAGAATATGAATGAATACCTAGCCTAGAAAAGGCAAGTTAGTGGGTTTTACCTCAGAGTATCACTATAACCAAATTGGTGAGTCACAGGGAAACTTTCCAAATAATTCTCAAACTTTGACCTCATTGTCTAATAGACAATCCAAACATATATTGAACAGTTATTCATAACCTAAACACAACAGCTCACCCATTTCCATAGAATAAAGTATAAACATCATCATCGGCCTCCACGGTAGCCACCTCCATCGCCGGAAGTGGTTTTTCCTCCTCCATACCTTCCCTAAAGATAGCATCTTCCATCTTGTCCGGCGCCGCCCTGGAGTAGAACATAATTTTCGCACTAATCGCCTCGGTTCCATTGCTCTCCGCCGGCTTCGATTTCCCCCAAACACTTCCGACGATGTTAACTGGGTTTCAAAACAGAGCAATCCCATTTCTATCCAGGAAAACTTCTAATTTTGAAAACAAAAGGCAATTGGGTTTGATTCTCTCTGTTTTAAATGAGTTTGCTTCTCTCTGTACTAAATGGGTTTGATTCTCTCCGTTTTAAAAGGGTTTTAAAACACAGCAATCCCAAGTTTTCGATTCTTAAACCTACCTAGTAGCTAACATTCCTGTCTATTTCTCGATCCCTAATGAAGAATTTGTTTTTACCCTCCACCCCTACCCCAGAATCTCTTTATGAAAAGTAAAATCAACAAAATTGAGAAAGTGCACACAACGGAATTCATTCCGGTAAATTGTTCAAGACCAAAGCATGGTAGCATTATTAATTACATGGAAAAAGGATGAAAAAAAGCAAACCACAAGCTATAGGTAACCTAAACCAACACCCCCCTATACTTCATAGCTTCTCCTATGAGAAGTTTTACAACGATAGTATGAAAGGCAGGCCAAACTCGTCATTTTTTCTTGCTCATCTTATCGTACATTGTTGCGACTTTATCTCAATTGGCAACAAAAGCTTCCTCCATCTTTCACTGCGACGGGAATATCAGACAGAAAGAAAAACATGTGAGTTCAAATACAAAAGCCAAATAATTCTGTAGGCTTAGGCCTCCCTTTTTTTTTTTTTTTTTAGGTGTGTTTGTGTACGAGGCAATAAATCTAGTCTACTCTATCGTATGTGATGCAGAGGTGATTGCACTTGATTACATGGCCTAAAGAAGTATATTGAACATGTGTAGTTGTGTAACTGGTTCTCAGAAGATTCACACAGTTTTAATTTTGGGCATGAGTGGTAAAATTCGAAGTACTGAGCAAACCCTCTACTGGGTTAATTGCACGCGATTATGTCTAACATGTAGAAAGATAGGAATACTAGCCTCAAAATGTAACCAGATGAAGTACTCTATAGGAGGGCCATTTCAAATTTACCTACTAGATTGCAAAAAATAAAAATAAATAGGAGTAATAAATAATGGCCAACATAGTTATAACCTAATTCAACAATGGTGAAATATTGTACGTACTGCGTTAGGAGCGTATACCTTAAAATACGACTAATGTTTGCTATTTTCTTCTTCCCACTGTGCATGTAAGCGTTCTCCTCAATCTTATCACCTTTTTGGGCATTTCTCTTTCAACAAGTCTCACAAATAACTTAGGTCTACCAATTAAGAACATGAGAGATCCTAGAAAGAGTCCCATGTCATTCAACAACCATAACCTATCGCCACAATTTTCCAAAAAAATCCATCAAAATTGTGATCATCTTCCTCCTGTAGTAACACCGGTGGATGTACTTTCGTCTGATTATCTTCACATTCCTTCGACAATGGCAACCCACATAGTCCTAAGTTCCCAGCATATGAACCATTTTGAAATGTATTAAATTGTGAACCCAGGGGTATGGGACCATGGAGACGGTTCCGTGAGAGGTTCAAGAATTCAAGAAACATCAAACTAACTAATTGGCTTGGGATTCTCCCGATGAACTTGTTAGAGGAAATGTCTAATGATTCAAGGCTTGTCAAGTTTCCCAAAGATTTTGGAATATGGCCTATAAGGCTATTATGAGATTTGTTAAGCACTATGAGGGAATTGAGCTTTCCAATGACATTTGGAATCTCTCAGCTGAAATTGTTGGATGAAAAGTCGATTGTTGTGATCGAAGATAGTAAAAATTCTCTGCATTTCGATCTCAATGCCCTTTGGTGTCACTACGACAAAATCATGATAATAACTATTGTGGGCTCCCGCGCCCGTGGTGCGGTTTTAGACAGAGTCGCCACCCGGATTTTTGAGATGAATGATCCGAGGAACCGAGGGGGTTTTGTTTTGAAAAGAAAAAGGCATTTTGATCTAACGAAACTGTTTGAGATTTTGGATCCGGGAGCCAGGTTACGAACGGGGAAGGTTTTGTTGAAAAGCACCCCGCTCGCCCGGTGAAAACCGGTCTCTACTAAACATTTTAAATGGGGGGATTAATACGATTCGGAAAATCTTAAAAACACGTAAAAGGGGAAAGGGGAACAAGATAAATCACAACACATTGCCGTGCTAGTGGTGCTTGCTGTACAGAGATGATAAAGATGGCATGGCGATGATATAAACAAGAAAGATATTCAAATGGACTGTCTGAATCACTATCCTCCGTCAGGCGGCATATCGATTTACAACGCGCGGCTTACTGGTATGCCGTGCGTGGTTCCGATCTGGATACCAAGATTTTATAGTTTTGTAAAGCTTCGCACGGTATACCCATTCCATCGCACGGTGTTATTTTAAAGCTTCAGACAACTCACAGCCGTCAGATCATCTCAGATCTGCACCATTCTTTCAAACCATGAAGAGAAAGCCATTTTTGGATACGTTTGCTTGTTTTGAAAAGATCTATGGGGTTTAAAACATGGCTTGTAGAAATGGTCTCACTCTGAAACAGCTTTTGGTATACAGAAAGACCCAACAACGGACGATCGCGATTCAGACAGTTTGATCAAGAAAACAGTATTCTTTCGAAATGCCGTGCGTGCGAGTTTACTACACCGTGCGACGCTCCAGAGCGCCGCGCGGTGTAGCAAACCTTTGCACAGAACACGGGTTTTGTTTTGTAGAAGAGGTTTTAGGTCAGATCTCAACCAAAAGGGTCAAGCCTGAAAACAGAAAAGTCCCCTCAGGGCCAGGACAGAGCCGAGCCCAAGGAAACTTGGTTTTTACCTTGGATCTGGAGCTTGAATGAGCTTTGATGAAGGCGGATGGACGTCGGAAGGTTGAAAAAGAGAGTAGAAGTATGGATGTGTGTAATAGGTGGGTATATTGGGTAGTTAAGACCTCAAAGTTAGTAAGGAACTAACTTCAATGGTGAAGAGAAAAATGGGGTAAAGGGCCTAGAGAATGTCTTTTAAGAACAACATTCTCAAGGCTTGGAAATGGGAAAGTGGGTGTGAAAGCAAGAAGAGAGAGAAATGGTATAATGGTGATCAAGGGCCCTTTTCCCTTGAGTGGAGGGGTGTATTTATAGGCAAGAGTCTTGGATTTTGAATTTTAAAAGTTGGAGGTATTTTCTGGGCGGGCCAGAAGAGTGCTTTCGGCTGAGCCGCATTGCAGCTGTGGCTCAAATGGGCGTGGCCGACAGCTTTCTGAGCCAGTCAGAACTTTATCCAAAATGTCGTGCGGTTAACCTCATGACTGCGTGCGGCGTATTAAATTTCGATACGCCGCGCGGTGTAGAAGTGTCGCGCACGGTACTTTAGGTTCGGTCCAGGGCTCTTTGGGCTTTCTCTGGGCTTTTGGGCTTTTCTGGGCTGATGGTTGGTTTGGGCTGCGGATGCTGGAGGAATACTTCATTCAAGCTCGCAAAGGCTTTGTTTCCTTTATTTCATCATCGGGGTGGTCAAAGACCCTTCGAGGTCCGGATTGGGGTGTCTACAACTATTTTCATCACTCATGTATTTTTTGTCCGGCATAGGTTTAGTCTTCATAGCTTGGAAATGTTCGAAATATCTCATTGGCAAATGGCCACTGAACTCATTGTAGGACAGGTCAACAATTCGAAGCTTAGGAAAGGAAAACTTACTATTCGAAGTGTTTATGGGACCATGAAATCGGTTGGATCGTATGACAAGAACTTGCAACTGAGGAAGAGTCTCCAACCAATATGGAAATATGTCGTTAATTTTGTTGTTTCCGACGTTTAGAACTTCTAAGCATGTACAATCTACCAAAGATCTTGGCAGTGGTCCTTCAAATTGATTTCCACTCAAATCCAGACTTCGTAGTACGTTGAGCTTTGCAAATGCCAAGGGAAGGGTTCCTGTGAATCTATTGGAGCACAGATTCAAAACTGAGAGAGCATCGTTTGGCTTATATACATAATATTGTAACACCCCGTCCCACATCGGAAGTCTACATGGATGATCTTGGGCATATAACAAACCTTGTGGGCTACTACTAGTACCTTGTGCTTAAGCTTTTAGGCCATATGGTGTGGTTTGTGGATCAAAATTAAGGTATTGGGCCAGTGGTCTACTTGGGGCGTTACACATATGCACAGTACCGTTTGGCTTTGTTGGAAATTGGATTCAACCAAGCAGCTGGGAACAACCGGAATCGACCCGAGTCAAGTAATGAATTACTGAATTAGGTTTTTGTGAGTTGACCTGGGTCTTTTCTGAGTAGCAGCACTATTGTAACGCACAAATGTCCCTATTCTTGATCCGAGTCAAGTAATATGCCTAATTGTTTGCAGAATGTTTATAAGGCCATGGGTGGAGCCGAACCCTTCTATGCGCACCGAACAAAGGTGATTCAAGCCGTTCAATAATTTAAAAAGTTTTGTGAAAGGCCCCACAAAAAATCAGCTCAATTCGATACGTGTAGGTGCTCTATCGAATTTTTCATTCATATTATATCTAGCACCTACAAGTATCAAATTGCTCCTCGTGTATCGGTTTGAGCTAATTTTTTACATGGCCACTTGAAACATTATTTTTAAAAAAAATTAATGAACTGCTCGGATCATCCGTGCAAAATCCGGAGTGAACCATGTGTGACAGTCGGTGCCTATAGCATTTTCCAGGTGGAGCCAGAAGATGGCATGCAAGGTCACCTGAACCGCTGACTCAATTTTTCTGTAGGATTACTGAAAATTCTACTGGCATTATTTCATTCATCTTTCTTCAAAGTCGAAATTTGTTAAGATTCAAATTTGTTCAGGTCCTAAATTACATGTACTCCGAGTACTATTTATTTTTTTTCGACAAAAATTACAGATACATAATCCTAGTTGAACTACAACTGGGCCAGAACAGGGTACAGAAAACACAACCTCACTAGAGTTGGCCATAACCCAAGGAGAAAAGGCCTTTCCAACTTCTAACCGAATTTCTAACTGGTAAAAGAGTTGAATAATCAGCCACTCTATGAAACATGTGTTCTATGGGGCGAGAGACATTATATATTGAAGTACTCGTTGTCGCCATCCCAACTTATTAAGCGTTGAGTCATCCAATAATCTAGCAAGAAACAGAGTACTACCAACCAACTATATTGTCAAATTGATTATAGCATGCATGAACAAAGAAAATATGTTTGGTTTCCTATCAACGTAAAATATGTCGCTTTTTGTATTACCAAATGTTCGGATTTGAGTTAACGAAAACTCATTTGTTTGCCATGAAACTGTTACTTATCCTGTAACTAGCAAGTTAACGATTTGAACCCAACTAATATATTGAAATAACAATAACAATAACTTAGCCATGAGATTACAGACAAACATTTGAAAAGCAATATATGTACGTTGTAGTCTAGTAAAACAATCATCATAACATCAAAGCACTTACCAGAAAACAGCATTTAACTTCGATGACTTCTTCTCCAACCAATCTGGCTTACTCTTACCACCTTCCGGCGTGGTTTGCCTCCAACTATTCTCGTAAACCATCTAGGTCTTCCAGTCAAGAACATAACATATCCCATGGTCACTCCTATTACCAATCCGCATCCATACCCCATCAGCACAATCCTCCAAGTAAATCCACTCGCAAAGTCGTCGTCGTCATCATCATCTGGGGATATCGGCTGTGGTGGTACCTCACTATCTCCACATTTCTTTGACAATGGTAATCCGCATAATCCCGAATTTCCAACGTAAGAATCATTCTGAAACGTATCAAACTGGTTTCCGTGAGGTATGGGACCATTTAGATGGTTCTTCGAAAAGTTTAAGACTGCAAGAAATGTCAGCCTCGTTAGCTCCCCTGGAATCTTCCCAGTGAGTTGGTTTGAAGAGAGGTCTAATGACTCCAACACTGCAATGTTTCCCAACAATGATGGAAGATGACCGGAAAGGCTATTATGAGATAGATTCAGCAAATGAAGTCCTTGTAGCTTTCCAATGTCATTTGGAATCTCTCCTTGGAAATTGTTGTATGACAAGTCGATTGTTGTGAAGACGGTGAGGATATAATTCATTTCAATTACAACCCCCTTCAGAACCAACTCCACAGAATCTCGATAAATGTCATCTCCCATGTATTGCAACGACGTGTTCAAGTTATCCACATTCATCATGGCTTTGAAATTGAGGAAATATCGTTCCGGTAGAAGCCCAGTGAAGTTATTTTGAGAAATGTCGAAAATTCGAAGCTTAGGGAAAGGAGCTTTAGTTCCAGAAGTGCCTATAGGACCATGAAATCTGTTTGATTTCAAGACAAGAACTTGCAACTCTGGAAGTGAATCCAGCCACTGAGGAAATTCACCATTTAGATAATTGTTCCCAAGATCTAGAACTTCCATGCTTTTACAATTGGCCAAATATCGCGGCACTGGTCCTTTCAAATGATTTCCATTTAAATTGAGACTCCTCAAATATTCACTTCCATTTGCAGATGTTGTCGGGATAGCCCCATGGAAGCCATTCGACCGTAGATCTAACACCTCGAGATAATTGCTGACATTTCCCAAACAGTGTGGAATAACACCATTTAAGTTGTTATTCGACAAAACAAGAATACTTAGGGAACTCAAATTGCAAATGGATGAAGGGATTTCTTCGGTTAGTTTATTGTGTGAGATATCGATTACGAATACTGATGATGATGGAACTCGGAGTGGTCCTTGAAGATAGTTAAAGGAAAGATCCACCCAAGAAAGATTGGGCCAGGTAGCGTTCCCCTCTGCCCACTTCGGAATCTCTCCATGAATTTTGTTGTTGGATAGATCTAGTTGTTCGAGGTTCTCTGCGCTTTTTAAGAATTCCGGGAACTCGGTTATATTGCAAGAGGACAAACTCAACGAACGAAGATTGGGCCAGGTAGCGTTGGCATTACTACCAATGTTCACTAAGATATTATTTTTCGAAAGAAGAAGAATTTGAAGGTTTGAGAATTTCTGTAGCTCCAGGACACCATTCAGATTATTTGATAAAAGGTTGAGGTAACTCAAGTTCACAAGACCTGAGATTGACTGCGGAATGGGACCATGCAGTTTATTGTTGCTAAAGAGAATGTACTCCAACTGTGAATCATGTCGGAATTCATGAATTTGTCCAGTCAACTGATTAGAACTAAGGTCTAAGCCTCGCAATGAGGGAATGGAATATTAAACAACCACGACGGTAGTGTTCCGTTGAGGGAGCAATTGGAAAAGGAGAAGACTTGTAGGTTTCGAAATCCACTTATGTTGTAATTAGGAATAGGACCCGCGGTAAATGGATTAGACGAAATGGAAAAAACAACAAGTTGTGTTAGGTTGGCCACCCAACGTGGAAATGGACCGCTGAAATTATTAGAGCGGAGTGATAAATACTCCAACTTTATAAGCTTAGAAAAGAACTCGGGAATCGTACCGTCGAGATTGTTGCCCGCAACCCTGAAATCGGTGAGTTGCTCAAGATTTGAGAGAGTAGACGGGACCTGACCGTTCAAACCGTTTCCTGATAAACGCAGTTGAGTAATCCTCGTGAGGTTTCCAAGCGACTCGGGAAGAGGCCCAAAGAGTTCAATGGAAGAAAGATCCAGGTAATTTAAAAATCCAAGATAGCCAATCGAATCGGGTAGTTTTCCATTGAGTCCGGTCTCACTAAGGTCGATAGTCGCTAGAGAAGACAAATTCAGCAAGGAATCGGGTAGACCCGAAGATATGTTTACTTGGGTAAGCTTCAGGTTTTCTAGTTGGGTCAGGTTCATGAGCATGGTTTTGAAATTGTGTGGTTCGAGTCTTTGTAAACCAGTTGAGGAAGAAGAGAGATCGAGTGAAACGAGATTGGATAGGTGGGCGATTTCGATCTGATGGGATTGAGCCTGAGAGAAAGGAGGAGGATAGGTTGAGATGGGATAAGCTCGTGAAGCGGCTAAAAGAGGGTGGAAAGGGGGAGTAATTGAAGTCATTGAAGGCGAGATTGAGTTGCTGGAGGTGTGAGAGTTGGGAAAGAGTGGTATTCGGGTGGATGGTGCCATAGAGTTTGCTACAACTGAGGTCGAACCCGGTCACATGACTAGTGGACACATCGCACGTGACCCCGTCCCACGAGCAACAATCGGAATCAATAGTCTCGTTCCAAAACAGTGTCTTCGGGTATGAAGGAGAACCAAGTTCATCACATGAGGAAGAAGCAGAATTGTTTACGGTAAACATTTGCTTAAATTCCAGCAGGGAAGATCTCTCGTTGAGAGGACATGAATGATTTGACGAAGGAGATGAAGAGAGAGGGGATGAACAAGCAAATTGAGACTGGATGAAAAGGAAGAGAAAATGGAAGAGCCATATCAACCTCTCCATTTTGTTTTTGGATTGATAGAGGGAAAATGGTGATCAGGGCTATGGGTTATGGGATTGTTTGTATGAACCCATTGATCCCTTGAATTGGTTTTCGAAATTTACTTGACTTACCCCACGCCAGGCCACCGCTCATTCTCATCCAACACTAGTTACAAGCCGACAGGCATGGGTGGAGCCATAATTTTGATTTGACGGGAGCCGACGTATATGTAGGAGACAAATTTCGCGCGTGACTATCCTATCCTCTCCGTTCTACTATATATAATACATAACATACTGAGATGATTTTGACCTAATGCTGTAATAAGTATGTGAAGGCTTTTCTTTAATTTCCTTGTAATAACTAAAGTCCCAAGTACTTATTTCTTATCTATAAAGGTAGTGAGAAAATTTCATGTGGCCATGTGAACCAAAATGAATTCTGACAAGATCAAATCAAAATCATTTCAATTACGACAAATAAATGTACCAACAACATGAAACACAGTCAAACTTATACTAATTACTAGAGAAAATATTAACTTCGGGCAGGGACGGCCCCTACAGCCCCACTATAGTTCTGCCCTATCGAGCCAAGTAGTAGATTGTCTAAATTTAATTTGGCTTGAATACTAAACGAACTTATAAAATTTGTTTGCGCTTGACTTGTTCATCACTCCAGCCAATCTGAAACGAGATGTTTATGAGTAAAGTTTAGAAGCCACACGAGCTTAACAAGTTAAGTACACGGTTGTTCAACTTTAGATTGAAAACTTAACGAGCTTAAAGGCGAGTTAGACCTTGACTTGTTTACAATTAGAGTCGATCAAACACTTTTAGCAAGTCGAGCTTGAATAATTTGTTCATTTAACTGCTCTATTTGAAGATAGCTAGCAGAAGAGGACATGTCCTTTATTTGGTGAAAAGTCTTGCTCATGGAAACGATTTCAGTCAATTTGATTCCTTAAACGATCTAACACCATACCGATACGTAACAAATATTATTCACGTTGCATTACCATTGTCTGGACAAATGAAGAAATTTTGAAAATGATGGTCTTCTCTATTCCCTTCCTCATAAGTCAAAAGTTGTGGACATTATATGCATCATTCACATGTATAAGCTTTTCGGATGTCTCTCTTTTATGAATATTTCCCCCACACCGTTTGGCTTTGTTGAAAATTGGATTCAATCAGGCCGCTATGAACGACCGGAATCAACCCGAGTCGAGTAATGAATTATTTTTTTAGGTTTTTGTGAGTTGACCTAAGTCTTTTTTGAGTAGGGATAACTGAGATGCACATGATGGGACCCTATTCTAGAAACTCTATTTCTTTTTTAGAACTCAACTATTTGAGCTTTTTTAGAAAACTCTTTTCCTTTTCTTTTTTTTTTTTACAACTTGTTTGACATTAACTCATCAAAAATCAAGCTATTGTAAACTTGGATGTAAAATTACCACTAATTTAAGTATCGGACTATCGTTATCATGTCGAGTATCAGTATCGATATTAATAAGGGGTCTGAGTTTCCGCAATTCAGAGACTTTATTGAGGCTCTTCTTGCTTGGCAAGGGCGGAGATTACTTATGAACCCTCAAGCATATAGGGCAGGCTCATGAAGGGCACTAATGCTTCATGGGCTTGGACGAGCACTCTTCACGGCATAGACCTCCTCTCCAAAGGCCTTAGGTGGCAATTGCAAAATGGTCAAGATATCTGGTTTTCGCAGGATAAAATGGATGCAATTCAGTCCTAATTTCAATGTAGATGAAAGTTTAAAAAGGTTCACTCGAGACGAAAAAGACCTAAAATACAGTATTTTAGTGTCTTTAGCATCACCGTATAATGACATTTATAAATTTTGGTCAATATTTTTATTCTTTTTTGATTCCCCATCCCGAAAAGCTAAAGAAAAGATAACTAAAAGATATACATCGGTGAGAGTTAGCGAGGTGTTAGTAAGTTAGTCAACGGGAGGTTCAGAGGTTATCCATAGTCCTGAAACCCCAAACTTGCTCCCTGTATGACTCAAACCTTGGTCACCACAGGAAATTAGGAGTCATATGGGGACTGTTAAGCCTGAGCGTAGGTCGAGGTTTCAAGCCGAACATGGTGAAAGCATGAAATCTGTTTCTTTAAAATTGTGTTGGATCTTAGATTAACGAAAGGGATCTTGATAGCGGTTGCCATTAGTCTGCGTTATTGTTTCAGCATTACTTGAATCATGCCTTTCCAAACCCAGTTTCATTGTTTTTGTTTTTGCTCGGCAGCCCCCTTTCATTGTTGCTATTATTACTTCAGAGTACAGATTATGACCATTTACCATTCAAGACATGTCTTCTGCAGTATATTTACCTTTTCACTTGAATTTTGATTCCATTTCACAAACCAAATATTAATTGGTACTACTCTACAAAAGAGCTGTCAAAAGAGCTGCAATTGAAGAAATAGAATGGAGAACACCAAATTTGTTGGTAACGTCTCGCAAAATTTCGAAACAAAAACTTCCAAATTCCCCCCCCGCCCCCCCCCTATTGTTTGGTCGGAGCCCTGGGTGTTGGTCGCGTTTCCAGCTTCCCGTTGAGTTTTTGTATGCGTTTTCAGTTTCTATATATATGTACTCTGTTTTTTTTTCTTTCGAATGGCACGTGCTCTGTTTTTTCCCTAATGAACTTCGGTTCTTTGTTTCTTTCAAGACCAAGTTTGCGAGTGAGATGTAAAGAAGACGCTTCTAGAAGGAAACATAGGTAGTAGAAACAGAGTTCAGCAGCAATGAAGATTGAAGGCTAATACAGTTGCAGGGTGTATTCTCTTTCCTTCAAAATTGGTTGGGGCTTTCGTTACCAGAGGGATGGCGAGTCACTGGCTGCGATGGTGTGACGGCGGTGATGGTTGTGTGTCGGACCGGCGGCGGTGAGGTGGGGAAGGGCGTCGATTTTGGGGGTGAAGAAGAGAAGCGGCAGAACCAATTGGAGGGAAAAAAAAATCAGTGCTGAGTGGGTACCGCGTGGTGCCCGCTCGCGCATCTGAGTCATCCATTCCGTGTTTGAATGACCCAGATTTGGAGAGAGAAAGTGTTGGGGTGAAAAGAGAGAGGGTTTCAATCCGAGCCGTCCAAAAGTATATCGGACAGCTCGGATGCGCCGAACGGGTACCACGTAAGATATACCCGCTTGGCATTGAAAAATCTCTTCAATTTGAGAGAGAAATGTGCAGGGGAGAGAGAGAGAGGGGAACCTTTTAGAACCGAAAGGATGGGATTGTGGGGCCAGAATTTCCAAAACCCAATTTGTTTGAATTTTTCTAAATTTTACCCGCGATTTTCGGGCCAAACCTGGGACGAGTGAGAGTAAACCTAGCCGTCCATTCCGTGTTTGAACGGCTCAGATTTGGAGAGAGAAAAAAGAGAGAGAAAGTGTTGGGATGAGAGGAGAGAGAGAGTTTTAATCCGAGCCGTCCAAAAGTGTATCGGACGGCTCGGATACGTCAAGCGGGTACCAAAAGAGAGAAGTGCATACCATGTTATTTGGGGTGGACTTAGATGGTGTTCCACTTTAAGAAAAAGTGTTTTTTTTCCAAATGGATGTAATTTCAAGCCCAAAAATCATGTGTTTACACAAATAATTTTCCTACCAATATGGATCTTGTTTGATAGATCTCATCAAGATCTTTTAAACGGTGCAAAAAAAATTGAAAAAAGATTTTTCATTTTCATTATATTTGAATTTGAAATTTCCTCCGTTTGAAAAAAAAAATATTTTTTCTTAAAGTGGAACACCACCTTAGTCTTACAATTCAACTTCTATATCATGCATTTATATTTTAAGAAAATAAAGGCCACAAATTAGTCTGACAAGAAAGAGATAATTTTTTCCCTCATGGAAAGAGAGAAATGCATACGGTGTTGTTTGGGATGGATTGTGGACCCTATATGAATCCTTTACATGTATACATTTTTGGACGTCTCTATTTTGTAAAAAAATTTCCTAGTACCGTTTGCTTTGTTGGAGATTGGATTCAAGCAAGCAGCTGTCAACGACTAGAATCCGCCTAAATGAGAATCACGACTAGTGAATTTTTTCTTACGTTTGAAGGGTCCATCAAGTGGTTACTAGATTTAATGAACCTTGCGTTTCAAGGACTTAGCTTTGAGCCATTAGCTTATAGGAACCCGAACCTTTCAATCTATCTAACTGAATTTCTCATGCTTTTTAAAAAAAAAAAACAAAGAGTGAAATCAGCCACTCTGTTAGATTTTATTTTTTTTAAGGGATACATGGTTTGGTCTTTATTGTTCTTTTTGAAACCCAGAAGCAAAAGTATTTGCATTAAGACAAGAATTTACATGCTAATTGGGACAAGGATATAGAGTTCTTTCTTATTCTTTTTTCCGGACGATATACATCGGTGGAAGTTAGCGGGGTGTTAGTATATATGTTATTTAACGGGAGTTATCCATAGCCTTTGTAGCAGGCCGAGTTAAATGGCTCGAGCCGTATCAAGCGGGATACCGAGCCACGTAACCGATGGTCCAATCTATGCCGAGGCGTCAACCTTACGCCTCGGCTAACCGACGGTCAGACATCAACGCCTTCGTCGTATTCTGACAAGGCATTATGTTCGGCCCTCCGACCCTTGGACGGTCGGATATCACGTTCGGCCTTGAGCAAACATGAGGGCTAGGATTCCAGCTCATCCACGTGGGGGAAGCAGCCATTTCCGTGGTGACGATCGTGACGTCAGTCGAACGGTTATCAGGATAATGATAAGAGCACGTGAAGATGCCAGCTCACCCAACAAACGGTTACGAAATCCTAATGTGATGCAAGGGTGACATCAGCCGACGCGTGTCAAGCGTTCGTGCAACCTTGGAGGCCAAGCTAGGAGTTCTCTATAAATATGTCATTATACCTTCCTGGAAGAGGCACATCTTACTCAACCCTAAAACCCTAGCTTCTGGTCTTTCACTCTTCTCTACAAGTATCCTGATTCTTGCACCGGAGGGCCATCCCGGAGAACCTCTGGTATGGTCTCTAGTCGTGCTTTCTTTTGCAGGACAGGTGAAGGTCAGGAGCTGAACTCGAATGTCACGCCCTCGATTTTCAACATAAAGTATAAAGATTTTCGATAAACAATATCTCTCAATAATACTGATAATACCCCAAATCATGGTTCATTCCCATATTTGCAATTTAAACTCAAAGTTTCTTGTCACGCTAGACGATCCAAATAACATAATAGAAAAGAAGTTTTAGGGTTTACAGTTCCCCATGATCCAACGATAGTCAAAATAGAAATCAATATTACACTGCCAAAGAGTTTTACAAAAGATGTCAAAGTAATTTCCATATCAGCTTTCGAAGGGATGATGTCAAATTGCATGCCAAGCACTTCGTGTCACTATCCTCGGGTGTACCTGAAAGAAAGATAGGGTTGAGCAAAACACGTGCCCAGTAGAGAGTTCTATGCTCAAACTATATGAAAATGAAGTGAATCATGCATCGAGAATGAGTAAACATAGACAGAGATGCCCAAAGTACGAATGGTTTCCAACGAGCTATACGCTTTGAACAAAGGATTCTAGACTCCACCGGAATGCCACTAATCGTTACTCCTCAGACTAGATACATCAATAAACTTACGTCAGTCCACACTAGTTCATGTGTCATTCCAATTCATCTTATTATTCTATATACGATACCACAATCGTTCTCGTGCCTACAGTCATCACTGTCCAATCCCTTCATCTCAGAGTCTTTCTTTCCTTTTAATCAGACAATCCCATCAATAGTCACTAGGGTCACCTCGGGTCTAGTTCCCTCGAGCGCAGGGTCACCCCGAGTCTATTCCCTTGATAATAATAATAATAACTTGGGTCACCTCGGGTCTATTTCCTCGAGCATAGGATCACCCCGAGTCTATTCCCTAAATAACAATCGTTTGGGTCACCTCGGGTCTATTCCCTCGAGCGCAGGGTCAACCCGAGTCTATTCCCTAGATCAGCAATAATCATTGGTTAGCGGAAACGCACATCGCATAACCGACCATCCATCATTTCACAATCAACTTCATCATCAATTTGTCGGTCATACCACTGAACTTTAATCCACCGTTTCTTAATTTCACAGATGTACATGTTCATGCCTTTTCATTAACTTACAACTCTGCATTTTACTTAACGTACCTAGCCCGTAAACAATATCTTACAATACTCTATTCATTGGTTGTCCTCATTCATTCCACTTCTCATTTCACAAATCTCAAAACATCCAATCAAATCCAAAGACCATTTAATCAATCGCATGGTCTCACAAGACCCACAATCTACCGTGTCGCATACAAGCAAAGACACACGTGCTCACCGTATCTCTAAGTATATCCCCGCACCGACACAGCGTGCTACACACAAGCAATCTCTAAAGTACCCGACTTACTAGCTCCTATACTTGAATCCTGTAGCAAGTGTACCAAGGTGAATCGATAGGTTCAACGAATCGTGAAGACACAAGTTACTACCTTACCCTTTAACGTTATCGTACCACTCTCATCAAGCATCTACACCCACTACGATGTTCATACAACCTACGGTACTCACAACACTCTACAATACGTTTTCCGTCTACAATAATATATACTAAGATCACGCTTAACCAAAGCTTAGGGAATAAGAACGATCAACGGATCATCAAGGGACGAGCAACCAAGCTTAAGGAAGGTTTAAAGATGCCTTAGAGGTGTTAGAAGTGATTGGAAACCAAAACGGTGAAGTACGAAGTAAAACAGCAAAAGCTGGAGATAAGCAACATGTATCGATACCTAAGGCAAAGGTATCGATACCTCTGGGTCAAAAATGACTCCAGACGCAAGGGTATCGATACCAATGACAAATGGTATCGATAACAAAGGATTTTCTGGGTTTTGGAACACGAAGGTATCGATAACAAAGGGCTAAGGTATCGATAACAAAGGCTGTTCAAGTAGATTTTCTGCAGATTTTCGAAACTAATCCCAACAATCAAACCAACATTTTCAAGCACGATCAACACACAAATTCAACTCATAAGCATATAGAATAAGCAAGAAATCCCTACCTCGAGGTTGGAGAGCGAACACGGAAGGAGATCGGGCCACGCAAGCCCTTGACTCCGAAATCTTCAATTTCAACCGAACAATCCTTCCCCGAGCTTGACCCACGAAATTCAAGCTCGGTAACGCGTAGAGAACGTAAAACGGAGGTGGGTTCGTGTGGGTGTCGAGTGGTTTTGATTGGGAGCAAGAGGGAGTGAGAGAGAGAGAGTGGAGCCGAGAGAGAGATCGGGAGACGCCGGTGAGAGAGAGAGGAGAAAATAATTCTCTACTCTCTCACCCTCCTATATATACCCACTAAAGCACAAAACACACTTGCACCCCTTTCACAATCAATTCTAACACTCAAGCCCCAAATCATATAACACACATTTCAAATTTTCCCTCAATTTCCAATATCAAATAACCCTCTAAATAATTTCCGAAATTACGGGTCCTTACACCCTTCCCTCCTTAAAGGAATTTCGTCCTCGAAATTTGCCAAACCAAGTCCAACCAACACACAACACACAGATATGCCTCAGCCATAACACGGTTTATCATGCAACTATTCAGCAATCATGTAAATCTACGTCAAACTCATATCGACAACATCGAGACAAACGCAGGCATTTCTTTCTAACCTTGTCCTCCTTTCTCCACATAAACTTGCATTAACGGTACCGTTTTACCCTTTAAAACTTAATCACGCAAATCTAGGATACGTATCGGCTTCTCACCACGGGACACGTCGGCTTATAGCTCAAGTTCGGACCTCACTGACACACATATTGGATTCGGCTCATACTTCCACAATATCCGTATATATCTAACGCATCACAAGTACCTGAAAATCTCGGCAGCAACGCCAAACGGTACGCAATTTCTAAGTTCCTCTTTTATCGCAAAAACTCTATATACGACTATCTATCCAAGCACCAAGATCTTGCCTATGAACGTAACCCGATAATCCAATTGACTCTTCGAGACTTCCATTTAGAATGGGCGGTGATCAAGCGCCTCTTCCAAGTGGATTTCATCGGTAGTCGCTTGGCTATCCAAAACACACACCGTATCCGACACCGACCTATCTTTCTAGCGGTGAACGCTTTACGAGATATGCAACCTTCCACTTCATGTAACAATGGGTGACGACGGCAACTGACGTTATCCTTTGTTCGGTCTTACGCAGTTAACAAACTTCAATGAATTCTTTTGTACGTCCAGTCATCTTCCCTCGAGCTTCCAGAGTTTGTTGGTGAATAGATTCCATCGCACCCCTTAACATTAATTCTAGTAAACTGAGAATACAAGCCAATTCTTCTAAAGGTCGCACCAATCTCTCGCACCAAGTTGGGTCAATCCAGATAATAAGAATAGATTCGATTGTCATCTCAATGAAAAGAGCAAACCATAGAACTCGATCAACGCTAATCAAGAATTTTAAGTTTGACATTGAAGCGTTCGGAATTCAAAGAATACTTGAAATCTTTAAAATAATTTGACAACAAACTCAATGCAAAAGCTCATGATACTCCGAGGGAATCTTGAAACAACCGACCATAACCTTACTGATGATGAACATGAAGTAATGGAATAGATCCCTAGTAAACCAACTCTTACAAGATTGAAAATTTGTCCAGTACCGGATTTGAGCAATAATTTTAACAAGTTAGAACTGAACGTTACAAAACGAACCATCATATGCCGCTAGAGTTGAGAAACCACGATAGAGTCTAATGCCACCGTGAGTAATTAAAAACAAGTGAATTCATATTGAACGGTGCCAATGAATAGATATCAATAAATATATCATCACAAGAGTTGACTCCAACAATGGAAATTTTCCATCCAACCGAATAGGCATGGGCAAATAAAACAGATACAAAGAGGATACGAGCTCAAATCATATGACTTTATAGTCATGGGATCAAAATAAATGAGGGCCCAAAGAAGGCAACAATGGTAACAAGGTCCAAATTTTGATGGTGCCAACAGATTCGTATATCATACGGTACATGACCATAGATTGGGTTCAATAGGTTGAAGTTGCAAATTAAATACTCATATGGAATAACGGTTACAAGCAAACGACGAAAGTGATAATCGCATCAAGGAAATCTAAATTGACCAATGAGAACTTATCTCAAGCAGGGTGATGTCAAAATACGACCTCGAATACTACACTTTAAACATTCGTCAAATTTAATAGCAAAAGTGTCATAGGATACTTTGTCACAAGGATTTAAATATGCCCAAGAAAAGCTAGGAACGGATCGTACGACAATTAACTTGAATATTAAGAATTTAGCGGATTTCACAGAAAGCAAATTACGATACAATTCTAACGAGACTCAACTAGGCCAACGAACAAGGGTACTTAAAGAAACAACACTTACGAAATCACATTTTGGGACACCACCGACTATCATGAATACAATCAACCTCTTCTCAAATCACATCTATTCTAGCCGTGCTTAAGCTAAAGTAGTCAAAACAATACTTCCATATGGAACGATTAACCCCTAGTCTCGGTAAATATAATCTATCGATATTCCTCTACACGCGTGGACTAGGATTTCTTGATCTTCGATTCTAAACATGAATAAGGAGGAGATTCTTAATGAATGAAATGCTTCCGAACCAAAAGTATTTTAACGAACGAATCGAACGACAGAGAGGAGAAGGTACCTCAAACAACTAATATTTCTGAGAGTTAAAGAAGAGAAGGAAATGGTTTAGCTACGGAACTGCGTCTGTTGTTTCGGTGTACGTTTATGCTGCTGCATGGAGCTCGATTCACTAGGTACTCCCAATCCTTGAGGACAATTTCTTGCCGTGTGGCCAAGTTCGCCGCAAGTATAACAAGATCCTCCACGCCACGGACATTGAGAACGTATGTGGCCAGACTGACGACATCGATAACACACAATCGGATGCTTGAGGAGAGCTCTCGGTGCCCCAAAATGAGGAGGTGGCTTAAGGTCCTGCTGACCCTGAATCTCTGGCTTTGATATCCAAGGTTTCTTCTTTCTTGAACCCTCAACACTCTCTGAGGATGACTTCGCACTAACGACTCTACGTCTAGTTTCCCCCGCATTCACACCGGTCTGCACAATCTTCAGAACCTCAACACCCTTCACGCTCTCAACAATTTCAGGGAACATTACCTCATCCCTAGTATGCTGACTCGCCCCATCCACCATGCACGCACTATGGCCCTGACAATCACGATCCTCGATTTCACCCCACCTAACTTCACATCTCGAATACATCTTACTACGAAAACATAAGAAAGAAAGTCATCGACGTTAGCCACATTGCTATACGATGCAGGTCTACAACCTTTCCAACATGACGACAACCTTATGCCACTCTACCATAATGCCAATGCAATGACACAACAATAGTCTACTATCATTCATGCAAGCACACATGTGGTTTTGTAAAAAGATGCAGTGACTTTGAACCCATGAGACTAAAAGTCTCCCCACGGTCTCGAGGTGTTCTAAACTTATGCTCTGATACCAAGTTGTCACGCCCTCGATTTTCAACATAAAGTATAAAGATTTTCGATAAACAATATCTCTCAATAATACTGATAATACCCCAAATCATGGTTCATTCCCATATTTGCAATTTAAACTCAAAGTTTCTTGTCACGCTAGACGATCCAAATAACATAATAGAAAAGAAGTTTTAGGGTTTACAGTTCCCCATGATCCAACGATAGTCAAAATAGAAATCAATATTACACTGCCAAAGAGTTTTACAAAAGATGTCAAAGTAATTTCCATATCAGCTTTCGAAGGGATGATGTCAAATTGCATGCCAAGCACTTCGTGTCACTATCCTCGGGTGTACCTGAAAGAAAGATAGGGTTGAGCAAAACACGTGCCCAGTAGAGAGTTCTATGCTCAAACTATATGAAAATGAAGTGAATCATGCATCGAGAATGAGTAAACATAGACAGAGATGCCCAAAGTACGAATGGTTTCCAACGAGCTATACGCTTTGAACAAAGGATTCTAGACTCCACCGGAATGCCACTAATCGTTACTCCTCAGACTAGATACATCAATAAACTTACGTCAGTCCACACTAGTTCATGTGTCATTCCAATTCATCTTATTATTCTATATACGATACCACAATCGTTCTCGTGCCTACAGTCATCACTGTCCAATCCCTTCATCTCAGAGTCTTTCTTTCCTTTTAATCAGACAATCCCATCAATAGTCACTAGGGTCACCTCGGGTCTAGTTCCCTCGAGCGCAGGGTCACCCCGAGTCTATTCCCTTGATAATAATAATAATAACTTGGGTCACCTCGGGTCTATTTCCTCGAGCATAGGATCACCCCGAGTCTATTCCCTAAATAACAATCGTTTGGGTCACCTCGGGTCTATTCCCTCGAGCGCAGGGTCAACCCGAGTCTATTCCCTAGATCAGCAATAATCATTGGTTAGCGGAAACGCACATCGCATAACCGACCATCCATCATTTCACAATCAACTTCATCATCAATTTGTCGGTCATACCACTGAACTTTAATCCACCGTTTCTTAATTTCACAGATGTACATGTTCATGCCTTTTCATTAACTTACAACTCTGCATTTTACTTAACGTACCTAGCCCGTAAACAATATCTTACAATACTCTATTCATTGGTTGTCCTCATTCATTCCACTTCTCATTTCACAAATCTCAAAACATCCAATCAAATCCAAAGACCATTTAATCAATCGCATGGTCTCACAAGACCCACAATCTACCGTGTCGCATACAAGCAAAGACACACGTGCTCACCGTATCTCTAAGTATATCCCCGCACCGACACAGCGTGCTACACACAAGCAATCTCTAAAGTACCCGACTTACTAGCTCCTATACTTGAATCCTGTAGCAAGTGTACCAAGGTGAATCGATAGGTTCAACGAATCGTGAAGACACAAGTTACTACCTTACCCTTTAACGTTATCGTACCACTCTCATCAAGCATTCTACACCCACTACGATGTTCATACAACCTACGGTACTCACAACACTCTACAATACGTTTTCCGTCTACAATAATATATACTAAGATCACGCTTAACCAAAGCTTAGGGAATAAGAACGATCAACGGATCATCAAGGGACGAGCAACCAAGCTTAAGGAAGGTTTAAAGATGCCTTAGAGGTGTTAGAAGTGATTGGAAACCAAAACGGTGAAGTACGAAGTAAAACAGCAAAAGCTGGAGATAAGCAACAGGTATCGATACCTAAGGCAAAGGTATCGATACCTCTGGGTCAAAAATGACTCCAGACGCAAGGGTATCGATACCAATGACAAATGGTATCGATAACAAAGGATTTTCTGGGTTTTGGAACACGAAGGTATCGATAACAAAGGGCTAAGGTATCGATAACAAAGGCTGTTCGAGTAGATTTTCTGCAGATTTTCGAAACTAATCCCAACAATCAAACCAACATTTTCAAGCACGATCAACACACAAATTCAACTCATAAGCATATAGAATAAGCAAGAAATCCCTACCTCGAGGTTGGAGAGCGAACACGGAAGGAGATCGGGCCACGCAAGCCCTTGACTCCGAAATCTTCAATTTCAACCGAACAATCCTTCCCCGAGCTTGACCCACGAAATTCAAGCTCGGTAACGCGTAGAGAACGTAAAACGGAGGTGGGTTCGTGTGGGTGTCGAGTGGTTTTGATTGGGAGCAAGAGGGAGTGAGAGAGAGAGAGTGGAGCCGAGAGAGAGATCGGGAGACGCCGGTGAGAGAGAGAGGAGAAAATAATTCTCTACTCTCTCACCCTCCTATATATACCCACTAAAGCACAAAACACACTTGCACCCCTTTCACAATCAATTCTAACACTCAAGCCCCAAATCATATAACACACATTTCAAATTTTCCCTCAATTTCCAATATCAAATAACCCTTTAAATAATTTCCGAAATTACGGGTCCTTACATCGAATCCCAGATCCAAAGGAGCGAACCATCTTGATCTGAGCCCCACAGCCTTGGAACACCAAACTTGCTCCCCATATGACTCAAACCTTTGTCACCGTTGGGAATTAGTCATATGGAGACTGTTAAGCCTGAGCGTAGGTTGAGGTTTCAAGCCGAACATGGTGAAAGCATGAAATCTGTTTCTTTAAAATTGTGTTGGATCCTAGATTAACGAAAGGGATCTTGATAGCGGTTGCCATTAACTTTTATTTTCCTTCTAGAAACTGATGCAGGGAGGTGTGTCGAAAAAGAAGAACGCGCAACAAGGATAATCACGAACACGTATGAACTAGAGGAACTCCCTCTATACTGATAAGTTATTTGAAGACTATGAAACATGTGTCCTATAGGGCAATACATTATTGCAGTACTCGTTGTAACCATCCCACTTATTGTTTCTTCCTGCAAAATTTCAGAAGAAAGAAAAACATTAAAACAGCATTAGAGAATCACTTTCAACTCTGTCTCTCCATTTTTTATTTGGTCAGAACCGTATGGTCCGTATCTACATGGATATATTGTCTACGTTCTACCATAATGACGTATATGTTAACTCCTATTTTAAAGGCTCAAAATGACATTTGGAATACAATTTAATGTTAAACGTATATGTTAGATATTTGAAATATATACTGAAAAGTGTGTGTAGGTAACACCCTGCTAATCCTCAATGTATATACAATATTGGCAATTGGTCGAAGCTTGCACTGACCTGGGTTTGAAATGCAGCAAGAGCAAGAAACTAGGATTTTTTTCCCATATGATATGAAAATGTCTATTGTGACGAAAACATTCGTCACCGATTCCTTATATTGGCGACATAATTTTTTTTCACTGATGGATCACCTTTGGCGATGAATTTTGTCGTTGCTTCGTCGCTAGAAGTAATAACTGGTGACAAAAAAATTCGTTGTCAAAAAGCATTAATAGGCAAGGGAAAAAAATTTGTCACCAATTATTCATTTTTTGCGACGAAATATTTCGTCATCAAAAGGCACTATTGGTGATGAAAAACAGATTTCGTCACTATGTGGGAATCCTTGACAACCTTTAGTCGACAAATAATTTTTCCTCACTCATACTATTTGTGACAAAAAAACATGTAATTTGTGATGGTTTTCATTCGTCTCCAAAGATCAAACTTCTTGTAGTGCCACAATCACTGGCGATCGACAGAAAAAAGAATGGCGATTGTAACAAGCACTGGCAATTGTCACAAACACTGGCGATCGTCATACACTAATTCGTGACCGCTACTTAAAGTCGAACGGTGACATATGCAATATACAACAATTGGCGACAACCACAAAGTTGTGAAACTTTGCGCTTGAAGGCTTGGGTTTTCGGACCTTTCGTTCGAAACCTAGGGGATGCAAGAAAGTAGGATTATTTTTTCCATACGGAAACATCCTTCTTGACGAAAAATTTCATCACCGGTGGGTCACCTTTGGCAAGGAATTTTTTCGTCGCCAAAAGATATACTCCGTAATTGTTAACGAAATTTTTTGTCGTGTGAAAGCACAATAGGCGAGAAAAAAATCTCGTAAGCAATTATTCCTTTTTCGTAATGAAATATTTCGTCATGACAAGGCACTATAAGAGACAAAAAATAGATTTTGTCACCAGGTGAGAATCAATGATGACCTTTATTCGAATTTTTTTTTCGTCGCCCACACTATTTGTGACAAAAAACACGCAATCTGTGACAAATTGTCATTTGTCTCCAAAGACCAAATTTCTTGTAGTAGGTGGCTGCCGCCGCCACTTGTCCCCTGACTCCATCCTTGGTTGAAATCATATATATCTGACGGTTGGATTGGTTCTCTAAAGACTTGTTGATGTGCAATTAAATTGAATCGGACACCTTGAATTATTAGAAAATTAATTGGTTCTTGATTATTATTTTTGACTCATACCTCGACTTATCTTCCAATGTGAATGATCAGACGGATTGACTTGACTTGGAAATCTCAATCACTAGCAAAGTTTATGAATGAAGACCTGACCTTTAATTTTAAGTCACAAAATGTGTTTCATGACCATATATTTTAATTGAGTGGACGACCCATCGTGCAACTGCAAGCCAGCAATGTGAATGATCAGACGGATTGACTTGACTTGGAAATCTCAATCACTAGCAAAGTTTATGAATGAAGACCTGACCTTTAATTTTAAGTCACAAAATGTGTTTCATGACCATATATTTTTAATTGAGTGGACGACCCATCGTGCAACTGCAAGCTAGCAATGTGAATGATCAGACGGATTGACTTGACTTGGAAATCACAATCACTAGCCAAGTTTATGAATGAAGACCTGACCTTTAATTTTAAGTCACAAAATGTGTTTCATGACCATATATTTTTAATTGAGTGGACGACCCATCGTGCAACTGCAAGCCAGCAATGTGAATGATCAGACGGATTGACTTGACTTGGAAATCTCAATCACTAGCAAAGTTTATGAATGAAGACCTGACCTTTAATTAAGTCACAAAATGTGTTTCATAACCATATATTTTTAATTGAGTGGACGACCCATCGTGCAACTGCAAGCCAGCAATGTGAATGATCAGACGGATTGACATGACTTGGAAATCTCAATCACTAGCCAAGTTTATGAATGAAGACCTGACCTTTAATTTTAAGTCACAAAATGTGTTTCATGACCATATATTTTTAATTGAGTGGACGACCCATCGTGCAACTGCAAACCAGCAAATGATGGTCCATTGGACCTCTCATTTCCATTATTACGACAAGAATAAGATGTCCACCAAAATAGTACTACTTGTTAACGTTTTTCTCATTTATGTATATGTTCTATTGGTTGCATTTCTCACTAGTCTGTGTCGATCGTTTGACTTTACTTTTGATCTTTTTCCCCTCCTCAGTTTTTAGTAAAAAATGAGGCTATTTCATAAACTTTAATATAATAGTTTAATAAACAAGAGTTATTTGTCCGGTGTAGTTGAAATGTCATGTTCACATTCCAAGGACTCTCATTATTTTAAAAGAAAACTAGTGGAAGTGCACGTGCGTTGCACGTGGTATTTTCTTGTTATTGTTCATTGTTATTATGTCCGCTTTCTTTTATCTTTTGAATGGAAATGAAGCAGATAAAGGAGATGGGATAAAATGGGTCTTTGTCAGTTGAACTGGGTCTCTCTCTCTCTCTCTCTCTCTCAATGTGTGAGTGAAAGCTAATTAACTCATGTTAGACTTACATTCCAAAATATGCACACAGTAGGTTAATTGAGAAAACATTTCTACTATTAAGAGCATAGACCGTGCGCAATCATATGAATGAACAAAGAAGTCGAAAAGGAAGGAGCAAGAAACCACAACAGTTTCATATCTGAAAATATGTATCACAACAGATACCCACAACATTCCATGGCATAAATGCAGAAATGCAATTTAGTAAACAAAAATCCATTGTTGTTGTTTTTTTATCCGCAAAAAATGCATCATAGCCTTTTAATTAATATCCATCTCTGAAACTGATACAAGATTGAGAGGAGGATTACTAATCCAATTACACGGGAGCCAATTACGTAAAGCTGAAGCAGCAACTACATGAGGAACTTTGTAGGCAGCCCTGCTGATCCAACTGAAACAAAAACTACCATCTGTCGCGAGTTGGAGAATGTCTAGAACCACAGCTCTTGAATCCCAAGGAGGAACCAGTTCGGAAACACTCAAAAGTATGGCCTGCTTGTTGTCCGACTCCACCTCCACACCTTTAAGCCCCAGGTTTACTGCCACAAGACAAGCATCGATCCCTGATTGCGAGGAGTTCTCCATGAAGGCTCGAACAAACTTTAACAGTTCTAGCAAAGCCATTGAGCACCAGGCCCCTACAATTCCTTAAGCCCCTGCAATTCTGCCCTCTTTTTTGTTGAGAGGAACAACTGCATCACAATTTATCTTGAAATTACCAGAGTCCGGATCCCTCCAGTGATACGAGACCGCCTGGTTTGCTGGGTTATCCATATGGACTTGGGATATCTCTTGAACAGATGTAAACTCCAAACAGCTGAACCTGATGGAGGCAAGTAATTTTAGAGGATTGACTCTCTTTCCTTTAAAAACACAATTGTTCCTAGCCTTCCAAATGTTCCACGCAATCTGAGCAATTAGACCCAAAAATTCAGAGGCCTCCTTGCTTTCCATCCTTTCTACTATCTCCGCTGTCCACTTCATAGATGATGCATTGCCCCCCAAGTTCCCAAGAGGAGAAATGTTACTACCAAACCAAATTGGCCTTGTCCATGGACACAACGACAAAAGATGCTCCACATCCACCTCTAAACCACAAATAGGACAGGAATTGGATGGGGCACACCTCTGGCGAAACATATTTTCTTTTGCGGCCAAGCTATTTTTACATACCCGCCACCAGAAATTTTTCACCTTATTGGGGGCTTTCATCTTCCACACACTCTTCCACACTACTTTGCTTGGTTTGAAAGAAGGCTTAGGAGATTCTCTTTCCTTTTGGTCATGGACTGGTTAACAGAATAGATTCCATTAGAAGAAAAATGCCACACCAACTGATCCACCCTATCCACCACCGGGAGAGAGAGATCTAGAATGGCTTCCAATTCTATTGCACTCACCTTGCCAGCTAGCTTCTGTTTGTCCCATTGCCTTTTCCTTGAGTTGATAACGTCACAAACCCTATCAATGCAACTGTTCGCTGGTTTGGTAGAGGATAGTTTGAAGCCTGGTAAAGAAGGAACCCAAGAATCCCCCCAAAAGTCGATATTCCTCCCACGTTGCGCCTGCCACTTCAGCTCTTTCTTTAACAAATCTCTGCCATGAAGTAAACTGAGCCAAGCCCATGAGGCCCTACTCCCTCTAGCTGCTTGTAGATAGGAAGTGTTTTGGGGAAATAAATCCCCTTTAGAAATCTGGCCCAGTAAGCATGGAGGTTCATTAGCAGTCTCCAACCTTGTCTAGCCAGCATGGCTTCATTGAAAGCCTTATAATCTCGAAACCCCACACCCCCATCCTCCTTGGCTTCAGTCAGATTGTCCCAGGCTACCCATGTCCCCATCCTCCTTGGCTTCAAGGGACTATAGCAATATTTTTCCAGGGAAGAACACACACTAAATGAAATAAAAAAACACCAATAGTGTTCAATGAAGCCCGACTTCCTTATTTCATATTCACCTTTAGTTTTTTTTTGCTCAAACCTCACTCAAGAAACCAAAAAGTCGCAAATTCATATATGAAGCATTAAAAGACTACAAAACATGCACCAAAAGTTTTAAGGGACCAAAAATATAAATGATACGAAATTGCATAAACTGAAGCCTGTTTCCATGGGATAAAGAATTGAGTCTGCTTATCAAACTTTGTGTACAGAATATGTAAACACCTTGTTGTGAGGACGCCAGCCCCTTATCCAATCTCACCCCAAATGATGTAAAAGAGAAGACACAATTATATGCTCAGGTGTTTCTACGAAATTCTTTTCCTTGTTCGCATTAGGACATATATAATTTGCATAAAGACTCTTGAAGGCAAGGACTTGCAAATACCACTTTACCACCATAGCAACAGAAATTTGGAGTTTCATATTGGAATTTCTTTGCACCCCAGAAAGAGCAAGGTATACTAAATCATACATGAAATTCAGAGCGAAAAATCTTTAGGTGAAAACAAAATCCAACAACAAAGTTATAAATATTGATAAATCATAAATATTTAGATGCTATTGTGCAAAAAGATATGAGCCTAATGGGTTTGGAAAGACAGATCATTTTGCGTATCTGATGCATGATTGCTAGTGCGACCTTGAATTCTTCTAAGGATATTTTGATGCCATCCAACCTCAGCTCTAGGAAATAATAATGGGTATTGCAACGGATCAGAGCAATCATAATAGTGTTGCACTCTATGTTTATGTCTAGAGTTTGAGTGCACTATAATGTCACGTTCATGAGAGACATTTGCATTATTCCCTTCTATCCATATTGCAGCCACCTGGTCAGCCGTTGGAGAGTTGTAAACCCTTTGGTCGAGCTTGACGTTAGTCCTTATGTGTATTCTATATGAATCCAAGGAACTTTGGTCTAGTCTCCTAAGAAACATGGCATAAGGGTTTGCAGAGAGCACATCCATTAGTGTTCGGACAATGTGTGGGTTAAGAGGGGGTTTTTACTTTTTTTCCAGCTTGTTTCCCATAATGTCTAACCTATTTTGGAGTTCATTATTAGTATCATAGAAGTATAGTAGGAAGTAACAAGGAGAAGTAGCAGATGGAATCAAAGATGGTAGTTCATGGTAAATTTGCCCTTGTGCACAAAATGTGTAAACTCTGCTGTAGAATTAGCAAGTCCTTTGTCTAACGTGAAACTGAAGATGCTATTATAGGCACGGATGTGTTTGCGAAATTCCAAAACTTCAACAGTTTGAGAAGTGAACAAGTTTCGTAGGTTTGATGGTACAGATGGGCTTGTCATAACTACTTCTCCGTTGTGGCAGCAAAAAGTTGGAGGTTCATTTTGGAACCTTTTAGCCCGACAAAATTGGCAATTTGCCATGCTCCACAATTCATGTGGTTGGGAAAGATGGACTTCTCGCAGTCGTTGTCCTATGAATGGCACATTCATAAATAAAGGGTAAGGCATTTGTGGTAAGTATATTCTATTAAGATTTTAATCAAATAACTTGTTCTAAAATACTAACCGATTGTTTCGGACTCCATTAGGTGGTCCTCCAAAGGGGGATTTGGCGATGGATTTTGTGTTTGTCCATCTAAGAATTGACTACCAAGATTTTTGTTTCGAAAAGTATAATGGGCATAGCGTTTCCTCTTCCTATTTTGCATTGTCTTCTGGATTTTTTCTGCTCTTTGTGTAGGTGTAAACCTAGCATATCTCTTCCTTTGACGAATGCGGCGCCGGTTGATTTCATCTTCGCCAAGGCAATCCAAACCTTGTGTCATGTCCATTTCCTTCATTTTTGAAAAACAAGAATGGGAAAAGATCAAATGCCATGTCATCATCTATGAAGTACGTGTAATTTTACAGGGAAAGGGAATACAGAGGTAGTTCACGATAAACGCTTGAAGTGGACAAGTAGCGTAAACTCATAGTTGGTAATGTTTTGCCGATGGTTTGTGGAAAGGTAGAAGTTCAAAATGAACTTTTTTTTTTTGGTATCATTGACTTAATTTTCTGACTTCTAAGTTTGAAGTTTTTGACATATATTCACCGACTGTGATAGCAATTCAATGGATAGTGTCTTAAGTACATGGATCATTGACTTAATTTTCTCTTGTCTCTCTTTCTCTCGTCTCTCTCTCCCTCAAATATACGGCTACTCCTCTTTTCTATATTCAACTATTTTTTGGGCAACTAATATAAACTTGGCGAATCCATCTAGCGCATCTTTGCATTGTGCTAGATTCCTGTAACTTTAGGACAGCGTCTTCGACGTGCCTCTCACGGTTACACACGCCAATTCTCTAAACCCTTACTTTTGTTTTATTTATGTTCTTGTAGGATTGTCTATATCTAAATCGTTTTCCTAAAACTATTTCTTTTTATCGAAGGGTTTTTCTATTATCAATGATTTTTCCGTAACAATCATAAAAGTCAAACAACCACAAACTTGGACAAGAATCCAATAAGCTGTAAAGGCCACACAATTTCTATCAGAAAATTGCTGGATAAAACACGGAAGATTTTCAGTTTCATTTCGTATAAGATGTCAATGACAATCAAATTGAAGAAAATACCAACGTCTACCAATTGTAATTTACATCCCCTAATTTATAGTGTGGGTAACTGTGCTTTTGTCTTCCATGTCTTTTTTTACAGGCTGAATGAGGCTGGGCTTTGTGGGAATGGGTTTTTTTTTCTTTCTAATTGAGATGCTTCAAGTAAAGTCTTGGTGTATCATTTCACATAGCTTTTATTATAGTACCCCAACTTCGATTGTTATTGTTAAATTGCTTCTGTCATATTTGGCAGTTTGAATTGGCCCTCACAAAACCATCTGTTAACCGGAAGAGTTCAAAGCCACATTTTGGCAAACAGTTGGTGTGCGGAGTTATGGTCTGCGGAGTTGTTGATTTTGGTGGATGGTGTCATTGGAAGGGGGAGAGGGGAAAATGTTTGCAAATAACTCAAGGTACATTTTGTCAAACAGTTTGTGGGTGAATTTATGGTCTACAGAGTTGTCGGCATAACTGCATAAGTGAGGTAGGGAGGAAAGCAGGGAGAAAGTTGAATGCATGACTTACCTGTATTGGACTTTTGCTGGGATGCACTTGAGTTGAGTCTGATATGTTGTTGTAGTTGGAGGCTTGGTCGTCCATTGACGGCGGCGATTGTGGAGAACACGGGCTGTTGGAAGGAGGCTGTAATGTTTTTTGGAGGGGCGCAGGAGAGGTAGTTGTGGTTTTGTATGGCAAAACCGTTGGGATTTTGCACTGTAACGGTTGGGAAGAGGTGTGGGGTGGGGCAGAGGTTATTTGCAATGGCGAGGAGAGGCGTTTGTGGTTTCGGCTGGATAAATCGTTTTTAATCGTTGGAAAGAGTTGTAACGGTTGGGAAGAGTGTGGGGTGGGGTTGGAATTACTTGCAAGGGCAAGGGGCATTTGTAGAAAAGAAAGAGTAGGAAACACCTTCGTACATTTAAAAGAAGTAGTATAGATTATAGCAGAAATCATATATATTTGACGGTTGGAGTGGTTCTCTAAAGATCTGTTGATGTGCGATTAAATTGACTAGGACACCTTCAAGTTATTAAAAAACTATTTGGTTCTTGATATTATTTTTACTCGTACCCTGACTTATATCTTCCAATGTGAACGATTATATGGATTGATTGACCTGGACGTCTCAATCACTAGCAAAGTTAGTGGATGATACATACCTCAGTGCACGAATGACAACCTGGCGTTTTAAGGGATGTTTTCGATAGTGAATAAGTTGTTGAGAAATGTCAAATTATTTCTGGTAGTTAAACATTTTTCTCGTTTTTTCCCCTACTCTCAATGTTTTGAGCTTTTAAATTTTTTACTTTTCGGCAATCATCTTCAACACGAACATCAAATGAAAAAAAAAGGCGGAATAAGGTTAATTAGTGATATCTAAGATTAAGGTCACACCCTCCCTCTGCTCATGGGATACACTTAGGTTACACTTAGGTTGTGTCTCAAGGGTGAGATTAGAGGAGCAGGGCCTGAAAAATCTGAAGAATTAGTACTGCATGTGTTGGTATGTACGCGAATTATGGAGTGTGTTTCATTTGTGTCTCAGTCCTATGTCTGATCAGTGTGATTTTTTGCACGGCTATTATGAATTTGAGATGGAGCTCATTCGTGCATCACAGCAGGGCTTGCAATATCCCACCTATAGCAGGTCCCCAGTTGGAATTTAAGTAGTTTGATTTATTTTTTCACACGGAATAATTAAGCTTATGAAGCGAAAGGCCAGAAAATTAATGTGTTTCATTCTGCATTCCAGCATCGTTTGTTCAGATAACGAACTGTTGGGATTAGGCCCGGTAATCCCACCCGCAACGGAAGCGCAACGAACAAAAACAAATCACACAAGAGAACAACACAACCAAAATACGTGGTTCCCCAAACTCGGGTACGTCCACGGGAGAGAGATCTTCCACTAATATTGGATGAGTACAATGAGATACAAAATACCATACTCTAGCTCTCAAGCTCTCGGTATTTTTATCTCCCTCAAACTCACCAATATTCTCACACAATTTTTCTCTCTCTCACACAAAACCTCACGGTGGGGAAGACCCCCAAAGGGGCTCCCAATGTTTTTGCCTTCTCTGCCCTCTATCTCAGCCCATATGCACCACTTCACTTAAATAGAGCCAAGGGAAAGATCTACACACTTGGCTCTTCAAATTCCAAGAGCATTTCAAATGACCATAATTACATGGGCTAATTAAATACTCTAACAACCCATTATTCACTTCTTCTTTTTTCTTTTCAAGCTGCATTTAATATGGAGAAAATTTCTTTTATATTTTCCTTCGACTTTGACCAAAAATTCATTTTGGTCCTTCACCTTTCAATTTCGGCATAAAAATACTTCGACTTTTCAATTTTTTTCAATGTCATCCTTTAGGGATATATACATATATACATGAAAATAGAGTGTTTGGATCAAGCACCCTACACACATCGGATGCCGTTGATTCCCGCGATAGACCCCTCGTTTTTTTTTTTATAGAATTTTTGGACGGCTCGGATCGGCCGTCCGGTGGCCGGAGATGGCCCAGCGCGGACATTGATCCCTATAAAGAAAACGGATTCCTTCTAAAGAATGACATTGAAAAAAATTGGAAAGTCGAAGTATTTTTATGCCAAAATTGAAAGGTGAAGGACCAAAATGAATTTTTGGTCAAATTCAAAGGGATATAAAAGAAATTTTCCCTTTAATATGGGAAAAACCCAACACGAATGACCTTGGACGAATTTTCAACGACCCAAAAAGAAATCGAGCTCTAGTAGTCTTTGTTTTGCTTCACCACCACTGTACATAACTGGAGACGTTACAAAGCAGGACTTGGATTGAACTAGGAAGATGGTTGTTTATTCTGCAGTTTACACATTCCCTTTGCCTGGGTAAGTAACGCATAAAATCAAGTTTCATGATATCGGAAACTAGACCCTGTAGCTCACAGTCTAAGCCGTCCATCTCTATGACCATGCCAATAATCCAGATTTGGACGGATCATATGGCACTCTATGCAATGGTGGATTCAGAAATTTTCTACAGATGGGTCACTTCTCAAGCTTAAAGTTGACAAAAATTCTCATGATCCTATATAACGAGAATATGCGTTCAGGAAAAGAATATAACGAGAACATAAAATATTTAAACATTCTTTAGAGCACAAAAACATACTAAAACATTAAGAAAAAATGAATGGATTTGAGGGTTTTGTATTGGTAATTCATTATTTAAACATTTTATTTATGCTGTAGGTATAATTGTATTTGTTGGCATGATGGTACGGCATCTACATAAGTTCTCAGTGGGCAGGTTCGACTGCCGTTAGTTACAAATCTTGGAATAGGTTTTTTTTATTTCAGCATCAAAACATAAACAAAAAGCAAAGTGTAGAGATGTAACCCTTATCCGCTTGTGCCAGATGTTCAATGCGTTACAACTTGGGTCATTTTATATATATTACCAATTTCTTTGGTTTAAAAAAAAAATTCCCATCAATTTTAGGTGGGTCACATGCCTTAACTGAATCTGCACCTGGCTCTATGGGAGCTTTGTTGTTGTGGTGGAAGAACGGAAGCTGAAACCAAAGCAAAAGATAATTCGCTAGTTGTTGCAAGAGGGGTAAACAATTAGGTTGTGGTACAATTTATATTTCTCTTCTTGACGAAGCCTTTTTCAAGGCTCCGGATCCCCTGTCCGACTCCCTCTGTCTCACTCCCTGTCTCACTCCTCTACATGTGCCACGTATGCACTCCTTCTTCCCCTCTAACAACGTACTTTACCCAGTTAAACCTAAACTCTTTTCCCATTCCCTTTTCCTTAGGCAGTTTATATATTAGTAAAAAATATGGTTAAAAAATTAGGTACTTCAATTTTAAATCTGTTTGAACCGATGCGAACATCTTAATTCTTTGATCATTTTATTCTAAAGGGTCATAATTAATTTTTGGCTCTAAAGTTATCATAAGTTAGCCCTAAGAGATAATTGGTTTTACGACTTCTTAGTACAAATTAATGAGAGCTCTGAAATCAAAAATTAATTATGATCCTTTAGGATAAAATGATCAGAGGATTAAGAAATTCGCATCAGTTCAAACGGATTGAAAAATAGAGCACTTAATTTTTTAATCACATTTTTTAATATATAAACTGCCTAAAGATGGTTGAAAAATTAACTGCTCCAACTTTAAAACCATTTAAACTAGTGCGAACATCTTATTTCTCTTATCATTTGATACTAAAGGGTCATAATTAGTTTTTGACTTTAGGGCTCTCGTTAATTAGCCCGAAGAAAGTCGTAGAACCAAATATCTCTTATGACTAACTAACGAGAGTCTAGAGCCAAAAATTAATTATAATCCTTCAGGATAAAATGATCAAAAAAATAAAATATTCGCATCAGTTCAAACGGATTGAAAATTGAAGCAATTAATTTTTTAACCACATTTTTTTAATATATAAACTACCTAAAGATGGTTGAAAAATTAAATGCTCCAATTTTAAATTCGTTTGAACCGGTGCGAAGATCTTATTTCTCTGATCATTTTATTCTAAAGAGTCATAATTAATTTTTGACTTTAGAGCTCTCATTAATTTGTCCTTAGAAAGTCGTAGAACCCTAGAACCAAAAAATAATTATCACCCTTTAGAATAAAATGATCAAAGAAATAAAATGTTCACATCGGTTCAAACGGATTGAAAATTAAACTACCTAATTTTTTAACCACATTTTTCAATATATAATCTGCCTAAGTAAAAGGGAATAGGAAAAGAGTTATGGTTTAACTGGGTAAAGTAATGTTGTTTAGAGGGGAAGAAGGAGTGCATATGTGGCGCATGTAGAGGAGTGGGACGGGGGGTGGGATAGAGGGAGTTGAACAGGGGATCCGGAGCCCAATGTTGAACTTGATATTTTGAACGGATGACAAACACGTCTAAAATGAACAGTTTGAATAATGAAATAACTGATTGTAGGTTGCGGACTCCGCGAGGTAGAGCCGTAGAGAGAGAGTTTGTGAGTGAAATTTCGTTCACTCTTATGTAACTGGAATCCTTAAGGGACCTAATCTGATGATGAGAGCTGTTCATTTCCTCCGGATCAGCATGGCTAGATGTTGGTAAGCGCTTGACCTACCAATTAACTTTTTGATTCCTTCAAAAATTTGAAATTTCTTTAGCTAATAATTGGAGTTTTAAATCAAGCACTTAATCTCGGTCGAATGAGGTATTTTTGGCATGAAGTTGTTCTTGATCTTTGATTCGCTATGTAGCTGCATCATTCAATTTTACTTTGCCAATCTGTTTTGGAAATTAGGAAAGAAATATCTGTTTTGGAATGTATAAATATGCTTTATTCGAATATCCTGCTAGTAGAGAGTTGAATATATAAGTTGCATGTCACAATTTACAAGAATTTGAACAGCAGCGAGTTATAAAATGGGTACACTAGCTAACGAAAGAGAGGAAGTGTTCATTTCTTAACAGGGGTACAATACCTCACTAGTCACAACCTATTTGATAAAAAGCCACAGTGGAAATAATTCGTTTAACCCTTTAATTAGAATCATCCATAGAAGAAGGGATGCAATTACTCATCGTTTACTATCCTCTTTCAGTTCTCATTCTCCGTTGTTCGTCAATGCACGCGAACTTATGGTATGCTTCCTGCTGAGGTCATAGTTTTGAAATCTCCCAGGTGCTATCAACTCTTACGGGGCCAGTCCATACAAGACTTTGTCCAACAGATTACTCTCGAGGTGTGCGTAGACGGACCCGGACACCCTGAGTTATATATCTGGAAAAACAAAAAATGAGTTTTAACAATGTTCAGGTCGACACAGAGTTGACAATACTGAGGTAGGCTTTGGTACTTCATTTAACCTTCATTCCGTTCAGCTTCTTTTTGGGTATGCTTGACTTAAGTTTAGTTAGGCATTACAGAGTTGTACTTCTTGTAATTTATTTGTAGTGGCTGATTTCTGAGAAGTAGATTGTTGTGAAGAAGGTTTTAGAGTATTTCAAGTCCATTCCACTTCCACGCCCATTCCTCACGGCCTTGAAATTCTGAGAATATCTTGGAGGCGGGCAAAAGCCTAGTGAATCATTGTGAGCGAGGTCTATAATTTGAAGTTTAGGTAAACAGGGCATATAGGACAATGGTATAAGTGATCTGACTCATAGTAACCTCTTCATTTGGTTTTTGGATTGAGAGTGGGAAAGTGGCGAGTATATTTGGGTTATGGAAGTGTTGGTTTGAGCTCCTTGATCCCTTTACAACTAATACTTCTGAATAAGTGTTTCAACTTGAATTGGTTTTCCCTTTTTCTTATCCAACACTAACTCAACTAACTCGAAAGTTGGAACATTTTCAAAATATTCAATGGATATTAATTGCAAATTATTGGTGGACTGTTTTGATCCAAAAGAGATATCTATTCAGGTTAAATGAATACATGCGAATAATTAATGAGTTTAAGTACAAAATGTATATCTATTCAAGTTAAATGACGTTCATAACCAAATCGAAGAGTACTATTAGGAGCAAATATATAGACATGGTTATTATAAGTAGACATGACTCTGAAATTTGATCAAAGAGAAGTATGTGATCGTTGGCTAATAATCACAATTCATGCCTATATAAAGGCAAGGAGTTCTACCAATGGAAGAAAATAATCAGACTACTTCTGATTATTCATTGTCTCTAGAATTATCTCCAATATTTATTCTTGGCAGCCTCGCAAAATGCGAAGGTACGTATTCGGGTCTCTATCCGTTAGTGCATGGTGCCGTTAGACAATAGTCCTTAAGAATAGGCTTCACTAGAGACGGCTTTTCAGTTAACCCGATGCACACCAAATTCTCAAAAATTAGTGGGGGCGAATATCATCTTTAGAATATGTGGACACCCCGTGGCTAGAGGCATCGCCACACAGTTGAATGTGCAAATTGATTTAACCAAGGTTATGGATATATGCTCCCATGGCTAGAAGTATCACCACATAACACTGGCCACGTTAGAACAGAGTTGCCACTTGGTTTTAAGAAACCAAGAAACTAGGAAAGATCATAGATTCCGAAGCCAAAGGTACGGTGAAGGGAAGGTATTAGGCACCCGTCTCCACCCAACCGTGAGGCTAGCCCATAATCATTTAGCGACAAAAATACTTTCGACAAAATTAAATTTCGTCACCCCTTTTTTTGTCACAAAAAATACTTTGTACAAATACTGGAAAAATTGCAATTTAAAGAATGCTTAGTTTGGATCAGGAATAGTAAGCAAAAGTTAGATATAAATACAAAAAAATCTCCTATACCATTATGAAAAGTTCTAAGGGCTTGAGTTCAATTTCGAAGACCCTCTATTCCTTGTTTTTTCTTATTTTTTTATTTTTGTTCTAACTTTTTCATTTATTTCTTCATTTTTGTTCTACCTCTTTTCCATATTTTTTTTAATTTTTGTTCTACATCTTTCTTTTATTTCTCCATTTTTGTTCTATCTCTTTTTGTTTTCCTCCCAATCCACAATATTATGAAAATTAAATTACTAAATTAATATATCTTTTAGTTTACTTGCTTTGACTTTGACATTAATCTTACGGTTGAAATGGTATTTTTAGCCATAAATATTGTGAAAAATTGATTACGGAATAGAATGAGTGATCAATATTTAATGGTTAAACGATAATTTAGTGATATACATACAGAAAAATATTTTTTAAGATTGTGAATAATAGGTGCCCCAGTATATGGAATTCCTGGGTCCGCCACTGATTCCGGGAATATCTTTTTTCTTTTTTGCTTTCTTCATCCCCTGCTCACCAACTGCTTTAATACCGATGAATAAAAATATTATTATGTGCATGTTCTCTACAACCAGCATGATCAATTCATAGGCAAAATAAAAACGGTGCATTCAATATTAACACTATTCTTAACAATATCTGCCCCATCCCCTTTCCTCCAGGTGAAGGTAGGTGCCCTCCAATCCTTGGATCAAGTGAAGTTTCAAATCTCACCAATGTCAGGGTCGACCATGGTGTGGTTGCGGTGGTTGTTGTGGGGTGCGGTAGGAAGCGTTGGTGGGCATTAGGTCGGAGGTTTTGGAGATGGTGAACAAGGTGGAAGGAGAGGAGATGTGATCAAGATAAGAAGGTAATCAAAATATAAAAGATGAGTGTATATATATTTTACAAGGTAGGCATCTATCTCATTATACGAAAAAAATTATACACAAACCATATCTTCCAGTGGGATTGGTTCTCGATCTGCAGATCAATTACAGCTTATTTGGATTGTGAGATTTCAGGGTAGAAGAAAAGAAATCAAGCGAAAACAAACTCTCTTGCACGTTTGGATGATCAAAGAGGTGGGAGAGTGTCACACCCCAAAATGAGAAGTGACTGGCCATAAACCACAAGATCCACACTTGTAGAACATGCAGCCTAAAAGAAATTAAATTCAATACCGAAGCTATGGATTAACAAGCAAACCGAAAATCCTTTTATTACAAAAAAACTCGAGCCAAATGGATCCAGTCAAAAGCATGGGGAACAACCATCACATGAACCAATCAATATCCACGAGTCAACAATAATAAAAAAATGTTCCAAATTTTAGACAAAATGTTTCGAATGCGGAAGCGATTATTAAAATCCTAATTATGCACAATCTACAATCTACCTCCCAAACAGGCCCCTAAATATGCTTCATAAGGTATTCCAGCTTACTTTATCCAGATAACGAATTAACAAACTCGAACGTATTTCCGACGACCCAGTCACCCAAATACAAGTCGAGCCTGAGTAGTCTTTGTTTTGCTTCAGAGAACAGGAGGATTGAACTAGGAGGATGGTTGTTTATTCAGCCGATTACACATTCCCCTTCCCTGGGTAAAAGATAAACTCAATTTGCTAAAAGCATCCTACAAGCTAGATAAGAATCCAAATTTGCTAAAAGCATTCTGATTTGGCCTGTTCAGATTGTGCACTACGCCCCTGTAGTGCACTCATGCACTCAGGGACGGATTGACATGGCGGCACGTGCCCCCACTCAATTCCAGGTTTTTTTTTGAAGAAAATAGAAAATTAGTTTAGATTATATTAAATACTATATATGTTCAAGTTAACAATTTGAACCCAACTAATATATTGAAATAACAATAACTTAGCAACGAGATTACAAACAAACATTTGAAAAGCAATATATCTACGTTTTTACTCTACTAAAACAATCATCATAACATCAAAGCACTTACCAGAAAACTGCATCTAACTTCGATGACTTCTTCTCCAACCAATCGGGCTTCCTCTTACCACCTTTCGGCGTGGCTCTCCTCCAACTATACTTGTAAACCATCTAGGTCTTCCAGTCAAGAACATAACAAATCCCATGGTCACTCCTATTACCAATCCGCATCCATACCCCATCAGCACGATCCTCCAAGTAAATCCACTCGCAAAGTTGTCGTCATCATCATCATCATCTAGGGATATCGGCTGTGGTGGTGCCTCACTATCTCCACATTTCTTTGACAACGGTAATCCACACAATTCCGAATTCCCAACATAAGAGTTATTCTCAAATGTATTAAACTGTTTTCCTTTGGGTATGGGACCAACTAGATGGTTGTCTGAAAGGTTTAAGACCGCGAGAAATGTCAGACTCGTGAGTTCCCCCGGAATCTCGCCGGTGAGCTGGTTTGAAGAGAGGTCTAACGATTCCAGCATTCTAATATTTCCTAACAGTGATGGAAGATGACCGGAAAGACCATTCTGAGAAAGATTCAGCAACCGAAGTCCTTGTAGCTTTCCAATGTCATTTGGAATCTCCCCTTTGAAATTGTTGCACGAGAAGTCGATGGTTGTGAAGATGGTGAGGATATATTTAAGTTCAACTGTTACCCCCTTCACGACCAACTCTACAGAATATCGATTACCGTAGGTGTCTTCCATGTATTGCAGCGACGTTTTCGATTTATCCACATTTATCACGGCTTTGAAATTGAGGAAATATCGTTCCGGTAGAAGCCCAGTGAAGTTATTTTTAGAAATGTCGAAAATTCGAAGCTTAGGGAAAGGAGCTTCAGTTCCAAAACTGCCTATAGGACCATGAAATTTGTTTGATTTCAAGACAAGAACTTGCAACTCTGGAAGAGACTCCAGCCAGTGAGGGAAAGCACCATATAGATTGTTGTTCCCAAGATCTAGGACTTCCATGCTTTTACAATTGGCCAAAGATCGTGGCACTGGTCCTTCCAAATGATTTCCATTTAAATTGAGACTCCTCAACGTACTTCCATTTGCAAATGTTGTCGGGATAGCCCCATGGAAGCCATTCGACTGTAGATCTAACACCTCGAGATAGTTGCTGGCATTTCCCAAACAGTGTGGAATAACACCATTTAAGTTGTTATTCGACAAAACAAGAATCCGTAGGGAACTCAAATTGCAAATTGATGAAGGGATTTCTCCGGTTAGTTTATTGTGTGAGATTAGGAAGGTGGTTAATGATGATGGAACTCGGAGTGGTCCTTGAAGATAGTTAAAGGAAAGATCCACCCAATATAGATTGGGCCAGGTAGCGTTCCCCTCTGCCCACTTCGGAATCTCTCCATGAATTTTGTTGTTGGATAGATATAGTGATGTGAGGTTCTCTGCGCTTTTTAAGAATTCCGGGAACTCGGTTATATTGCAAGAGGACAAACTCAACCATTCAAGATTGGGCCAAGTAGCGTTGGCATTACTACCAATGTTCACTGAGATATTATTTTTCGAAAGATCAAGATATTGAAGGTTTGAGAATTTCTGTAGCTCCAGGACACCACTCAGATTATTCGATGAAAGGATGAGGTAACTCAAGTTCACAAGACCTGAGATTGACTGCGGAATGGGACCATGCAGTTTATTGTTGCTCAAGACAATTCTCACCAACTGTGAATCATGTCGGAATTCATGAATTTGTCCAGTCAACTGGTTATATCCAAGCTCTAAGCGTTGCAATGAGGGAATAGTAAACAACCACGACGGTAGTGTTCCGTTGAGGGAGCAATTGGATAAGGAGAAGAATTGTAGGTTTCGAAATCCACTTATGTTGTAATTAGGAATAGGACCCGCGGTAAATGGATTAGACGAAATGTAAAAACCAACAAGTTGTGTTAGGTTGGCCACCCAACGTGGAAATGGACCGCTGAAATTATTATAGCTGAATGATAAATACTCCAACTTTATAAGCTTAGAAAAGAACTCGGGAATCGTACCGTCGAGATTGTTGCCCGCAACACTGAATTCGGTGAGTTGCTCAAGATTTGAGAGAGTAGACGGGACCTGACCGTTCAAATCGTTTCCTGATAAACGTAGTTGAGTAATCCTCGTGAGGTTTCCAAGCGACTCGGGAAGAGGCCCGGAGAATTCGTTGGAATAAAGATCCAGGTAATTTAAAAATCCAAGATAGCCAATCGAATCGGGTAGTTTTCCATTGAGTCCGGTCTCACTAAGGTCGATAGTCGCTAGAGAAGACAAATTCAGCAAGGAATCGGGTAGACCCGAAGATATGTTTACTTTGGCAAGCTTCAGGTTTTCTAGTTGGGTCAGGTTCATGAGCATGGTTTTGAAATTGTGTGGTTCGAGTCTTTGTAAACCAGTTGAGGAAGAAGAGAGATCGAGTGAAACGAGATTGGATAGGTGGGCGATTTCTGATGGGATTGAGCCTGAGAGAAAGGAAGAGGATAGGTTGAGATGGGATAAGCTTGTGAAGCGGCTAAAAGAGGGTGGAAAGGGGGAGTAATTGAAGTCATTGAAGGCGAGATTGAGTTGCCAGAGGTGTGAGAGTTGGGAAAGAGTGGTATTCGGGTGGATGGTGCCATAGAGTTTGCTACAACTGAGGTCGAGCCCGGTCACGTGACCAGTGGACACATCGCACGTGATCCCGTCCCACGAGCAACAATCGGAATCAATAGTCTCGTTCCATAACAGTGTCTTTGGGTATGAAGGAGAACCAAGTTCATCACATGAGGAAGAAGCAGAATTGTTTACGGTAAACATTTGCTTAAATTCCAGCAGGGAAGATCTCTCGTTGAGAGGACATGAATGATTTGACGAAGGAGATGAAGAGAGAGGGGATGGACAAGCAAATTGAGACTGGATGAAAAGGAAGAGAAAATAGAAGAGCCATATCAACCTCTCCATTTTGTTTTTGGATTGACAGAGGAAAAATGGTGATCAGGGCTATGGGTCATGGGATTGTTTGTATGAACCCATTGATCCCTTTATATACAACTAGTTTCTGAATAAGAGTTTCAACTTGAATTGGTTTTCGAAATTTACTTGACTTACCCCACGCCAGGCCACCGCTCATTCTCATCCAACACTAGTTACAAGCCGACAGGCATGGGTGGAGCCATAATTTTGATTTGACGGGAGCCGACGTAGGAGACAAATTTCGCGCGTGACTATCCTATGCTCTCCGTTCTACTATCTATATAATAAAACACAATGGTGTGGGCCTCCACACAAGACAAGTTGATCCAATGGTTGAGATTGATTTGATCCAAGGGTTGTGGTGCATCCTTCTATTCCCAATTAAGTGCTCATAGTTTTTACATAAATTACACAACTGCCATGTCCCCTTTCACGTTTATTTCGAATTTCAAACCTCAAAACCCTACAAAACTTTTCTTCTTCGGTTTTCTTTTGTTCAAGTAGAGAGAGAGAGACACAGAGAGAGATCGGGCAGGAGGAGCAAGAAGAGGAGAAGAAGGAATAAACCGTCCACCATCGCCATGCACACTGGAACTTCGGATCGCCACCGCCACACCTGTCCACAGTTTAAGCTCGAACCGCCGGAGAGAGGTAGAAAACTCCTTACCCTCTACTCCTATACGAGTATATTAAGTGTACTGTACTATGATCGGAGAAAACCGGAACTTGAAGCCCGGAACCGGAGGTCCAATTTTTACATGGCGGACCGCTCGATTTGGGTATTTGAAAGATGCCTGTGGGGTGTTTGTTGAAATGCATGTGTAAGATTAATTCTTTTGGGGGCTAATACTGTTTGCAGATCCTGCAAAATTCCCCGTAGTTGAATAATTCTCTGTCCAGAAAGCATATTCATGAATATGTAGTAGTTTGACTCCTTTTGTTGAGAAAGGGATACTCATTTGTTGAGAAGGGGGATACTTATTGAGTTTAATTGACATTGGAAAGTTTTAATACACGTGCCTTTTTGTGATCACACTTGAAGTCTTATTGAATTTCAAAGTGTTCTTTGTAGCTAGCTTAAATGTATAGTTGGGGGAGTGTTGTAAACACGGGTAATTCTCTTCCGTGCCACTAAGAAGAGGATCACACACTAATGAATCGATTTAGTGTTTGAGCCACTACCTAGCAAGTGCCGTAGGCACAGACAATTCCAACCGGGGTGCGTAGTGCCGTAGGCACGGGCAAGCACTAGTATATAATAATACATAACATACTGAGATGATTTTGACCTAATGCTGTAATAAGTATGTGAAGGCTTTTCTTTAATTTCCTTGTAATAACTAAAGTCCCAAGTACTTATTTCTTATCTATAAAGGTAGTGAGAAAATTTCATGTGGCCATGTGAACCAAAATGAATTCTGACAAGATCAAATCAAAATCATTTCAATTACGACAAATAAATGTACCAACAACATGAAACACAGTCAAACTTATACTAATTACTAGAGAAAATATTAACTTCGGGCAGGGACGGCCCCTACAGCCCCACTATAGTTCTGCCCTATCGAGCCAAGTAGTAGATTGTCTAAATTTAATTTGGCTTGAATACTAAACGAACTTATAAAATTTGTTTGCGCTTGACTTGTTCATCACTCCAGCCAATCTGAAACGAGATGTTATGAGTAAAGTTTAGAAGCCACACGAGCTTAACAAGTTAAGTACACGGTTGTTCAACTTTAGATTGAAAACTTAACGAGCTTAAAGGCGAGTTAGACCTTGACTTGTTTACAATTAGAGTCGATCTAACACTTTTAGCAAGTCGAGCTTGAATAATTTGTTCATTTAACTGCTCTATTTGAAGATAGCTAGCAGAAGAGGACATGTCCTTTATTTGGTGAAAAGTCTTGCTCATGGAAACGATTTCAGTCAATTTGATTCCTTAAACGATCTAACACCATACCGATACGTAACAAATATTATTCACGTTGCATTACCATTGTCTGGACAAATGAAGAAATTTTGAAAATGATGGTCTTCTCTATTCCCTTCCTCATAAGTACTCAAAAGTTGTGGACATTATATGCATCATTCACATGTATAAGCTTTTCGGATGTCTCTCTTTTATGAATATTTCCCCCACACCGTTTGGCTTTGTTGAAAATTGGATTCAATCAGGCCGCTATGAACGACCGGAATCAACCCGAGTCGAGTAATGAATTATTTTTTTAGGTTTTTGTGAGTTGACCTAAGTCTTTTTTGAGTAGGGATAACTGAGATGCACATGATGGGACCCTATTCTAGAAACTCTATTTCTTTTTTAGAAACTCAACTATTTGAGCTTTTTTAGAAAACTCTTTTCCTTTTTTTTTTTTTTTTTTACAACTTGTTTGACATTAACTCATCAAAAATCAAGCTATTGTAAACTTGGATGTAAAATTGCCACTAATTTAAGTATCGGAGTATCGTTATCATGTCGAGTATCAGTATCGATATTAATAAGGGGTCTGAGTTTCCGCAATTCAGAGACTTTATTGAGGCTCTTCTTGCTTGGCAAGGGCGGAGATTACTTATGAACCCTCAAGCATATAGGGCAGGCTCATGAAGGGCACTAATGCTTCATGGGCTTGGACGAGCACTCTTCACGGCATAGACCTCCTCTCCAAAGGCCTTAGGTGGCAATTGCAAAATGGTCAAGATATCTGGTTTTCGCAGGATAAAATGGATGCAATTCAGTCCTAATTTCAATGTAGATGAAAGTTTAAAAAGGTTCACTCGAGACGAAAAAGACCTAAAATACAGTATTTTAGTGTCTTTAGCATCACCGTATAATGACATTTATAAATTTTGGTCAATATTTTTATTCTTTTTTGATTCCCCATCCCGAAAAGCTAAAGAAAAGATAACTAAAAGATATACATCGGTGAGAGTTAGCGAGGTGCTAGTATGTTAGTCAACGGGGGGTTCAGAGGTTATCCATAGTCCTGAAACCCCAAACTTGCTCCCCGTATGACTCAAACCTTGGTCACCACAGGAAATTAGGAGTCATATGGGGACTGTTAAGCCTGAGCGTAGGTCGAGGTTTCAAGCCGAACATGGTGAAAGCATGAAATCTGTTTCTTTAAAATTGTGTTGGATCTTAGATTAACGAAAGGGATCTTGATAGCGGTTGCCATTAGTCTGCGTTATTGTTTCAGCATTACTTGAATCATGCCTTTCCAAACCCAGTTTCATTGTTTTTGTTTTTGCTCGGCAGCCCCCTTTCATTGTTGCTATTATTACTTCAGAGTACAGATTATGACCATTTACCATTCAAGACATGTCTTCTGCAGTATATTTACCTTTTCACTTGAATTTTGATTCCATTCACAAACCAAATATTAATTGGTACTACTCTACTAGTTTTGTTCCATTTTGCTTGCATACCTTGTTCTTCATTTCAAACAAAAGAGCTGCAATTGAAGAAATTGAATGGAGAACACCAAATTTGTTTCCAACGTCTCGCAAAATTTCGAAACAAAAACTTCCAAATTTCCCCTCCTATTGTTTAGTCGGAGCCCTGGGTGTTGGTCGCGTTTCCGGCTTCCCGTTGATTTTTTGTATGCGTTTTTTTTTTTTCTCTTTCCAATGGCATGTGCTCTGTTTTTTCCCCAATGAACTTCGGTTCTTTGTTTCTTTCAAGACCAAGTTTGCATTCAAAGGCAGATAGAAGAAAATGAAATAAATAGGCGAGTGAGATGTAAAGAAGGAAACATAGGTAGTAGAAACAGAGTTCAGTAGCAATGAAGATTGAAGGCTAATACAGTTGCAGGGTGTATTATCTTTCCTTCAAAATTGGTTGGGGGCTTTCGTTACCAGAGGGATGGCCAGACACTGGCTGCGATGGTGTGACGGCGGCGAGGGTTGTGTGTTGAACCCGCGGCGGTGAGGTGGGGGAGGGCGTCGATTTTGGGGGTGAAGAAGAGAAGCTGCAGAACCAATTGGAGGAAAAAAAATTCAGTGCCGAGTGGGTACCGCGTGGTGCCCGTTTGTGCATCCGAGCCGTCCATTCCGTGTTTGAATGGCCCAGATTTGGAGAGAAAAAGGAGAGAGAAAGTGTTGGGGTGAGAGGAGAGAAAGGGTTTCAATCCGAGCCGTCAAAAAGTATATCGGACGGCTCGTATGTGCCGAGCGGGTACCAAAAGGAGAAATGCATACCATATTATTTGGGGTGGACTTAGTCTTACAATTCAACTTCTATATCATGCATTTATATTCTAAGAAAATAAAGGCCACAAATTAGTTTGACAAGAAAGAGATAATTCTCTCCCTCATGGAAAGAGAGAAATGCATACCGTGTTATTTGGGGTGGATTGTGGACCTTGTATGAATCCTTTTTGGATGTCTCTGTTTTGTAAATTTTTTTCCCACTGTTTGGCTTTGTTGGAGATTGGATTCAAGCAGGCAGCTGTGAACGACCAGAATCCGCCTAAATGATCGAGAATCACGACTAGTGAATTTTTTCTTACGTTTGAAGGGTCCATCAAGTGGTACTAGATTTAATGAACCTTATGTTTCAAGGACTTAGCCCTGAGCCATTAGCTTATATGAACCATTCAATATATCTAACTGAATTTCTCATGCTTTTTAAAAAAAAATAGTGAAATCAGCCACTCTGTTAGATTTTTTTTTTAAGGGATACAAGGTTTCGTCTTTATTTTTCTTTTTGAAACCCAGAAGCAAAAGTATTTGCATTAAGAAAAGAATTTACATGCTAATTGGGACAAGGATATGGGGTTCTTTCTTTCTTTCTTTTTTTCCAGACGATATACATCGGTGGGGGTTAGCGAGGTATTAGTATGTTAGTCAACGGGGGGTTCAGAGGTTATCCATAACCCTGAAACCCCAAACTTGCTCCCCGTATGACTCAAACCTTGGTCACCACCGGAAATTAGGACTCATATGGGGACTGTTAAGTCTGAGCATAGGTCGAGGTTTCAAGCCGAACATGGTGAAAGCATGAAATCTGTTTTCTTTAAAATTGTGTTGGATCTTAGATTAACGAAAGGGATCTTGATAGCGGTTACCATTAACTTTTATTTTCCTTCTAGATCGAAACTAATGCAGGGAGGTGTGTCGAAAAAGAACGTGCAACAAGGACAATCACGAACACGTATGAACTAGAGGAACTCCCATACCGATAAGTTATTTGAAGACTATGAAACATGTGTCCCATAGGACACATGTAACCATCCCACTTATTGTTTCTTCTTGCAAAATTTTAGAAGAAAGAAAAACATTAAAACAGCATTAGAGAATCACTTTCAACTCCGTCTCTCCATTTTTTATCTGTTCTACGTTCTACCATAATGACGTATATGTTATATTAAAGGCTCAAAATGACGTTTGGAATACAATTTAATGTTTAACGTATATGTTAGATATTTGAAATATACATTGAAAAGTGTGTGTGACTAACACCCTGTTAATCCTCGTTAGTGTATATACAATATTGGCAAATGGTCGAAGCTTGCATTGACCTGGGTTCGAAATGCAGCAAGAGAAAGAAACTAGGATTTTTTTCCCATATGAAAATGTCTATTGTGACGAAATAATTCATCACCGATTCCTTATATTGGCGACAAAATTTTTTTTAACTGATGGATCACCTTTGGCGATGAATTTTGTCGTCACTTCATCGCTAGAAGTAATAATTGGTGACAAAAAATTCATTGTCAAAAAGCATTAATAGGCGAGGGAAAAAATTTCATCACCAATTATTCATTTTTTGCGACAAAAAATTTCGTCATCAAAAGGCACTATTGGTGACGAAAAACAGATTTCGTCATTAGGTGGGAATCCTTGACAACCTTTAGTTGACAAATAATTTTTCCTCACTCATATTATTTGTGACGAAAAAACATGTTTCTTAATAATATTAATAAAATAATAATATTTTGCTCTTTATAACGAGGTGCTCTAGCATTACCCACTACTACAATAATAGATAACGGTCACACCAATGAGGTTCACAAAGATCACGGTTTTAGTAAAAGTGTGATAAAAAATTGTAAGCTAAACATTTAATCTCTGTTTAAGTCAAAAGCTGAGATAAAAAGTGGCGCTTAATATATTTTATCTCAGTTCTTTAAAAATTGTGATTGTAGATAAAAGACATCGCTCTTGTGGTGAGATAAAAAATTGAAACCTTAAAAAGACATCACTCTTGCAGTGTGATAAAAGATTGACATGCGGAAAAGAGCGAGATAAAAGACCTTGCTCTTTTGGCGAGTTAAAAGACCAAAGCCTAAAAAGGATTTCACTCTTGTAGCGTGATAAAACACTGACGCGCGAAAAAAGAAAGATAAAAGACCTCGCTCTTGTGGCGAGATAAAAGAGTGAAGCCTAAAAAATACCTCACTATTGCGGCGTGATAAAAGACTGACTCTTGCGGCGAGATAAAAGACTAAAGTCTAAAAATGATCTCACTCTAGCGGCGTGATAAAAGACTGACTCTTGTGGCGAAATAAAAGATTGAAGCCTAAATTTTAGATACTTTGAAATTCTTAATTTTTTTAAACTAGTCTAAGAGATATGAAACTGTGAACTTATATATTTTGCTTTACTTACCTTTGAAGTTTCTTGGGAAAACTTACGTGTGTCCTCATTTGGTTGGGATATTTGGATGATAGTACACAAGTTACACTTGTCGGAAATCGGGGGTTTAAGTTAATTAAAACCTAACTTTAGATATTAAATTTTGCGGTTGGTTGTCTCGTGGACTCTTACAATTGATGTAGTGTCCTGGGTTTATACTCTGTACTTCATATCTGATGTAAAAATGATCTCTTCTATCGATTGAAAAAAGAAGAAGTCACGAGCTTTAAATCAATTGAATGCGTACAATGAGATTTCCATCACACGTTAAGGCTTCCAAACGTTATCATACATGGAGGGGTAGACATGACGTTGGGCTCAGGTCCTGGTCACACCTACCCAACATGTACTGAAATTCTACCGTTGTCTCCGGACCATAAGGAGGATGATTGATGATAATGATTTGCAAAAGTCGCCAAAATTGATGGTATCAATAGGCATGTGCAGCCAATGAACATGGAATATATAAAAATAACTACTCCTACTACATAGCATTGGGAAGAACCGGGAGTTTTCAGTCAATTATCACCATCAATTTTTTGGGCCCACATAGACTTGACTATGGTGACTATGGTCATATGGTGGCTATTGGTCACCTTTTCTTCCCATGGAGGCCTTTGGGAGGCCAGAAGAGAGGAATGTAAAAAGTTTTGTCATTATTCAATTTTTTTCTTCCCAACTGGCATATTTTTTTGTCATTATTCAATTTTTTTCGTATTTATTAGGTTTTCGTCAATTTTTTAGGGATTATTGCATAGTCATGATGAGAGAAATGTAAAAAGTAAAAAATTATGATCGAAATCCAATTTTTTTTATTAAAGACAAAAAAATTGGCTTATTGGCTGATTTTTGTCTTTATTCAAAAAAATTAGGTTTCGGATCGTAATTTTTTACTTTTTTGATTCCTCTTGTCATGATGATGTAATAATCCCCAAAAAATTGACGAGAAACTAACAAATATGAAAAAAAAATTAAATAAGGACAAAAAAAATAAGCCAGTTGACTTATTTAGCCGAACGGGGCAGCCATCACTCACCTCTCTTGTGCCAAATTTTTTTTTTAAACAATGTTTATATATGTATTTTTATATATTTTAATACCATGTTAATTGCATTTTAAAAAATTTAGCAAATTTAAGGAAAAACAAAGTTTTCTCACTTTAGGAAGTAAGTATAAATATTTTTGTTTTTCTGATGTAACAGAAGTTCTTGGCTAGCTTAGTGGTAAGGGACGTGCAACGGAGAAGCAACCACTGCTTATAACCGTGATAAAAGAGAAACGATTACGCCTGTTGGACGTGATTGTTTCTCTCTTTCAATCACGGTTTATAACCGTGATAAAAGAGAGTGACTTACAATCACACCCAGATCCACCACGGTAGTAGGAGCGTGATGGCAAACTTACAATCACGGCCAATAGCTATGATCTTTATGGTTTATTGTTGTAGTGACCCCTCATTGACTCAAACATCCAAGTGAAGTCAATATGTGGAAAAGTTTTGGCCACATAAAAAGATATTTTCACCACTTCCATCAGGGACCAGCTCCCTTCCACACTACATTCCTCCGTATTCCTCCAAACTCTCAATTTTTTCCCCTCATGCATGGAAAGAGAGAAATGCATACCGTGTTGTTTGGGGTGAACTTAGTCTTACAATTGAACTTCTATATCATGCATTTATATTCTAAGATAAGAAAATAGAGACCACAAATTAGTCTGACAAGAAAGCGATATTTTTTTCCCTCATGGAAAGAGAGAAATGCATACCGTGTTGTTTGGGGTAGAATGTGGACCCTGTATGAATCCTTCACATGTATACGTTTTTGGACGACTCGGTTTTTACTTTTTAGATTCCTCTTGTCAGGATGATGTAATAATCCCCAAAAAATTGACGAAAAACTAACAAATATGAAAAAAAAATTGAATAAGGACAAAAAAATAAGCCATTTGACTTATTTAGCTAAACGGGGCAGCCATAACTCACCTCTCTTGTGTCTCTTTTCCTCTATTGGATATGGAATGGAAGAAGGGAAAATGGAGGACACATAAATTTTTTGCCCCAAGAAAATCCTTTGGTGACCAACAACTAATTTTGATTGGCAAAAGATCTGTTAACATATTTTAAAATTTTTTTAAACAATGTTTATATTTGTATTTTTATATATTTTAATACCATGTTAATTGCATTTTAAAAAATTTAGCAAATTTAAGGAAAAACAAAGTTTTCTTACTTTAGGAAGTAAGTATAAATATTTTTGTTTTTCTGATGTAACAGAAGTTCTTGGCTAGCTTAGTGGTAAGGGACGTGCAACGGAGAAGCAACCACTGCTTATAACCGTGATAAAAGAGAAACGATTACGCATGTTGGCCGTGATTGTTTCTCTCTTTCAATCACGGTTTATAACTGTGATAAAAGAGAGTGACTTACAATCACACCCAGATCTGCCACGGTAGTAGGAGCGTGATAGAAAACTTACAATCACGGCCAATAGCTATAATCTTTATGGTTTATTATTGTAGTGACCCCTCATTGACTCAGACATGCATGCATCCAAGTCAAGTCAATATGTGGAAAAGTTTTGGCCACATAAAAAGATATTTTCACCACTTCCATCAGAGACCATCTCCCTTCCACACTACATTCCTCCGTATTCCTCCAAACTATCAATTTTTTCCCCTCATGCATGGAAAGAGAGAAATGCATACCGTGTTGTTTGGGGTGAACTTAGTCTTACAATTGAACTTCTATATCATGCATTTATATTCTAAGATAAGAAAATAGAGACTACAAATTAGTCTGACAAGAAAGCGATATTTTTTTCCCTCATGGAAAGAGAGAAATGCATACCGTGTTGTTTGGGGTGGATTGTGGACCCTGTATGAATCCTTCACATGTATACGTTTTTGGACGACTCAGTTTTTACTTTTTAGATTCCTCTTGTCATGATGATGTAATAATCCCCAAAAAATTGACGAAAAACTAACAAATATGAAATTTTTTTTGAATATGGACAAAAAAAATAAGCCAGTTGGCTTATTTAGCTGAACGGGGCAGCCATCACTCACCTCTCTTGTGTCTCTTTTCCTCTATTGGATATGGAATGGAAGAAGGGAAAATGGAGGACACATAAATTTTTTGCCCCAAGAAAATCCTTTGGTGACCAACAACTAATTTTGATTGGCAAAAGATCTGTTAACATATTTTTAAATTTTTTTAAAAAATGTTTATATATGTATTTTTATATATTTTAATACCATGTTAATTGCATTTTAAAAAATTTAGCAAATTTAAGGAAAAACAAAGTTTTCTCACTTTAGGAAGTAAGTATAAATATTTTTGTTTTTCTGATGTAACAGAAGTTCTTGGCTAGTTTAGTGGTAAGGGGCGTGCAATGGAGAAGCAACCATGGCTTATAACCGTGATAAAAGAGAAACGATTACGCCTGTTGGACGTCATTGTTTCTCTCTTTCAATCACGGTTTATAACCGTGATAAAAGAGAGTGACTTACAATCACACCCAAATCCACCACGGTAGTAGGAGCGTGATGGAAAACTTACAATCACGGCCAATAGCTATGATCTTTATGGTTTATTGTTGTAGTGACCCCTCATTGACTCAAACATCCAAGTCAAGTCAATATGTGGAAAAGTTTTGGCCACATAAAAAGATATTTTCACCACTTCCATCAGGGACCAGCTCCCTTCCACACTACATTCCTCCAAACTCTCAATATTTTCCCCTCATGCATGGAAAGAGAGAAATGCATACCGTGTTGTTTGGGGTGAACTTAGTCTTACAATTGAACTTCTATATCATGCATTTATATTCTAAGATAAGAAAATAGAGACCACAAATTAGTCTGACAAGAAAGCGATATTTTTTTCCCTCATGGAAAGAGAAAAATGCATACAGTGTTGTTTGGGGTGGATTGTGGACCCTGTATGAATCCTTCACATGTATACGTTTTTGGACGACTCGGTTTTTACTTTTTAAATTCCTCTTGTCATGATGATGTAATAATCCCCAAAAAATTGACGAAAAACTAACAAATATGAAAAAAAATTCGAATAAGGACAAAAAATAAGCCAGTTGACTTATTTAGCTGAACGGGGCAGCCATCACTCACCTCTCTTGTGTCTCTTTTCCTCTAATGGATATGGAATGGAAGAAGGGAAAATGGAGGACACATAAATTTTTTGCCCCAAGAAAATCCTTTGGTGACCAACAACTAATTTTGATTGGCAAAAGATCTGTTAACATATTTTTAAATTTTTTTAAACAATGTTTATATTTGTATTTTTATATATTTTAATACCATGTTAATTGCATTTTAAAAAATTTAGCAAATTTAAGGAAAAACAAAGTTTTCTCACTTTAGGAAGTAAGTATAAATATTTTTGTTTTTCTGATGTAACAGAAGTTCTTGGCT